>CM052812.1:43379267-43470779 GCA_028533885.1 Nasua narica
GAGCCTGGTGGTGGGTATCGAGAGGTGGGTACTGCATGGAGCACTGGGTGTGGTGCATGAACAATCAATCTTGTAACACTGAAAAATTAAAATAAACAAATTTGGGGAGAAAAAAATAAAATAAAATAAAATGCAAATCCTAAAAAAAAAAATAAAAAAAAATAAATTTTAGTTAACATACAGTACAATATTGCTTTGAGGAGTAGAATTCAGTAAGTGGCTTTGTTTTTTTTGTTTGTTTGTTTTTTAAGATTTTATTTATTTATTAGAGAGAAGGAGACTGAGAATGAGGGGGGAGAAGGTCAGAGGGAGAAGCAGACTTCCCGCAGAGCCGGGAGTCCGATATGGGACTCGATCCCAGGACTCTGGGATCATGACCTGAGCCAAAGGCAGTCGCCCAACCAACTGAGCCACCCAGGCGCCCAGTGGCTTTGTTTTTAAAATAAATTCCTTACCACTAGCAGTTAGAGCATGGCAAGAGAGCCCTACTGGGAAGTGTATGATGGAGGCCCTTCAAGAAAGAAAAAAAAGCTTTTTTTTTTTCCTGTCGTTCCCCCCACCCATCACCCCTGCAACCTCTGGCCACATCCCTATACTCTAGGAGATCTGAGGTTCTCTTGACCAAGAGAGAATTTAACAGCCTTTGTTTTTGAAAGCTTAACCCTGTTGAGATATAGAAAAGGCTGATTCCGGATGCAAAAGCAGGTAGAGTTCCTGGAGGGAGAGAACTTTGGGCAGAGGGGTGAGGAGTATCTGAGAGGCAGGGACATGGACCGTACTCCCATATAATGGGAGGCTTGACCTCGGATGGGACATGACTGCCAGGTGCTTCTGGCGACTGGACGCTAAGCACAGTGGCCTTGAGCTGTGAGGAGGTCCCTGAGGCCAAGCCCGTGGTCAGTGGAAGGCTTACAGTTTGCAAGGGAGAGCAAGGCCAGGACAGTTGGAAGCCTTCCAAGAGGCAGTCTTGGGCAGATAGCAGAAGATCATAGCACCAGGCTCCAGCACAGGGAAGCAAAAGGGGCCATGCAACAATGGAGCTACCAGGAGCTCCATTTTCCTGGAACATTTTCCTGGAACCAGCGATCTTTTACAATCCAATGGAGGGGAGAGGAGGAGCCCCACTAATGACTGATGTTGACTTTCCCCTCTGCCCGAGGAGTGGGGGAGAGGGTGCTCAAGCTGTCTTATTTTTAATTTAAAAAATGAATGAATGAATGTATTGTTTCTTAAGCTTGAGTTCCACTCCATAATTTCTTCCTGAATATCATTATTACTATAATAATAATACCTAACATTAGCAGAGGGTTTTTCCATTAATACTTTCACATGTAAAAGTTCCTGAGCTCTGGATATTACTATCCTTTTTTTTTTTTTAAGATTTTATTCATTTATATTTGAGAATTTGAGAGAGAGAGAGAGAGAAAGAGAGCATGAGTGGGGAGAAGGTCAGAGGGAGAAGCAGACTCCCAGTGGAGCTGGGAGCCCAATGTGGGACTCGATCCCAGGATTCCGGGATCATGACCTGAGCTGAAGGCAGTCGCTCAACCAACTGAGCCACCCAGGCGCCCTGTGTGTGGATTATAACTCTTTTTTTTTAAGATATTATTTATTTGACAGAGAGAGATGGAATACAAGCAGGTGGGGAGTGGGAGAAGCAGGCTTCCCGCCGAGCAGGGAGCCCAATGTGGGGCTCGATCCCAGGACCCTGGGATCATGACCTAAGCGGAAGGCAGATGCTTAATGACTGAGCCACCCAGGCACCCCCCTTGTGTGTGGATTATAAAAAGGACTCCTGGTCTTTGATTTCATCCTCAAAAGTAGGGACCTCTTTCATAACACCCTTCGGTGCTCTACTGACACTTGCCATTATCTATCTCAACCTTTTAGAGAACTGAGTTTCTTTAAATAATATCACTGGAACTCCCTCTCTGACCACTAGATGATCTCACATGTTTGGCCATTTGATGACCAAGGTAGGAAACTGACACATACTAGGTGTTCAATAAATGTCAAAATAAAAAAATAAGTAAATGAATAAATTATTTGACTAATTTGATTAGCTGGATTTTTTTTAATTAATAGACTATTTCATAGAGCAGTTTTGGGTTTACAGAAAAATTGAATAGAAAGCACAGAGTTCCTATACACGCCCTCCCCTACCACATACACACTTCCCCTGTTATTTAACATCTTGCATTGTGTGGCACATCTATTACAATTGGGCACATCTGTTACAATATTGTATGTTATACAATATTGATGCATGATTATGAATTATTAATTAAGGTCCATAGTTTATAATAGTGTGTGTTATATAGTTCTGTGGGTTTTGACAAATAGTATGTTTTGTATTCACTATTACAATGTTATACAGAGTGGTTACACTACCCTAAAAAGCCCTGTGCTCTACCTTTTCACCCCTCTTTCCTTCCCTGATAACTCCTGGCAGCCACTGATCTTTTACTGTCTCTGTTATTTTGCCTTTTCCAAAATGCCATATAGTTGAAATTATACACTGTATAAAATTATACACTGTGTAGCCTTTTTCATATGGCTTCTTTCACTAGTAATATATATTTAAGTTTCTTTTTTCTTTTTAGGCCTTGATAGTGCATTTCTTTTTAATCCTGAATAATTTTCCATTGTATGGATGTGCTACAGTTTATTCATTTATTGAAGGACATCACTATTACTTCCAGTTTAGGAATCTAATGAATAAAGCTGCTATAAATATTTGTGTGCAGCTTTTTGCATGGACATAAGTTTTCAAGTCATTTGGGTAAGTTCCTAGGTACTTACCTAATTGTTGGATTGCTTGATAAAGATCATGTTTAGCTTTATTAAGCCTGGTTTTTCAAAAGCTATTTCTAGCTAGCATTATCTTGCAAAACAGGGAAGAGGGTGGCAAGTTATGAGTTGACTTCACAGTATAGAACTATAAAATGGCCCTGCTTTTATGTATACTAAACCCACGGTCTAGCTTCTAAGTGCACACTTAAGTCCTAGTATGCGTGGATTTGGTGAATAGTATTCTATATACCTGCCCTTGTGATTTCATTTTGGCCTTTTCAGTTTGGCTGCCAAGACAGACTAGTCCGAGAAGATCCCTACCTACTACCACTAGCTTTCACTTTCTAGTGAAAGAGACAAATAAATATTCAATAATATTCAGTCGAAACCTGTTCAGGTGGAAGTACTGGATAGGAAAAGACCACATATATGCTGACAAGAAATGAGTTTTTCCATTAACTTACATGGTGAATCTGCATGTGCAGTGGAACTAGGATTTGGGGGAGAGGGACAACAGTAATTCAGAGACGGTTAGCTTGAAAAAAATACTACTGCAATGTCAGCCACCTTTCTCTGTACCATTACATCACAACCTCTTCACCTGGGACATCCTCTCCAACCAAGCTGGAAGAGTCTTACCTTTTCCTAATGTTCCTCACATTGCTACTTTGCATATTGTAGGTATTCAAGAAAAGCTCGCTACTATTTTGAAAGGAGAAGTTTTCACCAATACACACATGAGAAAAGGATTCCAATTTTACCCTCAAAGTTTGCCTATTGCAAAAGTCAAATAAAACCAGAAATATCCCGCTTTTGGTAATGAAGGGTTTTTAAATGGTGTTGGAATGAAACCAGCATATACATTTTGAGAGCTTTGTAATCATTAACTATTCTCCACCATCCTAGGAAATGTGAACTTGGATAAGCTCCAAGCACCTTAGCAACAAGCCAGCAGCCTCCAACAAGAGCCCCCAGTCCTCTGATGGGGCCAGAATCCCAGAGACAAAGCATTATTTATATTGACATAAACTGTCCTGCTTCTGAAGCTAGAATCCCAAGAACCAAGCTAATGAGAAGACTCAGTGCCAGGATGTCATATTGAGTTAGGAAGGCCAGCCCATTAACAGTCCATTTCTCTGTGCTGAGCCCAGACTGGAGGAGACACAGAGCAAACATATACAGTGGTTTCTGAAAGGTCCCAACACTTGACGCTTGAACACCAAGACAATCACTGCTTAGCTGGGAGTGTGGGAAAGGGCGCAGACCATGGAATGTTTTCCGAATGGATAGGCAGTGCCCTGCAGAGAGTAGCTGCAGGCCTGGGTGGTGTAACACTCCCAGCCTCCCAACCTCCTGAGCACAGGGCTCTGTGCTTGATGAGCCTGAAGGTGAGACCCAGACCTTCTTCTCCACTAATCCCACCTCTACCAAAGGCCTCATCTAGGGCTTAGCTGCTGACACAGGAGGAAGATAAAACCTCAGCATAGCAGTAAGGGTCCCTTAGTTTCAAGAGGATAATTTTCTCCTCTGAAAACTCCAACAGGAGGTGATGTTTCTCTGCATCCCATCCAGAATTGCCTTTGAGTGTTACCTGCCTCTGAAACATCTTGGAGTGCCTTAGCAAGCTAAGCAGCACAGAAGAGGGCTTCCATTTCTGTCAGTAACAGCCGATGATCGCTAACATTTACTGAGCTCTGCACATAGCAACGTGCTAAGCACTTTACAGCCATTACCTCATCTTCATTAGAATTCTATAATTTAGGAACATCATGAACCCCATTTTACTGATGGGAAACCAGAGGCTTAGAGAAACTAGGTTAGCAGTTCTCAGTGTGGCCCCTGGATCAGCAGCATTGACGTTACTGGGAACTTGTTAGAAATGAGCGTTCTCAGGGTCCATCCCTGACCTACTGAATCCGAAACTGGGGGCAAGGCCAGCAGTGAATTTCAGCTGCAGGTGATTCTTGTGCACTCTAACATGTGAGGACTCCTGGATTGGACAACTTACCCAAACCCACCCAGCCAGTAGGATCCTAATGCCAGCATGCCTCCCCTACCCACAGTCACAAACTGCACATTCACAGAATTGACAGTCGTTAATAGCTGCCTGGCAGCCGAAATGTCTGGTCAGATTCGTCAGGGTAATAAAAGAGGAGAAACAACCTGCCTTCTCTACTACATTAAGGCTTCTGTCTGACTTCATGGGGCACTATCACATTCCTCACAGGAATGAAGATTTTCTGCCCTCCAAACACCTCACCCCACCCTAGCCACAGAGGCTACACCCTGGCCTTATTGAATCTTGATTTCACGCCCGAGATAGCAGACAGAGAAACTCAGAGGAATGGAGAGTAACTGACATTAAAAACTAAAAAGTTAAAAGTATTCTCTATTAATTTCCAAGGGCTAATAACATATCACAAACTGGAGTCGAGGCTTACAACCATGAAAATCTATTGTTACACAGTTCTGGGAGCTAGAAGTCTGAAACCAAGGTGTTGTCAGGGCCATGCTCTCTCTTAAGCCAGTAGAAAAAGGATCTTTCCCTGCCTCTTCCAGCTTCTGGTAGCCCCGGATGTTCTTAGGCTCATGACAGTATAAATCACATGGCTTTCTCCCTTTATGTCTTCACATCATCTTTCCTCTGTATGTGTCTGTGTCCATATTTCACCTCTTAGTAAGGATACCAGTCATATTGGATTAAGGGCCTGCCCTACTCTGCTATGACCTCATCTTAACTAATAATATCGACAACAATCCTATTTCCAAGTGAGGTCGCATTGTTAGGTCCTGGGGGTTAGAACTTCCACATGAATTTGGGAGGAACATAATTCAACCACAACATCTATTTACGATGGTGAGAGATTAGACTACAGAAGTTTTCATGTATGGTGTTTGCTTCAAGACCTTTTCAAAGACTCTTAGGCTGACATCAACAAGGCCCTCTACCTAAGGGTAGTTTCCATCATGGCTGATAATCAGAACCGTCTGGTACTTGTTGAAATTATAGCTTCCCAAGCCTCATCCTAGACATCCTGAATTAGAAAGAGATTCAGTGATTTGTATGTTAAAAGCACCCCTGTGATTTGATGTAGGCCGCCTTCAGTATACTCAGACTTGGGAAGCACATTCCTGCCAGTCCACATGGGGTGCTCAATTGTGGCAGTCAAGCAGCTCTGAGTACTACTGGACTCCCTCAACACGCCAGCCCCTCTGATGCCCATAATGAGTTTTAAGTCCAGACCAGCCATCTCTGGGACACTTGAGAGAGATACCCCAGGACTTCTCCAGATTTTTCTTTACATTCAGGTCCCAGGTTATCTGCTTTGGACCACAGACAGCTCTGAAAGAGAAACCTGACTTCCATGACAGATGACTTAATTGAGATAGAGTTAACCAGATCCCCTGGGATCCAGCTCCACTAACCCAATAACTTCTCCCCTTTAGAGAAATCGAGACAGGGAGGCCACTGAGAGCTGGTGCCCACCTCAAGAAGAAAGACACCAAAGGCACTTTCAATCCTCCGAGCTGAGCCCGGGAAAGCAGCTGCATAGAACATGGAGGAGAAGCAGAAGTCAGCAAGGAAAAGTGTCTGGGAAAGGTTAGCACCACATCTGTGACAGGCCACATCTCTCTTCCTCAGCCCACCTCAGACTCCCAGTTAGCAGGCGAGACAAGGGAATCATGGCTGTAATAACAGTCCTTGCCAGATAAGGAGGATTACAAGGCAGCAGAAAGCAGTAGAATGAGCCCTGGACTGGGTGTCTGGACTCACCTACTCATTGTACCTCTCAGAACCTCCATTTCTTATCCATTTAGTTCTCATCATTCATCTTCTTGTGATAAGGAACAAATACTCAAGCCATCTCAGGAGAAGAGAGAAGGACTTATGAGGTTACAGATCCCGTGGAATCCAGGGGCAGGAAAGAATCTACCTGCCTTCATGGAAACCAGGAAGGTATTAAGAACTATAGTCTGTCTTCAAGGACTATGTGATCTCTCTCTTCTACCCTGTGCCTGGGCTCACTTCCTCCTTTCTCTCCATTAAAGGGCTTCCTCTGCCACTACCTCAGCATGCACAATAGTCATCCCGGTTGCCTCAGTTCCCAAGACTAACATGCCCTTCCCACTCAGTTCCCCACAGCTCAATGACTCAGTTCCTCAGTGTTCCAGTTCCAAATTCCTGGAGGAATCTGAGCCCATTCTGTGTCAAGCAACCTTCCTTCACCCAGTGAGCTGTGGCTGAGTGGTAGAGCACATAGCACAAACCCAGGCACCCCACCAAGGGCTGTGGGTAGAAGCAGCACCAGAGCAAGGGTGTGTGAATCATAGCACCCTGAGGCGTGGCTACTATAGTCATACCAAGAAATTGCCACCACGTTTTAAGTACCTGCTTCATGACAGACGTTGAGCTGCATTAATATGCATAATCCTTACTTCAGACATTCAAGGTAGTTATTACAGATATAGAAACTGAGGCTCACAGAGACCTAAGGTCACTCACTTAGTACAGGGTTGAACAGGAACTTCAGGTCCACCAGATTCCACAACAGGGCATTTTCCTTTTTGTCATCTAGCCTAGAGCAATTGGCCAGGACATTGTACCATTTCATCATGTCAGGAGAAAACTAGAGGTTAACAATCTCTACCTGCCTATCTGCATGATTATATTGATAATAAAATGAAAGCACCAACTGAAAAGTGCATTGAGAAAGCAGTACAAAGACAAATGTGAAGTCTTGAACATGTCTGCTTCCACAGTCCCACAGTGTAGTATTTGCTTACCGGACATTTCTCTGAGGACTGCAGAGCATTTATTCACTGCTGCTCTGAGGCCAGAATGGGTCATAGCCACAGCCAGGGTTTTAGCAACAGTCTAAGACCCCCTGGAAGGAATCACCACTGCTTACAACCTGGTGGCATTACTCCCACATAAATGGGGTCTGAATTCTTAACCTGGAGCTTGACATTCCAAGGCAAGTGCTGTTTGAATTGAGGTGACTTTTTTTTCACCAAGAAATTTAGCCTCCAATGCTGAAAAGTTGTTCAGTCAGGCTCAGTTTGGGTACAGTAGAGCACAAACCACAGGCACCGAGGCAACTCTCAACTCTAATGCCACTCTTTAAACCCCAAGACAGGAGTCGGGCCCATGGAGTTTTTGTCTGGAAAGGGATGAGGGTTTCAGAGACTCATTCATGCTTTGACAAGATGGGGGACATCTGAAGCCATGGAACAGGCCATTCCTTTTGGCCCTCGTGATGTTTCACTTTATATATTGCTCGAGTAAGCTCTGGTGCCCACTTATTTGGTCAAACATTAGATGTTGCTATGATGGTATTTTTGCCAACATGATTAACATTTATAGTCAGTTGACTTGTGAGGCAGATTGCCCTCTAAAATATAAGTCGGCTTTATCTATCCAATTGAAGGCCTTAAAAGCAAAAACTAAGCTTTTCCAGCAAAGAAGAAATCCTACCTCAAGAAATCCTACCTGAGGGCGCCTGGGTGGCTCAGTTGGTTAAGTGACTGCCTTTGGCTCAGGTCATGATCCTGGAGTCCCAGGATCGAGTCCCATATCGGACTCCCGGCTCTGCGGGAAGTCTGCTTCTCCCTCTGACCTTCTCCCCTCTCATTCTCAGTCTCTGTCTCTAATAAATAAATAAATAAATCTTTAAAAAAAAAAAAAGAAAGAAAGAAATCCTACCTGAGTTTCCAGCCTGCTGGCCTGCACTACAGATTTAAAACTCAAGACTTTTATAAGGACTCTTAACCTGAATTTCCATATTGCTGGCCTGAAATAACTCTCTTTTCCTCTTTCCTTGTCTCTCCGTCTCTCTCTCTCTCTCTCTCTCTCAAACCCTGACTGAGTCTATCCTCAAGAATTGCTGGTGGCGGCCTGATGATAATCCCTCACTTGGAGTTAGTGCTGCGGGGGGGGGCAGCAGGCCAGACGGAGGGATGCACATAGTAATATTCGGTGGCCAGGTGCATGGGTTGCAGAATGAGTCCCTTCTCCTTCCATAGACTCTGTCTCTCCCAGGTAGCCTCAGAGAGCTCAGTGAGGTTGGTATAGAGCCCCACTACTCAAAGTGTGGTACCGCAGACTAGCTGTATGGGCATTACTGGGAGCTTATTAGAAATGCAGATGGTCACGCCCCACCTTTGACCAACTGAATCAGAATCTGCATTTTAACAGCATTCCTCAGTTACTCAAACACACATCAAGTTCAGGAGGCACTGTGATTGAAGGCAGCCTGAAATCCTAGGATGAACAGTGGAATGTTAAGAGATGTTAGGTGTTAGGAGAAATGGGTGGAGTTCCTAATTAGATTCTAGACAGCTCTGAGCACTTGGGCAAAACTTAACAAGGAAATAGACATGCTCAAAACTAACAAGAAAAGTTTTCATTGATAGGGAAACCCGTGTGCCAGGCACTGTACTAAGCACTTTGCATATCTTAACTCTCCCAATCCTCCCATCAAACTGTGAGCGAGTTACTATTATTGTCTCCATTTTTCAGATGACAAAATGAAATACAGAGATGTTAAACAACTTCTGTAAGGTCACACAGAAAATAAATAGTTGAGTCAGGATTTGAATTCAGAAAGCCTGGCTCCATAGCCTCCCATGGTACTGCTTCTCAGATTCAAAGGAGTCTTCCCACTCTTGTATCACCTGTATAATAGAAGCTCAAGCGTGGACTAATTCAATCTGACTGTAGTGTTTGAAAAAAGCTTCATAAAAGAGGCAACTTTTAAAATGCTCTTTGAATGATAAGGTAAGAGTTTGCTGGGAGCTATAAATTGAGTGCCTTCTATACATAAGAAGGTTGTTCCTGTAACCATGTTGGAATTTCCATGTAGCCAAGTATACTCTTGTATCCATGCTGTTCCCTCTCCCCAGAGCATCCCAACACCATCGCTCACCCCTTTTACCTGGTCACCTGGTTTCACTTGATGAGTGTCATCAGCTTTCTAGAACTCCCAGACTAAGTCAGATTTTCCGTCGGAACTCTCCAATTGCTTCTCCCTCATCACTCTTAATGCCAGCTCATAATTAAACAGTTACCATGAGAGCGTGTCTGATCCATGTGAGATTCTGTGAGATTTTTGAGGGCAAGGACTGTACACAGTGCTTTTTTTTTTATAGAATGTGCAACATGGTGATTTGACATATGTATACATTGTGAAATAATTTCCATAATCAAGTTAATTAATACATCTGTTACCTTAGAGTTACCATGTTTTTGTGTGTGGTAAAAATACTTAAGACCTGTTCTTTTAGAAAATTTCAAGTATACAGTAAAATCAGTGTTATTAACTGTACATTTGATCCCCAGAATTTATTCATCTTATAACTGAAAGTTTGTATCTTTTGACCAACATCTCCCTGTCTCCCTTGCCCTCCCCCCAACCCCTGGCAGCCACCGTTCTACTCTTTGGTTCTATGAAATCGGCTTTTTAAGATTCTGTGGAATCTTAGAGTAAGATGTCCTCTGGGTTCATCCACATCGTCACAAATGGAGGATTTTCTTCTTTTTATGGCTGAATAATATTCCATTGTGTATATATGCCACATTTCCTTTATCCGTTCATCCATTGACATGTTGTTTCTGTTTTTTTGGTTATTATGAATAATGCTGCAATAAAGATGGGCATGCAGAAATCTATTCAAGACAGGATTTCATTTCCTTTAGCTATATACCCAGAAGTAGAATTGCTAGATCATATGATAGTTCTATTTTTAATTTTTTGAGGAATCTCTATATTGTTTTCCATAGCAACTATGCCAATTTACATTCCGTCCAACAGTGTGCAAGTTTCCCTTTTCTCTGCACCCTTGCCAACACTTGTTTCTTATCTTTTTGATGACAGCCATCCTGACAAGTATGAGGTGATATCACATTGTTGTTTTGATTTGCATTTCCCTGATGGTTAATGAACATCTTTTCATAGCACTGTTGTCAGTTTGTAGGTCTTCTTTGGAAAAAATCTCTACCCATTTTAAAATCAGGCTACTTGTTTTTTTTTGTGGTTGTGTTTTTGTTTTGTTTTGTTTTTGCTGTTGAGTTTTATGAATTCCTTGTATATTTTGGATATTAATCCCTTGTCAGATAAATGATTTGCAATGTTATTTTATCCCATTCCATAGATTGCCATTTCATTTTGTTGACGGTTTCCTTTGCTATGCAGAAGCTTTTTAGTTCGATGTTGTCCCACCTGTTTATTTTTGCTTTTGTTACCTGTGTTTTTGGTGTCATATCCAAAAAATTGCTAAAACCAATGTCAAGGGGCTTTTTTCCTATGTTATTCTAGGAGTTGTATGGTTTCAAGTCTTACATTTAAGTCCTTAATCCATTTAGAGTTAATTTTTGTGTACAGTGTAAGATAAGGGTGCAATTTCATTCTTTTGCATGTGGATATCCAGTTTTTCCAGCTTATCCAGTTTATCCAGTTTATCCAACTTCCATTGAAGTTACTATCCTTTCTCCATTGTGTATTCCCGGTTTCCTTGTCGAAGATCAGTTAACCATCAGTTAACCAAATCCACATATATGTGGATTTATTTCTCGGATCTCTACTGAACTGTACCAGGTCCTGCTCACTTGTGAGTCTCTAGGGCCGCCAGTGCCTAAAACACAGTGAGCACTCAGTGGCGGTTATTATGATGATCATCTGCAGCTCTCAGTCCATCCCCAACCCCACAGAAGTTGGAGAATGGGCTGCAGCCCACGGGAAGAAACCACCCTCCCCTTGGTTAATAAATGACAAACAAAAAGCCTGTCAAACCTGTGTACTTTGGGTTTACCCGTCTGGACTCATTCTACTTCAGAGCCACAATGAGCACATATAGTTATTTATCATCCTGATGACTGTTACTTGTACAAAGTTGTACTGTTACCTCTGAAGCACAGAAGACAAATCATGTTTTTAAGTTGAAAATGTAGAACATGTTTCAACAATACTGTGGCTTCTCAAAAAAATCCAGATCAAAAAGGCATAAAACTAAGTTGAATCCTTCTATGTTTAAGTTACTGTGAGATTAAGTCAAACTCCAGTAACATTGACCTAAAGGGGCAAATTCTTCAGAATTATATAATAGGTTCAACAAGTTCTTACAAGCAAATTCTCCTTTCAATATGAAAACCTTCTTTCAGAGGTCAGAGTTGTTTTGATAAGGGATTAATTTAGGTGTAAATGAAAGGATTCATTGCAATTCAGAGCCCTACTTTGTATGGCTTTGGAAAGTATTGCAAAGCCTTCATCCCAGGCCATTTGGCTACGTTGGTGTTTAAGTAAAGGCATCTCTTCTCAAAATCAGATTGCCATTTATCAAAGCTGCAATTCTTCTCCTTAGGCTCGAGTTCCATGTTCATTTGCTTATTTACCAAGTCTCAGTTGGTTTTTTTTTACCCCCAAATATAAATATGTCTCCAACTTTCATTTAGGGCCAAGGATATCTAAAAGCAAGTCAGACCTCAGAATGTTGGAGGAAGGCCTTATCAGACCCCATCACCCACATGTTGATTTTGTGAAAATAAACTCACTTGAAAACCAATAGGTAGCCCAATGTTTGGAACCAGTGACAGTGAAAACAAATCATAAATATACTTGTGAGCTCTGCTGGCAGAGGTTTCTTTTACTTTCCAAACATAGCAAAGAATCTGCTAACATTCAATTCTCCTGTAATTCTGGCTTGCCCAAAGCAAATATAATTTGAAGCAAAGATATCCCAGAGCCCAGCACAGTCATGTGGATTGAAATAATTTATTTCAAAAGGAAGAGCTTCTCTGGACAAAGGAGTGATCATGTTTATGGTTGCCCTTTGAGACATTTGAGTTTTGCTTGCTGGTTTGTTCATAAGAAGGCAGAAATTTTAGAAAACTAGAGGAAAAATTTCTTCAATGCTGATTGTAAATCTCCCTGCTGAGAACTCTAAAGAGAAATGATTTTGTTTATGCCTCTGCTCAGTCTTCTGCTCTCTAGCCTCGTGCATTAAGGAAAACAGAAAGTTCAACTTTCTCTGCTAGACAAGTTCTGGCCAGATACTGATTATTGTGGGCCATGTTCTAAGATTACTGCCTCATGAACACACTGTAGGTGGCCATTGCTCTTCTAAAGTTTTCTGAATATCCAAAGCTCTTCTGGGCAAGTCACAAAAGTTTGCCTACACAAAGATCGTCATACACCTATTACTTTTTCTCACCCTCCTCCCATACCCCCCCTCCCCCCGCAAGATTCTGTTCTTTCATTTAACAGAACAGACTTGAAAGACAGGCAACTGAGTCTTTGGTTGAAAGTAATTCTCACTGAAGTATGAATGGCCACAGGGAAAGCACCTGGGTAGCTTTTCAGCTTCGCCATAGATAGACTTGGGGTAAGGAACTCTGCTATGTTTGCCTTGCACTGTCTCTTAATCTCCTTCTTTTTACTTTCCTCCCCTATAAATTGAGATGATTTAGTCAGATGGTTGGCGAATTATTCAGTTTCATCAGCCAGTGAGTAGGTCGGCAGCAGTTATCTGTGATCAGTGAATGCCACCTCATCAACCTAAGAGATCCGAGTTTTCTCTTCCCAAGTCCTTGGTCTTCTCATTTCCCTGCTCTCCAGCAGCTCTCTCAGTTTGGCCTCTCCCCACAGTGTAGTCCCCAGTTTGGATGCGGTATCTACTCTAACATGAAGAAGTCCTCAAATACAAACATATGCAAGGTTTTTTTTTATTGGATTTATTCAAATCTTACTCATTACAAAAATATTTAGAGGTGACATAGAATAAAAGATATGATAAGATTAATTTTAGTGCACAGTTATGAAACCAGATTAGATGCAGCTGAAGTCACTGCCTGGGTCCCTAAGAAGCCAAATGAAGCATGTTCAGCTTAGTCCTTCGGGGTCCCCCTTTCCTTCATTGTGGGTTATAAATAAATTCTGTCCCATGCTGCCTCCGTTCTCCACTTGTACTTTCCAGCCACTTCTGGTGATTGTAACCAGCATCCTTGGGCTTTTGTTCTCCCTGGGAAGTAGAATAAAGGCAATAGAGAGTAGAAAGCTGCCTCTTTTCTAGGCCCCCTCTTCCTGGGAAAGCAAACAATGGTTCTCTTAACACTCTTGATTTTTCTTTAGTCACTTTAGTCACCCACCCTTGGGGCATCTTAACAAAGCCCTTCCCTGGTTCCTGTAGACCAGTCGTTCCCAGTCCTAATTGGGATTGGCTGCCTATGAGAATCATTTGGAGGGCTTTAAAAATGCTGGTGCCTGGGCCTCAACCCAATTGATTTAGAATCTCTATTAGAGGGGCACCTGAGCAGCTCAGTCAGTTCCGTGTCTGCGTTCGACTCAGGACATGATCCCAGAGACCGGGGACTGAGCCCAGCAGTCAGGCTTCCTGCTCAGCAGGGAGTCTGCTTCTCCCTCCCTCTCTACTCTTCCCCTGCTCATGTTCTCTCTTTATCTCTCTCAAGTAAATAAATAACAAATCTTAAAAAAAATAAAAATACAATCTCTGTTAGAAAAGCCTGGACATCTATATTTGTAAAGCGCCCGGGGTGATTCTAGCATGCAAACAGGTTGAAATACACTTCTTCTTCTTTTTTTTTTTTTTTAATGAAATACACTTCTGTATATTTTCACCTTTGGACTTCCTTGCATTGTCTGCTAGCACTTCTAGGTTTCTAATATATTATAATTACATATTCCTTGGGGTTGGGGGAAGGGGTAGAAGGAAAGCAAAGACAATGTCATTACCCTTACCCATAGGCAATTTTTTTAAACGGAAACTAATTTCCACTTAAGAGGAACAAAATAATTGTGTACGGCATAACATACTTTTTTTAGCAGCTTTTAGTAGTTAAGAAAATATGGGCATATTTTATTTATTCTTATATTAATATTTTTATGCACATATCACTTTATTATAAAAGCAATTCATTTTGTTTTCAGGTGCAGTACAGTAAGTCCAAATGAGCAAATTCTTGATTCTTGCATGTACTTAGTGACAGAACAGTTTTGGGGAAGTAGAAGCAAATTCTATCCAAAGTCCATCCCTGTGATGCACTAATCATCATGAAGAAGGCAAAAGGTACAAGGATCTATCTTCTTTTGAGGCTGAAAGATATCTGCACAGATGGCACGAGAGGCATTTATTCAACTGAAATGTGCTGAATTCCCCCTAGGGGGCCGGCGCTGCTCCAGGGCTGTGTACGGGGCTGCAGTTTGAACCTCCCCTATCATGCTCTTCTGCCTCACGTCATATGAGTTGATTATTCGTATCCTATACTTCTCTTTGAATCATCTGATAATGTTTTGGTCTTCTTGTTTTCAATCATTTTTTTTTTTCCTCCAGTGGCCTCTGTCTTCATCAGCAAGTTTCACTTTGGTCTTGGTCTTTTGGATCTCATTGTTTCTGAATGTTCTACAGTTCTTCAAGGGTTCTTATACAGAATTCAGCCAGTTTTATATTTCTTCAAACTTATAAACATCTCATTAATTATGTAAAGGAAAAATTCTCAAAGGCAGCTACAGTCTGTGTTAGTCTGCCAACCTTCTCCAGAAACAGACTTGATTTTGTCACTGTCATTAGACATGCCACCTGAATTTAGGGGAAAGCACGAAAGCATTTGACGTATACGTAAACCAGCAACTCAGTTACCTGCATCTGGGAAGCAGATTCTTCCTCATTCAGGACTTTCCAAAATGCTGTGAGCACTAAAACTGAAATTTAACCGCTCCGACCGGGTGTCTCACCCCGACAGCCTCCTGGCTCACTCAACTGGCATACATTTCAGTGGCACCAACAGCAGTTTGTTTTTTATTGAATTTCCATGTCTTTGGATGTACCACACCTTCAACTGTGTACACCTTACCTGGTCCATTTCACTAATTTACATTACCCACTGGCTCTTGGAGACATTTGAATTTATTACCCCTCATAAAAATGGAAATCTTTCTATAAAGCGTTATGTCCTTCCCAGTCTCCTTAAACAGAATGCATGGAATATAACTTACTCTTCTCTTAATAATTCACAGTTACCATTGTGAAACTCAGTGATTATACCATGCAGAAATGCCTTCGTGGATTATGTAGGTTTTTGGACACTCAGTAGTCCTGGGCTGCTATGCTTTTTGAGTTTTTTGTCCCTTCTTGTCTTATAATGAACCGCTTCATTTCATTGTTGCCAGGGTGACTACCACCATTGCCATGCCCCTCATGCACACGCATACACGTACACAAACACAGTATCTCTTTTGACACACACGAACCCTTTCTAAACCTTGACTGTTCTGTGGGCTAGGAAACAAGAAGGTGATTTAATTAGAATTGTGTGCAAAGGAAGAGTAAATAGGCTCTGAGGAAGTCCTTAAGGAAGGTACCTCTTTATAATAGATAAACTTTCAAGTTCTTCATTAACCCTTTTGACTGCCCAGATATCCTCACTGTTCAATTACAGGCTCTTAAAAACAGATTGGTAAGTACATGACTTCTGTCTAATGAGAGTTAACAATTGAAATTCTGAGCATTGGATTTCCCACGAAGAACCAAAAACTCACTCACTACACCAAATAAAAAGCATGCCCACTGACCTTCAATTCTTGGCCGTCGCTGCCAGCTACAAACCAAACAACGAGAAACTAATAGCCATAGATGTTGTACTTTTCCATGAGTTGAGTAGGAGGCATCAAGAATATCTGTGCCCCCGGCACTATTGTATGAGTCATTCATGTTTGTGAGAGCCATTTTTCCCTAACTGGGCAACTGTGGCCAAGCTGGCCCAGCCAAGAACCTCTTCTCATCCTGCAATCAGGCCCCGAGAGCAGCTCACTCAGATGGGCTAGAGCTGCCTTGTTCCCCTCGCATCCAGTCAGGCCCACTGCGCAGCCCAGGCTTGGGTTTTTGTCCTGCCTTATCTGAAGTGACCACCCCCACTGAATATCTGCTTCTTATCTCTCTCTCCATGAGCCATCCTGCTCAGACTTTCTAACCTTTTGTTCTCACTGCATTGCTTCTAAGTCAAGATAAACTTTAATCTGTCTCCCTGTTAGGTAGAGGAAAAAAAAAAAAAGAAAATCTACTTTCTTCAATCCCCATCATTCACTTGTACCTTACCTTACTGGAGCCCCCAGCCTTATAGCCAGGCACATTTATCTCTTTGCTTTCCTACCAAACACTATAGTCATCGCCACTTCCTGCCTTTGCCCTTGCTCTTATGCCCTTCCAGAACACCATCTTTTCCTGCCTTTCCAAATCCACCCATCTGGGTCTCTCCTCAAGAGGCCATTGCCTACTACTCTGCTCCTCCATAGTTGCTCCTTCCATTCAACTCCATACAGCTCCCAAAGGTTTAAGCCTTCCTTTTCTTTTCCAACTGTCCTGGGCATAGGCCCTGGAGTAGAGCAGAAGTCTTACCCAAAACCTCTTCAGTGGCTCCTGCCCAATTTCCATCCCTCTAAATACTAACATGTTCAAAGAACACAGCTGAACTTGTAAATGAAGACCCTAAGAAGAGCTAGGCTTCTATTTAGAGAAACTGCAGTATCTCTCCCACAATGATACATTGCCTTTCCAGTTTTATGGAGAAAGCATGGGTGGGCTAGATTCCCAGATAACTATAGCAAAGAATGGGCAAGTCAGCCTCCTCCCCTCCCCCAACCACCCACACTTGCCAGACAGCATTTAAAATGCATTTCAGTATGGTCAGTCTTTTCATTTGAAAAGGAAACAAGTCTTGATGTTCTGTTTCTCTCATTTCATTAAGGACAGAGGTCATCCCCGGAAGGAGAAGGGTAGTTTCCAAGAGAGGACTTGGAGGGAGTGGAGGTGGGGTGGGGGAACTCTCTCATCCTTTCTTCTTAGCCTGCTTCACCCTTTGAAGAGAACAAGCCCAGCTTTCATACTGAATTATTTTCAGTGTGGCCTCTGCCAGGACTTGGCTCTCCCTGGCTGAAGCAACACCCGGAAGGATTGAGTGATACTTCAAGGTCAGACAAGGTGTCCAGACAGGACAAACCAGAGGAGATGGCACTAAGACAGCTGGGAGATAAGGGAGTGAAGAAGAGGAGAAGGGAGGAGGCAGGGTGTATGTGTTAAATGGAAGTCAGGGAAAAATGGAACCTGGAAATTTCTGCCCCCAACCCCCTCCGCCATCTCTATCTGTCAGTCTGTCTATCTCACACACACATATACACACACATACTACTGCACAGAAATGCATTCTTCCCTTTCCCTCCCCTTCTCTAACTCCCTAAGGCATCTCTATAAATAAACAATAAGACTTGAGCCTGCTGGAGGCCCATTATTAACTCTTGCAGGGTTCTGACTGTAATAAATCCTCCCACTCTTCCTCACTTCATGGCTGCAAAGCCTTTTCCAGCGTGTCATCTTCTTCACCTGATTCCTACACCTTAAGGGTCCTGTAAGCTCCTCCTCACCAGTCCCATACACAGAATTGTGGGCACCCCACACCCACACTCTCAAAGTTCTTAGCCTTGAAACTATAAGCTTCAGGTCCTGCTGCTCAAAAAAAGAAAATCACCTATGGTTCACACCACATTTTTCTTAAAACATTTATTTTTGCATCCCTATTATGATCAGAGCTTCCATCTAGTACACTCTGACTCTGTTCCAGGTACTATGCTACGTGCCTTACATTCGTGATCTTATTTAAGTTACACAACAGTCCTGCGTTATCAATATGATGGAGGCATTTGTAAATGAGGGAAGTACTGCTGCCCACACTCTGATTTCTGTTCTATGACTGCCATCCTAAGTGGAAAGCATGCAGACTTTTGAACCCAAGCCTATAGGACCATAACACACCTTCTCAACCCCTTCCTGGCAGTCCTCTTTCTAAGAGGCCTTCGGCATCTATAGTTCCAGAGCATCTACTGAGAGGTCTAGTCAAACATCTGGAATGCCAACATTAATATCCAGTTAAACTTACCCACATGGGCCTTCAATGACATCTTTACTTTTCACTTCAATGAGTGTTTATTTTATTAGACTGTATACTAGGTATTATGGACTGAGCATTAAATTAGACAGATCTGGCCTTCATGGAATTTATAGTCTAGTTAGGAGAGAAGGTCCATAAATGAACACACAATTCAATACATATACCAGTTCACCAAGAAGTTCCAAATCAACAAAGAGTAAACATGACATAGTTTTAATTTTTTCCAAGCACTGTTCTCAACTGTGCTATGTCAAATTATCTCTCTTCCTCTTTACTCCCCTTAAAATATCTCGAATTCCATTACTTCCTGTCATTTTCAATTACTGAGATTTAGTCTAGGCCAATTTAAACTCTCACCTCATATCTGATCCAAAGCCCCCAGCCCTCCCAGAGGACTTTGCTGTTGAGGGGTCCTTGAGCTCTTTCTCCCCATCCTCTAGCCCTTGCCATCTAGAGCCTACCTCACAGATCCTTTTTGCTGGAGACCCCCTCATCCAGAGGGTGACCATCTTTGGTGGGGCCAGAACTTTCCTCAGTGTCCTTTGGACCCATGGAAATTTCAAGCTCCCTGCCATGCCAAGCCATGGGAGAGACCCTGCCCCATTACCATCCTTTCTTCTAGCCCTGCCTTCTCTCGTCAAACTTTTTCCCCACTGGGACAAAAATAGACAGACAGTAATGCTGCTGCCCAAGCAGATGTCCAGCCAGGAAATATGACACTAGTCATTCCCAAAGCACACCTCCAGTTCTTGGCTTAGAGGAGGGCGGAGGTACCCCTCTCCCTCTCTACGAGCTCTGCTCCTCCCTCAAGTTGATTCTGAAGAGCAAACACTACCACCTTCTCCAGCTCAGCCTTCTCCATGGCCTGGGGGCAGGGGTGAGGTATTAGGGCTGGTTCTGCCAATTCAATTGTGGGAGCGCTCTTAGAATCATGGAGTGCTGACGTGCCTGGGTGGCTCAGCCCAATAAGCATCTGCCTTCGGCTCAGGTCATGATCCCAGGCTCCTGGGATTGAGCCCCTCATCAGGTTCCCTGCTTAACAGGCAGCCTGCCTCTCCTTCTCGCCCTCTGCCTGCTGCTCCCCCCACTTGTGCTCTTTCTCTGTCTGTCAAATAAATAAAACATCTTAAAAAAAATCATGGAGTGCTTGGCACCTGTCATGTTACATTTGGGCCTTGGCAGCCATTCTAAGACAATATAAAAGGTCTCATTCAACATCTTGTTTCAGATAAAACTAATTCAAGACATATGGTGAAAGAAAAGAATGGGGTACTATGAGAGGAGATGTCCATGCACTGGAATCAAACTTCTTGGGTTCAAATCCCAGCTCTGCCCCTTACTGTGTGCCCTTGGGTAGATTACTTAACCTCTCTGTGCCTCAGCTTTCTTACATGTAAAATGGTGATGATAACAATACCCATCTCATAAGATTAGATAAGAAAATATAAGTAACTCTTAACATGGTAACTGGTACATTAATAAATGCTCAGTAAATCTTAGTTCTATGAGGACATGGATTGAGGAATCCAGGCACTTCACAGGCACTCAACAAAATTTGATGACCTAGTGAATAAAGGAGAGTATCTGGAACTACTTATTTGAGATTGGGTAGTTAGAGAATAGCACCGAGGAGGTAACACTAAAGTTTTGACATGAAGAATGAAGGGGATGTCAGCCAAATAGCAAAGGGAAGGCAAAAGGAACAGTGGAATTAGTTACATTATCCTCCTGATCATAAAATTTCTTCCAAGTCCAATTTAGGCAGATTGTACTTGTGTCACATTACATAATAGACCTAGAAAATGTGCCTTGGATGCTTTAATACAATGTGTAAATACAGTTACAAAATGCTAATTTTCTTGAAACCAAAGGTGGTAACTCCTGGGAGAGGAGGTCCTCCCAGTGCCTCTGTCCCTATCAGAGCAGAGTAGCTCTGACAGCACAATCAGGAATGCCACCATTTTCTCTGCCAGTGAGCTAGTCAGGAATCTTCTGGAAGCCCCTGGCTTCTCCAGGTCACCATTGCTTATCTACAAAGGACTCGGAGACCAAAGCTCTTCCCTTTCTCTGCAGTACCACCCAGGACAGGGTCCTGGCAATACCACCCAGGACAGGTTTGACCTAAGGCAAACCTGTAAAACTCTACAGAGACTGGCCTTGACCCACTGCCCCTCTATGGGCCCCCGTAACTGACAGCACACAACCCCCCCACCACCTTCTAAGAGACAAGTTGGAGGGCAGCTAGACCAAAAACCAGGGTGAGGAAGGGTGTGGGAGCAGAGATAGGTGGGAAAGACATGTCTGGGTTTGCCCTGGCCCAGAACACACCAGTTGAGAATTCCCTGTGCTGTGGGCACGCACAAAAAGCAGTGAATAAAGATCAACAGAAGGATGCTGACAGTCCCCAAGGAACTGAATGGCTGAGATGTGAAAGAGCAAGCTGAGGTTAGGGGAGTTAAAGCCTTCAAGATTCATGGGGCCCACAGCAAGAAGGCCAAGGGAGGCCCCAGCCTGGCTGGTCCTCTTCTGTCCCCCACCCTGACTTCATCTTGCACCCCCCTCACTCTTATGCAGTGGACAGGAGAACTCTCCCACCCCATCTTCCAAAGAGCTACCTCTCTGGACCAAGGGTGCAGCCACTGCTGGTGTAGTCCACCCTCAGGAGGACACACTCAGAGCAGAGGCGGCCACGGGCCCTGGAGGTGGGTTCAGTTCATTTACCATGAACATAGTCTAAAAGGAGGTAGATGTATGGGCCTCAGGTGGTAGGACACCATTTTTCCATGTTCCAAGCTAAAACAGTGGCATGGTCTTCTGCTCTGCCCTCTCCACCTTCCCCAATACATAGTTTTTTTCTGTCCGAGCTCTCTTAGCTAAAATTTAATGAAATATATACATAATATTAAATTTAATATTAATATTAATTGTAATTTTTAGTATGCTATGAATTTTAAATATATATTAAATATTAAATTTGATATTAAACATATTAACATATATAAGGTAGATATATAATTTAGTATGGTATTGTATAGTATAGTATAGTATAGTATAGTATAGTATAGTATAGTATATATATATAAAACAAAACCTGTTTGTGATGAGAGACCAGACTTCGGAAATTGGAAAAGCAAAAAGAACATTTCAAGGCAGTCTCCACCTTTGAGAAATAAGAGAATCTACCATCAGGCCGCCTGGGTGGCTCAGTTGGTTACACATCTGCCTTCACCTCAGGTCTTGGTCATGATCCCTGGGATTGAGCACCACACCAGGCTCCCTGCTCAGAGAGGAGCCTGCTTCTCCCTCTCTTCCCTGCTTGTGCTCACCCGTCTCGCTCATGCTCTCTGTCATTATCTTTGTCTCTCTCTCAAATAAATAAAAATCTTTAAAAAAAAAGGGAGAGAGAATCTACCTTCTACCGTATCTTAAGTTACAGTGGCTGCATCCACCTGCAGCAGCCTTAAAACTGTGACAGATCAAATGGCATTTCATTACTTCCAACATAAAGTTCTAGGATCCAAAAACAACTTTATGACAATGACAGTTGTCATGAAAATAGTTTAAATGCACATGTATATTATATGTTGTTTACCACCAGGGTGGCTGCTTTGAGGGTTTGTTTTGATTTTTTTAAGTCTCCAGCTAAGGACTTTGATAGCAACTAAATCAAGGTAACATAACATAATTTTTAAAAAAGGGAAAAAAAAGATTCTGGCTAGATGTTAGGTTTGATTCCACATGACCTAAACAATCAGAGCTGGAGTGTGAGCTTCCACAAGGAAGGGAGTATATCATGAATCCAGAAATGGATATATGAACAAGTAGTTTATAGTCTATTAACTAGGGTATATCCAAAGATTAATTTTAAAAGTTGCATCATTCAACAGTGTACATTACTAGACATTTGAATCTGTGTGTGTCTCTGGTTATAGTCGTTTTTAATTAACTGTTCATCTGGTCCCAGCATTATAAATGACTGGGATAAAATATTTGCTGGAGGACTAGGTATTAGCATGTGACTCACCAGCTCCTCTGACTCAATAGACCCATGCCTGTCATGAGCTGTTAATACCTAGATCCATTAGCAGAACATGAGTAGGGGCAGAGAGACTATGTGAACCTGTACTAGCAAATATCCAGAAGCCCCCGCTGGCTATCTTTATGACTGTATCCTTTTGTGATATGTAGCGTCTATATTTTTTATTGCTCTGTATAGCAAGTTTTGTGGCCTGATTATTGTTTCCAAGCACAATGAAAGTGATATGATATAATGCAGTTGGAACTGATCCCAAGATGGCAGAGTGCCTCTCTCTACCCAAATTTGACCCATCCTTAGTGTAGGTAAATAGGGGCTGAAAGACTTTGCTCAGATTCGGAAAGGCAGGATGGTGTATAGTTGTAGGTGTTAGGATGAGCAAGGGGCTTTTAGTCCATTTAGAATGTTAATGGAGGGTGGTTGCCATGTCAGATAGGATTGCCCTTTCTGTCATCTAGAAACCCAGGTGTGAGCACCAAGAAGCTAGAGAATAGCTGGTCCTGAATAGAAACACCTAAGGATATAGCTTCTGTTTGTTTTTGTTGTTGTCGTTTAAGGGGGGGAAGGGCAGAGGGAGAGAGAGGATCTCAAGCAGGCTCCACACTCAGTTCGGAGCCCAGACCCAGGGCTCAGTCTCGCCACCCTGAGATCATGACCTGAGCTGAAATCAAGAGTCAGATGCCTAACCAACTGAGCCACTCAGGTGCCCCAGCATGTAGCTTCTGTTTTTATTTCTGCAGCAGCAATGAGAACACAAAGGAAACTTCTACTCAACTTGATGTAATCTGGCACCTTGAAAGGTTTATGAAAAACACAAAAATGGCCCATTGTGATGAATTCAAACCACATCCTAAAGGCTGGCAGTACAATGGTTTCAAAACCCAGATGTTCCAAAATAATTTGTTATTCTTAAGAGTTACAGAGGGAAGAGATCATCCCAACCTCCCCTCCAAAAATATTGAAAAGAAAATAAAAGTTCTATATAGGATGTGAATGGAAAAATTTCTAATGTGTTTAATAGGTGTCAATAAAGCCTGTCTTAAGTTTTTTATTATAAAGTATCATTTACATGTGATATATATATATACAGATATATATTATGTATATGTGAGAATTTTGTTGAAGAAAATGTTAGCAATATTTCTAAATATTCTTTGAACCCCTCCCCAGTTCTTTCCATCTTCCCCCCCAGAAGTAACCACAATGCCACATTCTACTTATTATTCCTTTGTTTTCTCTTATTATAGTTATAGATCTGGATAGATTTGTGAAACATCTATATATCCAGGAATGTGTGGGGTTTTGAACCTTATGTAAAATAATACTGGATGTATTTTCTGTAGCCTGCTTTTTGCTCAGCTTTATGTTTTTAAGATTCATTTGTGTTGGCAGAATGAGCTGCCATTCATTTTCACCTATGATTTGTATTCTGTTGAAATAATAGGATTTCTGTATCCAATCTACAGTCAGTGGACATTTGTGTTGGTCTCAGTTTTTGCTTTTACAAATAACACTGATAGACACCCTCTGGAATTTCTCTGTAGGATACACACATAGAAGTGGAATTGGTACGCATCTGCAACTTTGCAATGCTAAATTGACTCCCAAGTGGTCATACCAGTTTTTACACTCACCAGCAGGGTATGAGATCCACTGTCTACAAGCTCACCAACACTCGTTTACAAATGTTTTCGCTTTTGCCATGCAGATGGATATGAAATAGTGTCTCCTTGTAGTTTTAATTTGCATTTCCCTGTTTATTAATGAAGTGGAGAATCTTTTCATGTTTGTTGCCATTCATGTTTCCTCTTATATGAAATATCTATTTGAGTCTTTTTGCCTGTTTTTCTATAGATTTTTTTCTGAATAAGTATCAAATTCTGGATACTAATCTTTTGTCAATTATAGCTTCACCCAGTTAGTAGCTAATCTTTTCACTTTCTTTATCTTATCTTCTGATTTTTAAAAAAATTCTAAATTTTAATGTGGTTAAATTTAGCAGTTGTCTTCTGTTGGTTTGTGTTCCTTTATCTTAGAAATCCTTTCCAATTCCTAAGTCCCAAAAGCCTTCTATATTTTCTTCAAAAATTTTTAAAAGCTTTCCCTTTTTACCTTTAATTGTTCAAGTCCCTGGACCTGCTCTTAGAGCACAGCATGTGGGAGGGTCCTGGTTTCATACTTTAACATGTGGAAAACCATTTGGTCCTGTGTCAGTTATCGTGAAGTCTGTTCTCTTCCCACTTACTACCATTCCCACTCTGTCATAAGCTAAGCCTTCACCTATATGTGGGCTGTTTTCTGAGCACTCTAATTTGTTCCATGGGAAATTTATTTAACCCTGAACTTATACCCCATTGTAACAGTCACTGTAATTTTATAAGACTTCTTGGTATTTGCTATAGCAAGTTCCCCCCCAACATCTTCAGGAAATTCTTGACTCTTCTTGGGCTCTTTCTACTTCCACACACATTTTAGAAGCAATTTGTCAAATTCCTTTAAAAAAAAAAAACACAAACTATTGAAAAACACAAACTATTGATATCTTGGTTTTGATTGGCTTTCCCTAAAATAGTAAATATCTTCATGATATTAAATGTTCCTAACCACAAATATGGAATAGCTTTTTATTTGTAAATTTCTTTATTGCCTTTCAATATATACTTATAATTTTCTCCTTAAACATCTTGTTAAACTTTTGTTGTATTTATCCCAAAGACTTTTTATATCATTACTGCTATTATAAAATACTCTTTTTTCAAAAATTACCTTTTCTGTTTATTGCATATATACAGATTGATATTCAATTCACTTTTGGATATTGATCCTTGTATTAATCATCTATTGCCAAGTAACAAATTACCCCAACTTAATGACTTAAAACCACAAACATTTAGGGGCAGTTGGGTGCTTCAGTCAGTTAAGCATCTGCCTTTGGCTCAGGTCATGATCCCAGAGTCCTGGGATTGAGCCCTGTGTGGAGCCCAACATCAAGCCCCACAGCAGGCTCCCTGCTCCCTGCTTCTCCTCTCTCTCCCCCTCCCCTTGCTTATATTCACTTGATCTCTCTCAAATAAATAAAATCTTTAAAAAAAAAACAACACGCACATTTATTATCTCATAGGTTTTTTTTTTTTTTAAGATTTTATTTATTTATTTGTCAGAGAGAGAGAGAGAGCACAAGCAGGCAGAGTGGCAGGCAGAGGCAGAGGGAGAAGCAGGCTCCCCGCTGAGCAAGGAGCCCGATGTGGGACTCAATCCCAGGACCCTGGGATCATGACCTGAGCCGAAGGCAGCTGCTTAACCAACTGAGCCACCCAGGCGTCCCTATCTCATAGTTTTTTTAAGTCAAAAATTCAGAAGCAACTTAACTGGGAGATTTTGGCTCAAGGTTTCTCATTAGGTTGTAAACAAGATGTAAGCCAAGAGTGCAATCATCTGAAAGCTTGACTGGGACTGGAGGATCCATTTCCAGGCTCTTAGGAGACCATGGTTCCTCACCACATGGGCAACCCCAATAGGGCTGCGCACAGCAAGGTAACTGACTTCCTCTAGTCCACGCAACTCTGAGAGAAAAAGAGAGAGAGAGAGGGAGAAAGGGAGAGAGAGAGAGTAAGCAACTAAAAACCAGTGTCTTTTATAGCCTAATCTTGGAGGTAACATGACATAATTTCTGCTGTGTTCTATTGGTTACACAGAGCAACTCTGGCACAGCGTAGGAGTAAACTATGCAAGGGTATGAATCTCAGAAGGTCAGCACCTTTGGGGCCATTTTGTAAGCTAAGTGTTACAATTTATATCCAACAACTTTGCTAATTCTCATTTATTCTTTTTTTTAAGATTTTATTTATTTATTTGACAGAGAGAGACACAATGAGAGAGGGAACACAAGCTGGGGGAGTGGGAGAGGGAGAAGCAGGCTTCCTGCTGAGCAAGGAGCCTGATGTGGGGCTTGATCCCAGAACCCTGGGATCATGACCTGAGCTGAAGGCTGATGCCTAACAACTGAGCCGCCTAGGCACCCTCTCATATTTATTCTAATAATAATAGTAGTCGATTCTTTTGGATTTTCTATGCGGGTAAACATCTATAAATGATGATAAATTTCTTTATTTCCTAACAATCCTATTTCTTTCTTCCTTTACTTACTGGCTCAGATTTCCAGCACAATGTTTGAGAAAGGTGGTGATAGAGGAACTTACCTTAAAAGGAGTTTCAACATTAACCATAATATGATGTTTGTAGGTTTTGTTTTTATTTTTAGTAGATACCCTTTTCCAAATTTCCCTTTATTCCTAGTTTCAGGGGGTTTTTTTTCCATTAAGGGTGTAAAATTTTATAAACATTTTTTGACATCTATTGGCTGCCAGTATATTTTTATTCCCTTAATCTATTTATGTGTCAGATTATAGTAATTGATGTTCTAATTATTAAACCAATCTTTCATTCTTAGAATAAACCCAACTTGATCATAATACATTATTTTTTCTACATTTTAATTTATTGTTTTGTAAATTTTTGTATTTGTTAATAAGTGAGATTGGCTTACAACTGTCCTTTCCTATATAGTCCCCAGTAGATTTCGGTATCAAGGTCATGCTAAGTCAATAAGTTGAGGAATGTTTCCTCTTTTTATATATTCTGGAGTATTTTATATAAGATTAGAAATATTTGATCGTGGGGTGCCTGGGTGGCTCAGTTAAGCATCTGAGTTTAGCTCAGTTCATGAATTTAGGATCCTGGGATTAAGCCCCAGCGCGGCCTCCACACTCAGCCGGGAGTCTACTTGTCTCTCTGCCCCTCCCCTGACCTGTGTGCGCTCTCCCTCTCTCTCTCTCTCTTTCAAATAATAAAATCTTTAAAAATGTATATATATTTGATCCTGGGGCACCTGGGTGACTCGGTCAGTGGAGCATCCAACTCTTGATTTCGGCTCAAGTCATCATCTTAGTCAGGGTCATGAGATCAAGGCCCACCTGGGGCTCTGTGTTCATCTAGGAATCTGCTTGAGGTTCTTTCTCCTTGCCCTCACTCTCTGCCCCTCTCCCACTCTCTCTTCCTCTCTCTTTCTCTCTCAAATAAATGAATCTTTTGAAAAAAAAATTTGACCCTTAAATATTTGATACAACTCACCTGTAAAAATATATGGACCATGTACTTTGTTTGTGAGTACATTTTAAGCCACCAAATTTATTTATTTATTTATTTGTTTGTTTGTTTATTAAGCCACCAATTTTAAATTACTAATCTTAAATGTTTCTAGGACTAGTCAGGTTTTCTATTTCTTCTTGAAACCATTTGATACAACATATTTGTCTAGAAATGCTCCACTTTGTCTGTGTTTTCAGAGTTATTAGCATGAAGTTGTCCATAATGCCCTAATATTTATTTATGCATTACCTATAATTATGACATTTTTTCTTTATTGTTTTTATCATTCTTTTTCTTCATGCATCTTTTCAAAGACTTGTCTTTTTATCACTTTGTTTATGAATTCATATTTGATGAAAGTTCTTTGGGGCTTAGGTTAAAGGCACACTTTTAGAGAGTACTTGTGTTCGCTTCTCCTGACCATCTGTGGGTACTGCAACTAGGGATCATCTTTAATGAATTTTTGGTTTGAGGTTTTTCAGAATACAAGGAATGTGAATTCAGATTGCAAATCCATGTGAGGGCCAGATTGTGGTTATGAATTTTAAGAAGAGTTTGTTTTTTCCTTCTACCCAGAGGTACAAGCATCTTTCCTAGTTGAATATCTTTGTAAGAAGAAATTTATTTTTATTATTTTCTTAATGTGGTTGTATCCTTTCTTGGTCCTAGCTATGCTAGATATTCACGGTGACCACCTCCCAGCTTAATGGACACTAACCTTCATTTCTGGCCCCTTAGCTAGCAACCATAGGTGTTAAAAACTAATATTGATCACCAGGGGATTAGCAAGTGACTTCAGGACAACTGTCAGCTTCAGTATACATTTACTCTCTGGGGTCCTGCTTTCGCTTTTTAATTAGGGGGCAGAGGAGGACTTTAAGGCCATCTTTCCTTTCTTCCCAGCTCAGCAATGCTTTTAAAATATTGTGTTATTATTATATTAAAATATAATTCAAAAATATTTTATCTAGCATTTTCAGGTGTTCTAGAGGAATTTGGGTGGCGGGAGTAATCTAGACTTTTTTACATTTTCAAAGCTATATTCATCTTGATCAGGTTGTACAGGGTATAATTTTGGGTGTGCTATGAAGTACTTCTTTAGGTACTAGAACAACCCCTAAAATTCTTCCTATCCAGGCTTAGATCCTGTTTGTAGACATTCTGTGTCAAACAAAACACACCTGTAGCCAGATACAGCCTGTAGGCCTGTAGTTTACAACTTCTGTTAAAAAGGATTTTATGGGGTGCCTGGGTGGCTCAGTGGGTTAAAGCCTCTGCCTTTGGCTCAGGTCATGATCTCAGGGTCCTGGGATCAAGCCCCACATCAGGCTATCTGCTCAGCAGGGAGCCTGCTTCCCCCTCTCTCTGCCTGCCTCTCTGCCTACCTGTGACCTCTCTGTCAAATAAATAAATAAAATCTTTTTTAAAAAATGGATTTTATGATAGAAAATTTGTTCTTCCTAATTGGGCCTTTTCAGTAGGTTGGTCATTTGTTTCACCTTAAGTTTAAGATAACCCATGCAGAAGCCCTTTCTGGAATTTTACACCTTTCTGGAATTTTACATAAGAACTGGAACTACAACTACGTTTCATAGACCTGATGCCTCTCACTGCAGGGGCTGACCCTCTCTTCAGTCCAGGACTGGTGCCCATCCCCCTCTTCCTATGCCCTTTGTGCGGCTCCAACCTTTGCCCCTTGAGGAGGGTGCTGGAGCTAAAGAGGTCGAAGCCCACTCCAGCTCTTCCACACAATCTCCTCCCGCATTTTAAAGCTGAGGAGTGGCCCCCAAGAGAAGCCTCACCCAGCAGACAGTATGCATGATGAGCAGTAAGTACAAATGGGGACAATCGGGGGACAGTCACAGCAGCTAAAGTCACTGTTCCTGAACCCTGGCCCGAGGGGTCAAGCAGTAGGAAGTGTCCTCACTATCAAGACTGGAACCATGTGAATACCCTTAAGTGAATCCAATTCCTGGTCTAAATTATCTTTGCTCAGTTGTTCTTAAATAAAACAGGAGAATCTCAGTCGATGGTTTATTTGACTATGTGGCTTTGAGAAAAACATACTCTGGTCTTGTATCAAACACTTTTATTTTTAAAGTGAGAAGTTCACAAAGGATAGCTATAGGACAGTGAAATATTTAGAGTAGAAAAATTGTGGGTGCTAGCCAAACCTCAAACACTGTCATAGCAGAGTTATTCCAAACAGTACTTTTCCAGCATGGCAGATCACACGTGTTAAAATTAACTACATTCTCTGACTACCTTTCAGTGAATGTGCACAATGACTCCTGTTCTTAACATCTTATAGAATGAATTTAAGTACACCCCAAAACAATTTTATTACAATACATCCAAACAAATTCACATCTATTTAAAAAAAAATATTTGTACTTCAGAGAAATGGGTAGAAAGACTTAAAACAAGACAAATATAGGCACAAAATAGATTGCTGCTTCTATGTGCAAGGTACTGGATTCTTGAACTGAGAATCAGTGTCAGTCCTCACTTCCAACATCACATCGAAAAAGTGTGGCAGAAAAATTAGTCACCTTCAATATGAAGGATGCGAGTTGTATACATTGGCAACACTGGCAAAGATACAGCACTATTGCAAAAACGGATGCCAGTATACAGAGTGGACCTTCTTATAAAGTCAAACACTCATGAGTTATCAGATGACCCTTCAGATATTTGGGAACAACACAATATTCTGGCTTACTCAAGGCACTTGCAAAGAGCAATCTTTGTACTGAGTCCCTGAGCATGACACCTTGATCACAAACAAGAACACTTACAACATGAGGACTGCAAAGCCAGATTTGCTTAAACTTTCCCCAAATCGTGCTTTTTCACATATCATGTTTGAAAAGAAAGGCTTCATTTAAAATCTTGATTCTCCAGATTTGTAATTCACCTTTCCCCAGTACCTCCCAACACCTCTAAAGTTTGGTTTTTCTCCACACTAATATATAAAATGGAATCTTCCCTCTCCCCCACACAAATTATTTCCTTAGGGGAGAACTGTAAAACCAACTTAAAAACACAAAGTAACCTTACGTTTTCTCACCAACAGTGAAGTATCAGACTGCTCCTACTCTGACTTGAGCTGCAGAGCCCTTTGTGTGCACTTTTCAGACATTCCTCAAACCATTAAAACAGCTTTCCTTCACCATCAACTGTCCTTTCTCAACCTTTCCTTGTCCAACGTGAAAGCTAGTGAATTGAGAGGGGAGGAGAAAGGGCACTGGAACAGTATTACTTTTTTTTTTTTTTAAAACAAAAATAGGGTTCCAGGCTGTTACTTGATCCTCCAAAGCAAAATTGGGCAGTATCATCGCATAGACCTCAACAGTAAGTTCTCAAGTAGCTATCTTTTTGTAGCCAGGTCTCAAAAGCTCAAAACTAAATCTAATGAAGGAAAGTGGCAAGACTTCCTAATATTGAGCAATACAGACCTAGAATTACATGGGAAATATGCCAGGTCAAAACCAGTCACTAGGTTACTTAATCATCGGTAAGAAGCCAAGTTCTCCATTCTTCCCCAGCTCTGCCATTCTGGGAAAAGCCCACTGGCCAGCCTTGGACTGCCAAAGATGGACGACTCTGACTCAGTCTTGGGAGGCACCTGGTGGAATGCACAGTCCTGAGTTGCCGTCTGTGTCTGCACTCCGTCAGGTTTCCATTGCACATGGACAATTCTGTAATTCTGACCCTCGTTGTTGTCCCAGAAGACCTCCCCATTAGCATGGTAAGAAATGCAGAACTCAATTTTCTCCTCTGTTGGAATGACAGAGGGTAAGTCAATGGCAAATGAGAAGGTGTCACTATCTGAGCCACCATACACATTTTTCATGTAGACACAGTCCACATCAGTGTAGCTTTTCCAGGTATCAAAAGTGATACGGATCTGAACCTTCTTTTCAAAGCTCATGTTTTTCACTTTCACGGTTCCAGTCACTGTTCGCTCCTGCAAAGAGCAGTTCTCCAGACAGACAAAATTCTTCTGAAAGTGGTTCCGAAAACTTAAGTAATCACTTGAAGGCTGGGGAAAATCTAAAATCAAGTTTTTCTCCTCATGGAGTTTTAAGCTAGAGGAGATATCATTAAGGTCCAAGAGATCAAACTGGAGATCCCACGCGGGCTCTTCTGGGAGGTCCGAGAAGACATGGATGGCGGTGAGAGAGAGTCCCTTGGAGTCAGCAAACACAACCCGTTTCTTGGCTTGGTCCTGTGAATGCTTCCACTCATTCTGTGATTTGGCTTCCTGTTTTATATTGAGACATGGCTTCAGAGGCTTTAATTTATTCACAAAATTTCTTCGTTGGAGGTCATCATAAGGACCCAGGAAACTCTTCAGAGGTGGCGAATGAGCCAAGCAGAGCCTCATGGCCACATCCACTGGCATGACTGAACTTGTCAAAGGCCTCGGATCTAAAACCTGGATCATTCTGAAATACAAAAGAAGAGGGGTTATCAACTGGATCTGGAATGCTCCTCTCCAGGTTCCAAATATATATGTACTATTTTTGTATTGACTTAACTGTAACCAGCACAGTAAGCATCAGGGATGTGCTATCATACATAGTAAGAAAACAGTATTAGACGATCATATTTGCATCCTATGTTTGGCTATGCCCTTGACAGACTACAAGGCCATGGGTTAACGTTTGCTTAAAACACTTGGGGGGGGGGGGTCTCAGTGTCCCCATCTGAGAAATAAAAGGGCTGGTTGTGATAATCTCTAATACAACTCTAAGAACCATTTGCTCTGCTCTGAGCCAGTGGTTCTCAAATCTATCTAGTCACAATGGCCTAGAGAGTTGGTCTCCCTTTTCTTTAATGCCAATTCCTGGGCCTTAGAGCCACTGAGGCAGAACCTCTGGGGGGTAGGGACTGGAGCATCCCAGGTAATTCTAATGAGCAGACAGGTTCCAGAACCATGGGTTCAGACACTGTGCTCCCTGTGGCTGCTCTGCTGATTTTGCTATTAAATTGATTACACTTCTCTGGAAAGGTAATTCACTTGAAAAGAAAAAAAAATAGCAATAAAATTCTCATGGAACAGTTTTGAGAGTGAGAAGGCTGGAAAAATGAAGTCAGAGGATTAGCTTTGCCCTTTATCCTGTTCGTCTTCATTTTTCAATAACCAACTGAAATGCAAGTCAACAGTTCATGCACTTACAGAAAAACTTCACGTAATCTGTATTTCATATAGAAAGATATTCATGACAAATACACATTTAGGTGGAAAAAGCTGATTACCTGAAAATTGGACTTTTTATTATATATTGTATATACAAATTTATGAATACTTAATGGGAAATACACCAAAAAGTTACTTATCTCTGGGCAGTAGGATCACTGATAATCTATTTTTGTCTTTGTACTTTTTTGGTATTTTCTAATGTTCAGCAATGGATATTTATAACTAGCAAGATAGTAATGCTATTTAAAAATTTAAACCTAACTATGCTCAGCAGTATTCAGACATGTCCATCAGGGTTTTTTTCCTGGCCTAATTTAGCCCTCCATACATATTGCCAAGCTCATGGATTTTCCCTTATCCTATCTGTACAGATCGGAGGTATGTGTATACTGTACATGACATTTCTCAATCTGTTTTCAATAACTTCACAGCAGCTCTAAGTACATAGGCAAATAAATGGTCATCAACACACAAAACAGATAATGTAAAAACATGCACAGAATTTACTTTATTAGTCCTGGGATTTTTATGGAGGCCTACAAACTTAGAACAAACAAATGAAAGCTAAAGTTATATTTGTGCATCTAATAATAGTTAACAGTCAGGATTTTTAGAGAAGTCTTCTGCTAAGTAAGCTGTGTCTGGAGAAGCTATTTAAAGTAGTTTTCTAGAAGGTTTTTTGTTTTGTGGTTTTGTTTTGCATTTTTACTTTTTGCGCTTACAGAAAGACAGTTTCAGGATCTGGCAATAACCTTGGAATTTTACGTCCTGGCCAAGAGTTTAAAAATCGTCATTTGCTCATACTCTACGGCTGATTTTACTATGGCAAACCGTGATAAGAAAGGTGCAGGAGGGGGAAAGAATGCAGAACACCGTACTGCAGTCCTCATCCCCAGGCTAAACTACCCAGTCAGCAAGGTCAAGGTGCGGTTCCCACAAGCTGCCCCAGTTCTTGGGACTTTTGTGCTGGATCTAGAGAGAACAGTCGAATCCAAGAGGGAGTCAGAACTAAAGCTGACTCACCATAAGTTTCTGGTTTGGGATACTAATTACCAAAATAAGCTTTGGCGAAGAAGCTCAGAGCAAATCTCCACAATCCGAGTCTTCCCTTTGGCCAGTTTCAACTCTACAGTCAGCCGGCTAGCCGTCTTCGTTTGTAGTGATGCCGAAGGACCACGCCGCCCAACCTCCCTGCAGCTATGCACTCCCCTCTACTCTGGGGCAGGGAGTCTGCGGTGAACCTACCTGGTGCAGCTCATTAGGAAGAGAGGCGGTGGCGGACCGTGAGAGCCGGCTCTCGGTTGTCTGTGTGAGTTCGCACCCAGCTCCCTTCTGTCTGGGTTCGGCTGGAACTCCAGCCGATTGCGGGTCCAGCGCGGGAGAGGCCGCTTATCTGCTCCGGGCCACGTGAACCAGTCCCTCGGACCAATCACCGGGCGGCTGGCCCCGCGGCGCGACCAACCAGCGCCTGGTAGGGCGCGAGCCCTCGCCGGGGGACGTGACCGCCGTGGTGCGCCCGGGAGTGCTGGGGACTTGGCCAGCAGCTGGACCGAGCTCCGTAACGCGAACCCTGGGCGAGGGGGGCGTGGAGGCCTCATCGCGAAGCACGTAGCGGGAGCAGGCCAGGAGAGAGAGCAAACCTCGCCGGGCTGGGCGCCAGCTCAGCAAGGCTGCAGGGAAGGAAATGCCTTTTGCGCCTTGAGGCGTCCGTACACAGTTAAACCTGAGAACAGAGAGTTGTGGGTCCTTTCAAATGTATATCATATTCAAAAGGTTTATATTGTTCACTGCTTAGTGCTTTTGCTCAACTTCTCCCTCGCCTTAACCTTGAGCAATTAGAGGCTGCATATTTTTTTAATTAGGGTGAATCAAAAAATGCATCACAGAATGGATGAAGGCTGCTAGGAATTACCAAGTTCTCTAACAAATGTTAATAAAGCATGCTTTATTAACCCTTAGAACGGGACATGGCATTTAATTACAAGGCACTTTGTATTTCGATCTATTCGGTTTTTGTCTTTGGAAGAGAAAACTAAAGCCAGAAATAAAATGGTCTTTTTTGCTCACGTGGATGGTCAGCCACAGAACCAGTGGTCCTTCGAAATCCCTTAACTCAGTTCAGACGTCCTTTGGCCCTGAGGTGGAAACCAAAATTTTAAAATATCTCCCTGTAAATTTCATGACTCTCCCAAACCAGTTACTTTTGCTGAGGTTTCCTTACTTTGTTTAGTTTGGGGAGTTTTTAGACCATCAGTTACAACCATAAAATTAAATTTCTAAGTTGAGTATAAATTATCTTTCTAAAACCCACATCCTAGCTTTCCTCTATTAACTTCGGTATCCACTAGTCAACTAAAATGTACAAAATGTACAATGTAAAATGTAAAAAAAAAAATTTCCCTGTGTCTTTTAAATTCTGTCAAACACTGGAATTTTAAAGATAAAGTTACTAAAGAGAAAGACATCCATGCCGAGTATCACCAGGGAAGATACTTAATGCTTGGGTTTGATGTTTGGAAGAAACATCCAACTAGTAGTAGATCTTCTAGCCCCTCAGCCCAACCAAAACTAGCTGAAAATGACAGTCTCTGGGTTTGACACTTACAAGCTATATGAATCTAGCCAAGTTCTAGCCTCTACTTCCTCACAAAGTGGAGAAAGTGAAATTGTTCTGAGGATTACATAAAATTGTGCTGATGAGAAAACTTAGCACAGTGTCTAGTGCGTGTGTTCAACCCCTGGTAGTTCTCAAATCAGTATCCTATCCCTCAGTTTTAGTTATTATTCCATTACCCCAGGTGGCCAGTGCCTGAGCTATTTTACTGATAAATAGCTACTGCTTGTTGGGCCTTTCTTATGTGCCAAACATTGTTCTAAGTGATGTATGTGTCTTACCTGTTTGTCTTTCAAACAACCCTAGGTGATGCATACTATTATTAATCCCATTTTAGAGATAAGGAAACTGAGGCACTGAAAGGTCAAGAAATCTGCTCAGGATCTCATAAATAGAGCTGGGATTAAAACCTGGCTAATGGCAGAGCAACAACCATTGTACCATATTGTCTTCCTTTAATTACCCATCAACAATTAGAATGATAGGGGTAGAAGGTGTCTTAGGTATCACTGGCTTCAGTCTTTTTTTCACAGATGAAGAATCTAAAACTCAGAGATGCTGAGCTGCTTACCAGGGACTGGTTAGGTCAGAGGCAAAACTAGAACACCGGGTAGAGTTTTTGACTCTACTCATGATCACATGTTTAACTGAAAAAGTGGATATTACCAATTCAAGTTTATGGAGAAACATAAAATAATAAGACTGTTTTGTGATCCCATTTTAGAGGAAAAATGTGCCTGCATAGAAAATAGAACATGTTCTACCAAAATGTTAACAGTGCTTATTTTTGGATGGTGAGATTATGAGTAAAAATTTCTTTGTCATTTTACTTCTTTGTATTTTTTAATTTTTCTACAACTAACAGGGACTTCTTCTGTAACTAAGAAAAAAATTTTTTTGGTGGGCAGCAAAGCAAGGTTCATTGAGCGATAGCAAAGTGATAGTACAAAGCTCCTGAGGAGAGAGGGACCTGGAAGGGGTTGCCGCTGGAGTTTCTAAGTCTAGAGTGTTTTATGGGCTTGTTGGCAGGCTGTTTTAATCTGATTACCCCTCTTTGCACCTGTCATCCAATCAGATTTTTGTCATCTATCTATCCTATGGGAAAGGGTGGAGAACTCCTTCCAGGGTGGTGTAAAAACTTCTTAAGGGTGCTTTCCTCAAGGTAGGTCTTGTCCCTCCCTGCCTGTCTTCCAACTGGCCTCCATCATTCCCCCCTCTGAAGAGGTAACTGTAGCTGCTGTTAGGGGAAAAGGGCGACAACCGATCATAGCTACTTCCTGCTGGTCAGGGGTGTTGGATGAGGCAGCAGTCAGTGTTCCTCTCGTCCTGATCTATCAAGGGGTCCCCTGTAGATGTCTGCTTTGACTTGCACGTGAGGCACCATCGGAACCACCACCATTTGGAGTTTGATGACCTTAATTCTGGAAGATAGAAAGTGGGTTAGATTATATAGGAGGCAAGACCCAAAGCACAGTGCAAGACCGAGTGCAGCCAAGAGTCCAGCGAGAGATAGAGGATGTTTTAGTGAACTCTCCACATACTGTGAAGCAGGCAAAAGGTGATTCAAGACTAGTATATCCCTGTTCTATTGCCCATTGTCTTTCCTTGACTGAATAGCAGGGTCTTTCCTGGGTTATGGAGCCATCCCAGACTAGGGGGGCAATCATAAGAGTAATTGACCTGATGGCTAATTTTGCTGCAGAATCGGCCAGTCTGTTTCCTTTGGATACTTCATCCATTCCTTTTTGGTGCCCCTTGCAAGGTATAACTGCTACTTCTGGGGGTTGATCTATGGTTTGTAGATGTTGCGTGACTTATACTTGACTGGAGAACCTGAAGCAGTTAGAAAATGTTGCTTTGCATATTGTACCATGGGCATGTAAAACCAGGAAGGCATATTTGGAGTCAGTACGTATGTTGACTCTTTTGCCCTTACTGAGCTCTAAAGTTGGGTGAGGGTCCTCAGCTTGGCCAGTTGGGCACTCGGCCCAGGTGGGAGAGGCTTACTATCTATCGTTTCATATAAAGAGACCACAGCAGATCCAGCTTTTCCGGACCCCAGTTCAACAAATGAGCTCCCATCAGAAAATAAAGTCCATTCTGGATCCTCCTGAGCAGCGTAGGTTTGGGTTATGATTTGTTGACGGTCATGCTCTGGCCCTGTGCCTTCTTCTGGAAGGAAGGTTGGGGGATTTAAAGTAGAGCAAGTTTTTACTTGCATGACTGGGCCTTCCAGGTAAAGTCCCTGGTAACACAGAAGGTGCCTGTCCGTGAGTCAGTGACTGCATTCAGTTGATAGGAGCCCTTGATAGGAGTTGATAGGATATTATGAGGGGTGTAGACAGTAAGATCCTGTCCCAGAGTTAGTTTTGCAGCTTCCTACTGGCTGTTAAGATGGCCCCCTGGGGCCTGGGTTAGGATACCCAAAGCCCTTCCTTTTCTTTACAAAGAAATCATTTTTAAAACTTTCAGATTCAGGATGCCTGGGTGGCTCATTCAGTTAAGCATCTGCCTTCGGCTCAGGTCATGATCCCAAGACTGTGGGATCGAGCCCCACAGCAGGCTCCTTGCTCAGCGGGAGACTGCTTTTTCCTCAGTCTGCTCTGCCTGCTGCTCCCCTGCTTGTGTGCTTGCGCTCTCTCTCTGCCAAATAAATAAAATCTTTAAAAAGAAAAAAAAACCCTTCAGATTCAACTAAGATATATCACCTACCTAGTAGGTACCAGGAACTGTGTTGGAGGCTTTCGCATACTTAGGCCATTTACTCACACAGTCCTTTTGAGTTTGTGCTTGTTTCCATTCATGCTGCTTTCTCTTCTGCCCCCTGGTGCTGACTGATGCCATGAAAATCATCTCTCTGAAGTCTTTAAAATAGCAATCAGGAAAATAGGCTTTCTCAAAAGAGGAGTCAACATTCAATAAACCTCTAAATTGGGTTCACCTCATACCCCACTTTTAAAACGTCCTTGTGATAGAACAATCTGGGTGCAGACGAGAAGGCATAATCGTTGGTGCCAACAGTAACAGTAATTAAAGAATCAGTGGTTAAAATGGCAAAAGTGCAGAACATCACCTCAGATTTGTGCGGTATCTTAGGTGGGGTAAAGAAGAAGAGGGGAACAAATAAATAAAATGGGGCACCTGGGTGGCTCAGTGGGTTAAGCTCAGGTCATGATCTCAGGGCTCCTTGCTCAGCAGGGAGCCTGCTTCTCCCTCTGCTCCCCCTGCTTGTGCTCTCTATCAAATAAATAAATAAAATCTTAAAAAAAAAAAAAGATTTTTTGGCCTCTCTAGTAATCTATTGGGAAGAAGGACATAGAGGTAAAAAGACCAGTAACATACCACGTTGGCTAAGTGGAAAAGGGGTCATATGAACATTATATGCTTTTGCCATATGTCCATCAGAACTTGAGAGAAAGGAGAGCCTTCTGGGGACCAGGACAGCCAATGAGGACCGGGACATGTAGGGTGACTGCAGGGAGAACAATCTGGCTGGAAGCGAGGATTCTAGTTGGGAGAGTGGGGGAGGAGGGTACTGGGGTAAGGGCCAAAGAAAAGAGAACCTTAACTGTTACAAGAAAAAGAAAATCCCCTGAACTGTCTTGAAAAAAGAAATTAGAGCTCTGAGTGCAAAACAAGGAAATGAGCAAAGAATGAAATCTGACTGTAAAGAAGAAATCATGCTCTTGTGTGGATAGTTACATCTCCAGGTTGCTTCAGGTTCTCCATATTCATCGATGGATTATTGTGAAGGAAAACATGTTAGGGAAAAAAACTTTAAGCCACTACTGAAGGGCATTTTAAAAGGCTTGAATATGAATATTAAAGAAGGTGGGAGAGGAGACGAGTTGTGCAGGGGATTGATAGGAACTAACCAAAATGTACTAAGTAGGAAACATCAACATAAGAAACATCAAAATGAAAAGAAGGAATATTCTGAAAAAAAATAATAATGAGGACATACTAGCTCTATCAGCTAAAAATTTGTTATAAATTTATGGTGTTTTTAAAATTTGGTATCAGTGCATGAATAAAGAATCAGATCAAAATAAAGGGTACCCGAATCAAAAAGGAAGGAATAAAACCTTCACTATTTTCAGGTGACATGATATTATATGTAGAAATCCCTAAAGATCAAAAAACTGTTAGAACTATTAAGTGAATTCAGTAAAGTTGCAGGGCACAAAATCAATATGCAAAAATCCATTGCATTTCTATACACTAATAACAAACTGTCAGAAGGAGAAATTGAGAAAGCAGTCCTATTTGTAATTACATCAAAAAGAATTAAATACCCGAGAATAACTTTAACCAGAGGAATGAAAGCTCTGTTCAGTGAAACATTGATGAAAGAAATTAAAGAAGACACCAAAATATGGAAAGATATTCTGTGCTCATGGATTGGAAGAATTAGTTTTGTTGAAATGTTCATACAACCCAAAGCAACCTACAGATTCAATACAACCCCTATCAAAATTCCAATGGCATTTTTCACAGAAATAGGATAATTCTAAAATTAATGTTGAACCACACACACACACACACACACACACACACACACGTGCGCGTGCATGCGCGCGCACGCCAAGTGCACAAAAGCAAATAACCAAAATAATCTTGAGAAAGAACAGGACACCTGGGTGGCTCAGTGAGTTAAGTGCTGCCTTTGGTTCATGTCATCCCAGACTTCTGGGATGGAGTCCTGCATCGGGCTCCTTACTCAGTAGGGAGCCTGTTTCTCCCTCTGCCTCCCACTTCCCCTGCTTGTGCGCTCTCTTTCTCTCTGTCTGACAAATAAATAAAATATTTTAAGAGAAAGAAGAACAAAGCTGGAGATGTCACACTTGCTGATTTCAAACTACATTACAATATAGTAATCAAAACAGTATGGCAGTATGTATGGTACTGGCACAAAAACAGACACATAGATCAACAGAACAAAATAGACAAGAAATACATACATACATATATATATGGTCAACTGATTTATGATAAAGAAGCCAAGAACACATAATGAGGAAAGATCATTGTCTACAGTAAATTGTTTTGGGAAAACTGGACAGGCACATGTAAAAGAATGAACTGGACCACTACCTTACACCATATACAGAAATTAACCCAAAATTGATTAAAGGTGTGACTGTAAGACCTGAAACCATAAAACTAAAGGAAACATCGTAAGCCGCCTGACCTCAGTCTTGGAAATGATTTTTGTTTTTGGATCTGATACAAAAAGCAAAGGCAACAAAAGCAAAAAAAAAGTGAGATTACACCAAACTAAAAAGCTTCTGCACAGCAAAGGAAACCAACACAATGAAAAGGCAGCCTATCAAATGAGAGAAAATATTTGCAAATATGATATATATTAGGAGTTAATATCCAAAATACATATAAAACTTACACAACTCAATTGTAAAAAAAAATAATAAATGAAACAACTAAAACACTCAAAAATGGGCTGAGGATCTGAATAGACATTTTTGCAAAGAGGACATACAAATGGCGAAAAGGTACATGAAGATGTGCTCACTATCACTAATCATCAGGGAAATGCAAATCAAACCCATGATGAGATACCAGCTTACACCTGCTGGTGAGGATGGGAAGAAAAGGGAACTCTTGTGCAGCCACTATGGAAAACAGTGTGGAAGTTCCTCAAAAAGTTAAAAATAGAACTACCATATAATCCGGCAATTCTGCTTCTGAGTATTTATATGAAGAAAATGAAAACACTAACTCAAAAATGTATCTGTACTCTCATGTTCATTGCAGCAGTATTTACAATAGCCAAGATAAGGGAACAACCAAAGTGCAGATGAATAAAGTGCAGATGAATAAAGATGGATCGATTGTTGTGTACACACACACACACACACACACACGGTGCAATATTATTTAGCCATAAAAAAGAACGAAATCTTGCCATTTGTGATATGCAAATGCAAATCAAACACATGATGAGGTACCAGGTGAGATCCATGATGGATGGACCTTGAGGGTGTTAGGTTAAGTGAAATAAGTCAATAAGTCAGACGAAGAAAGACAAATACTGGATGATCTTGCTTATATGTTGAATCAAAAAAAGAAAAAAGGGGGAAAAATGGAGCTCATAGATACAAAGAACAAATTGGTGGTTACCAAGGTGAGGAGTGGGGGATTGGAGAAATAGGTGAAGATGGTCAAAAGGTACAAGCTTCCAGTTATAAAAGTAAGTCATGAGGATGTAATGTACATATGGTAACTATAGTTAATAATACTCTATTATGTATTTGAAAAATTGTGAGAGTAAATCTTAAAAGTTCTCATCAGAAGAAAAAAATTTCTGCAACTATGTATGGTGATGGATGTTAACTAGGCTTACTGTGATCATTTTACAATATAGACAAATATCAAATCATTATGCTGTATACCTGAAACTAATATAATGTTATATGTCAATTATAGTTCAATAAGAAAATCAAAAGTAAATAATCATTTTGCAAAATGGAAGGATGTATATGAGAAATTGTTTTTGGTTCATGCTTCTATGGAGGAGGACTGAGGCTTTGAAAACACAGCAGCATGCACAAATAAGGCAGGAAGAAAGGGAATTTTGCAAGGGGACTACTGGCCTAATTCAACTTGCTCTGGGCACTGTCATTTTTGTGACTTGGAGAATTTTCTTTTTAACTCAGGGCTTATAGGAAAGCACTGGGGCAAGGACTGAATCCCTTGAGTAAGAGGGAACTGATACAATGTATGCTAAGTTCTATTCTTCCCTATCTCTAGTTCTTCCTTTCTAAAAAGCTAAGTAAGTCCCTTCACAGTCATGGCTGACTGGGCTCATCTGTGCTGGGTGGGTCTGATGCTCTGAACATGCTCTCATTGCTCTGTCTGGGCTGGGGTGTGCAGCCTCCAGTTTCAGTCCCATATTTTGCAAAGTCTTAACATTCTGAATCATTGTGACATTGCATTCTAATTCTTTGCTTGCAAACTCAAAAAGCCTATGAGATGTAGCCACTCTCTGTCTAACCGCACTTTACTCACCAGGCTTATTTTGTCTAGGGACAGATATTTTTCTGCTTTGTCATCTAGTGTCTGGATTCAGCTATGAACTCTGGTTATTGGAGTTTGAAAGTACCTTTGACAGAAAGAATCCAAACTGAGAACAGATCCCCGATTTATAAAATACCACAATACTTCCTTTCTTTTTTTTTTTAAAGATTTTATTTATAAGAGAGATCACAAGTAGACAGAGAGGCAGGCAGAGAGAGAGGGGGAAGCAGGCTCCCCGCCGAGCAGAGAGCCCTACGACGCGGGGCCCAATCCCAAGACCCTGAGATCATGACCCGAGCCGAAGGCAGAGGCTTTAACCCACTGAGCCACCCAGGCGCCCCTCTTTTTTTTTTTTTTTAAGATTTTATTTATTTATTTGACTGAGAGATCACAAGTAGGCAGAGAGGCAGGCAGAGAAAGAGGGGGAAGCAGGCTCCCTGCGGAGCAGAGAGCCCGATAATGCGGGGCTCGATCCTAAGACCCTAAGATCATGACCTGAGCCGAAGGCAGAGGCTTTAACCCACTGAGCCACCCAGGCGCCCCAATACTTCCTTTCTTATGTGACAAAATAAACATCTTCACTTGTCATCCACTCCTCAATATGCACACACAAACACATCACAGCACCCCACCCCCCACTCTGGACATAACTCTTAATACTGGCTCCAGTAGATGTTCAAAACCCTTTATACCCTTTTTAAAAAACTAGAATGCTATAGCATCTCCCTTACCCATGTAGAGTCAAAGATCTGGCCTAAGCTATGGCTTTGTGTCTATCCAAGACTTATTTTTGTTTAGCTGCTACCTGCGTAGGAAGTAGTGAAAAGTTCCAGCTGGCAAGGGAGGAAGAGTTGGGAAAAGTGAACAATTTCCCAGATCCTACTGAGTCAACTGTTTCAGTGGGATTGTAATATTTTGTCTGAAATGTAGTAAATCCTCTAGAATGTCAGGCACAACTTTAAAAACACATTTCAAAACCCACTTTCTCCAAGCCTGGTTTACTCCATTAGTAAAGTATTAAATTTTTAAAAATTAACAACTGTTAAACTCTTAAGTCACATGGTAAAGTTGGTAGCTATTTGAGACCACCAATAGGAAGACAAAATAATTCAAAATTCCTTCAGTTTTCCTATCAAAAAAACGCCTCCTGTAGTGGAAAGTGATCACATTGAGCAAAAAAGCATTAGCAAAAGCATTGCTTTCTTGTATATGTTGAGCTTTCACCATTACAGAGTTTTAGAGCTCTGTTTATGATTAGAAGAGGGTTTTTTTTTTCTCTCTGCAGAAATAAAATTAATAGTATAAGAACAAACCATGTATCCAACACTATTAAGTCCTTTCCCATATTTTACGACAATCACTGGCTACAGTATTGTTATAATATAATGCTTCTTTTAAATCAAGTGTTATTAAATTAAAAGAAACAGAAGACCATTGCTTAAAACAGGACAACCAATGATTAAGTATCATTATCTCTTGTCTTCTATCCTGCCTTACTCCAAATCCAAAGTTTTGACACTATTTATGGAATTAGTCTTCTCCATGGTTAATATTGAAAGAGGTTCTTATTTTGCAAACTACAAACAAAAGTGCAAGATTTGATTGGTAAAGATCACAGGGGCAACATTTGAGCAATAATATTTACATGTGACTAGTCCTTTAACTTTACAAATGCCTCATATCTTTTATTTCATTTAATTCTCAGTAAAATCCTGTGAAGCCACTCTCCTTATTCCATCTTACAGGTAGAAACGGAGACTCACTAAGGCTGAATGAGTATAACAGAGTTTGAAACTATTAAGTGATGAATTTAGGCTTTGATGCAGAGATCTAACCTCATGTGCCAACACCTCATTTGAGTAATTAACTGGTCCGTTCACATTCAACTAGGATCCGAACTTGAGTACTCTGTTGGACACTTCTCTTTTCCTCTCTCCAGTAAGTAAGTCATCATCACCAAGTCCTTCCTGCTTTTACCTTCTCAGTGTGTTTTAAAATCCATGCCCTCTTCTCCATTCTTTTACCACTCACCATCTCTCACCTGGATCGTCATAATTAGCCTTCTAACCTGCCTTTCCCACCCTGTATTGTGTGACTCAGACGCATCTTTCTGATATCCAACAGGGTATCTAAAATGTAGCTCTGATCACAAAATCCTACAATGGCTGCCTATAATCTAAATCTACCAAAATAAACAAACTGCTGGCATTCATAGCCCCCATTTGTCATTCCCTAACCCTATATGTGCTCTTATACTGTCCCTCTGTCTGGAGTGCTCTCGTGCCGTTCACCTTTGCTTGACAAATGTCTATTCCTCTTTTGTGGTTCAGCTCAGATGTCATTTCCCAGCAGTACCTTCCATGCCCTCTTTTCTAGCCTTGTGTTATTTAAGAACCTGGGATTATCTTCATCATTTCACTTCCTATCTTCTTTTATAGAAATCTGTTTGTTTGGGGCACCTGGGTGGCTCAGTGGGTTAAAGCCTCTGCCTTCGCCTCAGGTCATGATCTCAGGGTCCTGGGATCCAGCCCCGCATCGGGCTCTCTGCTCAGCAGGGAGCCTGCTCCCCGCCCCCCACCTCCCTCTCTGCCTACTTGTGATCTCTCTTTCGCTCTCTGTGTCAAATAAAATCTTTTTAAAAATCTGTTTATTTGTTTTTGTTTTTGTTCTGCAATATCGTATGGAAAGAGATCTCTAAATTGTGTTCATTATTTTGATAGTGTTTTATTTTTAAAGTAATGGTTATTATTTAGAATATTAATAGTCACCTATTTTGTAGAAATCAAAATGAGAAAATAGATTTCATTCTCTTAAAAAGTGTAGTGGGGTAATGACATTTCTCAATTTTTTTTATTCATCTAAGATGACAAATGTTGCCTATCACAAATAAGTCTATAGAGGACTAAGGAAGAATTATCTGATGAGAGTTCTGATGGTTATTTTGAGAAGGAAAAAAGTTCCAGATCTCAAATTATTTTTTAAAAAATAATTAGAGACTTAGGGACTTTCAAAAGATAAGAAATTTTGAACCCTAGGGGTGCCTGGGTGGCTCAGTCAGATAAGTGTCTGCCTTCAGTTCAGGTCATGATCTCAGGGTCTTGGACTCAAGCCCCGAGTCAGGCTCCCTGCTTAGCAGTGAGTCTGCCTCTCCCTCTGCGTCTGCCTCTCCTGCAGCTCATGCTCTCTCTCAGTCTTTCTCTCTCTCAAATAAATATATAAAATCTTTTTTAAAAAAGCAATTTTGAACCCCATAGCAAAATATCTGGGAAAGCTGCCAAAGTTTTTCTTTTCTTTTCTTTTCTTTTGCTTATAATTTTCTTCTTTTTTAATTTACTTATATTGAGATATAATTGACATAGAAGTGTCAGTTGCATAAGCTTAAGGTATAGTGTTTCGATTTGATATATTCATATATTATAGTATGATTACCACAATAACATTAGCTACCACATCACATCACATTATGTAATTGTCATTTCTTTTTTGTGGTGGGAACAATTAAAATCTAGTCTCTTGGTAACATAAAAATCTGCTTTGCATTTGTCTCCTCTGCTAGACTGTACGCTTCTAGAGGGCAAGGACAACCTCTTCTCCGCGTATCTCCAGCACTTGCCACCTCAAACTAACACCACATGCCCACTGTGTAAATTGGATGTGTTAATGAAGGAAAATGGTTGCTGGCTTCCGAATCCTCCACAGACAGAATAAGAAGATAATACTGAAACGATGTGAATTTGGTGAATTAGCAGGTGGCAAGACGATGAGTTGTCTTTCAGAAAGTGTCTCTCAGATGCTTTCAGAAACAGACTAGAGAGGAGTGCTCATGAAAATACTAAATGAAGATGGTGTGCCATTAAGCTGGCACTCAGGGAAGAGTTATTTCAAAAGTACCACAGGGCAGTGCCAACCAAACCACCCAATGTCCCAAACTCAGGAGCCTCAGCAAAAGCACACATTGTCCTGGGACAGGGCAGATTTGTTTTCAGATCACAAGTCAGCCACCTGGACCAGGACAGATGTACACTTGAGTTTTTTAAGGCAGTAACTCATCAGGAATTCTTTTAATATCTGTAAAACCATTTGTCATCCTTTGATTCTCTTGCTACTGCTGGCTGTTGTCCCCCTTGCCCTTTTCTTCATGGGGTTGCAAATGTCTCCTTCTTCCTTTGCCTTCCAGTGTCTCTCGCTTTTGTCCTTCACTATGTTACTTACATTGACTTTAAAACCTCCTGGAAAATTCTGCTGACTATTGTACCCCCCTAACTGTGGAAGGTACCCAGGTCACATAAGTCTCTGCCTTAATGTGCCACATTCTCTGTTCTTGCTGTGTCCTCTGCCCAGAAGCCCTTCACCCGACCAAACTTTATCCATCCTTCAAGGTCCAGATCAGATGTCCAATGTTAAACTTCCACCAACCCTAGAGACAGAAACAGAATTCCTTGTTCTCTACTGTGTTCCAGAGACAAATTTGTTTAGACAGCTAGAATAGCTTTTGTAACACTGTATTTATTTGTTTACGTTACTGGTTCCCCTAGCAGACTCTGGACTCAGGAGGCCAGGAACCAAATGTCACCCACCTCTGTACCCCTCACACTTATCAATGCCTAGAACATTGTGGACACTCCAAAGATATTTGTTGAAATATTCTATACTTTTATTAGCCCATTAATGTGTCAGTTCCCACGTAAAGTCAACAAGACCTATACTAGTCAAAGTTGGGTCACATGCAAAGAGAAATTAAAGATTGAAGTGGGTATTACTTATTCAGTGAATATTTACTGGGCATCTGTGGAGCTCACTATACTCAGGACTGAAGACACTGTAAGAAAAAAAGACTAGCTGGGTCCTACGTTCTCAGTCTAACAGAAAGACTATTATTAATCAGATCATTATATACTTTATGCAATTTTAATAGACATATCAAAAGATAACTGGAGGGTGACATGTAAGCATGTGGTAAAGGGAGATGACCTAATCTGGAATAAGTCAAGGGAAGATTCTTCCTGGGCAACTGATACCCAGGCTGAAAGCAGAAGGAAGAGCAGGCATTGGCCAGGTGAAGGGGAAGGCATGAGGAGACAGAAAGAAACTGCACATAAAGTAGAAGGTACTCTAGAAAAAGTATAAGGGCCCTCCAGAGGCACTTGCCACACTCTTGCAGCCTGCTTTTTTGCCTGGGAAAGCTCACCTATATGGACTACACCAATGTGCTTCCATGGCCTCTGACTTTTGATTAGGTTTGGTCAACAAGAGACACCATCAGTAAAGTAGAGGGTGGGAGGAGAATGAATCAAAGTATTTATTCTCCTAGCTTCCACCCTGACGAGTGGCTGTGGTTGGTTGGCTTCAACCCTCTACCTACAGCCATGATTTCTGTCAGACAATGCTCTCCATGGATCTATTCCATTGACTCTGCAGTGAGTCCATCTGCTTGTCCTTCAGACTTAGAGGTGGGGAACAATTCCCAGAGTTATCGCCCCCACAGGACTGCACTATCTCTTGTTTATCCCTTGTGAGTTTCTTCAAATCCACCCCCACACCCATATAAATAGCCTCTTTATTAGATACTTGTCAAATTACCCATTTTGATTTGTGCTATTTTCCTGCCCAAATGCTGACCGATAGGGCAAATGAGAGGCTAGATCACACAGAGGGTTTTTAATTATGGTAAGAGCTTTAGGTTTTACCCTAAGTGCCATGGAAAGTCATTGAGGGGGTTAAGCAGATGAGGTAGGTGATCAAGTTTGTAGAATTAAAAAATTCTAACAGGGCGCCTGGGTGGCTCAGTTGTTAGGCAACTGCCTTTGGCTCAGGTCATGATCCTGGAGTCCCTGGATCGAGTCCCGCATTGGGCTCCCTCCTCAGCGGGGAGTCTGCTTCTCCGTCTGACCTCTCCCTCTCATGCTTCCTCTCTCTCATTCTCTCTCTCGCTCTCTCACTCTCTCAAATAAATAAATAAAATCTTTTAAAAAAAAATTCTAACAACCGGGCGCCTGGGTGGCTACAGAGATTATGACACAGAAGTAGGAGGAACTAAGGAACAACCGAAGTCCAATAAGATTTTAACATAGTGTATATTACTGCATGGCCTCATTGACTGAGGGTAGACCCCAGACTCCTTATTCTGGCTTCCAAGACCACCCAGCTGTGATCACCCTTTTCCCCTTATGCACATTCTATGGCCCAGATGAAGTGACTTCCTTACCAATCACCATGTACCTTTTACCTGGTATACTCTTTCTGGAATGTTCTTGCTCTCACCCAAATCCTACCCATCCTCCAAGGCCCAGCTCAAAAGATAATAAGTAATTACAGCTAACAGTCTCTGAGAACTTACTCTTTTTCAGGTACCATGTTACCAGCATTAGCTCTTATAATCCACCTACCTATGAAGTAGGCTATCATTCACCCCATTTTACAGATGAGGAGTCTGAGGCTTATGAGAAATTAAGTGCCCACAGTCACACCGTGTTGGACTTGAACCCAGGCCTGGATGACTTCAAAACCCGTGTTGATTCCAATCTAAAAAGGTTTCTCAAATAAAAATAAATTGATGACTTACTAAATGAGAGGCAGTATGCTGAGCACTCCCTTGAATTGTTTTATTTGATGCTGATAACAGCCTTATGAGTTAAGAACCAATTTTAATATCATCTTTAGAATATGAAACTAAAGCAGAGGATGTAAGAAACTTGCGGAAAGCAACTTTCTCCACAAGTTTGTCAGATTCCCCACACTCTTGAAAATTGTTCCTCCCTTCTCTGAAATTTAAGGCACCATAATAATATCACCACCCTCTGCTTCATTTATTACTGGTCAGCATGTGTCATCTTTTTTATAATAAACTACTAGGGCAACCCAGGTATGATTCACTGTCAATTCCCCTAAAGCACCTGCCCATAGTCTCACCATTTCCTAACAGTTCCTCACCCCAGGTAAGCCCTTGTAAAAATATTTAACAAATGAACACCAGAACGCTTACAGTCTACCAACAAGTAACTCGGGCAGTGCTGGGGGAATGACAGAGTATTTGTTGGCATTAGTTCAGAACACAATGCTAGACCCTCCAGCCTGGGTACTGCCAGTTATCTATCAGCCACCAGACTTTCTGGATCATATTTGACTTAAAAACAGGGACTATGTATACTGCAGAGCAGAAAGAAAGGAATTAGTTTTCTGTTTATTATAACTAGCTTGTTGCGTAGTAAAAATAATTACACCGTTGGAGAACTATGAGCTTTGCAAGCCATCACATTCAGCTCTGCTGTCTACTGCTCTTAATCCTGAATCCATTAATGGCTTAACTTATTTGAGTTACAGACTCCTTATCTATAAAATAGCAGTCATAAGTACGATCTACATAGGATCATTGAGAAGACAGTTAAATTAGATGAAACACATAAGCAAAGCAGCTATAAGTTAGGTGACTGAGTGGTAAATGGTAGTTTTGATTAAGTACAAAAGTAATGTGTTCCACTCAGTATATTTTAGGAGGGTCATTGCCAAACAGGAAATTTAAGAGAGGACAAGAAGACTATCCCAAATCTGCCTAAGGAGCTAACGTAGTTTGGCCTGGGGAGATAGAGAATGCACAAGATACATTTTTAAAAATCTGTTAAGTTTACATGTGGAAGAGAGAACAGACTTCAGCTCCAAAGCTGAAATAGGACAATGGTGACTTTTTCATTATGGTTTAATATAAGAGAGACCTTTCTAAAAGCTGGGTTATCCAGCAATAGGCCAGAAAACTAGTGAGAGTTTGCTCATTGTTCATGCTCAGGCAAAGCCTGGAAGGTGTGTCAGAGATGCTAAAGGCAGCATTCTTTATGTGGAAGAATGGCCTCTGTGGCAAGAAAGTTTCTTTCCAGTGCTAAGATTCTGTTATTCTACTATCCAGAAATTCATATACACTTTGGAAAGTTGGGTAAGGAAAGATCTCAAGATTCCGTCCACTAGATTGTTAATTCTGGAGTGACACAAATTAATCTCTCAGCTGCAGTGATTTAGTTCTACCCACATGCATGTCGGCTCCTATCCCTGAATTCCTACAAAGGTGAGTCAGGATTGTCACACTGGCATCTCTCCAGACAATAGACTCATAGTTTCCTAAAATTAGTTGGGACCTGTGAGGTATTCTGATCCAGTTTCAAATCAAATACCCTTGATCAGGAGAGTAATCTCCCATTCTTTAGTCGATTAGCAGTACACAAAGAAAAACAGTCCTATACACTGGAAATAAACACCATGAGCTGATTCCCTTGAACACCCAAACTTCAGGCACCATCATACCAAGTACAAACTCTCTTTAACCCATTCATTCATAAAACATTTATTTAATCTATTCTGGGCAGGACCAAGGGCCAAGTATGACTGGATATTCAAAGTGAAATATGTTCAGATCCTGCCCTTTAGAATCTCATGGAGATGAGTTATGTACATAAATCAGTAAGCTAAAAAGTGTAAAGTAGGAGTTGCTATAAGAGTGATCTAGATAGAATGATCTGGGGGTGTGGAGGGAAAATTGCTCCCTTCAGCTGAGGCAATGGGAAGAGCCTTTCTGAAGTGTGTGAATCAGGTCGTGAAGGAAGGGTAAGACTAGGTAAAGATGAGAAGGAGGATATTTCAGGCAGAGGGACCAAAGGGAATAGAAGCACAGAGGTGGAGAAATGTATGTGTTTGTATTAAGTAGTTCAGTTAAGAGAGGAAAGTGTGAGTGAAATCAGGTCACTAAGGATCCTTGAAAGCTGCATTAAGAAGCTTAGACTTTCGGGATGCCTGGGTGACTCAGTTGGTTGAGCAGCTGCCTTTGGCTCGGGTCATGATCCTGGCGCCTTGGGATCGGGTCCCGCATCGGGCTCCTTGCTCCGTGGGGAGCCTGCTCCTCTCTCTGCCTCTGCCTTCCTCTCTGCCTGCTTGTGTTCTCTCTCTGTTAAATGAATAAATAAAAATCTTTTAAAAAAAAAAAAAGCTTGGACTTTCTACTGTGGACCATAGCATGCCTTTGAAGGCCTTGAGCAGAGAACACATATACATTAACTCATGTCTATATTATTCATGTAATCCTTTCAAGAACCCTATGAGCAGGAATTACCATAACCCCATTTTACAGATAAACTCATACTCATCCTCGTGCCAAGGACTTATCCTGGTGACTTGAAAACACACCAAATCCAGTAAGCCAAATCCCAAATTAAAAAGCATAATTATTTCATAGAGAACAATTTCTTGACCATATGTTTGAGATCTAGATTAGATGAAAGATCACAGCATACATAATTTAACTACCATGAGGTTGACATATGTGAAAAGGAGACCATAGCCCTTGAGTAGTTCTTAGGACAGACATCTTACTTCAATGCCTGCTAGTGTTCCCATGTCCCTGTTCTAAGGTTGTCCAGATTAAATGATCAGGGAATTAGTATTACACTCCAGTGGCCTCTCCCACCTCACCTAAAAGATCAGATGGACAGACTCGTCAAAGTCTTTTTTGGTATCAGTTCCAAGAATAAATTGGTCATTAATGGTTTTCACAACCATATTTTGTAAGAGACTCAAGCTAATAGCCTGCTTTTTCCTCCTGACCATCTCTTTTGGGTATATAATCAATAAGAAGGATGTTAACCAAGCGTTCACATTTAACATTTTGTGAATTACCTCAGGGAATTTTAAAAAGAGACCAATTTCCTGAGCCATTCAGAATTCATGTCTAGATGCTTTCATGCCCATGGGTATGTCCTTAGTTCAAATTTCTATAACCAGAGATTCTGGTGGAACCTAAATGAAAACTGAGTGTTTGAGTGGCTTTCATCAACTGAATTAAATGGGGCTCCCAGGAAATGAAGTCCATCAGTGTCAATGAATAGAATTTAGGCAGATGCAGGCACGGATAGTGGACATCATTGTAAGTAGGGTGATGAGTGTGAGGGACTCACAGGGCCAAATCACAACAAAGGAGGGGAATTGTGGACCCCCAGGAGAAAATCCACCAGAAGAAAAGAGACTGGCTTCTTGTGTTGGACTTGGCAACAGGACTTGAGCTGAGAAAGAAGAAATGGTTCAGGTACAGCAGGGCAGAGAGGCAGCAGCCATAGGAAAGCGGGAAGCAGGCCTGGGTCAGGTAAAATCAGGGGGATGAGCCACAGCCCAAGTGTGCGTGACATAGACACCATACAGGCTGTACGAACTGGATAATACTGCAATCCAGTGAGATATTCCTGTGAATGCCATGAGATACCCTTGTACTTTTACAAGCTTTTAGAAAGCAAAAGGAATCACAAAAGTAGTTGAGAGGCAGAAATGGGTATCCTTATTTGTACCCACTAGAACAAAAGCAGATGACCCTATTTGTACCTACATACCATTAGCTATGCTGTTTGCTGTGCTTTTATAACACCATACTTTTGTTCTGAAGTCTACTTTATCTGATACTGATACGGCCCCTCAAGCTTTCTTAGCATTCTTTTTTTCCTTTTCTTTTTCCTTCTTTCTTTTTTTTAATATTTTATTTATTTGACAGAGAGAGAGAGACAGCAAGAGAGGGAACACAAGCAGGGGGAGTAGGAGTGGGAGAAGCAGACTCCCCGCTAAGCAGAGAGCCCGATGTGGGACTCGATGTGGGACCTGAGCTGACGGCAGACACTTAACAACCGAGCCACCCAAGCACCCCAGCATTCATTTTTTTCATAGTGTATCTTTTTCTATCATTTTACTTTTAACCTGTATTTTTTTATTTAACGTGGACTACTTGCAGAAAACATGTATTTGGGTGCGGCGCTTTTATCATGCCTGACAATCACTTCCTTTTAATTGGAGTGTTTAGATCATTTGCATTAATGTAGTTATCAATATGGTTGGGTTTACACCTACTATGTTGCTGTTTGTTTTCTATTTGTCTGATATGTTCTTTATTCCTTTTCTTGCATCTTTTTTTTTTTTTTGGCCTGCTTTAGGATTAATTATTTTTGAGGTTTTTTATTTTATCTCAACTACAGGCTTATTTCTTACACTTCCTTGTTTTTTATTTTTTAGGGTTTGCTCTGGAGTTTGGAATATGCATCTTTCTCTTATTGCAATATACCTTCTTTTTTTTTTTTTAAGATTTTATTTATTTGAGAGAGAGAGCACAAGTGCCAGCAAGGGGAGGAGCAGAGGGTAAGGGAGAGCGAGAGAACCTCCAGCAAACTCTACACTGAGCATGGAGCCCAGGCAAGACTCCATCCCTCAACCCTGAGATCATGACCTGAGCTGAAACCAAGCTCAACTGACTGAGCCACCCAGGTGCCCCTGCAATATGCTTTTAAATAATGTTAACCACTTCCTATATGATATAAGAATATTTCAACATTACCTTCTTATTTCCCTCTCCCAATCTTTATGCTAATGCTGTCATACATTTTACTTTTACGTTGTAAAGCCTATAATGTATAATTGTCTTTGTTTCTGCAGTTTTAACAAGCTGTTAGTCTGATCTAGTGATTTTTCATTTTACATATCATATTTTTCATCTTTAGAAGTTCCAATTGGTTCTTTTTTTATCTTCAATTTCTCTACTCATTGTCTTTATGTTTTCCTTTAAATACTTGAATGTAGTCATATTAGCTGTTTTAACATCCTTGTCTGCTGATTCCACTATCCCTATCATCTCTGGTCTATTGCTATTGGCTGACTTTTTTTTTCCTGCTTATAGGTCCTGTTTTACTTCTTCTTGGCATGTCTAATAGTTTTTTATTGGATGCTAGATATTATAATTTTAGGTTGTCAAGTAACTGGATTTTATTGTCTTCCTTTAAAAATGTTAGGCTTGGTAAACAAATCATTTACTTACAGTTCGACTTGATTGTTTTTCAAATTTATGATAGCAAGTTTATAGTAGCCTTTACTCTGTTGTTAATTTAACCCTTTTACTAAGCCATGGCCTTTCTGGAGTCTCTACTAAGTGCCCCAATCAACAAAACCCTCCACTCTGGCCTGTGGGAACTCAGTGATCCCTGTCCTATTTGAGCTCTGGGACCTTTCAGATCACAGCCCTCCAATCACTCTTTGCCCATCCCTCATAGGGTTTCATTCTATATATTTGAATCTTCTTAGCAAAAATTCAAAGATCCACCATGCAGATTTTTGGAGGCCTTTTTCTGGCTCCCTTCTCTTTAGAACTCTGTTCTACAATTTCTAGCCATGTTAGAACTCCTTAAATTTCAGTTTCAGTGAGTCCCCTATGTTCTGTTTGAAATTCCTCCTGCTCTGGGATCCAGAATGTGCCTCCAGGCTGAAAACCAGGGCACTCATAGGGTTGCCTCATTTGTCTCCTTTCTCTGAAGGATCATAGTTCTGTGATACCTGTTGCCATGTCTGAAAACATTTTTGGTCCATTTAAGGTAGATGTCTAGTAAGATGTAATCATGTCTTACTAGACATATCTAGTAAGAAGTTGCTATTAGTTTCAGGTGTAGAATTCAGTGATTTATCACTCACATACAACACCCAGTGCTCATCACAAGTGAACTCCTTAATCCCCATCACCTATTTAAATCATCCCCTTCCCCGACACCCACCACCCCTCTGGTAACCATCAGTTTGTTCTCTATACTTAAGAGTCTGTTTCTTGGTTTGCCTCTCTTTTCCCCCCATGTTCATTTGTTTCTAAAACTCCACATATGAGTAAAATCATACAGTATTTGTCTTTCTCTGACTGATTTATTTCACTTAGCATAATACTCTCTAGTTCCATCCATATCATCACAAATGGCAAGATTTCATTCTTTTTGATAGCTGAGTAATATTCCATTACACACACACACACACACACACACACACACACACACACACCACATCTTTATCCATTCATCATTTGATAGACATTTGGGCTTTCCATAATTTGGCTATTGTTGATAATGCTGCTGTAAACATGGGGGTGCATGTGTCCCTTCAAATCAGTATTTTTCTATCCTTTGGGTAAATACCTAGTAGTACAATTGCTGGGTCATAGGGTAGTTCTATTTTTAACTTTTTGAGGAACCTCCATACTGTTTTCCAGAGTGGCCGTACAGGTTTGCATTCCCACCAATAGTGTAAGAGGGTTTCCCTTTCTCCACATCCCTGCCAACACCTGTTGTTTTCTGTGTCGTGATTTTAGCCATTCTGACTGGCATGAGGTGATATCTCATTGTGGTGTGGATTTGTATTTCCCTGATGATGAGTGATGTTGAGCATCTTTCATGTGTTTGTTGGCCATCTGTAGGGAAAATGTATATTTGTGTCTTCTGCCCATTTTTTAACTGGATTATTTATTTTTTGGGTGTTGAGTTTTTAAGTTCTTTATATATTTTAGATACTAACCCTTTGTCAGATATGTCATTTGCAAATATCTTCTCCCATTCCGTAGGTTGCCTTTTAGTTTTGTTGATTGTTTCCTTCACTGTGCAGAAGCTTTTTATTTTGACTAAGTCCCCATAATTTATTTTTGCTTTTGCTTCCCTTGCCTTGGGAGACATATCTAGTAAGAACTTGCTATGGCCAATGTCAAAGAGGTTAGTGACTGTGTTTTCTTCTAGGATTTTAATTGTTTCCTGTCTTACATTTAGGTCTTTAATCAATTTTGAATTTACTTTTGTGTATGCTATGAGAAAGTGGTTCAATTTCATTCTTTTGAGTGTTGCTGTCCACTTTTCCCAATACCAGTTGTTGAAGAGATTTTTTTTCATTAGATATTCTTTCCTGCTTTGTCAAAGATTAATTGACCATATAATTATGGGATCATTTCTGGGTTTTCTATTCTGTTCCTTTGATCTATGTGTCTATTTTTATGCCAGTACCATAGTGTCTTGACCACTACAGCTTTGTAATATAAAATGAAGTCTGGAATTGTGATACTTCCAGCTTTGCTTTTCTTTCTCAAGATTACTTTGGCTATTCAGAGTGTTCTGTGGTTCCATACACATTTTAGGATTATTTGTTCTAGCTCTGTGGAAAAATGCTGTTGGTATTTTGATAGGGATTGAAGTAAATGTGTAGTTTGTTTTGGGTAGTACAGACATTTTAGTATTTGTTCTTCCAATCCATGAGCATGGATTGTCTTTCCATTTCTTTGTGTCTTCAACTTCTTTCATTAGTGTTTTATAGTTTTCAGAGTATAGATCTTTTACCTTTTTGTCCAATTTGTTGACATATAGTTTTTCATAATATTCTTTTATAATTGTTTGTACTTCTGTGGTTTTGGTTGTTATTTCTCCTCTCTCATTTGTGATTTTATTTATTTATATCCTTTCTTTTTTCTTTTTGATAAGACAGGTTTAGCAATCCTCTGGATTTTTTCAAAGAACCAGTTCCTGGTTTCATTGATCTGTTCTACTGTTTTCTTAGTTTCTATATCATTTATTTCTGCTCTAATCTTTATTATTTCCTTTCTTTTGTTGGCTTTAGGCTTCATTTATTATTCTTTTTCTAGCTCCTTTAAGTGTAAGGTTAGGTTGTTTATTTGAGATTTTTCTTGCTTCTTGAGGTAGGCCTGCATTGTTATACATTTCCCTCTAAGGACTGCTTTTGCTGCATCTCAAAGGTTTTGGACCATCATATTTTCATCTTCATGTGTTTCTATGGGTTTTTTTTAAATTTCTTCTTTGTTTTCCTGACTACCTGTTCGTTCTTTCATAGCATGATGTTTAACCTCCTTGTATTTCTGGTTTTTCCAAATTTTTTCTTGTGGCTGACTTCAAGTTTCATAGCATTGTAGTCAGAAAATATACATCATATGATCTCAGGTTTTTGTACTTGTTGAGGTATGATTTGTGACTTAGTATGTGATCTATTCTGGAGAATATCATATGTGCACTTGAAAAAAATGTGTATTCTGCTGCTTTAGGATGAAATGTTCTGAATATATCTGTTAAGTCCATTGTGGCATTCAAACCCATCGTTTCCTTGTTGATTTCCTTTTGGATAATCTGTCCATTGATATAAGTGGAGTGTTAAAGTCCCCTACTATTATTGTATTATTATCAATGAATTCCTTTATTTGTTATTAATTGCTTTATATATTTGGGTGCTCCCATGTGAGGAGCATAAATATTTACAATTGTTGTATCTTCTGGATGGCTAATGCCTTTATTATGATATAGTGCCCATCTTCATCTCTTGTTACAGGCTTTGTTTTAAAGTCTAGTTTGTCCATTATAAGTATTGCTACTCCAGCTTTCTCTTGATATCCATTTTCATGATAAATGTTTCTGCATCCCCTCACTTTCAATCTGCAGGTGTCTTTAGATGTAAAATGAGTTTCTTGTAGGCAACATATAGATAGGTCTTGTTGTTTATCCATTCTGATACCCTGTGTTTGGATTGGAGCATTTAGTACATTTATATTCAAAGCAAATATTAATAGATGTGTATTTAGTGCCATTTTGTTACTTGTTTTGTGTTTTTTTCTGGAGATTTTCTCTGTTCCTTTCTTACCTTTGTCACTTTTGGTCTTTTCTTCCCACTCAAAGAGTTTCATTTAATACTTCTTACAGGGATGGTTTAGTGGTCATGAACTCCTTTCGTTTTTGTTTGTCTGGGAAACTCTTTTATCTCTCCTATTCTGAATGACAGCCTTACTGGATAGAGTATTCTTGTCTGTAGATTTTTCCCATTCAGCACATTGATATATGTTGTGCCACTCTCCTTCTGTGGAGAGATCTGCAGCTAGCCTATGCGTCTTCTAAGTTAGGAACTTCTTTTATCTTTCTGCTTGTAGGATTTTTTCTTTATCAGTATATTTTACAAATTTAATTACAATATGTCTTGGTGTTGACCTGCTTTTGTAATTTTGATGGCAGTTCTCTAGAGTGCTCCTGGATTTGGATGTCTGTTTCCTTACCCAGATTAGGGAAATTTTTAGCTAGTATTTCCTCAAATAAATTTTCTGTCCCCTTTTCTGTCTCTTCTACTGGGACTCCTATCATAAGAATGTTATTATGTTTGATAGAGTCACAGAGTTCCCTAAGTTTATTCTCATGTTGCATAATTCTTCTCTCTTTTGTTCAGCTTATTTTCCATTATTTTGTCTTCTGTATCACCTATTCACTCCCCTGCTTCGTCCATTCTTGTGTTAATTACATCGACTCTGTTTCTTTCTTTTCTTATTTATTTAAATCCAGTTAGCTAACATATAGAACATCATTAGTTTCAGATGTAGAGTTCAGTAATTAATCAATTGCATACAATATCCAGTGCTCATCAGATTACATGCCCTTCTTAATGTCCATTGCCCAGTTACCCATTCCTCCACCCACCTCCCCATCAGCAACCCTCAGTTTCTTTCCCATAGTTAAGAGTCTCTCATGATTTGTCTCCCTCTTTGATTTCTTCCCATTCCATTTTTCCCTCCCTTCCCCTATCATCTTCTGTGCTTTTTCTTATATTCCTCATATGAGTAAAACCATATGATAATTGTCTTTCTCTGATTGACTAATTTTGCTCAGCATAATATAAATGGTAAGATTTCATCCTTTCCGATGGCTGAGTAATATTTCATTGTGTATATATATATATATATATATATATATACACACACAACATCTTTTTTATCCATTCACCCATCGATAAATAGTATAACCACATGTAGAAGAATGAAATTGGGCCATTTTCTTAACACGATCCACAAAGATAAACTCAAAATGGATGAAAGACCTAAATGTGAGACAGGAATCCATTAAAATCCTAGAGGAGAACATAGGCAGCAACCCCTTCGACCTCAGCCACAGCAACTTATTGCTAGACATATCTCCAGAAGGAGGGGAAACAAAAGCAAAAATGAGCATACATTTCTCCAAAGAAGACATACAAATGGCCAATGGACACATGAAAAAAATGCTCTACATCGTTTGTTATCGGGGAACTACAGATCAAAACCACAGTGAGATACTACCTCACACCAGTCAGAATGGCTAAAATTAACAAGTCAGAAAACAACAAATATTGGCAAGGATGTGGACATCCACTCTATTTTAAAGTTTTATTTTTCATTTCTGACTGTTTTTTAACTCATTTATCTCTATGGTAAGGGCCTCTCTGAAGTCTTCTGTGTTTTTCTCAAGCCCAGGGAGTATTCTTATGGTTATTGCTTTAAATTCTCCTTCAGGCATGTTACTTATATCTGTTTTGATCAGAACTCTGGCCATTACCCTTTTTTGTTATTTCATTTGGGATGAATTCCTCCATCTTGGCAGTTTGTCTAGGTGTTTCCCTCTTCCTGTGTGTTGGAAAAGCCTGTTATGTTTCCTGCTCCTGAGAGTAATGGCTTTATGAAGAGGTCATATAGTGTCCAGGGCCTGGCACTTTAAGGACTGTCTCTGGTACGTGCTGTCTTTCTCTCTCTCTCTCTCTCACCTTTCTCCATGACCAAGCCTCCCTTCCATCCATAGCACCCATGATCTGTTTCTCCCCGAAACCATGTCTCACACTTCCTATCTTGCTCTATGTGGCCTCTTCCCTCCCTCTAGTTGTGCAGTTTGTTCTGTCAGTCTTCAGGTCTTGGGTATTCAGAATGATTTGATAGTTATCTAGTTGTATTGGAGGGACGAGGCTAGCCTAGGGTCCTCCTTTTATGCCACTGTCTTAGCTCCCACCTATCATGCTTCTCTTCTGTAACCTTTGGGGACATACATGTTTCCCTCCATGTTCTATTGCTGATTCATCCGTATTCTCATGTGTAGCTGTGAGATTCTTTTGAATGCCATATAATAGTACATTATGTGAATAAACCATAAGTTATTCTCCCAGTGATGGACATTTGGGTTGTTTCCAGCTTTCTGTTATGAATATTCTTATACAAGTTTCCTGATTTATTTTTTTAAGAGTTTCTTTTGTACATTCAATATTTTAATTACAGTTTTAATTAGAAATGACTGCTGATTGTATCAAAACCTTTCTTGGCATTTACTGATGACTTCATATTTTTTCCTTAATTTGTTGTTGTAAGGAATTACACTATTGGATTTCCTAATGGCAAACCTTTCTGGCATTCCTAAAACATACTTAGTTAGGCTCCATTATTCTTGCAACACCATTGCTAGACTTACTACATTTTGTGAGTCCAGTTTCTTGAGGTGTAATTTGGAGATAGTAAAATTCATCCTCTTGAAGTACGCAATTTGATGAATTTGACAAATATATTCAGTCATGTAATATCGACCACAATCAAAATACAAACATTTCCATCACACCAGAGTATTTCTTTAAGCTCTTTTGCCATCAGTCTGACCCACCTCAAATCCCTGGCAACCACTGGTCTGGTTTCTGTCCTCTAGTCTCATCTTTGCTAGAATGTTATGTTATAAATAAAGTCATATAGTATTGGGCTTTTGTGAATGTTTTTTATCACTCTACATAATGTTTCTGAAATTCATCCATGTTGCTGCATGCATCAGTAGTTTGTTCCTTTTTTACTGCAGAATAGTATTCCATCCTATAGGTGTACCACAATTTGTTTATGTATTCACCAGTTGATGGACTTATAGATTTCTTGTTTCCAGGTTTTGGTTACTATGAATATATCTGCTATAAAAATTTAAGTATTCCTTTGTGTAAACAAATGCTTTCTAGAGTTTGTATAGTTTTACCTCTTAAATTTATGTCTATAATTCATTTCAATTTAATATCTTTATAGATGTAAGGATCAAGGTTTTATTGTTGTTGTTACTGTTGTTACTCTTTTGTTCTTGCTTTCACATATAGGTTTCCAGTTGCTTCTGCCCCATTCATTTAAAAGGCTGTCCTTTCTCCATTGAATTTCTTTTGTACCTGTTTCAAAATTCAGGTGGTCATAAATATGTTTGGGTCTATTTCTGAACTCTCTATTCTATTCCATTGTTCTATAAAACTATTCTTTTGCCTTTATCACACTTTCTTGGTAGGTGGTAAATCTAAAATCAGGTACTGTGAGTCCCCAACTTTGTTCTTATTTTTCAAATGGGTGTGCTAAAGTTTTATCTAGAATCTTTTTGAATAGTTGGCATAATTTGAACTACAGAAACATTTAGGGCTATATTTATCAGATTTTAGTGTTAAAGTTATGCTTATTTCATGATATTAATTGAGGAACTTTCCAGACCTTTCTAGAGTATGAAGTAATTTAGTTAACTGATTAAAGAGATTAAATTAACTCTTCCTTGAAAGTTAGATTCAGTTGCAAACCAATTTCAGTAGGTTTTTTCCTTAAAGGAAGAATTTAATAATTTTTTCATTTCTTCTATCATTTTTGGCTTTCTGTCACTTCTTGTACCAGTTTGCTCATTTATATCTTGCCAGAAAAATCATTCATATTGTTTAGAATTTCATATTTACTGAAATTTATCAATTTATAATTTATTAATATGCTTTGAATTTATGAATGCACTTATAAACATAGGAAACTAAGGTACAGAGAGATCAAGTAACATGCCCAAGATCACACAACTAGTAAGTAGTAGCATCAGGATTTGAACCCAAGTCATCCAAGCTCCAGAGTCCCTGTACTTAATCATTAGAAATCAGGGAATACTGATATAGAGTGACATTTAGGTCCTGTAAATCATCTGATGAAGTCTTTCATGATATCCTTAGGGATAAGATGAAGAAACGTTAGCTATATATTTTGCCGAACAACCTTACCTGAAGAGAGTGCTCCATCTTTAGCTCTCCTTTTTAAATAACATCAATAAAGAAAATAAAGGTCTTGACAACTTTGCTAAAGACACTGAGGAGAACATAAAGTGTTCCTAAATTGGCAAATGATACTAACGTGCATCTGCTAGAGCAATGGTGAAATGGAATTCAACAAATCTTCTCCACTGCATCCTAGTTAATCACACAAGTATATACTGAACAGACCATAGGCCCCACAAGAGCAAAGACCAAATGTGATTTTTATTCATCCATGTACACAAAGCTCCCAGGGAAATTATAGCTGCTTGGTAAATATTTTTGAATATCCATTGAAAGAAAAACATATTATTGAACTGCAACAAATGCACAAGTTTAGAATGAAGATGACATGGTTAAACAATGAGACAAGTAGGAGGAAAGTTCTGGTTTGCCACGAGCTCAGTGTGAATCACCGGGGCAGTGATGCACGATTTGGCATGAAAAAAACTAGATCTGCCTCCAAGACAAGTCACTTAAACTCACTGCAGAATAAAGCCAATAATAATTCAAAAGATTATTTTGAAGGTAAGATCACTCATGTGAAAAAAAAAACTTTTTTGCAAACAACAAATATCCATTTTTAAATTGTTATTAGATTATAAAGCCCTATAGCAAGTTAAGAACCAACTTGCGCTTACCCATAATTTCTCTGTTTTTTGTGTGATAAATATTAAAAGATCTATGAAGTGTCTTGTGGGATGTCTGGGGCATATTAAATATTTAATAAATCTTCACATAAATGAATTATCCTTTCCAACTCAGGAGACTGTACATTACAGTTACATTACCATTCAGGAGAATGTACATTACCATTATTATGGTTACATTATACATGTAACCATATATACATGTATAATCACATATATGGATTTATATCAAAATGTAAAGAGAGTTTCCCCCTTGTTATTCCCACTATTATCACTATTCTGGATTCAGGAGACGCAATGAAGAATTTTTTTAAGATTATTTATTTATTTATTTATTTATTTGACAGAGTGAGAGAGAGATTGCCAGGCAGAGGGAGAGGGAGAAGCAGGCTTCCCACTGAGCAAGGAGCCCAATCCAGGAATCAGTCCCAACTCTGGGATCATGACCAGAGCCCAAGGCAGATGCTCAGCCAAATGAGCCACCCAGGCACCCCCACAATGAGGAATTAGATGGACAGAAAGCCAACCAACATCCTTTGGTTATTTACCTGTCTCCCATGTACAAGAATCACTTTTTTTTTTTAATTAAAGAAAGGTCAAGCTATAAAGAGAATACAAAGTAGCAGTTGCCAGGAGTTGAGAGAGGAGAGGGAGGGAGGAAATATTGGAACATAGGATTTTTAGGGCAGTGAATTACATTTTCATTTGGCAAAACCTATAGAATGTATGCAAAGAGAGGACTCAAATGCAAACTGTGCATTTTAGTTACTAATAATGTATCTATATTGGTTCATCAGTTGCAACAAATGTGAGATGGTGAGGGGGAAAAAACTCAGTTCAGTGGAGAGGCTTAAGGAAGGGAAGGAAGAAAACGGTTTAAGCCAAGTGTTCTACAAAAGTAGACCTGCTTTAATTCTACTTTGTTCATTACCTACTAATTGGGCGAGTGGTTAAATCTTTCAGAACCAGTTTCCTACTTCACAGATTGAGGATGATAATTCTTTCCCTGAAGGGTCATTGTGAGGACCAGATTTTAAAAAAGTAAAGTACCTCCGCTGAGAGATAGTGGATACCTAATATATTGTAACTATTACTGAAAAGAAAGGTGTCCTAAACCAGTGCTTCTCAAATGTAAATGTACAGTGAATCACTGGGAACCTTGCTGAATGCAGATTTTGATTCAGTACACCTGAGGGAGAATCTGAGCTTCTGCATTTCTAACAAGCTCCTAGAAGATGCTGATACTGGTTGAAGGTTCTAGAGTCTTTCGACAGTGGAAATCCTCGACAGAGAATATTTAAGATTCAATTTAACAACTGATGTCTATTTTCAGAAGAATTGTAACTCAGAACTACACAGAATTTGCAAGGTGGAAGAGAAAGCTATCCCTTAGAGGATGAAACTTGAATCTAAAATTATCCAAATCAGGTCAGTGTTTCACCAGATGAAATTTAATTACAGTCGCGGTTTGCTATCCAGGGAAGCCAGACCTCAGATGGATAGAAAATGGTGCATAAAGAAAGTAGAAGATCTAGTGGTGAAGTCTTCTCACTGACCTCCTTCCCAAAGGCCCACCCCAAACACCCATCAGAAAGAAACACCCCCTACGAAAAAATTGAGACATTTAAAGGAAACAAATTGTAGTACCTCTGCATGTATCTTTCCCCTGATGCAGTATCTTTCCCCAGCTTCAGCCAATCGGAAGCATCTTCTGGGGCATTTGCTCCTACCCCTAGAGCTTCACAGAGTTCATGGAAGCAGGTGGGAGACTCCTAAGCATCTCTTATTTCTAAAACAGAAATAGTTTGGGGTATCTGGGCGGCTCAGTTGGTTAAGTGTCTGCCTTTAGCACAGGTTAGTCATGATCCCAGGATCCTGAACTCTAGCCCCGCATTGGGCAACCTGCTTGTGTTCTCTCTCAAATAAATAAAAATCTTTTTTAAAAAATAAAACAGAAATGGTTTGAGATACCCTGCCTTACTGCATTCATCTCTTTTCTTTTCGGTTTAGAATATTTTTTAATTGTTATGTTAGTCACCATACACTACATCATTAGTTTTTTATGTAGTGTTCCATGATTAATTATTTGTGTATAACACCCAGTGCTCCTTGAAATATGTACCCTCCTTAATACCCATCACCAGGCTCACTTATCCTCCCACCCCTCTCCCTCCTAAAACTCTCCTGTTTGTTTCCTGGAGTCCATAGTCTCTCATGGTTCATCTCCCACTCTGCTTTTTCCCCCTTCATTTTTCCCTTCTCCTAATGTCCTCCATGCTATTCCTCACGTTCCACAAATAAGTGAAACCATACGATAACTGACTTTCTCTGCTTGACCTACTCACTTAGGATAACGTCCTCCAGTTCCATCCATGTTGATGCAAAAGTTGGGTATTCATCCTTTCAGATGGCTGAGTAATATTCCAAAGTATATATGGACCACATCTTCTTTAACCATTTGTCTATTGAAGGGCATCTCAGCTCTTTCCACAATTTGACTATTGTGGACATTGCTGCTATGAACATTGGGGTCCCTGTGGCCCTTCTTTTCACTACATCTGTATCTTTTCCTGAATTAAAACTCTTCAGAGCTTTTAATCAGGAGTTTAATCAGAGTAGGGATAGAGGGAACATTCTTCAATTTCATAAAAACATCTATGAAAGCCCACAAAGAATATCATTCTCAATGGGGAAAAGCTGAGAGCCTTTCCCTTAAGATCAGGAACACAGCAAGGATGCCCACTCTCACTACTATCATTCAGCATAGTACTAGAAGTCCTAGAAACAGCAGTCAGACAACAAAAAGAAATACAAGGTATTCAAATTGGCAAAGAAGAAGTCAAACTCTTTTTGCAGATGTCAGTTTAGAATTTTTAACCAAGAAGAATTAGCTGAATGTGGTGGACAGAAGTTCTGTTGTGAGTCGAGCAAGCTACCCATCCTGCTCCAGCCTGAGTTTTTTGTCAGCTGTAAACCAAGAATAACAGAAGTATCTACATAAGGTGTAAGGTCGTTACAGAAACTAAAGTAAAGGATGTGATGGCCACTTGTAATCTGAATACAAATGTGTTTTCCGTAAATTCATTCATTGTGTCAAATCTTCCCCTGAGCAAAGCCATTAAGATGTCCCTTGGGGGTTTGTGTGTGTGTGAGATTTTACCTATTTAGCAAAAAGGAGTTGGTAAAACCAAAGGTCAAGTTGACAGAAAGCCTTGCTGTAAACTCAACTTTGCCTTTTCTTGTTTGAGGCACCCAGGAAAAGATGGCAACCTTCCTGATCTGTTATCTCATCTATAAAACTGATGATAGTAACTCCTTGCTCCCTCTAGAGAGGTGAAATTGCTCCATAAATGATAAAATCTGAAAGTGTCTTGGAAACTATAAAACTCTGTACACATTGTTGATGCCAGCCTGTGTAAGAGCTGGAAAGGGCAAGGTATCAGTTTTCAGGTCTAGTAATATGCCACCCCTACCCCACATAATCCCTACCCCAAAAAGTCCGATCTGCTGACAGGAGTACCGGAGTCTGAGCTATGACTCCATCAACAGTTCAAGAAAGGGAAGAGTACTCAGAGTTTCTGGGGCAAATGCCAGTCCCCTGGAGTGGAGCTGAGGGGGCACTGCTCAGCAAGGAAAGAGGTTGGCCCACCATCTGTGCGCCTGGCATCTTTGCATGTTCCCAAGTTTAGTGATGGATGGTGCCCTACGTTCTCCCTCCTGCTGCTAGCTGCAACTGTCATCATGGATTATATTTCAAGAATGGAATCGTAGATCCTGTGCCTTGGAAGAACTGGGTTCAGATATCTGCAGAGTCAAGCACAGAGTTATTAAGGGATTAGGAGTGGGGAAAGACTTTACAGGATAAAACTGTTCACATGATTAAAAGTGGAGAAGTGAGAACAGCTGTCTGAGAAAATAAAGAATGTCACTTAGAGGGGCGCCTGGGTGGCTCAGTCAGTTAAGCATCTGCCTTCGGCTCAGGTCATACTCCCAGGGTCCTGGTACTGAGCCCTGCACTGGGCTCCTTGCTCAGCGGGTGCCTGCTTCGCCCTTTCCCTCTGCTGCTGCTCTCCCTGTTTGTGCGTGCGCGTTCTCTCTCTCTCTCAAATAAATAAATAAATAAAATCTTAAAAAAAAAAAAAAGAGCTAGGCTAAGGAAACTCATACCCAAAAATAGCCTATAATACCTTATATTTTTCAGGCATTTTTCAAAGCTCTCTTTTCTTACCAAGTTGTACTCACTTAGAAACCAGCAAGAAATATGACTCACATTTATTTATAACCAAAAGGTAATAATTCCTGCATATTTTCCCTTTCATGACATATTACATTAAATAGGATAAGCCTTAAAAACAAACAAACAAAAAAAACTACGAGGTACATCTTTGGGAGATGATCTGGTTTTTTTTTTTTTTTTTTTGAGATGATCTGTTTTTTAAAAAAACTGTCACTTTAATGATTCTCAAACTTGAGCTAACATCAGTAATCATTTGGAAGACTTGTTAAAACACCAAGTGCTTAAAATCTAATTTATCTGATATAAGAATCACTACCCCAGCTTTCTTTTGAGCCCCGTTGGCATGAAAGATGGTTCTCCATCCTTTCACTTTCAGTCTGGATGTATCTTTAGGTTCCAAATGTGTTTCTTGTCAACAGCGTATGGACGGGTCCTGTTGTTTTATCTATTCTGCAACCCTGTGCCATTTTGTGGGAGCATTTAGGCCATTCACATTGAGAGTGATTATTGGAAGATATGTTTTTTATTGACATCATGATGCCTGTGAAGTCTTTGTTTCTATAGATTGTAAGTTCCTGTTCTGTGTCACTCATGGGTTCTTTCTACTTTTATAGAAGCTTCTTTAATATTTCTTGTAGTGCCAGCTTGGTGGTCACATACTCTTTTAATCCTTGCCGGTCTTGGAAGTTCTTTATCTCTCCATCCATTTTGACTTTCAGCCTTGCTGGATAAAGTATTCTTGGCTGCATCTCCTTCTCATTTAGTGCCCTGAATATATTATGCCAGCCCTTTCTGGCTTGCCAGGTTTCTGTGGACAGGTCTGACGTTATGCTGATGGGTTTCCCTCCATTGGTAAGGAATTTGCTTTCCTATACGGTAACAATGAAAATCTGGAAAGGGAAATTAGGGAATTGATTCCATTTACAATAGCACCAAGAACCATCAGATACCTGGGAATAAACCTAACCAAAGAGGTAAAGGATCTGTACGAGGGACAGAACACTCCTGAAAGAAATTGAAGAAGACACAAAAAGGTGGAAAAGCATTCCATGCTCATGGATCAGAAGAATAAACATTTTTAAAATGTCTATACTGCCCAGAGCAATCTATACTTTCAATGCCATCATGATCAAAATTCCACCTGCATTTTTCAGAGGGCTGGAACAAACAATCCTAAAATTTGTATGGAACCAGAAAAGACCCCAAATTTCTAAGGAAATGTTGAAAAAGAAAAACAAAGCTGGGGGCATCACGTTGCCTGATTTCAAGCTTTACTACAAAGCTATGATCACCAAGACAGCATGGTACTGGCACAAAAACAGACACATAGACCAGTGGAACAGAGAGTAGAGAGTCCAGATATGGGCCCACAACTCTATGGTCAAATAATCTTTGACAAAGCAGGAAAAAAATATCCAGTGGAAAAAAAAGACAGTCTCTTCAATAAATGGTGCTGGGAAAATTGGACAGCTATATGTAGAAGAATGAAACTGGACCATTCTCTTACACCATACACAAAGATAAACTCGAAATGGTTAAAAGACCTCAATGTGAGGCAGGAATCTATCAAAATCCTAGAGGAGAACATAGAGAGTAACCTCTTTGACATCAGCCACAGCAACTTCTTTCAGGACATGTCTCCAAAGGCAAAGGAAACAAAAGCAAAAATGAACTTTTGGGACTTCATCAAGATAAAAAGCTTCTGCACAGCAAAGGAAACAGTCAACAAAACAAACAGGCAACCCACAGAATGGGAGAAGATACTCGCAAATGACACCACAGACAAAGGTTTCATATCTGAGATATATAAAGAACTCCTCAAACTCAACACTCACAAAACAGATAATCACATCAAAAAATGGGCAGAAGACATGAACAGACACTTCTCCAAAGAAGACATACAAATGGCTAACAGACACATGAAAAAATGTTCATCATCATTAGCCATCAGGGAGATTCAGATCAAAACCACACTGAGATACCACCTTACACCAATTAGAATGGCCCAAATCAACAAGATAGTAGGCAACAAATGTTGGAGAGGATGTGGAGAAAGGGGAACCCTCTTACACTATTGGTAGGAATGCAAGTTGGTGCAGCCACTTTGGAAAACAGTGTGGAGTTTCCTCAAGAAATTAAAAATAGAGCTACCCTATGACCCTGCAATTGCAGTACTGGGTATTTACCCCAAAGAAGCAGATGCAGTACAAAGAAGGGCCACATGTACCCAATGTTCATAGCAGCAATGGCCACAATTGCCAAACCGTGAAAAAAGCCAAGATGCCCTTCAACAGATGAATGGATAAAGACAATATGGTCCATAATATACAATGGAATATTATGCCTCCATCATAAAGGATGAATACCCAACTTTTTTATCAACATGGACTGGACTGGAAGAGATTCTGCGGAGTCAAATAAGTCAAGCAGAGAGAGCCAACTATCAAATGGTCTCACATGTGGAGCATAAGGAAAAACATGGAGGGCATTGTGAGAGGGAAGGGCGGGATGAATTGGGGGAAATCAGAGGGGGCGATGAACCATGAGAGACTGTGGACTCTGAGCAACAGACTGAGGGTTTTGGGGGGGCGAGTCTGGTGGTGGGTACTGAGGAGGGCACGTATTGCATGGAGCACTGGGTATGGTACATGAACAATGAATCTTGTAACACTGAACAAATAAAAGTATCTGGGAGAAAAAAAAAACACGGAGTGCTGGGCCGCACCCCCAGTTTCTGATTCATTAGGTCTGGAGTGAGGCCAGAGAATTTGCATTTCTAACAAGCTCCCAGGTCATACCGATGCTGCTGGTCCACAGACTATACTTGAAGAACCAATGCTCTAGATAACTAGAGATCTTTGACAGGAAGAAGCGGGAAAATGCACAGACTCTGACAGCAAATACATTTTCTCATTATTAGCATTCCAGTCTTTTAAGTTGAAGTTCAGAAATGTCATTTCATCCAACCAGATCACTTGGCTTACTAGTTTCTCACTGTGTGGAAATATTTATAGAAGAGCTAGGAGTAATTTGAAAATAGAATTGTAGAGTGGGTCACTGAACTAGAGCCATAGCATGAGGTGAAGGTCATTTGGCTGCTCTTAGGGACTGTTGACATTAAGATCTGTCCCTTGTGGGGACAAGCCTGTTGAGGGCAAGGAACATAGAACCACTTCCTTTGCACAACAGTTCCAGGTGTGGTACCAGAATCTTGCTCTCAGAGTCCCATGTTAGAGAATTTATCATTTGTTTAGTCATTTATTTAATCATGTGATCCCTCTCTGTATTACATAGAATCTCCTGCCTGAGGAGACAGGCTCTTTCAGATTAGGCACAGTGGAAAAATAATGCAAGCCACATATATACTTTTAAATTTAAGAAGTAAATCTAAGCTGGTGAAATTAATTTCAATAATATTTAATCTAGTACATGCAAAATATTATTTCAACATGTAGGCACTGTAAAAAAAATTGAGGTTTTTTTACATTCTTATACTAAGTCTTCAAAATCCAGCGTATATATCATAGCACATCTCCGATTGGACTAGCCACATTTCAAATGCTCGATAGTCACGAATGGCTAGTGGCTAACTCACTGGACAGAGCACTTCCAGATCATATTTTCTTGATCAGACTAAAGGCAAATCCAACTTATTAGCACCACCCACTTCTATTAATTATTTTCCCCTGTGCCCTCAAGCGCCACGAGAGTCCGGAGATTCTTCCCACTCTGGTCGCCCTTGAGGGTGGCTCTCTGTGCCACAGAATGATAATTGGCTTCAGATTATCATTTGGCTTCTTCTCCTCTTCCATAGTAATGGCAATTTTAGCTGGACACATGGCTATCCAGAGTAAATATATTTTCCCTTGTAGCTATTTGAAGCCATGAAACTACTTTTTGTCCAAAGAAATGTAAACATAAATTAACATAGCACCTTCCAAGAACTCACTTTAAAAATCAGCTGGCATCACCCTTTTATCATCTCAATTTCCTTCCTATTGGCTGGAATGAAAACCAGATGGCTGGAATTATAGCCACCTTCTTATACCATGAAGTGATCTTGGAAATGGAGATGACGTAATAGACTAGGAACACAGATCTTGGGGATTTTGTGGAGCGGAGCCTATGATCTGTCTTTAAAGTGAGAGAGAAAGTAACTTGTACTATGTTTAAGCCAATGTTTTTCCAGTTGTGTAAACTGAACTTAACTCATAACCAACCCATTTATCCCTGGCTTATAAACAGGGTGGAGATTCCTTGGAAAAAAACATTAACAGATGTAGTGTGCATTTTTAGCACAAAACAAAACTAATAATAGCTACTAATCATTGAGCACTTACTTTAACAGGCCTTATGTTAAGTAGGTACCTCCTTTAATAAAGCTTACAACAACCTCCATATGTAAATCAGGAAATTTAAAAGAAGCTAAGTGACTTGTCCAAGATCACATTGCTAGAAATTGGGAACTTTGAATTTGAACCCCCTTCATAAACCATGTTCTTTTCTGGGTGGATCCCCTTGGATGAAGTCTAGGCTACACAGAGGGAGAGAGAATGGGGCACAACTCCAGTTTCACAAAGTCAGCAGAAGCTCTGAATTCAAACTCGAATTTACTTTACATCCTTATCCCAGCCAGGTACAATGAAAAGTGTGAGGGCCAGCTATGTTCCTATCACTCTGTAAAGTATTCTAGAGAAATGAGGCCACATCACTTAAAGCCAGTTCCCTACAGTTCAACTTCCTTTTGAGGCTTTTGCACCTGTCTAGCTATTCTTTTTGTCCTCATTTTAGCACTCTAAGGATTTGAAAATTAACTTTCCTAGGGTGAAACATCCAACTTAATGCATTTCTAATAGTGAATATACGTTATTTTAGAATGATGGCTTTGAGAGTGTCTTTGGGTGGCAGGAAGTGAGAGGAAACTTCTAAATGAGAAATTTTGGGCCAGAAGTCAGAAGAATTTTCTTTGCATCAATTCTTTTCAGACTATGCAGAACACAAAAGGTAAAGAGTGGAACTCCACAGAGAAGTCAGGGGAAGAATTCGTGACTCTCAAATTCAAATGTGTGTTGGTGGAAATGAGAGGAACAGCAGGCTCGAGTGAGTCAAGCACATCAGCTTTATCAAGAACCTCAGTGAAGGGCACCGAACAAGAAAGATCAGTGGAGGAAGACAAAGTTTCCTGTCCAGGAAGAACACACTATGCAAAAACCACCTAAAACCGGAAGAAGATACCCATGTCTCCACTATCCTGTAAACTACCACCATTCAACCTGCTTTACCGAGACACTACATGGGTCTGGTGCTATCAGTTAAAGCTGAGCACTGGAGACAAACCAGAAGCACGTCAGTTACTTTGTGAATACCCCAATCGAAGAATATTCCTGTCACAGCCAAGAAGGCCAACATCCAGACAAGGTCATAAAGAAAATCAAAGGTGGATGAGGGGAAAACATCTCTGGAAAAGTCCAAGATAAAGACATGCTCTAAGGGAACTGATCTTCCAGAAGTAGCTCCTGACCCTGAGGAAGGGGTGTCTGACCTGAAGAGTTAACCATTCTTCTTGAGGGAGTTCATACCATTGTGTTAACAACTTTGGCCCAGAAGCTGTATTGGCCCCCTGGACCAGAACTGCAGCCAGGGCTGGGAAGATGGAGGCAGTGGAATCACCACAAGAGACTTACAGTGTCTGGTGGTGTGTGGTCCATGGGAGAGGTCTCCTCATGGACATGGGTGGTTGGATTCACCTGTAGTTTTAGGTTGGACCAGCCTGGATTCCAGAAAAACAAGAGAAAAATTAGTACATGCTTCTTGCTCCCTTCCTGCAGTTTCCCAATATGGTGTGCCCCATGTGTTCAGAGGAACAATGTATTAATAAAAAGCCTTCAATGTGGTTAGAATACCAGGAGAAAGAGCACAATTGCACTTGTAAGTGGGGTACAGTCAGCTCCACTGACAAGCAAACGTCAGTCACCCCCACATACTCTGTTTCCTGCTTACAGGGATGCCAATTGGTAGATTGCCCAAAGACCTCCTAAAGGTGCCTGCTTTAGTATGGGATATGTGGGTTAGGATACAGAGACTCTTATGGGTTTTATTTGTTTGTTTGTTTTGTTTTTTAAGTAGGCTCTATTCCCAGCATGGGACCCAGCATGGGGCATGAACCCATAACCCTGAAACAAGACCTGAACTGAGATCAAGAGTCTGATGCTTAACCAGCTGAGCCACCCATGTGCCCCATGGAGACTCTTATGTTTAAAAATGGGAATACATTTCACAAGTTATTATTAATTCCAATATAAATACAATTTATTAACCAATTATGTTGTTTTTTAAATGAAAGCTTTGTAACTACCAAATGTCTACCCTTCTGAATAGAAATTACCTTAACAGTGTGTGAGAACATCTTCAGCTGAGCATTGTGAAGGATTTGAGTAAAGAAACAGCCATAGTTTATTTCCATGCTCCTTTTCCTCTTCAGAACACAGACTACCTTAGGAGTTGCTTCTGGTTGTAAGTATAATGACTCCAAACTGTTGAATATTCTAAGCCAAAGAGTAAACTGTTCTCTCTTTCTTGTCCTCCCCAAAACACATAACTCTTAATTTGGAAAATGTTGTTTTGTATTTTTTCTTAGTAACCTAAGACATCTGTGGTTTAGCTCTGGGCTAAAAGCACAGGGCACTTTGCCAGTATTATTTCCACATGTAAATTTTTGTATATTTCTGCAGCTTAAAAATGTTTAAGTCTGCTTCCCATCATAAATACATAATCTGTTGAATTTAAAATGTGTCTATAACTCATCGACTATTGTATTTAGACCATATTCATCACACACAAAGTATGGTCAATATTCTGAACTCAAAGTAGGATTAAAGCCAAAAAGCATGATTTTCTTTTGGATGACTCATTTTTAATTTTTTGTTACTTCCTAAATTTAGTCCTGGAAGTCTTGGGAAAGATTGGGTGTTTTTCACTGGTTTTGTGTTTTCACAGCAGTTTCCAGCATTGTTTTATTATTATGAGTAGAGGATTTCTGCGCCCCCCCCCGCCCCCCATCAGATGAAGTTGTAAAAGTAATGCTCTGCAAGGAACAGTGGAGTTGGAAAGTTCATAACCGTCATGATGTAGGCTGGTTTGGGTACTAATCCTCAATAAATGTTAAAGATGAAAAGGAAAGTCTTATTGAGGAGAAACATATTTCCATGGCCTCAACATGTCTCTCTACAGATTGCTCATTAGCAGTCAGAATTTTTCAGCATAATGAATGCATACTTTATTCCTTTAAAAAAGGATGGAATCAGAGCACCTGGGTAGCAGTCAGTGAAGCATCCAACTCTTGATTTTGGCTCAGGTCATGATCTAAGGTTTTTGAAATCAAGCCCTGCGTGGGGCTCCTGGTTCAGTTGGGAATCTGCTTGAGATTCTGTCTCTCCCTTTCCCCCAACTCCTCCCCACACTGTGTGCACATGCATGCTCACTCTCAAATAAATAGATCTTTTAAAATAAAATGGCGAGGGCATCTGGGTGGCTCAGGGGGTTAAGCATCTGCCTTCAGCTCAGGTCATGATCCCAGGGTCCTGGGATTGGGCTCTCTGCTCAGTGGGGAGTTGCTTCTCCCTCTCCCTCTGTGTTCTCCCTTTCTCTCTCTCTCAAATAAATAAATAAAATCTTAAAAAAAAAAAAAAAAAAGGCAGAATCATTTAGTGTCTTGGCTTGTGAGCCTGTCACCAACAGAGATCTCTGGGAACTAGCCCAGATGTATTACCCATTTTCAGCAGTGCCACAAAATAATAGCATAAAATAGCATTTAGTGCCATAAAACCGATAGCAGCTGATGACAGTTGAGCAGTTCTTTAATAGACCTTATGTTAAGTACTTAACTCCTTTTAAGCTCACAACAACTCAAATGAGTTTCCTGAGGGTAAAGGTTGTGTTGTCTTGGTCACTGTTGAACTACCATCTCGATTATCTCTTTACCTGGAACCTAGCATGTCTGGGGTAACTTTGTGTTGAATGAATATCAGATACTTCCTAGTGCTCTTTCATGTTCTGTGAGTCTCACCTGTCTCTTGTTCCAGCCACTGCACAGACAGTGACCTCTTAGTAACTCCACACATGCGCAGAAGACCTGCCTCACCCGCACTCTGTACTTTCTGCTTCTTGCCTTGGGGCTTCCCTTTGACTCAGAGGTCTGTGTGCCATGAAACCCCACCATGTATGTGCAGCATGGCAGGGCAGGGGAGGCAGGACTCAGTGAACACGTTCTTCCTGTTCTTCTCTCCAGTGGATTCTCTGGATATAGAATTTATTCGGATTTTGGAGGACAATCTTAATGGTCCCTTGGGATTAAACAATTAGCAGCAACCAACTCAGTAACCTACCCTCTTATACCCTGTAACATTCTATCTCCTTGTCTTGCTGCCTTACTTTCTTTGTCTCTCCATGCTGCTCCCTGGGCTCATAATCCCTAGTAAAGAAATAGTGTGTGAATCCTTTCTCTCAGGCGCTTCTTTCTGGAAAACCCCAAATCCACACCAGAATAAGACCAAGTGAATCTACCTTTGAATACTTTGTCTAAAAACATTATCCAGATGAATTATTGTACACCTGGCCATCTTATTTTAATTACTAAATTCCAGGCAAAAGAAATGACAGATTCCTTTTTCCAGAATCACGTAACCCACCACCCTGGATACCAATGGTAGCTATTTATGTAAGCTGTGAGAGCACCGCCCCAAGACAATAGGGCCCCATTCTGACTTCTGTAACTCTTATTTCTCCCCAAGAAGCATGGCCTCTACAGGACTCTTTGAGGGCAGGAGGATGTAATATTGCTATGTCAATATTTATCTCAGAAAGCTTAAAACAAATGCTTACAGTAAATAGTGGCACAGCGATGTCTTCCAGCTAAGTCTGGAAAATTCTGCAAACCCCCTGAAGTTTATCAGCTCTACTAGAAAGTAGCAAACCTAAAAAGGAGCTGATAGAGGAAACAACTAGCAGTAATAATAAAATAATAGATAAGATTTTTTTCCTAACATCTATTGAATATTTGCTTTGTGCCAGGCCAGAGTCTGTCACATTAGATCTTTACAAAACCCTTTGATAACATTACTTTTAATTTACAGATATCTGGAGGGTTTAGATGTTATTAATTTTTAACCAAGTTCTGATGGCTATGAAGTAGATGCCGCCAAATTTTAGATTCCTTTTATATGAGGGAGAAATAAATCTGTCTGTTTAAGCTAGTGTTGTGTTGATGATTTCTGTTACATGTGGTTGAGATTAATTATAAGTGTTATATTTACCTAATTACCTAATTTCTGATACTACTTTTGATTCAAGCCCCAGTCCAAAAACTGGGGAAATGTACCCTCGTAGACATTCTAAAAAATTGTGGTCATATGATACTCTTTCCAGTATGCATCAGAGAAAGGAAAATCAGTAATTATCTGATATAAGAAAAATATATCACAGAAAAAAATAGGTCCCACCAGATAGCTTCTCAGTGTTCCGAGACCTTTTATAGGCATAAGAACTGTATTTTTTTCCCTGACCCCCAAAACTGATACACAGCAAGTGATAAATTTGAATGTAGCTACAAAGATTTTCAGTAGGACTATAGGAAATAATTATGTTTCATTCATTTATTCATTTAAAACCATTTATTAATGGGGCGCCTGGTGGCTCAGTCAGTTGAGCATTTGACTCTTGGTTTCAGCTCATGTCATGATCTTGGGGTCATGAGATCGAGCCCCACATCAGTCTCTGCACTGAGCGTGAAGTCTGCTTAGGAATCTCTCTCTCCTTCTCCCTCTGTCCCTCCTCACTCATGCTCATGCTCTCTCCCTCTCTCTCTTTCTCTCATTCTCTCTCTAAATCAAAAACAAAAACAAACCAAAAAGGAAAAAAAATTTATTAAGCCCTGGGAAGCTATAGACATGAAATGGTGAGACCTGCCCTCTAGGAGGCCAGGTGTATGAAAGAGACACAGGAGGTAGCCCCTGTGCTCCAGCGTGGGGGTGCGGCAGCCCAGGGAATCACAGAGGAGGTATCTGATCCAATGCTGAGGGAAGAAGGAAGGCTTCCTAGAGGAAGTGATGCCCAAGGGAGTCCTAAGAGTTGAGTAAGTATCCCGGGAAGATAAATCTGGGTAAGGGTTAACAAGAAAGGCAGGAAGACAGCCCGGGCGGGCGTGGGGGAGAATGTGGAGCAGTGTGGTACGGTAGGAAACATGGGGAGGAGGGAGAAGAGATGAGGCCACTACTGCATAAAGAAGCCACGCCATGAAGGCCTGGCACCAACGTGTCTAGATCACCTGTAAAGCTATATTGAGCATGGAATGCTTTTAAAAGAGACGTGTCTTTAGAGCCCTTGCAGTTTAGGGGCACCTGGGTGGATCAGTCAGTAAAGCCTCCAATTCTTGGCTTCAGCTCAAGGTCATGACCTCAGCGTGGGATGGAGCCCTGAGTGGGGCTCCAAACTCGGCATGCGGTCTGCTCGTCCCTCTCCCTCTGCTCCTCACCCAACCCCTGCACAGACCCCCCTCATAAATAAATAAATTTTTAAAAAAATTTAAAAATAAACTTCTAAGTTAAAAAAAGAACTGTTGTAGTTCGGAAAGATGATTTGCTTTGGGCGAGCTCATTGGCCTTTCTGCTCTAATACTATGAACCAAGGAACTGGTGCAGTTTTTTAAAATTATAATTTGGCAGGAACCTACAAATAAGTCTTGTTCTTATTTGGGAAGGTAATATGGCTCACTGAATGTTCATGCTTGATTCTGTCCTCTGAGGACATGCCTAGTGGGTGTACCTAAGTAAGGAAAAGAGATACATACCATTTGTTTGAGATATCAGTTCAAGAAGAAGCCAGGAGCAGGGACTAGAGCTGAGAAAAGGGAAGGCTCAGGATTCGGGACTAGGGCTCAGTGATAATGTCATCAGCTAGATGGCTGCAGGGACTGAGGACCCAATAGGTCCTGTGCTCACCCCACCTGATGGTCACACTGTGGGAATTTTCTTCATATTTGAACATTCTCTGGAGAGTCTATAGGGGCTTTCGAGGGGACGGGGCCTGGGTTGGACCCTTGATAGCCCTAGTATAATAAAGAAGCCCCTGCAGCTTTCTCTCCCACCCTCCACATGCTTTGACCAAGGGTAGTGAGTCCCTCCTCGGCAATTCCAAGCCTTCTTTTTATATGGCAAGGAACAGGAAACTGGTGCTGGGCAGGGACTGAGTCTGCTTTGTGCATAGTTGTATTCTCAGTATCTAGTATAGTAGATATCCCAGAAATATTTATGAAATACAAGTATCAAATATATCAGTCAATTGTGCCTTTGTGCGTAAAATAAAAATAGCAAATACATATCATGTTTACCATGTATTCTAAGCATTTTACAGATATTTCATCCTTAAAATAATGCTATAAGGGAAATACTATTATTACTCCCTTTTTACAGATGAGAAAAATTAAGAACAGAGAGATTAAGTTCTTGCCTAAGGTCACACAGCTATAAGTATAAATTCTGCAAAAAGTACAAACTTCCAATTATAAGATAAGTAAGTATTGGGATGTAATGTACATAGTGACCATGGTTAACACTCTGTTAAAAGAAATTAGTATTTATTACATGAATGCTAGCATTTCTGGTTCCTTTGAGACCCCACTATTCTTCCAATTTGGGGTACTTGTAGGTTTTAGTTGTTAATTTGGAGACATTATTCACAGATAAAGATAAATGTGTTCATCTTCTGCGTATAAATGGCAGTCCAAACACTTGAAGAAGGGAGTGAGGCTTGAGGGGGAAAAAACCTGAAAACCCTACACTTCAGTCCCATTAATCTTTAAACCCAAATACCCCGTCTCGGTTTATCTGGTCAGACCCCCAAATCTCATTCCCTCCAGTCACTAAAGTCTCTGTGACAATCGCCATCTTTCTGCTGTTCAGACAAGCCAAGCCCGCCACTCCGTCAAGGGCTGCGCACATGCTGCAATTACTCTTCCCCCAGATTTCCTCCTGGCTGGGTAATTTCTCACCATTCCGGTTATCAGCCTAAGTGTCACTCTTTTTTGAGGCCTTCCTCAAGTATCCAATCTATAGCACTACCCTCCAACCCTTCCCCCCATCCCATTAACCTACTTTATTTTCTTAAGAGTATTTGCCAGTGGGCGCCTGGGTGGCTCAGTTGGTTAAGCAACTGCCTTTGGCTCAGGTCATGATGCTGGAGTCCCAGGATTGAGTCCCACATCTCCCCCTGCTGAGTGGGGAGCCCGCTTCTCCCTCTGACCTCTCCCATCTCATGTTCTCTCTCTCTCTCTCAAATAAATAAATAAAATATTTTTTTTAAAAAAGAGTATTTGCCGGTAATAGAAAAAGTCCTTTTTGTTTTGCTATTTCCTTATTTGTTTCCTCTTCCCACCTCAGAATATAAAATCCTTGGGGTAGAATAGGGAGATTGGCAGCATAAAGAAGGAGTGCAGTTCATATTTGTCCAGGGACAAATGTTTCAACAAATTACAAACCTTTGCCAAGCACTGGCCAACAGCAAGTGAAATGAGAAAAGGAACCTCAAATCTCCATGCCCCATTTCTCAGTGCCTGAATCATGCCTACATGATTCAGGATAAAAGGCCCAGGCCCCAGAGATCCTACACAAAGGCCCACTGATGTCACTCAGTTGCCTGCAGAGGTCCCTTGCCAGTGTGAGAAATCAAATTGGGAGCTTTGGCCATGAGGCAGTTGCCTGCAAAATCAAACCCAGAGGAACCTTTGCAGCACCGAGGACGTTGGAAATCTGCGTGACTGCTCCTAAGCTTGCTGGGGGCAGAAAGTTGGTGCCACCTCTAGATAACAACAGGGAGGATTTCCTGTTGTTCCAGTTTTATATACTGGGATGTAGCATGAGATTTCACTTGGAAAAAAAATGTTTTGATTAAAAAATATATATATCACTTGGAAACCATTTCCTTAGAGAATTTCTCCTTGTTGTATACTAAGTGTAAGTGCTAAAGGAAAATTGTTTTTTAACTGAGGTCTTTCTCAATATTCAGAGTAAAAGTTTTAAATATTGTCCTTCCCAGGTAGAAACTCAAAAAAACTTCAAGTCCAAGCACCCAGTCTGCAGGCCCAGGGAGTTGAGCCCATTCACCCCTTTGCCCACTTCCCTCCTTACCAGGAGGCAGGCAGCACTCATTGCATGCTCCACACAAAACTCGTTAGGAACGCAGAGCACTCAAACGTGCCACCGGCCTATACCTAGACTTCATAGGAGAAAAGAGGAAGAGAAACCAGGGAAATAATTGCCCTAGATAGAACTCAAGCGATGGACATCCTACACCCAAAGCCCACCAAGTGCCCACACCTCCTAGGAGTAAGGTAACGGCAGGGCTGCTAGCAGCTAACAAGGCTCGTCAGCATCTCAGAATTTTGGAAGAAGGCTGCTCGCAGTCTTGGGAGTGATTGGGAATGTTTAGCTGAAAATGCATGGCCTTCCTCTCACTTGCACTTCATGCCTCTAAGCTTCCAAGGTGTGGCTTTGCTGCTGCAGGGGAGGGGGGAGTAGTGAGGAATTTGCCACAGCACTCCCCCAGCCGCAGCCCCATAGGCCCAGAGGCACAGAGCAGCCACCCCCACACCTCTGCGTTGTGACTGCCACCCCACCTTGGCTAGACAAAAGATAATTGGGAGCACTGGAACCTGGCCAAGATTCGACAGAATGAAGAGCAGGCATCTAAACACAGGCATTGACTCCAGCATTTGAGCTCTATCTGCGAGGTCAGTTTCAAGGTCACAGTACATGCAGAATGACCTCAGAGGGCAGGACACCCTGCCTATAACCCAACTCCCACTTACTCAACTTCCGTGCCCCTTTTATGCCACTCTTCCTACATACCAGCCTCTTGCTGGGGCAGCAACACAAAGGTGTGAGGTGACACTTGAATCCTCTAAGTGTACAGGTGGTGATTGCACACCACCCTCAAGCTCGATGGTGACAGTCGCCACTATATTTAGGGACAGAGATTAGCACACACTTCTGTGGGTACTGCAAGTACTGGCACTGGGGCTCTTTGCCTTGCGCCAGGAGCCTATTAGCAATGTGGAACCTGCTCCGGGCCAACTGGCAACACAATCACTTTGAACTTCGGCCAGGGAGAGAATACCCTCGGAGCATTAAAGAGCCACACCCTTGTGATCAGCCAAAGGATTGATTGAATCAAACAACCTATGTGTCTCTCTGTCTCTTGCTCGGGGTCAGTCACTAAACTGTCATTGTGGGTGTCCAGCCCCAGCCCTAGTCCTGAGGCCGGAGGTGTGCCACTGGGGGTGGGTAGGGACCTGTCCCTCAGATGGCAGGTTTTTTTTTTTAAAGATTTTATTTATTTATTTGACAGAGAGAGAAAGCGATCAGATGGCAGGTTTTAACTGGAGTATCTACCACTTACAGGAGCAGGGCAGGCATCCCAGTTCACAAGAGGTGCTAAGAAACCATGTAGCCCAGGTCTCAGTTCACAAATGGCCTCAAATTTTGAATTTTGAAATGATCTGCAGAATTATATACACAGTCACCAAGAGAACCCTGACAAGGTGAAGGGAAGTGACGTTCAAGGTAAAACATTAAATTAGCTGCTCCTTACCAGATGACACTACCTAGAAAACATTAAAATAACAATGACGACAGACACAACTTAAGTTGTGTAAACTGTTCTAAAAGTCCAGGGCCCCTTCTAAGACTTGCATTTTTTTTTTTTAAGATTTTATTTATTTATTTGACAGAGAAAAAGAGATCAGAAGTAGGCAGAGAGACAGACAGAAGGAGAGGGGGAAGCAGGCTCCCCGCTGAGCAGAGATCCCGATGTGGGGCTCCATCCCAGGACCCTGAGACCATGACCTGAGCTGAAGGCAGAGGCTTTAACCCACTGAGCCACCCAGGCGCCCCTAAGACTTGCATTTAATCCTCACAGAAACATGGGACACCTGAGTGGCTCAGTTGGTTAAGTGTCTGCCTTCGGCTCAGGGTCAGGTCATAATCCCAGGGCTCTCTGCTCATCAGGGAGCCTACTTTTCCCTCTTCCTCTGCCTGCTGCTCCCCCTGCTTATACACACGCTCTCTCTCTCTGTCAAATACATAAATAAAATCTTTTTTAAAAATCCTCACAAAAGGGCTCCTGGGTGGCTCAGTTGGTTAAGCAACTGCCTTCGGCTCAGGTCATGATCCCGGAGTCCTGAGATCGAGTCCCACATCCCAGCTCCATGGGGAGTCCACTTTTCACTCTAACCTTCTCCCTTCTCATGCTCTCTCTCACTCTCTCTCTTTCCTAATAAATAAAATCTTTTAAAAAAATCCTCACAAAAACCCTATGCCCATTTTATAGATTAGAAACTGAAGTACAGGAAGACCAAAAAACATGCTCAAAATCCCACAACTCATAAGATCACACAGCTTAATTAAGGGTTGGGTTAGGATTTGAGCTCAGGCTGTCTGGGTCCAGAGTCCCTATACTTTCCTACTATGAACTACTGTGAACTATTTACCTCTTATTTTTAAAATAAAACCTCGGTACCAGCACAATCAAATTGCAATTTTACAGGTTGAAGTAGTCACCTCTTAGCATGGACACACTTGGCATTTCAGGAGTCTCTAAAAATGGAAGACCTCCAGGTTCTCTAAAGGCCTCAGGCCAGTCTAGCCACAGCTGGTGGTCTTCACAAGGACTGCTCCTACGCTAGAGAACAGCGATTCCCATTCGGGACGAAGATGTGGAAACCCCATGAGTGGGCCTCCCTCTGCACAGCAGAGTCCTCCTTCGCTGGTCATGTCCACTTCTCAACCCAAAGCTCTCAAACTAAGAATCAAGAGAGTTTCTCTACACCTGATAACTGGTGATGCAAAAGCCTCCAAGGGCTTTCATTTTATCCCAGCCCCTCCAACAGAGTGGCAGCATTGGGGGGCAGTGCCAGGCACCCAGCCAAAAATGCTGGGAGGTATAGCCCACTGCGAACTCTAACTGACCTACAAAAGGAAAAGGTAGTTCTTCAAAGGTGGCCGTTGAGTTGTGATATCTAATAGAGTCCTAGATATGCTAGAGGAAAACAGTGTGTACAATTTGTATTTGATACATGGACGGTAGGATTTATTTACTCATAGCTCATCTACTGACCCTCCCTGAGAAGGCACCATGCTAGGCACGGAGGGAATGGACATGACTGAGACATGAGAGCCCAGAACAGGGGTAGCAAACACACAAACAAATCACTCTATTATAGTGTAGTTGGCAGAGTTGATCATGGTAGGTTTGAGTGCTGTGAGACTCTAGTTCGTTCTGGAGAGAGAATTTGTGGAAGGCTCTTTAGGGGAGCTAACATTTGCAGGCAGCCTCTAAGGATGAGCTGATGTTGACTTAGTCAAGCAGAGAGCTGAGCAAATGACAAAGAGAATTCCCAAATGCCATCGGACCTATTCTCATCTTTCCACCTTTGAGCGAGCTTCCTGTTAAGCAGTTAATGTAATTAATATTTACCGAGCACCTATTATGTGACTATAACACCTGAATATAATTCTTTTTTTGTTTTATTTAAATTCCAGTTAGTTAACATATAGTGTATTATTAGTTTCAGGGGTAGAACTTAGTGATCCATCAGTTGCATATAACACCCAGTGCTCAGTATATCAAGTGCCCCCCTTAATGCCCGTCATCCAGTTATCCCATCCCCCTATCCACCTCTCCTCCAGCAACCCTCAGTTTGTTTCCTATAGTGAAGAGTCTCTTATGGTTTGTCTCCCTCTCTGTTTTTTTTTAAAGATTTGATCTATTCATTTGAGAGAGAGAGAGAGAGAGAAAGCACAAGCAGAGGGAGGAGGGGCAGAAAGAAAGAGGGACAAGCAGGCTCCCTACTGAGCAGGAAGCCCAATGCGGGGCTCAATCCCCAGACCCTGAGATCATGACTCAAGCAGAAGGCAGACACTTAATCGACTGAGTCACCCAGGTGCCCCTCCCTCTCTGTTTTTATCTTATTTTTTCCTTGCCTTTCCCTATGTTCATCTGTTTTGTTTCTTAAATTCCACATATGAGTGAAATCATGGTATTTGTCTCTCTCTGACTGACTTATTTTGCTTAGCATAATACCCTCTAGTTCCATCGACATCATTGCAAATGGCAAGATTTCATTCTTTTCAATGGCTGAGTAATATTCCATTGAGTGTGTGTGTGTGTATGTGCCACGTCTTTTTTTTTTTAGATTTTATTTATTCATTTAACAGAGAGAGAGAGGGAGAGAGGGAATACAAGCAGAGGGAGTGGGAGAAGGAGAAGCAGGGTTCCCACTGAGCAGGAAGCCCAATGCAGGGCTCGATCCCAGGACCCTGGGATCATGACCTGAGCCAAAGACAGATGCTTAATGACTGAGCCACCCAGGCACCCCTTATGCCACATCTTCTTTATCCATTCTTCTGTCGATGGACATCTGGGCTCTTATTGTAGCTCCTAGTTTCATTGATCTGTTCTGTTTTTAATTTCTATATCATTAATTTCTAATCTTTATTATTTCCCTTCTCCTTCTGGCTTCAGGCTTTATTTGCAGTTCTTTTTCCAGCTCCTTTAGGTTTAAGTTTAGGTTGTGTATTTGAGACTTTGCTTGCTTCTTGAAGTAGGCCTGAATTGCTATATACTCCCCTCTTAGGACTGCCTTTGCTGAATCCCAAAAGTTTTGAACTGTCTTGTTTTCATTTTCATCTGCTTCCATGTATTTTTTTTAATTCTTCTTTAATTTCCTGGCTAACCCATTCATTCTTTAGTAGGATGCTCTTTAACTTCCATGTATTTGTGGTTCTTCCAAATTTTTTTTTGCGGTTGACTTCAAGTTTCATAGCATTGTGGTCTGAAAGTATGCATGGTATGATCTCAATCTTTTTGTACCAGTTGATTCATGAGTTGTGACCAAGTATATAATCTATTCTGGAGAATGTTCCATGTGCTCTCAAAAAGAATGTGTATTCTGCTGCTTTAGAATGAAATACTCTGAATATATCTCTTAAGTATATCTGGTCCAGTGTGTCATTCAAAGCCCTTGTTTCCTTGTTGATCTTCTGCTTAGATTATCTGTCCATTGCTGTGAGTGAGGTGTTAAAGTTCTCCACTATTATTCTATTATTCTATTCTTATCAATGAGTTTCTTTAAGTTTGTTATTAATTGATTTATATACTTGATTTTTATACTCCCAGGTTAGGGGAATATATATTATAATTTTTAGATCTTCTTGTTGGATAGACCCCTTTATTACGATATAGTGTCCTTCTTCATCTCTTATCACAGTTTAAAATCTAGTTTGTCTGATATAAGGATGGCTATTCCAACTTTCTTTTGATATCCATTAGCATGCTAAATTGTTCTCCACTCTCTCACTTTCAATCTGGAGGTGTCTTTGGGTCTAAAATAAGTCTCTTTTAGACAATATATTAATAAATCTTGTTTTTTTATCTATTCTAAGATTTATGTCTTTTGATTGGAGCATTTAGTCCATTTACATTCAGAGTAATTATTGAAAGCTCTCGATTTAGTGCCATTCTATTACCTATAAAGTTGCTGTTCTTGTAGATAGTTTCTCTTCCTTTCTAGTCTTTGTTACTTTTGGTCCCTCTTTCCCACTGGGAAAAGAGAGGGCTGGTTTACAGGACTGGTTTAGTGTTCATGAACTCCTTTAGTTTTTGTTTGTCTGGGAAACTCTTTCTCTCTCCTTCTATTCTGAATGATAGCTTTGCTGGATAAAGAATTCTTGACTGCATATTTTCCTCATTTAGCACATTGAATATATCATGCCAGTCTTTTCTGGCCTTCCAGGTTCCTGTGGAAAGGTCTGCTGCCAGCCTTGTGTGTCTACCCTTGTAGGTTGAAGACTTTTTCTCCCCAGCTGCTTTCAGGATTCTCTCTTTATCTTTGTACTTTGGAAGTTTCATTATAATATGTTATGGTGTTCACCTCTTTTTGTTGATTTTGAGGGGAGTTCTCTGTGTCTCTTGGACTTGAATGCCTGTTTCCTTCCCCAGGTTGGAGAAGGTCTCAGGTATAATTTGTTCAAATAAACTCATCTGCCCCCTTTTTCCCACTTTTCCTCCTCTGGAATTCCTGTGATATGGATATTATTTCACTTTATGGAATTACTGAGTTCCCTCAGTCTACCTTCATGATCTAATTGTTTTCTTTCCCTCTTCTTCTCAGCTTTATTATTTTCCATAATTTTATCTTCTGTATCATCTATCCTCTCCTCTGCTTCTTCAATTCTCAAAGTGATTATGTCCAGTCTGTTTTGCATCTCAGTTATAACGTTTTTTTAATTTCAGCCTGACTAGTTTTTAGGTCTTTTTTTCTCTGCAGCAAGGATTTCTCTGCTGTCATCTATGCTTTTTTTCAAGTCCAACTAGTAGTCTTATAACTGTTGATCTAAATTCTTGTTCAGATATATTCCCTATATCTGCTTTGAGCAAATCCTTGGCTGTGACATCTTTTTCCTCCTTTCTTTTGGGGAGAATTCCTCCATCTTTTCATTTTGGCTAAGTTTCTATCTTTTGCATGTTGTAAAAGCTTGTTATGTTTCCTGCACCTCAGGGTAATGCTATGTTAAAAAGAGATCATACACTGTCCAGGGTCTGGCACTTCAGGAAGTGTTTCTGGTGTGTGCTGAGTGCACTCTGCCATTGCGTTGCTCTTTCCCGCTGATCTGTCCTCTACACAGGTCCTCCTTGTAGTGGAGGATTTGGACCTTTAACTTTGATTTGTTTGTTAAGATAAGCCTCACATCTGCCACATTCTCTCCCTTCAGTTGTGCAGATTGTTTTCTTAATCCTCAGATCATATTCTTAGTTGTTCAAAATAGTTTGATTTGATCTAGCTGTGTTCAAGAGACAAGGCTACCCCTCCCTCCACCATATTAACTCTTCCCTTCTTTGACTAAAATTCTTGAAAATTGGGGAGACTACCTGGAATTCTTCATAAATATTTTAAAATGATTAAGAATTCGGTATTTCTCAACTAACTCTAATGCATATTTATCTTCAGAAACTAAACTCAGCAAGGCCATAGGGCAAATGCAGAATTGCATACACACACACACACACACACACACACACACACACACACACACCCCTCTTTGAGGATGGGGACTGCAGAGAGTTTTTAGAGCATTTCCATCCTCAAACTTGATTCCCTTCCTATTTTGACTCTTTGGATTACATCTGTTGGGTTGGTATCCTTTTGAAGGATTGTTAGCAACAGATAATACTCCCAGTTGGGACTTGGGATATGCCTGACCCCCATCAGGGAGGCTATGATCAGAAACAGATGTCTACCACGTGCAAGCATGGTGAGGCTGTCATGCCATCTTCAGGGATGTTGAATGTCAATCTGACTCTTTGTACTCTATTGCTTTATTGCCATCAAATACTGTAGAAAAAAATCTGCTTATGAGAGAATGCCAACCAGGTGCTGCCCTCCACTAAAGCTTCCACGCCTGGAGCAGGCTGGAGCTGCCAGAAAGAACTTTAAACAAAATGTAGAGTTTTAACTAACACCTATAACTGGATACTTTTATTACTGAAATGACATCGTGTGTGTCACAACTAACTAGAAAACCTTTAATTATCTACACAGGACTAGAAAAATCTGGGGACCTGCCCTAAACGTACCTGGGGGCAGAAGGAAACTAGCTCTACAGAATAAGTTCAAGCAACTGGTGGGGAAAATAATTAAGTCGGTTTCTCCTTGTACTCTCCAAAGTTCTGTCCTTACATTGTAATGTTTACCTAGTTTCCCCAGGAATTCTCAAGTTCTGCTAACCCAGAAGGTTGAAAGATGTCATCAGCACAGTGGCTAGCCAGGCTCAGGTTTCCAATGGCACTGCCTCTGCACTCTTTCCTCTGCCTGCAATGCCTTTCTCTCCTTTGCTGAGAAAGTCCTATTCGAAGACCTGACCCAAATGACAGGCTCTGTGTCACATTCTCCGAGTCCCTCCAGGCATGTTATGTGGCCACAGCCCATTGTACATGGTCCTACTATTGCCCTTATATACTGTCATTTAGGTCTGTTAATGTTATCTGTTATGTTCCTGGACTGTCATTGCCCTTATAGGCATGGCAATGTATTATTTCTATTTGATGCTCAAAGCCCAGCAGAGTGCTTGTGAAAAGGGCTAGTTTAATATTCATTCGCATATGATAAATAAGTAAATCCAAGACTGCAATTGCCGTAGTTGATATCTGTAGCCTGATCCACAGATGTTTAATATGTTAATCAGCTATCATAGTAGTAATACTGCATAACACTCTCTCCCACTCTCTCATACTGTCTCTCTCTTAACAACAGGTATTCATTTTCCTTGCTCTGGTAGGGAGCTGTGCTTCAGGCAAAAACTTGGCTGGACTGGGCTGCAGGCTGCAGATTGGGTTCAGATTTTCTCTACATGTTTTCTCATTCTGGGACCAGGAGGTACATGGGACATCCTCTTCTCATAATAGATCACAAGACATAAGAGGTCAAGCCAAATCATGCAAACACATTTATAGACTCTAGTCATATCATGTCAACATTGCATTGGCCAAAACAAGTCACACGGCCAAGACCAACATCAAGAGTGGGAGATAAACTTTACCTTCCACAGTGTCAACAAAGCCAATGGCAAAGTATATGGAGGTATAATTCTTTAACAGGGAGCCAACTGGGAATTGGGAAAGAAGAACTGGGAATAAAAATCCAACCTACCAAATGTATTTTTCCCATTTTGGGGCCTCAACCATCCATTTAGTCTGTTCAGATGACAGCACAGCATCCCAGACACCAAGAATCTGGGATGCTATGCTGTCTCTGTTGCTACACCTGGACATTGTCTCTATTGCTAACCCTGGACATTGGTTAGGCTATCCCTGGAGCTCAACTTCAGCATCCACAAGACGACCAAGCCATGCAAAGGCCCAGAAAACCAGTTGTATCTGCTCTTTTGATAAGAAATAGAAAAATTGCATCCCAGATATTTCCATTATCTTTCTTAAGAAATTGATTGGCACTGCTTATACTAAATTGTTTAGGATTTGGGGTTTTGGGTGTGTTTGTTTTACTTTGTGTTTATACTGCATCATGTTTAAAATGTTTCTAATTATGGGATGCCTGGTGGCTCAGTCAGTTAAGCAGCTGCTTTGGCTCAGGTCATGATCTCAGAGTCCTGGGATCAAGCCCCATGTCAGACTCCCTGCTCAGCAGAAAGCCTGCTTCTCCCTCCCCCGCTCCCTGCTGCTCTGCTTACTTGTGCTCTCTCTATATATCTCTCTGTCAAATAGATAAAATCTTTTTTTTTAAAAAAAAGTATCTATTTTTTTAGGGCGCCTGGGTGGCTCAGTTGGTTAAGCGACTGCCTTCGGCTCAGGTCATGATCCTGGAGTCCCGGGATCGAGTCCCACATCGGGCTCCCGGCTCCGTGGGCAGTCTGCTTCTTCCTCTGACCTTCTCCCCTCTCATGCTCTCTCTCGCTGTCCCTCTCTCTCAAACAAATAAATAAAATCTTTTTTTAAAAAAAGTATCTATTTTCTTAAAGATTTTATTTATTTATTTGACAGAGAGAGTGAAAGAGAGAGAAAGAGATCACAAGTAGGCAGAGAGGCAGGCAGAGAGAGAAGGGGAAACAGGCTCCCCGCCGAGCAGAGAGCCTGACATGGGGCTCGATCCTAGGACCCCGAAATCTTGACCTGAGCCGAAGGCAGAGGCTTTAACCCACTGAGCCACCCAGGCGCCCCAAGTGTCTAATTATTTTTAAATCTCACTTGTGGGATGCCTGTGTGGCCCAGTCAGTTAAGTGTCTGCCTTCAGATCAGGTCATGATCCCATGGTGCTGGGATCGAGTCCTGCATCAGGACCTGCTTCTTCTTCTGCCTGCTCTGCCTGCTGCTCCCACTGCTTGTGCTCTTGCTCTCTCTGACAAATAAATAAATTCTTTAAATAAATAAATAAATAAATAAATAAATAAATAAATAAATAAATCTCACATGAACTTTAGCCAAGCCTTCAGTTGTTCAAGTACTTAAGTCATCTAAAATAATAGATTATCCAAAATAATGTGCCAGTTATAGCTTAAGAATGATTGTAGGTAGTCTGATAATTTACAGACTGGTGTGGTCAGGCCCAGCTGGAAGTGTCCATTAGGTTGGCAGAGAGAATTAAGAAATTAAAGACCTCAGACAAGCATGTGTTCTTGTCCCCAGGGCCACAAGGGGGAAATTCTCCTATTTCGGTACTATATATAGTGCTCGTGTCCTCTGGAAGTAAGAATTTTTTTACAGAGCATTAGAGATTTAATCTGGGCAGAGGACACTGTGACCTGCTCTCTGATGGTCAGGGCAGACCAACCAACTTCTAGGGTGGTAACGAGCTGATGAATTTATTCTTGCCTCATTGCTTCATCTTTGAACTTTTGTGTGCTATAACCTGGGGCTGGAAACCCCAGAAGAGCTGGACTCAGCCACTGAATTTTTTAAAATTATCATTTGGAAAGTCATTATATTCAGTGGAAACCCCCCTATTTAGAGAAATACCATTCCAGCCTGTTGTGTTAGAATATGGAATTTCCATACTTCTTTAATAAAATGTTAGACCATGACATTTCTCTTTAATTAGTCCAACTTTTCTATTCATACTGGTACTTTCCTTGAGCTAGAGGCTTCATTCACTGTGATTTTACCTAATACTTACTCCAAAGGCCAACAAGCAGTCCTGCCTAAACCAGAGGAAAGGAGCCCTCAAGAGGATAGTTACCATGGAAAGAGGAGAAAAGGCAGGAAGCCCTCACCACCCTCCTACACACCCACACACATGATATCTTGTTAAGAATTACATTACGTGATAGGTCTTCGACAGGGCGATGACCTCTAAAAGTTTGCCGTGTCCCCTCTCTCTCAGCCGTTCAGAGACACGTAACAGCACGTAACACACCCCTAGTCAGTGAACCTTGCCTCTTCCCCCTACAAAGCCTCCCACCTGCTTTTGAAAGCCAACCAAGATGAAGTCCCAAAAGTTCATTTTCGCTTTTGTTTCCTTTGCCTTTGGAGACATGTCCTGAAAGAAGTTGCTGTGGCTAATGTCATAGAGGTTACTGCCTATGTTCTCCTCTAGGGTTTTGATAGATTCCTGCCTCACATTGAGGTCT
>CM052812.1:43471279-43540736 GCA_028533885.1 Nasua narica
GGAGGGGAGGGGGTGGGGGGGTGGGCGAGCCTGGTGGTGGGTATTGAGAAGGGCACGTATTTCATGGAGCACTGGGTGTGGTGCATGAACAATCAATCTTGTAACACTGAAAAATTAAAATAAACATATTTGGGGAGAAAACAAGAAAGCCAACCAAGAAATCATCCAGTATCTACACAGATTGCCAAAGAACAGAGGCAGATGATATGCGAGAGCAGGTAGCACAGTCCAAAGAACCCCAGAGTTAGGAAAAAGGGGTTGTGGCCCTACACTGACTGTATGGTGATCCTGGGCAGGCCTCTTCATCTTGCTGCTCCTCAGCCCCCTTTCTGATCTCCTCAAACTCAGGTTTCCGACATTGTACTCTAGCTGAGTGCATTGTTTGACTCTTTCATGATTTAACATAATTTGTAATTATGTTAAATTTCTTTTTACATGCTCTTAGTCTGTGCTGTCCACTAGAATAGAAACTCCTTTTGGCCTTCTGAACCTCCATTGTATACTCCATTGAGCACTGGCACATTGTCAGTACTCAGTAAATAGTCATTTAATCAATGAGTGATATCCAATGATATAGTTTTAATATTCTATGACTTTTCACTTAGTCATAGCAAACATAAAAATAAACAACAATTATATGGAAGAAAAATCAGCTCCTTCTGTAGTTCTCAGGGAAGAAATGGTGAGATGGATGATTAAGTAGAAAATCCCCTGTTCATCCGCTGCTCCTTCTTATAATGTCTTTTCTAAACTCACAGAAGAAAACTTATTGTTTTTATGTATTTGCATTGTTAAAATACCCTAGGAAATTATTGTGAGCACAGAAATTGGAAAGTCTTTCTTATCTTTCGGGCACTTTCTTGTCTTTCTAGTATCTCTTACCTGATCCAATAATCTTTTAAATTAACTTTTAGGTACATGGTTTAACTTACTAACCAAGTCTAGACTAGTTTTTCCACTTTTATTATGTTGAACAGAGTTTTTGGATGATTTCTGCCTCGTCTGTCAACCCCAGAGAGATCTCTGAATAAGAGATCAAATGAAAACTAGAAGTGTAAAAATAATTAAAATATCTCTACAGACTGGAGTGGTTTAATTTTTCTTGTGTTAGCAGAAACCATCTGAGCAAAGCCACTATAATCGACTGCCACTAGCCACTGTTTTTTAATATAATATTTAATTAAGATGGTGCTGATGTTGGTCAGTGGTCCTGGTTTCCATCCTTAGGCCACTCCATAGCCCGTCAACTGGCATCATATTGAGCCATCCCAAGCTAATGGACAAACCACAGATAACTGCAGCTTATTTTCTCTCACCCCACACTTTTATCTCTTCTGTTATTTGGTGACTTTGGCCAGAGTTTTTGTCTGCTCTTTGCTTATTTGCTTTCCAAATAGATAAGATTATGTATATGGCACTTGCTGCTTATAGTTGCTCCTGACACAGACGTGGAGAGCCCAGACTTCTCGAAATATCTCCTCCAGAAACATACAGATTTGATCCTCTGTGCTGGTCTTCAGATAACTTCCAGCCAGAACAAATACATCCACATAATACCAGATATTTATGGCAAAAGTTAAAGCAAATCCTGGTGTTTTTGTTTAGAGCTTTGCCTTAAACTGCCATCTTTCCAGGCTTATTTCCCATCTTCCTTCATTCTAATCAGATCCAACGTTGCCTTGTTCCTCATGCAAGATTAGTGCTTCCTTGGATCCTTGCCTCCTGAATATTCATCCCTTACGGCTTTTTGAAGCCCCGGGCCGTGAAGTTTTCCTAGGGCTGCAGGAATCCGATGAACAGCCTGGGCCCTAGACTTTGGGTGAGGCCATGTTATACAGTGAACATTTGTGTCTCCTCAAAATTCCCATGTTGAAATCCTAAACACCTAATGTGAATGGTAGTAGGAGGTGGGACCTTTGGGAAGTAATTCGTTCATGAGAGTAGAGCCCTCATGAATGGGATTAGTGCCCTTCATAAGAAGACACATAAGAGTTTTTTGCTCTACATTTGCAGAAACAAGATGACGGCCATCTGCAAATTAGGAAACAGGCCTTCTCCAGACACCAGATCTGCCAGCACCTTGATCTTGGACCTCCCAGCCTCCAGAACTGTGAGAAATTAATGTTTATTGTTTAAGCTACCCAATCTATGGTATTTGTTACAGCAGCCCAAAATGACTAAGACAAGGCTGCTTAGGGCACTAGTGGAGGCAGCACTGAGGTGAGAACGGATGAGTAAATGCAGACAGTAACCAGCCTCCTTTCCCATCAGAAGCCCTGGCATCCATGCCTACTCATCCCACAGAACCTCTGCCAGGCCTTCATGGAACCAAGCAAAGGGCAGCTTTGCCTCGGGCCAAATTGTAGGCAATGGGGCAGGCCCAGCTACCTTGAGTCAGTTGGATCACAGAGAGGCCCTGCCCAAATCTGTGCCCCCTCCCACACTCTTTGCCAAGGCAGACTTTTGTGGGGGTGTGTTGGCCAGGAGCCTACTATAGCTTTCACATGTCGGTCTCCCTGTAGGAATCAACAATTACCAACCTCTTGGCTCTGTGGATGGGGACACTAAGAAGCTCTGCTCAGCCTCCCCAGGACAGTCATGGCCCAAAGACCCACACAATCTCTTTCAGGGATCCAGACAAACTGGGCTAATGGCTGTATGGAAGGGGAAAGCTCTGTTTTCTCTAAGGCAGTGCTGAAGGAGGGGCAGAGCTTACCCCAGGACAATGGTCAATTCCCCTATAAGGACCCCCTGCCTCATCAAGTAAATGTGATTTGTCCTCAAGGCAACTCCTTCTTTAGGGAGAGAGATGGAACTGACCTGGGTTCTGCTCATTCTCCTCTCTTTGATACTCTGCTGCCTCTGTGGATCCTCAGGATAATGTCCATCTCCATTCCCCCTTTTCCTCAAGGCCAAAGGGAAGGCAGCAGCCCAAAACCTGGGCTTGGGACTGAAACCAATAGGGCTGCCCAAGGGAGAAATTTACAAATGGCCAGGCCTAAGAAATTAGATTACCCAGAAAGGAATCCAAGGAGACAGGCCATCAACTTAGAGATTTACCTGTGCATACAAGCAGAAAACAGAGGCTCCATAACCACAAACAGGGCAAAAGAAAACAGAAACCTGTAGGATGATGAGAGTCAGGCATGAAACTGATAGAGGGAGAGGCAGGCTGGCCCAAATGGGTAGTGTGCGTGGTTCACGACAAACCCTACAGAGGCCTAACATCTCTCTCTGGAATTCTGGAATGCTTCCACTGGCTCAGGTCAGGATCCTCAAGGGGTGGCTTCCCTGGACAAAAGGACCCCATCAGCCACTCTTGAGGAAATAACATTCAGTTTCAAATGCTGATTAAGCACCACTCTATGCTGGGAGCTGTGCCAGGCACTGGGGTACAGCTGTGAATAAGACTGTCCTCAGAGCTTCCACATGGCAGAAAGTATAGACATGGTGCTAGTAGTTACGGGGCAGAGAGCATTGCAAAGAAGTCCAGTTAGCAAAGAAAACAACATTTTTCAACACTTCTCACTCAGTTCTTTAATGAAAAGAATTTGAAAATAGGTGTCAGACTTAGGAACTATCCAGCCCTAGTCTCATGAGAGGTTAAAAAAAGAAAAAGCTATTTTAAAGGGAGTCCTTTATGATAGTGACTTCATAGTGGCTTACCCTAAAAATTTACCCTAACATTTAGGTAAACCTAAATGTATAGGTTTACCCTAAACATTCCCAAAGCTGCTCACTAATTCATTTCAATTTTATCATCTATGAATATCTAAATCCCTCTTGAACCTTACCTATTTACTACTTGGTTCTGTTATAGCACTGCTGGATTCAATACTTTTTATTAATTTATTCCTACTTTCTCAGTCTTTATCTTTCTGTTTGGGAGAACCCTTATCTCCTTATTGGATCTTCGTCTAGAAATTGTTCTCTTCCCTTTACCACTTACTCTTCTCCCCTGGATTTTTGCCAGCCCCATTAGGTCATGCTTGAGAGGGGTGGTTGGAAATGGTAGAAAACCTAGTTTTGTTGCCAGTGCCCTTTGCCACAATCTGCCCACATCCTCCCCTGGCCAAGAGCAGCCCTTTCCTTACCTGCTCCTACAGGCCCAAGAAGGCCAAGGCCAGTGCCTGCCCCTGCAGGCTGGAAGCCCTCATTAATAACATCTTTCTTGGGCCTACGTTCCAAGTTCCTAAAGCTCTTTCACAGACATTTTCTCATTTGATAGAACAATATTCAGAGAGATGTTAGCATCCCTATGTTATATAAAGAGAACAAAGGTTCACAAAGCTTAAATTAATTGTCTAGCATCATAAAACTGCCAGTGACAGATGCAGAAATTGAACTCCAATCTCCTGCTTCAAGGCTGGAGGCTAGAAGTCCAAGATCAAGATGTCTACAGGTTTGGTTTCTTCTGAGGCCTCTCTCTTGGGCTTGCAGATGACCACCTTCTTACTATGTCCTCACGTGGTCTTCCCTCTGTACTCACCTGTGTCTTAATGTCCTCTTCTTATATGGACCCAGTCATATTGAAATAGGGTTCACATTAATGCCTATTTTAACTTAAATACCACTTTCGGGGCCCTATTTCCAAATACAGTAACCTAAGGTACTAAGGGTTAGGCTTCAACATATGATATGAGGGCATAAGGACACAATTCAGCCATAACAATTAGTGACAAGAGAGTGTATTCATAGATGCATAGGGAAAGGAATGTTATGACAGTTGTCTGGATGCTAAAGGATGAATTCACAGCACAAATAGGGAGAAAAGGCAATCCAGACAGAAGGAATAAATAAGCATCATTCCTTCCAGAATGTCAATCATGATAAAGTTCCTTGAGTCACAGAACCTACATCATGAGCAGAATCTCATGTCCATTCAGATGCTCATTCACCGTGCTCCTGCCCAGGCACAGAGATTGCCAGATACCTCTTCAGTGGGTCACCTCTAGCTTGTTATTTGTACATCCTGCAGTCAATGGAAACAGAAGTGAAGGTGTCTTCTAGATCACTGAGGAATGTGTTCAGCCACCTCATCATTTTAGTACTGGTCCATAGAAGAATCCCAACACTAAATTAATACTCTGCAGCTGTCCCCATGGTAGAATAATATGCAGTTGTTTCACTGTGATAGTTCCAATGACAATGGGGAAATGTATGCAATATAGTATTAAGTGAAGAGACACAACACAAAGTTGCATTGTTAACTTTCATGCTGTTAAAAAAATGATAAGCCTGGAAAACATTTCAAGAAGATGCCAATAACAGTGGTCTATGAGAGTAATGGGACTGACCTATCTAGTTTTCCAAGTTTTCTATAAAATTATGTGGAAAATATATTTAATGAAGTTTAAACCTCATTCCACAGTAGAGTCACTTTTTTACATACCCTTTGTTTCCTATTACAGTGTAACAAAATACTCTTGGTGCTTTAAGTCTCTAATGAAGTTCACTACCAAGCAAAACATGTCCTCTCTTCCATAATTATCAGTTTCCAAAAAATCAGTTGCTGAGTTTTTAAAAATAAAATTCAAGGTATGTTATAATATTTATGTTCACCTGTTTACAGAATAAAGCTATTCTAGAACATTTGAAAATAGAGACAAGCACTTAGGAAAAAAGTCATCTAATCTGACTTTATGAAAATATTGGTTCATAAAGTTTTTAATAGGTAACTCTAATGGAATCAAACTACTTTACAACCTGCTCTTCACTTATCAATAAATCATAAACATTTTCCCTATATATCCATCATTCTTGCATATCATTTTTATGACCACCTATCATACCATTGTATAGATATGTCTTACTTTACTTAACTAAGTCCCTTTTGATGGAGAATTAGGTGGGTTTTTTTTTCTTTCAGTCATAAATTAGACTATCATGAGCCATAGTGATAAAGCATGTGTCTATAAATAGTTCCATAGAATAAATTTCTATCAGTGAAAATGCTGTCAAACACATTTAATACTTAAGATGTATGTTGCCTAAATTAAGTTCCATAAATATTGTACTGATTTCCCTCTCAGTGTATTTTTCTCTCCGATATTGGATATCATAATTTTTAAAACTCTTTTCCAGTTTAAATAGAGGTAAAATGACATCTCTTTACTTTATGTCAAAGGCTTTTTGAATGTCAAAATAATTTTGTTCACAGATTTGCATCTGTCCATTCAGATTTAACCCCTTAAAAAACACATTTCCCAACATTCCATACTTGTTGGTTTCGTGTCTTTTACATCCTAAGCTTTGTACTAAGTACCTTTTTTCACGATGGGTCATATTTATTTTATGTTTACTGACCCTATACTTTGTCTTTGATTTTTCTACATTGGCAAGAATTATAGTGAAAATAACTTAACAGCCATAATTTCCCATGGGCACCCCTGGAGCTTCCTAATAGATGTCTTATGTTGTATCTGATAACTTGTAGTAATTTAAAAATTTATATTTTAGCCAATGGTTCCACAGTTTTACTTCCAGAAACAGCTGGGTGGATGCCATATGCTCAAATGGTTTATTTACATCTAAATTGTCATTCTGTTCTAGAACATTTTGTGCATGTATCATCATTTGGCACACACCATCTGATTTGGCAGCTACCAAAAGTAATTTATTTGTCCAGCATCTTGTCTAAGGTGCCATTGGTGGAGTGTCTCAGGAATACTAGACAATAGTCAGCCATGTGTGAAATGTGCCAGTAAAAGGAAGGAAAATCAAATTTAAGATAAAAAAAATAGTAACAATAATATGGAATCTTCCTGAAATCCTGTACTGCCTTCATTTACTAGTCAAGACTTAATGGATTTAATTCAGTAATAGGACGGTGTTTTCAGTATTTAGAGCATATTATTCAGGGCTCTCTCAGGAAAATAGAGTTGGTGCCAGATCGTTCAATGGAGATAAGTTAATAAGGGAACCCGCTATAAAGGTGTTAGAACAATTGAGAGGCTGAAAAAAGAATGATGGAATAACCCAGAGATTCAAAATAGTGGAAAGTTGCTACACCACATTATCAAAGCCCAGAAGCCAGAGCAACAGGGCAGAAACTAGAAACTTAAGACTCCCCCTGAAACAGAGAAAGTAGAAATGCAGTACCCTGGATTCTCCCTTTCTTTTTTTTCTAATCTCTCCCTTGGGTTCTCCACAGGTAAAATGTAGACAGAAGCCAATTAGCAAAGAAACTTGGGAAAAGATAGTCTACAGGGGGCAGCCCTGCTGGGATTTAGAAAAGAATAGAGGAAATAGATGTGGGATCTCAGATCAGATAAGCAAATGAGCAGAGCACCAACAAAGAGCTAGAATTTTGCTATGAAGAGGGTACTTCTCCCTCATGGAAGAGAGCCCGATGTCTCAATTTCCCCAGAGGTCCAAATTTCTCACCCTTAAACTCCAGTCTTCCCATGAATAAGTCCCCCCACTTACACTTTTCACTTTTAGTCTGTTTGCGCTTTGACCAGTGCTACTCACATTTCATCATCTGTGTCCATGGAAGCTGACCTAAACTTTGACCAGCTGTGCACTCTGTGCCTCTTCAATGGTTCTGGACTTTGGGCCCATTTCCAGACTTCTGACCTTTGCCTAGCCCCATGGATCTGTCCGCACTTCCCAATTCCAGTTGTTCTTTCCCCAAATCACAATGAAACCATAGAGACTTATATGTATTAAAGTTATAATGGCAACTCATGCCATGACTAAAAATTCATGCACATCTATCAGACTGTCACCGTTGACTATATGAATAAATTGTGTGTGTGTGTGTGTTTTACTAGGTAGGGAAAAAAATTAATGACCAATAATTATTTTAAATAAATCCTTACCTTTCTTTTGCTTGTCTGATTTTGTTATTTTTCACATTGAGATAGTTCTTGGAGGATTAACTATATCTGAAGTTTTCCAAATGGGTTACTCCTTTATACATTTACGCTTGAGAGATTCCTTTAAGTTCAGTCTAACAAAGCTTCAGGCTGGCCTAAGTGCAGGGAACTGGCACCACTGGAAAAAAGGAAAAGAGATTCCTTGGCAGAACACTTCCTTCCCCATGAGGATACAGGTTTTCTAGGGTGTCACCCAAGAAAAGAACCTTTAAAATGAGGGCAAGCTCCATTGAGAAATCGACATATCCAAAAGAACATAATGTCTTAATGAGTAGTTCATTTTTTTGTTTGTTTTCTTAAAATCAAAGTTTCAATTATTTAAATCCTAGAAGATAAAGAATTAAAAGTTAGACAGCCTTGTTAATGTTTAGGTCTTTAGATATCAAGAGTCTAAAACCTATACCTTTTGAGGACTTTAAATTTATTGTAGTCATTGTACTCTTATCCAATTCCTTCTGAAAAGACAAGCAATTTCTCCCAAAGGAATCCACCAATATTAATGTCAGAAACACCCAGTCTAAAAAGGTTTAAAAAAAGCCCTTCAAAGGACTCCACTTTGAACTTTGTTGATGAGTCCTCCCACTAATGTGACTGAATCACTGATACAGTCAAGTAGAGAAGATCCGGAGTGCAGACTAAGACATTCCAGTGTTCAAGACCAAGCCTATCACTTACAACAGTGTGACTGTGAAACGACCTTCCTATTCCGAGGACTGGCCCCTTCAAGCCTCCATTTCCTCATCTCTGTAGGAGTAATGGAACCTACTTCACAGGGTTATAAGGACTAGATGGAATAACGCACATAAAGTGCTTCCCACCATGCCTGAAGCATAGTAAGTATTCAAGAAGTGGATATTTTTATGACTGTTACCATCGTTGGGTAACTATGACATTTTGTAAAGTTAGGAAATGTCTCTCAAAAACAAATAAATATGAGACTTTCAATATGATGTGATACTCATCATCTCACCAATATATTCCTTGCAAATTGCTAGTCCTTAGAACCTATTGAGTAAACATATTTAAGCTTACTCGTCTCTTCTGGAATAGATTATATCCTTATCTTTGACTTAAAACAATTTCACCCAGCGTTGGTAGACTTATGCTTTTTTGGAAAAACAGGTTCCAAGTGTTCTGTTGCTAGTTCCCATGCTGTGTCCCCTAAAATTCTAGACTTTAGGATGATTAACAGATCTCCATCTATTGACTACCATTTTCTGGGTAGTGGTTAGATTTTAAGATGACCAACATCTATGTTTAGATTTCATCAGGCAGGACAAACATAACTCAGGAGTTTGATTTGATCAGAAATTTCTAAGAGGGGCACCTGGGTGGCTCAGTGGGTTAAAGCCTCTGCCTTCGGCTCAGGTCATGATCTCAGGGTCCTGGGATGGAGCCCCACATCGGGCTCTCTGCTCAGCGGGGAGCCTGCTTCCCCCCCTCTCTCTGCCTGCCTCTCTGCCTACTTGTGATCTCTTTCTTTGTCAAATAAATAAATAAAATCTTTTTTTTTAAGCTTTATGTGTTTTAATAGAAGTTTTATAAGTTTACCCCTCGATTGTCTTTTCTCAGGTTTACTTATTCTTCCTCTTTCACCCACATTGCTTTGTGATCAGTTTTTCATTTTGGAAAAAAATCCTATTGGGGATTTTGAATCATGTTAAATTAGTAAATTGGCTAAGGAAAAGTTGACATACATCTTTTTTTTCTCCCCAAATATGTTTATTTTAATTTTTCAGTGTTACAAGATTGATTGTTCATGCACCACACCCAGTGCTCCATGCAATACATGCGCTCCTCAACACCCACCACCAGGCTCGCCCACCCCCCCACCCCCTCCCCTCCAAAACCCCGTTTGTTGCTCAGAGTCCACAGTTTCTCCTGGTTCATCACCCCTTCCGATTTACCCCCATTCACCCTTCCCTTCCTTCTCACGATGCCCTCCATGGTTTTCTTTATACTCCACATGTGAGACCATAAGATAATTGACTCTCTCCGCTTGACTTATTTCACTCCACATAATCTCTTCTAGTCTTGTCCATGTTGATACAAAACTTTTAAAAAAATGTTTTTTTAAAAAAAGAAATTTCTAAGAGAAAAAGTCTATATGAACAGATTACCATCAAGTCCCTGATTTAACAGAGGCCCAGGTGCCCTAGAATTAAGAGTTCCCAGATAAAATAAGAGTGCTCAATAAAATCTGAATTTCAGATAAACAATAAGTAATTTTTAGTATTATAAATATGTCCCAACTATTACCTCATTGTCTGAAGTTAAAATATAACAGGCATCCTATATTTTTATTTGCTGAATCTGGCAATCCTACCCAGAGTATAGAGATAACCACTAACCTCCCCTACTCTCTATCCCCCATGATATTATCTTCTCTACTAAATTTTGATTTATTGAAGTGGGCCATTCCTCTTTTGGTCCCCATGCTGGCTGGAAAAGTTTAGTTGTTGGGTGAATGTATCTTGAATGAATGAATGAATGAATGAATGAATGAATGAATGAATAAAGCACTTAAATCTTTGAAGACACAGTGACAGGACTATCAGATTGCAACACCAGTGCTTCTTCGCTGAGCCCAACAGGAGCTTGACCCCAGCTTCTAATCATGTAACTTGTCCTGACCCCAAGTATCCCTATGGATGGGACAAAAGACTAGTGATCTGAACCACACAACTCATACACTTCAAAGGCATTAATAAATAGCACTAACCCTGGTCCACAGTGCTAGAGACTCAATACGGAATAGAAGGGTCTGGATAGACCTGGAGAAGAGGCCAACACTCTGTAGTTCCAGTCCATTGTTGTCAACCAGAAGTACCCATTAGACAAATAATCCACCTCTCCGGGTGAATCCAGAAATCCACACATTTATGTGAAATCTCCCAGTTTCTAATTATAGACACTAATTCAAAAATTATTTTATTAATACTCTGGCCGAATAAAATGCATCTGCAGGCTGGATTTGGCCCCCAGCCCATAGTTCATATCTCTGGACTGGGTAACTCGGATTTTCTGTCTGCAAAGTTGCTGGTCAGTTCATGAACTATTTTGATTGAAGTTACTGCTGTGCTAAATAAGTAACTTGAGGGTACCACACCACTTTTGTGGCTGCTTAGTTCAACTGGTTTTAAAGTAGTGCTGAGGAGATTAGGGACAAAGTAGCAACCACCCTATTTTCACAATAGCACATTTCATTCTCAGTCTTGACCAGTCCTCCCACCTACTTGGTTACATAAAGACAAGAAAGGAAAAAAAGAGAGAGAGTATATGGATGGTGCAACATAAATCCTCCCCAACTCCTAGAAAGCCAACCCAGAATGTAGTCTTTGGACATCAGGAAATCATCTATGTTGTTACCTTTAAAGATCATAAAGTTTTTAAATATTTAAACTCCCATGAACCATTTATAAATCCAAATTTCTTTTTTTTATTCTCTTATTCTTTCATTATGGTTTTTATTACTTCTATTACATATCTTATAATTGTAAACATACTTTTTTTAAAAAGTAGCTCTTTTTTTTTTAAGATTTTATTTATTTATTTGTCAGAGAGAGAGAGAGAGAGAGAGACTGCAAGCAGGAAGAGTGGCAGGCAGAGGGAGAACCAGGCTCCCCACTGAGCAAGGAGCCTAATGCAGGACTCCATCCAAGGACCCTTGGATCATGACCTGAGCTAAACGCAGACACTTAACCAACTGAGCCACCCAGGTGTCCCTTAAACATACTTTTTTTTTTTTTTAAGATTTTATTTATTTGAGCTAGAGACAGCGAGAGAGAGCATGAGAGGGGAGAAGGTCAGAGGGAGAAGCAGACTCCCCACGGAGCCGGGAGCCCGATGTGGGACTCCATCCCAGGACTCTGGGACCATGACCTGAGCCGAAGGCCGTCGCTTAATCAACTGAGCCACTCAGGCGTCCCTTAAACATACTTTTTTGGTATCTTTCAACTTACTGATCTCAAATATGTGCGTTACCAATTCTCTTATTTGTTTGGTCTGTTGACTCTCCCTCCTGGAGTATTTCTTCCTTACGGATTTGGACTGTGAGCACATTTTCCACATGGATGCCTGTGGAAATCCCATGTGTCCTGTTGCAGAAATGTTGCTACAAAGAGATTGGTATTTGCTTCTACAAATTTCACTGAGTTGTTACCTTTTTTACATTCTCTCTTGGATTGAAGATTCTGGGACTACTGGAGTACAGACAAATTTGAATTCCACCAACACAAGTCACAAGCCTGGGTCTCTGATTTCTCAAGGACAGGGAAATGTTTCCTATTGCTTCCGTAGGTGGGGAGACAGTTTCTAATCCCATTTCACTGAGGGTACAACCCTTTAAGTGTTTTAGCTCCATGGAGATGTCTCAGGTCTATTTTCCTATTATATAAGAGTCCAAGACCACACCTCTATGCTCAAATGAACATAAATAGTAAATCCCCAATTACTAGTCCCTTTGGTCTATTTCCAAACCAGTATCTTCCTGAGCCATTGTGGCATCAGATCATGAAGTTACGCATCTGGCTTCATATTCCCTCATTGTTTTTGGCAACCGGGGAATGCTCTTTGTTTATTTTGAGCTCAGCCTTTGCATTTAGACTCTGTTGCAAGAGTTTGTTCTGCATTTTGGCTAAGAGTGAAGAAAGAGGATAATATGGGGTATCTCAGCAAGCCATATTACCAGAACCCAGGAAAAAATATTTTTATAAATTTTTATATTTATATTAAGTAGAAAGCATACATTGTCTTGGCAAAATTCTTATCAGAATGTGGTGTTTCTGGGGCACCCAGCTGGCTCAGTTGGAGGAGCATGCAACTCCTGATCTCAGAGTTATGAACTGGAGCCCCACGTTGCTTATAGATATTACATAAATGAATAAATAAACTTGAAAGAAAATGGTGTTTCCATTCCCCAAATCACTTTGGCTCATTTCTTCAGCTTAAATTCCTTTGCTAAAAGTAAGTAGTTGATCCAAAATTGGGTACATGTTGTATATAACATTTTATAAACTGCTTTTTTTGTATATGGTTTTTATCTTGAAATATTAGACAATTACCATTTCCTGTATGATTAAAGATTCATTTTAAGAAAGTAAGTTTTATAGGGTGCCTGGGCTCAGCTGGTTAAGCATCTGCCTTCGGCTCAGGTCATGAGATCCCAGAGTCCTGGGATCGAGCCACATCACCTCTCCCTCTTCCTCTGCCACTCCCCCTTCTTGTGCTTGCTCGCGCTCTCTCTCTGATAGATAGATAGATAGATAGAGTCTTTTTTGAAAAAACTAATTTTTAGGACCTAGATATTATTTCACTGCAGTACTATAATGTATTTAATAATTACTCTATACTGAACATTTCATAATACTCTGTATTGGACATTTTCCCATTGTTTTCTATAAATAATACTATGATGATTATCATCATTTTGAAGTATTTGTCCACATTTTTTATTATTTTCTTTAAGTCATATTCATAGAGGGGTGCCTGGGTGGCTCAGTCGTTAAGCTTCTGCCTTAGGCTCTCAGGTCATGATTTCAGGGTCCTGCGATCAAGTTCCGCATCGGGCCCCCTGTTCAGCAGGACGCTTGCTTCTCTCTCTCCCACTTCCTCTGCTTGTGTTCCCTCTCTCTCTTTCTGTCTCTCTCTCTCTCTGTCAAAAAATAAAATCATGGGCGCCTGGGTGGCTCAGTTGGTTAAGCAACTGCCTTCGGCTCAGGTCATGATCCCGGAGCCCCGGGATCGAGTCCCATATCGGACTCCCGGCTCTGCGGGAAGTCTGCTTCTCCCTCTGACCTTCTCCCCTCTCATTCTCAGTCTCTCGCTCTCTAATAAATAAATAAAAATCTTAAAAAAAATAATAAAATAAAATAAAATAAAATCATTTTTAAAAAGATATATTCATAGAAATGTCTTTACTGGGAAGTTGCGTTAATTCATTTAAACCCATGTATTACATGGGAAGTGATTGTTTAAATTGTATCATTGCCAAGAACCTAACTGATTTGCTAATAGGAAGAGAATGATTAGCAACTACCCTCTAGTAAACCACAATTTCATAAGATTATTGTTTGTTTTACTAAAAGTTGGCCCTTGACTGCAAATCATTAGGAGCCAATGATAATGAAAACCCTGTATGGGTTCACAAGAGTGTTTAAATTTCACAAGCTTTGTATATCCCACCACAAAGCTGCATTCAGTTTGGTGCTTTCAGATAGTCCCTCAGCCTTGCTTTCCAAAGAGTGCCCTTCATTTCCTTCTCCACATTTCCAAATATCATCAGTCCGTAAAGGTCCAAATCAAATGCTCTTTCCTTCAGCATCCCACCTTACCAAGAGAACCAACTGCCGAATGCTGCCTTCCTCTGTTCTCCCACCCCAGCCCTCATGGCACTCTTACAACATGGCACTCTTTTTTTTTTTTTAAGATTTTATTTATTTATTCAATAGAGAGAAAGAGATCACAAATAGGCAGAGAGGCAGGCAGAGGGAGAGGGGGAAGCCGGCTCCCTACTGAGCAGAGAGCCCGATGTGGGGCTCAATCCCAGGACCCTGAGATCGTGACCTGAGCCAAAGGCAGAGGCTTAACCACTGAGCCACCCAGGCACCCCAACATGGCACTCTTAAACACTCTCCACTCCATCTTACAGTACTTATGCCCATATCCCATCTCCTATATTACATATTCTTTCAGGATACAATCTTTTATTCCCAGCTTTATTGAGAAATAATTGGCATACATCACCATGTAGGTTTCAGGTGTGCCACATAATGGCTTGACGCACATACATTGTGAAATGATTACCACAATAGGTTTAGTTAACATCCATCATCTCATAAAAATACAATAAAGAGAAAAAAAATTTCTCTTCATGACAAGAATTCTTAGAATCTACTCTCTTAATTACGTTCCTATGTAACACCCAGTAGACTATAGTCATCGCGTTGTACATGACATCCCTAGTACTTATTTATCTTATGACTGGAAGTTGGTACCTTTTGATCACCTTCCTCCAGTTACCCCTCCACTCACCCCCCTGCCTGCCTCTAGTAACCACAAGTCTGATCTCTTTTTCTGTGACTTTGGTCTTTTTTTGGTTTGGGGGCAGGGAGGTTTAGATTCCTCATGTAAGTGAGAATCATGCAGTATTGGTCTTTCTCTGCCTGGCTTATTTCACTTAGCACAATGCCCTCTGGGTCCATCTATGTTGTCACAAATGGTACAATTTCCTTGTTTTTTTTCATGGTCAAATAATATGGCTGAGTAATATTAAATATGTATATCTCACAACTTCTTTATCCATTTGTCCATCAATAGACATTGATGGACAATGGACAAGGTTCTTTCCATGTCTTGGCTCTTGTAAATAAGGCTGCTATGAACATGGGAGTTCTTATGTCTTTTTTCAGTTAGTGTTTTTATCAAGGACAGAATCTTTGATTCAGCTTCACATCCCACAAAGTACCTAGAACTCTTACTCTAAGGCATAGAAAAGACTCAATAAATAATTCTTACAGACTTAAATGCACAAATGGTAACAACCCTAATTATACACAATTTCATTAACAACTCACCAAAAATATATATTACTACTATTAAAGAGTGAAAATTTAGCTTTTACTCAATGATATTGAGGAAGTTTGTTTCTAAGAACATAAAGACTAGCTTGTTAAAAGCTGCCTAGTACTAGATTTGGACACATCAAAACTTAAGTAATTCAATATGATTCAAGCAGAAATAAAGTACAATTCAGAAATTCAGTTAATCTGAATTTTGCATCTAACATCATAACTAACTTTGCCTAAGGGCTAAGAATAAGCCTAGTTATATTTCCAAATAGCAAAGTTAAGTGATTTTTTTTTCCTTTTTAAATTTCTTTTTTCCTTTGGAATTTTTAATACTAATCCTTAATTACTTGATAAATGAATCTGACCACTAGTGACTGTTTTGGTGTTCTCTTTTTCTCCCGTCAACATTAAGTTTATAATGGATTGATATGTGGCAATGCAAATTTTTGTTTACTTCGGTATGATTTAAATCAAAGTTTGGAAAACTTTGTCCATACAGGGTCCTAGAGCAAGGACATTAGGCTTTGCAATTTCTCTTGCAGCTGCACAACTCTGATGATGTAGTCCAAAAGCAGGCAGAAACAATACATAGACTAATGGGCAGCACTGTCTTCCAGTGAAACTTTATTTACAAAAACAGGCAAGCAACTAGATTTGGCCCAAGGACAGTAGTGTGCTGACCCCTGATCAGAATGGTGGGCATATGCATGTTCACTATACAATGCTTTTGACTTTTCAGCATGTTTTAAAACTTTCCTAATAAACTGTTGGAGGGGAAAAAATATGTCTATGAATTATCCAAAGGTTTCAATTATTATGCAGAGGTTTAAATATAAAAGCTTATAATTGTCCCCAAGTCTTTACTTTTATATATGTTCTTTGATAAAGGCCTCAGATGGTAAAAGCTCTGTATCAAATTGTCTCAAGTGTCTTTGGATTTGGATGTTGAAATCATCTTGAACAGGAATGATTAATCCAAAATGGCAATAGAGGGGCACCTGGGTGGCTCAGTGGGTTAAAGCGTCTGCCTTTGGCTCAGGTCATGATCTCAGGGTCCTGGGATGGAGCCCCACATCAGGCTCTCTGCTCAGCGGGGAGCCTGCTTCCTCCTCTCTCTCTCTCTGCCTGCCTCTCTGCCTACTTGTGATCTCTCTCTGTGTCAAATAAATAAATAAAATCTTTAAAAAAAATGGCAATAGGAAGAAGAAAACTGTCCTCCTTGCTTTTCTCCCTTGGTGCTTCATGGTGACTTTCTACTTAGCTGGGACCTTTCTGTTCCTGTCAGCGAGGGGGAGGTGGATGTTTTTGTGGCACTATTATTTTATATGCAGTGGATATGCCTTTTTCCAGGCTTATTTTTTAATGTTCCATTACTTAAACTTGACATTATCTGAAGTTGACAGCAGTGACTTTTCAAGTTGTGGTATTTCTCTGAATATTTCTGTCTACATAGTTCTTAAATTATTTGACATATTTTCATTTTCTTCACAATGCAGATTTTTTAAACAATTTATCTGCTAGTTGCGACATTAATTACTTAAAAACATTAAAAAAGAACCTTGGTTTGTAGGTGTTTATAATATCAGTCTTCTGGATAGAGCAAGATGACAAGCAAGACTGGAATATATGTAGCCTTCTTAAATTCAGGCAGAAAAAATTCTGTTTTATGGTCATTGGCTTAATTCATAATCAAAACCAGACCTTAGGAGACAATCATATTATCTCTGTTCCTGACAATTTTTCTTCAGGCCTGTAAAGTCCTTCTGGCCCTAGGGCCAAAACTGTTCCCCACAGAAAATAAAAAATGGAACACGGAAAAAATTGTCTGTGTTGTAGTATCATTCCCAGTGCAATCACAAATGCTTCTCTTATGACTCCCAGTCCTCTGGATGCTAAATGTTGCCTCTCTGCTGAAACTGAGGGTCCTGCCCAGGCTTCCTGCCTCTGGGCTCCTTCATGGAGACCCTTCATCTAAGGTGTCTCCCCAGAAGGCCTGGCCCTCTTCCTGTGCTGCAGTCACCTGCACTAAAACATTGGTCATTCTGGAGAGGCACCATTTTATTTTATTTTATTTCATTTCATTTCATTTTTAAGGATTTATTTATTTGTTTTAGAGAGAGAACATGCATGTATGAGTTGGAAGGAAGAGCAGAGGGAGAAGGAGAGTCTCCAGCAGACTCCCTGGTAAGCACAGAGCCCAACGCAGGCTAGATCCCACAAACCTGAGATCATGACCTGAACCAAAATCAAGAGTCAGAGGCTTAACCAGTTGAACCACCCAAGTGCCCTGGCACCATTTTAAATAAAGAAACTGAGGCTGAGAGAGGTTAGATTACTACCACTGCCTTCCCTCCTGCTGGGGTGAATCCCCCCTTCTGGAACGCTTCTGCCTGTCAGCCCACCACTGTTTCCTGAGAATACCACTATCTACATGAAATAGTGAAGAAAGTACAAATTCTGAAGTCAAAGAGATCAGAGTTCAGCTCACGCAATTGCCACTTACTAGTTATGGATTTTGCTCAAGTTATTTAACCCTACTGTGGTGGGCTGATGATGGCTCCTAAGACACGGCCACATCCTAATCCTGGAACCCATGAATGTTACCTTATTATATGGCAAAGTTTTTGCAGGTATGATTAATTAAGGATTTTGAACTGAGATTATCCCAATTATCTGAGTCAGCCCTGAATGCCATTCAATAGTCCTTATAAAAAAGAGACAGGGAATATAGACACCACACACACTGAGGAGAAAGCTATGTGAGGATGGAGGTGGGGATTAGAGTGATGGGATCACAAGCCAAAGAATACGACAGCCACCAGAAGCCAGAAGAGGCGAGGAGCGGATGCTTCTTGAAGCTTCTGAAGAAACCAGCCCTACTGACTTCTTGATCGCAGGCTTCTGGCCTTCAGAACTGTGAGAGAATAAATCTCTGTTGCTTCACACCACAATTTTGTAGTAGTTTGTTACAGCAGCCACAAGAAATTAATACACCTGCTCAGTCTCCATTTCCTTATCTGTTAAACAGAAATAAAATATGTGCCTTGCTGGGCTGTTTTGATAAGATTAACAAATGTAAAATAGTAGCTCAATCTGTTGGCACATGGTAGGGATACACAGCAGCTATGGTTCCTGTTATAATTATCTTCATTAATTCTTAATGTGGATAGAGGAGCAGAGGCAGCTTATCCTAAACCCATCACCACTATTTTAAAAATCAGTCAGACCAAATCCCCAGTGGTTTATCTTTGTATAGGAAAAACTGCATATTTATTTACAGTGTGTATCAAAATACTGCCTTTCATCAAAAAGCTCTTTTCTACACTGTTGCTATATTATTATGAAGTGCAGGATTTATTCATGCCAATAACTAAATAAGCCATGTTGCATTTTTCCAAGTATTTAATTGTGTTTTTTATTGTAAATTACATGTTTAAAATGGAAAATAAACATTTCCAGCTGTTTTGAGGACAGCAAATCTAAATTAAAACTGCTAAATTCTGGGAAAACTGCAGATCTCTTGAAGTATACCACAATTAAAAAAAAAAAAGTCAACTCTTGCTTATTCAAGACTTGAACATTCACTGAGGTGTAATTAGGGGAGAGTGGGAGTTTTGTGTGATGAAAAATTGCCTCCCCACACACAGAAGTGTAGTAGTAGGGGAGTACTCATTCATTTCACCAACAATTATTACAGTGCAGTGCCAGACAATGGAGGATGCAAGGATAAGACAGAGCCTCTCTACCATGGAGGGATTCACAGGACAATGAAGGACATAAACATATAAGCAGATAAATTAAAATTCAGAATAAGTGAAGCTAACATTTACTATGGGTCTACTATGTGCAAGATACTGTATGACCCTCTACATGCATTCTCATCTCATCCTTACAACAACCCTATGAAGTAGGGTTTTGACAAGGCTAACTCTCCAAAGGTCATAGGACTTGTTTAAGAAGACTCTAATTCCTGAGCCCTCTCTCTTAACCACTCCTGCAGAGGCATAAACTACAAAACTACAGAACTATAAACTACATCATTTGAGAACACAGAAAAGGAAGAAACTTACTATGCCTGAGAGAAGTGAGGGGGTTTACAGATACATTTAAATGGACCAAGAATGAATGAGAGTTAAGACTTCATTTTTTAAGGTGAAGAAAAGGTCAAAAGGGACCCCAGTAGGGAGGAGGCTGTACAAGTGGGAGGCATCAAGAAAGGACTATATATTCAAGATGACTAGAGTGTCATTGAGCTTAGTGGCCAGGAGTAGTATGCTGTACACAAAGGATATCAAATGGTTAAATGCTTTGGTGAGACACCAGATCATCTTTGCATTTCAGAAAGATGCCTAAGGATCCTTGTGGAGAATGGGCTACACAAAAAGAAGTCAATCCTGGAAGCAGGGACTTCTAGTCTAAGATGGGAGTCAGAGCACCACCACTTACCAAATCCTGTTGGATAAGCAACGAAATGCAAAAGGAAACACTTTATATTATTGTTGGAAATCAAGGAAGAATGCCATGCACATATCAAAAGACATTATGACAGAAGATATGGCCCTGGTTGGTCACACTCATCTAAAAATGTCTGAAACAAATTTGAAGCTCAGCTAGGAAACTCCCTCCAAACATACTATATTAATATTAGACAACATAGAATCCAATGAAAAAAAATAATTTTTGAAAAAGAAAAAGGGATATTAGATGGATAAAAGGGAAAATTCAACCAAGAATACAGTCATGAATGATCATGTACCATATAACACAGCATCAAAATAGATAAAGCCAAAGCTGCTGGAAATACAGAGGTAATTCTAAAACTGCAACCATAAAAGGAGTCTTCAACATACCTCTCTTTTCTTAGTAGATCTAGTTAACAGAAGCAAACATGGTTAATGTATAAAAGCATAATTGAAAGCTTGAGTTAATAATATATATCACACTTTGTATCCCACAAACTTTATATTGTATCACATTGTAGTCAACAAGAAAATTTCCATACATTCCAAAAACTAAAAGATTGTACTGGCTACATTTCCTAACCACAATATAATTAATAAAAGGAAAAAACCCAAAAAGTTAAATCATTTGGGATACTTACTTATTTAATTTTATTAGCTAGAAGTGTCAGATTAAAAAACAATAAAAGTAGCAATAGTGGGCATTCTTGACTTTATGGGAAACCATCTAGGATTTTACCATTAATACCATTTTGGATATCAGCTTGAGAGACTTCTAAAAATCATTTAATGAAATATTTATGAATTCTCTTAGATTAAAAATACATAATTTTAAAATTTTAATTAAATTTAAAATTTTGGCACACCTGGATGTCTCAGTCAGTTAAGCGTCTGCCTTAGGCTCAGGTCATGATTCCTGGGTCCTGGGATTGAGCCCAGAGTGGGCTCCCTGCTCAGCCGAGAGTCTGCTTCTCCCACTTCCACTGCCCCCAACTCCTGTTCTGTCTCTCTCGTTCTCTCTATCCCAAATAAATATTTAAAATGTAAAATTTCAAATCTAATTTAGCAATTAATTTTCCAATATTATATAATCTTTGCATTCATTGCTTAAATCTTACATTACTAAAATATTCTAAAACATATTGCTGAATTAAATTTTTTATATTTTCTTTAGGATTTAAAAACCCAAACAAATAAGCAAAAAACCTGTAGCTTTATTGAAGTACAATAGATACACCCTAAATTGTACCTACTTAAAGTGTAAAATCTGATAAGTTTTGACACATGTACATAACTGTGAAACCATCACCACAATCAGGCTCAAATACTTCCTCATTCTCATTAGTAATCTTTCCTTCTCGCTCTCCCTGCCCTTCTTCACAATCTGCCCCACACCCTATCCCCAGGCAGTTACTGTTCTGCTTTCTGTCACCATAGATTAGTTTTCATTTTTTAGAATTTTATTTAAGTGAAATCATACAGTATGAACTTTTGGGGGGGGAGATGGGTTTGACCACTTGTGTACAAGTCTTTCTAGGACACATCTCTTGGGTAGATACACAGGAGTGGAGTGGAATAGTTGGCTCCTGTGGTATGTGTCTGTTTATTGCACCTTTTTTCAGCTTCAGCACTTTTTTTTTAAGATTTTATTTATTTATTTGACAGAGAGAGATCACAAGTAGGCAGAGAGGCAAGCAGAGAGAGAGGGGTAAGCAGACTCCCCGCCGAGCAGAGAGCCCAATGTGGGGCTCGATCCCAGGACCCTGAGATCATGACCCGAGCCGAAGGCAGAGGCTTTAATCCACTGAGCCACCCAGGAGCCTCTTCAGCACTTTTTCTGGGAATATTTTAAGCATATAGTGAAGTTGAAAAGACTTTTACTGTGACCTCCTTTCTATCCACTATAAAACTTTGTCATTAACACTTTATGTATTACCTTTATGAGACAAATATCACCCACTCTAATAAAATGTTTCTTAATCTGTTGCCAAATCCCATAGACACTTTCCAATCTTCATCCTATTAAATCTCTCAACTGACCACATCCTCCACATTGAAACACCATTTTCTTCTGATTCTGTGAAACTTAACTCTGCTTTGTTTCTTCCTTATCTTCCTGCTTGCTTTTTCTGTCTCATTGTCCGGCTTCCCCGCTCTTGCCAGTGTCTAAAGAGTAGAGTATTCCAGGCCTCTATTCTGGGGTCTTCTCTTCTCATTCTATATTGGATGATCTCATCCATTCACATTTATTCTAACATCAGTTCTGTGCTACCAACTTCTAGATTTTTACCTCCAAACCAGGTTTCTCTCCTGACCTCAACACCCATACCACCACTACATTCTTGACATCTCCACTTGGATTCTTGTAAGCTTCTCACCGCTGATGTGTTCAAAGTCAGCTCTTCCCTTTCTACACCCTCCCCCATCCAAGCCTGTTGCTCCACATGTCCATAATTGACACCTCCATACACCCCCATCAAACCAGTTGCTTAAATCAAAACCCTGGGAGTTCTCATTGATATTTCCCTCTCCCTGACCTTCCGGATCCAATCCATTACCAGTTTTTGTTCATTCTACCTCCAAAATAGATCTCAAACCCATTCTCCTCTCCTGAGGACTTGGCCTCATCCAAGCCACCTTCATTTCCATTCTAGACTACTTCCAGAGCCTTTTGACACTTCTCACTCTCATTCTTCCCCTTTTCCAATCCTTTTATCACATAATGGACAGGAAAATACTCTTGAAATGTAAATCTGATCAAAACTCTCCAGTGGTTTCCTATTAAAATTAGGATAAAAATCCAGATTCTTCACCATGATTCTACAATATCTGGCTCCATGTATGTTTTTTACTTCATTTCGTATCCTTTCTGACTTCTCATTCTACTCCAGCCACACTGCTCTTCTTTCAAGTCCTCAAATATATCAAACTCTTGCCATGTCAGGGAGTTTACATGTGCTTTTCTAGCAAACCATTTCCCATGATTCCTTGCCTGTCTAGCCCTTATTTATCTTCTGGTCTCAGCTTAAAAGTCATTCCCTCCAAGAGGCTTCCCCAACCACCACTACCCACCACGCCCAATCTAAATTAGGTCCCTCTATTGTACCGTCTTGTACTTTGCCTTCATAGAATTTACTTTGGTTTGTGTTATATACTTATTTATGCGATTATTTCTAGTATGCTTTCCCACTAGAGCTAGACCATATACTGCATGAGAACAGGTACCAGCAAATATTTGTTTGGCTCATCACTTTTCTAAGCAGCGCTCTGCCAGCACCTGGCACATGGCCTTGGGTTCCCCCCTCAACAATTGCATTAATGAATACATGAAAATTTAGCTCAAGCCTCACTTCTTCTATAATTTCTTTCTCAGTCACCCTCCTGTTTCCCCACACTAGTAGATTTCAGCACTTGTTTCCTTGTTCCCCATTGGGTACTGTACATATAACTCGCACTTGACAAATAGTCTCGCTGAACTTCTTTTGGGTCCTTAGATCAGCCATTACTCTGTGTTGTTTCTTGGTCTTCACATATGCTATTCCCTCTACCTGCAACACCGCTTTGCATATTTAACCAAATAATCCTACTCACATGGCCAGGGTCAATTAATGTTAAAGAATGAATTGTGAACCTCCTTGAACAGTTCCGTCCCTAGGAAGGTGAGAGTAGATCTGCTTAGAAGATCTACTTCTTACACTAAAATTTTTAATGTGAAAACCACATTAGAAATAGAAAACTATAGGGGTACCTGGGTGCCCCTATAGGGTGGTTCAGTCAGTTTAACATCTGACTCAATTTCAGCTCAGGTCATGATCTCAGGGTAGTGTGATTGAGCCCCGTGTCAGGCTCTGTGCTGGGCATGGAGCTTGCCTGAGATCCTCTCCTTCTTCCTCTGACCCTCCCCACCCCAACTCTCTCTCTCTCTCTCTTTCTCTCTCTTAAAAAAAAATAATAAATAGGAAATTCTGTAATGACTGACTGCTGTTCCCAGAGTCACACTTTGCTGCTGAAAATAACTCTGTCTCCCACCAATGGAGAGGAAATAAATAAACCAATTTCTCTGAATTGGCCTTAAGGACAGTATCAGTGATATCTGTGTTAACAAAATTTCAGGAAAAAAAGCAATGGTTACATAATTTTCTACATAGTTGATGGGCATTTTCAGAAGAACAGCCTTGAAAGTATCCAGAAATCAATTGATTGGGTAATGCACACTCAGCAACCTCAAAGTTGGCATAGGATGAAAACCAGGGAGACCTTAATAGGCACTGTCCAAGTGAAGATGTGCCCTGAGAACAGATAAGGAGGAAATGACTGACATGGACAATACGGAGTCAATCATCAATGATATGGCATGCGCTATTTGTTATAGTAACTATGTTGTAGGCACCATAGGTTGGCTTACTTGGCATCCAGCCCTAACTTTTGTTCCTTGGCATAGAAGGAACTTTTGTTCCCTCTACCACAGAAGCTAGAAAAGCTAAATAATCACTTTCCCAACCTTCCTCAAAACTAAATATGGCTAGATAAAGTTTTGGCTGAATAAGATATTTCCATTCCACCATTCACTTAAATCAAAAACTTGGAGCCAACCTGACTCCTCTCTCCCACACCCCACATCTGATCCATTAGCAGATTGTGTGCTCTATTTCTGTGATATATTCCAAGTCCAAATATTCCTCACATTTCCACCACTACTATCTTGCTCTAAGTCAGCATTATCTGTTGCCTGGGCTGTGGGAGTAGCCTCCTATTTGGTCTTTCTGCTTCCATCCTGCCTCCCGACAACCTATTTTCCAAAGAACAGCTGAAGAATTTTTTTTTCTCCCCATGAAGATTTTTTCTAATGTACATCTTATCATATTACTCCTTTGTGCAAAACTTTCCAATGTCTTTAAATCCAATAAAATATAAACTCCTTACCATAATCAACAAGGCCTTGCATGATCTGACTTCCAGCTACCTCCGTGGCCACCACTCTGCTGCTTGCTCATTCTGTCCAGCATTGCCTGCCTCCTTGCTGTTACTCAAACATGCCAAGCACATTCCTCATCAGAGCCTTTCTGTTTGCTGTTCCCTCTGCCTAGAACACTCTTCCTCCAGACACATTCCCCCCTCATTTATTCAGACCTCTACTCAACTATCACCCTATAAGCAGCAACTTCCCCAAACACTGTTGTCTAAAATAGCATGCTGCCCATCATTCCCTACCTTCTACCTTCTCTAATTTCATTGCACATGTAACTACTTGGCTTTGTATTTAATATGTATTGGTTTATTTCTTTATTATCTAACACATACACACATACATACATGTGTACATGCACACTATTTTATTTACCAGTATATCCCCAGCATCTAAAAAAGTTCTTCAGATGTAGTAGGAGCTCAACAATTATATTTGTTGAGTTAGTAAATTTTCCATAGACCTCTGTCCAGACTTGAGTTATACCATCTCACCATTCTTTATGATTTCTTTTACTTTTCTATGTTAATAATTATGGCAGACATTGTTCATTGTCCACCCATCACTTAAGCCTCATACCCTACTTCCATGACAATAAAACTTTGATCTGTTTGGGCAACCATAGAGCCATTGATCTATCCCAATCCTAAATGATGAATCATGGTTTTCCTAAACTAGTCATGGTTATTCTATTCCACTTTGCCACAGATTGTTATGCAATAGACATGTGATCTGATTTTGTCAAAGGGAAAGTTAACTAAAAGGTTTCCCTTCTCAAATAAAAGACAGAGTCCTAGAAGTAGCTAATCTTTTGTGCCTGTCTCTTCCTTCTTGGAATATGGGTGTGAAGATAAAATGTTCAGTGCTGTAGCAGTTATCTTGTAAAGCCATGAAGTGACAAGCATGAGAACTAAAAGTCACTCAGTGAGGATAGCAAAATGGAAAAGTAGAAAGACAATAGATCTTTGATGACATCACTGAACCAGTGACTAAACCTGGAACTGCCAACTTCCAAAATTCTTATTAAGTGAACAATAAATGTCCTTATGGCTTAAGCTATTATTAGGTTTTCCTTCATTAACTACCAAATGAAATCCTAATTGATTCAGTTATTTATTTATGAATGTGTTTGTGAAAATGTATTTTTCCTTTACATAGAACATTCTAGTTAAAAAAAAAAAAGGAAGGAAGAAGGGAGAGAGGAAAGGGAGAAACAAACTCAGCTAACTCATGCATGACATAATCCTGGAGGTGGAACAAATTACAGGAAGGATAAGTGTGTGTGTGTGTGTGTGTGTGTAGATATGTATGCGTATATATATATATATATATATATATATATATATATATCCCTCACTCATCACCTAGTCTCAACCTCCTCCACTCTGTCTTTATCCGATCTTTCCACTGATATTAAAGAATCGTACACTAAGCCCCTGTTTTCATACATCTACCACCACACTATAAAACCTTTAATGCTTCTCACAATTTATCAGAGAATGTTTATCTATTTAGCATTCAAAGATTCTAAAATCCAATCACACCAGTTCATTGAATTTACCTCCCACTATCTCCTAACCTAAGCTTTCCTCCTCAGATAAACAAATAAGAACAAACTCTCCTTATTGAATTCTCATTCCTTATTACATCTAATTGATCTTGACATTCTTAGTTGCTAGATGACCCAGTAGACAAAGTAAGTATTTAAAACACTAGGAAAGCAGAAAGAGAGAGACGACTATAATGGACTTATCCAGAATTTTGCAACCAGAAAATATAGAATAAACCATTTTAATTTCACATCATATATGCAGGTTTTGTGCTTTACAGTTTTAGAATTGTTTGTTTTGAATTACATTTGGTATATAAACATCAGAAATTTTCTTCTAAAGGTTAAATTAAGTGCTGACCATTTAGAACACATCTTCTCTCCTATCTAAAGCCTGTTCTACCCCTTGAGTGCAAGTCAAAATCCTAAGACCACAATAGGATCTTCTTTAATTGCATTTTTAGTTTTTATTAAAAATAGCTTATTAAAATAATATTTACTCAAAATATTAAAAACTGGACTCAAGTCTTCACTTAAATATATACACTTACTTATATTGTAAACTGTTCTATGTGAGTTATAGCTCCTCTCTCTTATTAGACTCAAAATTTCCCACTCACAAAAACACCCTTGTACTGCCTCGTACTTTTGTTTTACTCTCCCACACTGCAACTAGAACAGTAAGAATGAAATGAATATCTTCTAAACCCCTGACCTGCCAATTTAACGACCAGTGTGCAAATGAATGTTCGAATAAAAATATTTTATGTTTCAAGAGTTATCAGCAAACTATTAGGCTAAAGATAAATCTTGGATTAAGTTGCAAAGTAGGATACTATAATGAGCATCAATAAATGAAGAACCAAATCCTCCTTTATGAAGTTCTGCAGGAGTCAGCTAATTTTAACCAATTGCTGCTTGCAGATTCTCTCCTAAGAGGCAAAGCAAGAGCCACCCAGGAACTCATTTAGTCAGATATTAATCATCCCTTCCCAGTCCCACTCTCCTACCCTTTTAACCCCGCTCTACTATTGCAAAATGTCTATTTTAAATCAGAACATAGATCAGCAACCAAGAGCATCTTTGCCTTATCAAAATTGGTTGCCAACACATGCCCACCCCCCTGCTGCCTATGACAGTCTGCTACCTGCCTCACTGACAAAAATTGGCAGCCAGCATTCTTCTTCCTCCACTTCATTGTTAGTTGGCTATCCTGCTCCCTCCCTGTTTGGAAATCATGTCCAAAGGTGCTCTCCATAAGATGCCTCCAACATGCCAAAGGGAAAGGAGGAGTAACTTTGGCACCCTAATTTTAAAAGGGTGCCAGTTCATGATGTAAAAGGAGACAATATTCTTCAGCAAATATGGACACTGCCTGTTTCTCTTATTGCAGTCATTAGCTGATGTCTTTGGCAGAGAGCATATTGAGTAAGCTTTTCCAGAATGGGCCTATAGCCTTGGAAATATATCGTCCAAAACAAAAAGCCAAACTTCTGATTGTTTCTCAACTTGTACCCACACATTCGCCAAGACACCCCATTTTAAAATAAATTTTTTAACAAAGCAAGAGAAAACTCATATTCCCTCTATCCCCATGCCAATGACAAGTCATTCTAATTTTTACATTTCTTTTTGGCCTATTTTCTTTCCCTTCTCAATTAAACATTTTTTGTCACCAGTAACTACTGCATTTCTTATTTGCCCATTTCTGTTCCCTGGCCTCATTTTTCCTGTCCTCTACGTGAACAACAGAAATTCTAAAAACTAAACTGAATTTTGGGTAATCTACAATTGAAATTTTAAGGTTAGTGTATTAAAAACTGAATATGAATAGAACTTGACTCAATAGATCATTTATTTCCTTATAAATCTGAATACAGATGTGTTTAAGATTCATTATAGAGTACTTCTAAAGAGAAATGTAAAATTTTTCTCAGGAAACTTATTTTGGAAAGTTACGTACTCATTATGCCAATATCACATTACAATAGACAAGAAAATTGAACTTTTATAAACTCTTTCCTACGAGATTCAATGTCATGAGTTTAATAAGCAATCCAGAGCTCCAGCTTCAACTTCAATCAATTCCAGTGTCAAATATCTGATTATTATATGCTCCAATTAATGAGTAACTAGCTGGAGAGTGAGATCTCTTTGATTGCAGCATGATATGTACCTAACAGAACACTGTTTTTTTTTTTTTCTATTTTTAACACAGTTAAAGAGTAACAAGTATGTTTTAAAAGGCCATGGAAAAACACCACATAGTTAGGAAAATTTAAAAAAATAAATGCTTCTAATTACTGGTTAAGTTACTCTCATTCTGGGCTTGATTTTTCTTTAGGGTCTTAGAAGGATATCATATGATATACCAAGCCACAGAAACAATAAATAACTTCCACCTATTACTTAAGGCTTGGCTGTCTAGTGCAAAGACTAAGCCTTCAAGCACTGACTCAAGCACACCCATAATTTTAATAACATTTTCCTAAGGATTAATCAAGATCTGAGTCCCAGTTCTACCACTCAATTGCTTTGACATTAGCTTTTCTGGGTTTCGATTTTCCTCACTTGTAAAATAGAGTTAACAACCCACTTCACAGAACTGTTGTGAGGATTATATGAGAGAATATAAATGAAATACCTAGTTCAGTGTCTAGAATCTAGTGAATTTCCTTCAAATCCCTCTTCATCTTCAAAATTCCATGTTTATTATTTTCAGCCAATAGGGATGTTTGTGAGCATCCTTTCCACTGCTCTATAATGATGAGTTAAATCAGTATCTTTGTTTACAGGTGTTCTTGCAAAGGATATTGTTTTGTGTATGTATGTAATTTTAATTTATATAAATAGTATTATAGAATATATATCATCATATTCCTTATCCTATTTATTTTTTGGGTTAGGACTTGGAGGAGTTCTTTGTTTCTTATTATTGTAGCTTGAGGAAAATATAAAACTGTTATGAATTAGTCCTTCATAGCTCCTTTTCTTTCTTTTTTTTTTTTTTTAAAGATTTTATTTATTTATCTGACAGAGAGAGAGAGATCACAAGTAAGCAGAGAGGCAGGCGGAAGCAGGCTCCCTGCTAAGCAGAGAGCCTGATGCGGGGCTCGATCCCAGGACTCTGGGATCATGCCCTGAGCTGAAGGCAGAGGCTTAATGACTGAGCCACCCAGGTGCCCCCATAGCTCCTTTTCAAATGTGAGACTTTCTAAATCAGGTTTGCCCAAACTTGCTTGGAACAACTTTATCTGAAGAGATTAGATAATATACGTGCAAAGCAAATACATGATGAAAGAATGCAGGTTTTTTATCTGCAGAGGTGGGAGGGTGAGGTGGATGCTCCAGGGTTGAGTTCATCATATTCTTCACTTCACAGTCCATTATCATCGTTGGTCTGTGCAAGGCTTCGCCCTAATTTATTTATTCCCTTTAATCCTCATTCTTCATGCCTTGCTCCTTCATCCTCTGATAGGCAGCCATGCCAATGAGTTGAATGGGTATCTTTTTGTTTATTAATTGTACTTACAAAATATATTGTTTTGTGGAAAGCTAATTTTAATTTGTTTAAATGCTATCATTCTGTATCTTTTCATTTCTTATTTTTGTCACTCTGCACTATGCTTTTAAGTTCATCTCTAGTGCCATGGGTAAATCTAAAATCTACTTAGCCATTTCTGATTCTTCCCTGGTTCCCATGGTGTGCAACCATTATAATTTACCTAACCACTTCCCCAGCAATGGACACTCAAGAAAGCATCCAACCACCACCACAAATAATGCTGAAATGAAAAATTTTATATGAGTTCTTACATTTACCTGTGTGACATTTCTTTGATGTATATACCCAAGAATAGAACTGCTCTACACTAGCAAGATAACTACATACTATGTATTCGTATACAAGTATAGTATAATATACTTGCTATAAACCTCTAATTTTATCAAGTACCACTGGAAAACACCTGTCTAACAATACAATCAGTACCTGAGAGTTCCTGTAACACCAAACCTGGCATAACATAGCTTTCTAATAAATGAAAACTGGTATCTCATTGTTTTTTGAATTTCTCAATTACTGATACATTTCTTCATGTGTTTGTTGGAGTTTCTATAGTGTAAATCTGGTAATTTGTGTTCCTATCCTTTGCACATTTTCCTATTTGAATTATTGTCTTTTTCTTGTTGATGTAGGAGTTCTTTAGATATATTACATATTACTTCTTTGCCAGTTTTAAATTTTTCAAAAATATTCTCATTATGTCATCTATTAATTTTGTCCACAGTCCTTTATGGTAATTGTTAATTTTGATGTAATATCTTTGTCTTATGATCTGGGCTTTTGGACTTTTATTAAGTCTTCCTTTGCCCCTGCATTACAAAAAATATTCTCTTAAGTTTTCTTCTATTAGCTTTATAACTTACCTTCCTCATTTTGATCCTTCAGCCATCTAGAATCCAACTTCGTATTTGAGCTTAGGTAGGAATCCAGTTTTATTTTTCTTCATGTACTGAGCCAATTTTCCCAACACCACTGCTAACAAAATCCATTTTTTTCACATTGACTTATGGCGTCACCTTCATTACATATTAAATTCTCAGTATATTGGATCTATGATCTCTCAATTATGTTCTTTTGATCTGTTTATTCCTGTGCCAATACTACACTGTTGTTATTATTATAGTTTGTAATGTGTCTTTGTATCTCAAAGGAAGAGTACATTTTTTATTCTTCTTTTTTATTCTTGTCTTAGCTATTTATGGATCTTTATTCTCCCATATAACTTCAAATATTTATCAAATTCCTCAAAATATACACCTGGAATTTTTATTGAGATTACATTGAATTTATGTACCAAGTTTTGGATTATTTACATCATTATAATACTAAATCATCCAGTCATAGAAACATACCCAAGACGACTGTACCTAAAGAAGATGATAGATGCCATGGGAACAAGATGCCAAGTCAAACAAAAGGAGCTTTTTTTTTCTTTTAAATATTTTTTTTTTAAGTTTTTATTTATTTATTTGAGAGAGACAGACAGAGAGAGCACAAGCAGGGGGAGCAGCAGGCAGAGGGAGAAGCAGGCTCCCCACTGAGCAGGGAGCCCACTGTGGGGCTCGATCACAGGACCCTGGGATCATGACCCGAGCCAAAGGCAGAGGCTTAACCAACTGAGCCACCTAGGCGCCCTTTAAGTCTTTTTTTTAATCCGAGTTTTCTCTAAAAGTTGTAAAACCATTTCCTGATTTTTAAAAGAAAAAAAAACACTGTAGAAATGTTTTATAGGACTATGACCTCTTTTTTAGTTTCTGCCTCAACGGGGAAGGTAAGAGAGCTGGCCTTTGAGAATGAGACCAATCTAAAAAATCCCTTTATAGTAGTTGTGAGGAAAGATATGTATAGGCAGGGCCATGATACGAGAGTGCTGACACAACCATGAGCAAACATAAAGATTCTAGAGTAGCTAGGTAATTGAAACAGGGAAATGAGCCTATATGGATCATAATAAATTTGTTTCTTTATTTGTTTTAAGAACAGAAATGTAAAGATTTTAAATGTTACTTAAAAAAAAAACATTTGTCTGCATCATAATAAAATGATGTTTAGAAAGAATTCCACTTACCTATTTTAATAAAGTTATGTGGTTTCTTTAAGCAAAAACTACTACTATATTAAAAGCTAACTTCAGTGTAAACTTAACAAACCAAAATTTAGTGATTTGGAATAAAAGCTTTTAAAAATTAATTTTTGGAAAGTAAAAGTTACCCTGAAAAAGTGCTAATTTTTATATATTTTTGCCACTTACAGTTTTTCCATAGTGAAAAGAGAATTCATTTTTAAAATAGAGATGGAGTAAATGATCTTTTAGACTCCTTCCTAAGTAAATATAGAAAGTTCTATCAAAATCCATAATCTTATAAAAGCAACTGAAAGGGATGCCTGGGGGGCTCAGTTGGTTAAGTGTCTGCCTTTGGCTCAGGTCATGATCCCAGGGTCCTGGGATCGGGTCCCACATCGGGCTCCTTGCTCAGCAAGGAGTATGCTTCTCCCTCTGCCTGCTGCTCCCCCTACTTGTGCACTCTCTCTCCCTCTCTCTCTGACAAATAAGTAAATAAAATCTTTACCAAAAAAAAAAAAATCAAGTGAAAATAAAAATAAGAGAAATCATGTGCTATTAAAAATAACTTCCTTGTGGGATACCTGGGTGGCTCAGTCTGTTGAATGTCTGCCTTCAGCTCGGGTCATGGTCCCAGGGTCCTGTGATTGAATCCCACGTCAGGTTTCTTGCTCAGCAGGGAGCCTACTTCTCAAGAACTCCTGCTTGTACTCTTGCTCTCTCTCTGGCAAATAAATAAATAAAATCTTAAAAAATAATAATAATGACTCCCTTGCAATCTGGTAGGGCCATTGTGAAAAACAGTATGTAGGTTCCTCAAAAAGTTAAAAATAGAACTACCCTATGATCCAGCAATTACACTACTAGGTATTTACCCAAAGAATACAAAAATACTAATTTAAAGAGATATATGCACCCTGATGTTTATAGCAGCATTATCTACAATAGCCAAACTATGGAAATAGCCCAAGTGTTTATCAATTGACAAATGGGTAAAAAATGGAATATTACTCAGCCATAAAAAAGAATGAAATCTTGCCATTTGCAATGACATGGATGGAGCTAGAGTGTATTATGCTAAGTGAAATAAGTCAGTCAGAGAAAGGCAATTAACCATATGATTTCTCTCATATGTGGAATTTTAGAAAGAAATGAGCAAAGGGGGGAAAAAGGAGAGAGAGAGAGAAGGACAAACCAAGAAACAGACTCTGAACTATAGAGAACAAACTGATGGTTACCAGAAGGGAGGTGGAGAAGGGATGAGTTAAATAGGTAGTGGGGATTAAGGAGTCCACTTGTGATGAGCACCAGGTGATTTATGAAAGCGTTGCTTCAATATATTATACACCTGTATGTTATTATTACAGTGTATGTTAACTAACTAGAATTTAAATAAAAACTTTAAAAAAAGAATTATTTAAAAAAAAAGAATTATACCACAAGTCTGCAATGTGAATACAGATCTAGATTTGGTTCAGAGACATCTCTGAGTATGATTGTCCATATGAGAACTGCAAAAAAAAATCACTACTAAGTATGACTGGTGTCTGAATATAAGATTTTTGAAAGCTGACAATTCATTTGCTTTTAGTCTTCAGAGCAGTATCTCTTATGGAGATTTGTCAAATAGTTCATGCCATTGAAGCATTAGGGTTATCTTCAATTAAATCACCCAGATCTCTGCAGTAAGCCAATGCTTCCCAGTCATGAAATAAGAAATTTTGGTTGCTAAAGGCAAAAAAAGGACTAACATTACAGAGGTATTCTTCAAAGTTTCATTTCTTGTAGTAAAAACAGGTATAAGTTATACTATTGGTAGAAATTTTGTAATAAGAGCCAGGATCAATAAAATTGGTGTTTTTCTCTTAGAAAGAAGCAATAATAGGGGCACCTGGGTGGTTCAGTGTGTTAAAGCCTCTGCCTTCGGCTCAGGTCAGGTCCTGGAATTGAGCCCCACATGGGGCTCTCTGCTCGGCAGGGAGCCTGCTTCCCCCTCTCTCTCTGCCTGCCTCTCTGCCTATTTGTGATCTCTCTCTCTCTGTCAAATAAATAAATAAAATCTAAAAAAAAAAAAAAGAAACAATAATAAGCTACTAGCAAAATAAGACAATTGAATTCTGAATATCTGGAATATAGTTGTGGAAGGCCATTACTATCACATATCCATGCTAGAAGATATTTCACTCTGGAGTTGTTCAAAATCACTGTAATTATGAATTACCTCTTAACATTATAAACATTTTATTAGATGATTATATACATTATATGTATCAGATAATGGAGATGCACTTGATGACTTCATGTGTTTATCACTGCAAATGCATGCTATAGGAAAAGAGATTATGGTTAACAATTACTTTGTGAGTCTGTGATGGGAAATGGAAAATGTATAGTAGATATAGTAGTAATAGAGTAGCAGCTATATATTAGAGCAAGGGATGTGCTGCTGTGCAAATAAAAAACTAACAATACAGTATATCTTAATTAAACTGAATTTAAATAAAAACTTTTTTAAATATGTCAAATGGCTTCCTTAACCCACACACCTCAAAAATATACCTAGCATCTTGACTAGCCAGAACCTCTTATTTTAATGTTAAAAATACCATGACGGCTTTTTTTAAATTTAAATTCAATTAGCCAACATATAGTACATCATTAGTTTCAGATGTAGAGTTCAATAATTCATCAGTTGCATATAACACTCAGTGCTCATCACATCACGTGCCCTCCTTAATGTCCATCGCTCAGTTACCCCAGCCCCCCACCTCCTTCCCCTCCAGCAACCCTGTTTATTTCCTATAGTTGAGTCTCTCATGGTTTATTTTCCTCTCTGATTTCTTCCCATTCAGTTTTCCCTCCCTTACCTGTGATCGATCCTCTGCGCTGTTTCTTATCCTCCATATACCATGACGTTTATAATGCTGAGGTTAAAATACCAAGATTTCATAAGAAAAGTGAATTGTAGTGACCAAGAATTTCACTCTGCCAACCCTTGATTCTTTTTACTCTTCAAAGGAAGAAATCTATGGTGTATTAATGGGCATATTTTAAAACTGCAACCAGATGCTGCAAGAAGATATCAAGAAATATTTCTTAGAGCCACAAACAACCAAGGAGTGTGTTATTAAATATTCAGATGTTTGAAACACTTGAAACATTAGCATCTGACTGAGAACCACATGTACTGTTCAAAGAAAAATCTCCCCACACTTTTGGATCTGTATTCAATAAAAAAATCCAAAACCATCTGACAAAGTCTGCAAACATTTGTTCCCACTTCTAATGACTTATAATGGTGATTTAGCATGTTCTAATTTAGAAGAAAATAAGGAGCAAGAAAACAGCTACCTAAAACCCGAACTAGGGGCGCCTGGGTGGCTCAGTGGGTTAAAGCCTCTGCCTTCGGCTTAGGTCATGGTCTCAGGGTCCTGGGATTGAGCCCCGCATCGGGCTCTCTGCTCAGCAGGGAGCCTGCTTCTCCCTTTCTCTCTGCCTTGTGATCTCTCTCTGTCTGTGTCAAATAAATAAATAAAATCTTTAAAAATATATAAATAAATAAATAAATAAATAAATAAATAAATAAAACCTGAACTACAGTTCAAGTCATCCATGATCAAACCTGTCAGAGAGTATTATTACTAATTAATATGCTTCACTTTTTTATGTGCTAATAGTTTTTAAACCTAAAATTGATGATTTATATATGCTCTAAAAATCCATTAAGTAGTTCATGGGCATCAAAAGTTAGAAAAACACAGAGTAATAGTAAGTTATGATGGGAAGGTGTTTTACTCTGTGCCTCTGCATACCTCTGATTCACAGCTAGCATCCAAGGTTTCCAGCAGGAACTGGAAGGAGAGAGTTACTCTTCCTAGGTACGTGTCATTACTATACCATACTATTTTTATAAACAAGAAAACTGTAATTTGGATAAATAAAATGAGCAGAATCATATAGATTATACACACCAGAAGCAGATCTAACTCAGGTCTTCTCATCCCTAATTCAGATTCTACTTTGCACCATTCCTTCTCAGAATTGGAGCCTTTGGGTGCATTTGGCATAGTACGGTGCTTTTCAGTTTTTTGTTTGTTTTTCCTCATTTAGTATTCTTCTTCCTCTCCTCCTTTTTCCTCTCCTCCTTTTTCCTCTCCTCCTCCTCCCCTACCTCCTCCTCCTCTTCCACATCTTCCTCCTTCCTCTTTAGTGTAAGTGACACATTGCTGTAGCTATTTAAGCCATCAACTTAAAGGAATACTTATCCTAGAACTCTAACTGGTCAATGGCTACTAGTTCACTGAAGTTCCTACATCACAATGGCTGCAAAGCACTTACTCTCTCTTTTGCACATATTATTGCAAAGCATCAGTTTCTCTCCCTACCCCACAACCTGCCTCCCACTTCACTTCCAGACCTGCACATAAAATAAGAAAGCATGTGAATACTGGATTTTTTTTTTTTATTTCTTCTTATGCCTTGAATCAACATTTGGTTTGTAGTTGGGCTGAAGATTCGTATTCATCCTCTCTGCCAGTCTTTAAAACTCAGTAGAACTATTTCCACTAGATGGCTGTCTTTACCAAGAACTGTAAGAGCTATGCGAGCTGGTGGCAATTTACAAGTTTGAAAGCCTGTCTTTTACAGAGGTAGGTATATATGCGGCCATTTAGTAGACTTACTCATACAAAGCTTCTATCTATGATCCATTTTTTAGCCCCCAGTTTGGAAAAAGTCAATAAATGTTTATGCACCACACCCAGTGCTCCATGAATCTTAGAACACTGAAAAAATAAACTTTAAAAAAAAAAATGTTTAAAAATGTAATGTGCTTTCTGGCACCTGGGTGGCTCAGTCAGCTAAGCATCTGACTCTTGATTTTGGCTCAGGTCATGATATCAGGGTCTTGAGATTGAGCCCTGCTTTGAGCTCTGTGCTCAGCCCAGAATCTGCTTAAGATTCTCTCTCTTCCTCTCCATTTGCCCCTCCCTCGGCTCACATACTTGCTAAATAAATAAATAAAGTCTTTTAAAAACATAATGTGGTTCTTAAAACATAGAAAAACAACTGTATTTCAGGTTGGATTTTTTTTTCTTGTTTTTTTTTTTTCTTTTTCTGGTTGAAATATATTTGACCTATAACTGTGTCAATTTAAGGTATCAACATGTTCATTTGCTACATTCATATGTTTGTAACAATAATTAGCACCTCTGGTGCCTGGGTGGCTCTGTTGGTTAAAGCCTCTGCCTTCGGCTCAGGTCGTGATCTCAGGGTCCTGGGATCAAGCCTCACATTGGGCTCTCTGCTCAGCGGGGAGCCTGCTTTCCCCTCACTCTCTGCCTGCCTCTCTGCCTACTTGTGATCCCTCTCTCTCTGTGTCAAATAAATAAAATAAAATCTTTAAAAAAAATTAACACCTCTATCATGTTATATAGTTATCATTTCTTTTTAGTAGTTGGAATAATTAAGTTCTAGTCTCAGCAAACTTGATGATAATAAAACAAAATATTGTTGTTTATATTCACTGTACTGTGCATTAGAGCTCTAGGAAAGGCTTATTTACTATTCACTGAAAGTTTGTTGCCTTAAACAACATCTGAAAATTTTCTTAAAGAAATAAGGAGTTTCCGGATGTCTGGGTGACTCAGGTCAGCATCTGCCTTAAGCTCCAGCAGTGATCCCAGGGTCCTGGAATCAAGTCCTGCCTTGGGCTCCCTGCTCATCGGGGAGCCTGCTTCTCCCTCTCCCTCTGCTGCTCCCTCTGTTTTTGCTCACTCTCTCTCTCCCTCTCTGTCAAACAGATAAATAAAATCTTTAAAAAAAAAAAAGAAAGGAAAAAAAGAAAGAAAGAAGGAGTTTCACCCCAAAGAAAGACTGAAAGAAATATATTAAAAATTCTCTCTTGTAAATTTTTATATTCTCAAATCGAAAAGAACCTGTTGATTATAAAGTTGGGTACAATACTTGGGAAAAGAGATTGACTATTGCTAGTTGGCATTTGTTTTGCATCTTTTCTCCAGGTGATAAAAGTATTTTTGAGTTAAAATATAATCTATTGAGGGGCACCTGGGTGGTTCAGTTGGTTAAGCATCTGACTTTTGGCTCAGGTCATGATCTCATGGGTTGCACAATCAAGCCCCTTGTGGAGCCACTCCCTGAGCACCCCCCACAACCTGCGTGTTCAACAGGGAGTCTGCTTGAAGATTCTTTCTCTCTGCCCCTCCCTACACATGTGCTCTTGTATGCATGTTTGCTCTCTCTCCACAATAAATAAATGTTTAAATATATATATATATAACGTTATATATATAACGTTATATATATATAATCTATTGAGTAGAATTTATCATGTGCTACAATTTTTCCTCTGGTCATCAATGAAATCGTTTCTTCCTCTCAGATGCTTTCTTTTTTTTTTTTTTAATTTTTTTTTTTTTTAAGATTTTATCTACTTATTTGACAGAGAGAGAGAAATCACAAGTAGGCAGAGAGGCAGGCAGAGAGAGGGGGGGGAAGCAGGCTCCCCAGTGAGCAGAGAACCCGATGCGGGGCCTAATCCCAGGACCCCCAGATCATGACCCGAGCCGAAGAAAGAGGCTCCAACCCACCAAGCCACCCAGGCGCCCCCCTCAGATGCTTTCTTATTTATTAATATTTAACAACTTGTTATTTGATTAGTAGAAAAAATTGAGCACCTTGTTTGAGGGAGGATTGGTTGGTTGGTAGTTTCTCAGTAAACTTTTTATTGAAGTATAACATAACTAAAGAAAAGTACACAAATCATAAGCATATCAATTGATTAATTTTCACAAAGTGAAATGAATAAATGCAATTGTAGATTTTATGTTTTTAAAATTCATTTGCTAATTGTTTAGTTAGACCCAAGTAATCACCACCTAAAGCAAGAATTAGAACACTACCAGTGATTTAGAAGCCCATCTGTGCTCCTTCCTGGTGACTTCCCCGCAGTGGTAACCTGACTTCTAATACCATAAATGACTTTTGCCTCTTTTTGAAGTTTATATGAATCTTCTTGCATCTGTTGCTTTCCATGGTGTTTGCAAGATCAATCATGTTGTTTTCACTGCTGCATATCACAACTTTTTATGCATTCTATTATCAATAGACACGTGTTATTTCCAGTTTGGAACTATTATGAATACTGCTTCTATGAAGTTCATAAACATACCTTGGATCAAAGTGTGATGCATTTCTAGGGGGGTGTATATACCTAGGATAGGTGGATTGCTGGGTTGTGGGATTTGCACATGTTCAGCTTTGGTCAATACTGCCAGTTTTCTGAAGTGGTTGTACCAATCTACACTCCTACCAGGAAGACATGAGTTCTGTTGTTCTACTTCCTCCCCAGCATTTGGTATTGTCAGTCCTTTTATATTGTAGCCTTTCTGTTGGGTAAGTAGTGATATCTCACTGTGGTTTTAAATTGCATTTCCTTGAGGATTAATGAAATTGTTTTTTTCCCCAAATACTGGTATTTTATTTTTTCAGTGTTATAAGATTAATTGTTCATGCACCACACCCAGCACTCCATGCAATACATGGCCTCCTCAGTACCCACCACCAGGCTCGCCCAACCCCTGTCTCCTCCCCTCCAAAACCCTCAGTCTGTTGCTCAGAGTCCATAGTCTCTCATGGCTCATCTCCCCCTCCAGTTTCCTCCCATTCACCCTTCCTTTCCTTCTCACAATGCTCTCTGTGTTTTTCCTTATGCTCCACATGTAAGTGAGACCATTTGATAGTTGGCTCTCTCTGCTTGACTTATTTCACGCAGCATAATCTCTTCCAGTCCTGTCCATGTTGATAAAAAAAGTTGGGTATTCATCCTTTCCGATGGAGGCATAGTATTCTATTGTATATATGGACCATACCTTCTTTATCCATTCATATGTTGAAGGGCATCTTGGTTCTTTCCACAGTTTGGCGATTGTGGCCATTGCGGCTATGAACATTGGGGTACATGTGGCCCTTCTTTGTACTGCATCTGCTTCTTGGGTGTAAATACCCAGTGCTGCAATTGCAGGGTCATAGGGTAGCTCTATTTTTAATTTCTTAAGGAATCTCCACACTGTTTTCCAAAGTGGCTGTACCAACTTGCATTCCCACCAACAGTGTAAGAGAGTTCCCCTTTCTCCACATCCTCTCCAAGACTAATGAAATTTTTTATATGCTTATTAAGAATGTTCCAGGGGCACCTGGGTGGCTCAGTCGTTAAGTGTCTGCCTTCATCTCAGGTCATGATCCCAGGGTCCTGGGATCGAGCTCCACGTAGGGCTCCCTGCTCAGTGGGGAAGCCTGCTTCTCCCTTTCCCACTCCCCCTGCTTGTGTTCCCTCTCTCGCTGTGTCTCTCTCTCTCTCAAATAAATAAATAAGTAAATATTAAAAAAAAAGAATGTTCCAGGCTTTTGGTCATTTTTATCATCTTCTATATCATTTTTTAAATCAATTCATGGGATTTCTTTATATATCTGAGGTTTTTTAAGTCAGCAGTCAGACATAAATATACTGTAACTATCTTTTCCCACTCTGGGGCTTGACCTTTTTACTCTCTTAATGGTATTTTTGATGAACAGAGTCTCATTTACCAATTTTTTTCTTTATGTTAGCATATTCTTTGGGCCTTCTTTTGAAAGCGTTGCTTATTCCAGGGGCGCCTGGGTGGCTCAGTTGGTTGAGCATCTGACACTTGATTTCAACTCAGGTCATGATCTTGAGGTCTTAGGATTAAGCCCCACATTGGGTTCCATGTTCAACGTGGAATCTGCTATAAATTCTCTCTCCTTTTCTCACAGCAAATTCTCTCTCTCCCCCTCTCACTGCCCCTCTCTCACTGCCTCACTCATGTGCTCTATAAATAAATAAATAAATAAATAAATAAATAAATAAATAAATAAATAAATAAAATCTTAAAAAAGAAACTTCACTTATTCCAATATCGTGAATATATTACTCTAGGCTTTCTTCTTAGAGCTTTATTATTTAACCATTTATATTTAAATCTAATGCATCTGCAGTTGTTTTTTTGTGTGAGGTGGGAGGCAAGGGCAAAAACTCATTTTATAAGCGTCTGCCTTCAGCTCAGGTCAAGATCCCAGGATCTCACCCCGCATCAGGCTCCCTGCTCGGTGGGAAGTCTGCTTCTTCCTCTCCCACTCCCCCTGCCTGTGTTCCCTCTCTTGCTGTGTCTCTCTCTGTCAAATAAATAAAATCTTTAAATAATAATAATAATAATAGATTTCTAAAAAATACATTAAAAACCATCATTTCACTACTGTATCATAGTTTTATCTTTGTCATAAATGAGGTAACTACATATACATATATATATGTGGATTTCTTTCTGGAATTTTTGTTCTCTTTCATTGGTCTGTATGTCTTTTCCTAGGTCTTCATTATTATAATAACATAACAAGTCTTGACAACTGATATTCTAAATCACCAGCCTTCTTCTTCTTCTTCTTCAAGATTGTATTGACTCTTATTGGTTCTTTGCATTTTCAGATAAATTTTAGAATCCACTTATCAATTTCTATGGGGCAATGAAAACAACTGCTAGGGTTGCTATTAGAATTGAATTAAATTAGTAAGTCAATTTGGGAAAAATTGATACCTGTGGTAGCTTCATAATGTGTCAATTTAGGTAGGCAAAACTACATCTTCCAGAATTCCCTTCCCTGATAGTTTTTGGTTAGAGTGGGCCACAGGAGATTTTTTTCTTTTTTTGCATGAGATTGGAAGGGCGGAAGTAATGCAGCAGTCATAATTTTTATGTTTAGAATTCCGGAGCAGGCACTGTTACAGCTCGTGCACTTCATCACTCATCTCCCTGCTCACCTTGTTGGTGTGCTAACAGCAGTGGGGCCTGCAATTGCTCCAACTTCCTGTGAATGGTCTTTCAGCTTCTTTGACTTCTATTAGTTTGATCATCTTTAATTTATCTCAATAATTATTTGTAGTCCTTTGGTGTGATAATCTTGTCCACCTTTTATTATTTTATTTCTAGATATTTGATGGTTTTGATGCAATTGTAGATTTTATCTTTTTAAATTTTATTTGCTATTGTTTGTGACTGGTAGATAAAAATACAAATTGATTTTTACATTTTGATCATGTATCCTACAACCTTGTTTAAATTTAGTTTTAGTAGTTCATGAACTCTTTTAGATTTTCTACATACACAATCATGTCATCTGAGATTAATGTGTTTCCTTCTTTTTCTTGCCTTTTTTGGACTATCTGGGACCTCCAGTACAGTGTTGAGTAGAAGTGATGATAAAAGGTAACCTGTGGATACCTGAGTGGCTCAGTCGCCTGAGCATCTGTCTTCAGCGCAGGTCACGGGATGAGTCCCACATCAGGCTCCCTGCTCAGCTAGGACTCTGCAGCTCCCTCTGCCCCTCCCCTTGCTGCTCACGTTCTCTCTCTCTCTCTCTAATAAATAAATAAAATATTTTTTTTTAAAAAAAGATAACCTTGTCTCATTGCCCATCCCAAGGAGGTGTTTTTAAATAACTTACTATGTTTTCTCTGGGTTTTTTGTAGATATTCCTTATCAGATAAAAGAAATTCCTTCTAGGGATGCCTGGGTGGCTCAGTTGCTTAACTGTCTGCCTTCAGCTCAGGTCATGATCCCTGAGTCCTGAGTCCCATACTGGACTCCCTGCTGAGCAAGGAGGGAGCCTGCTTTTCCCTCTGCCTGCTGCTCCCCCTGCTTGTGCTCTCTCTCTGACAAATAAATACATTAAAAACCTTAAAAAAGGGGGGGGGGCGCCTGGGTGGCTCAGTGGGTTAAAGCCTCTGCCTTGGGCTCAGGTCATGATCAGAGGGTCCTGGGATGGAGCCCCGCATTGGGTTCTCTGCTCAGCAGAGAGCTTGCTTCCCCCTCTTTCTCTGCCTACCTCTCTGCCTACTTGTGATCTGTCTCTTTGTCAAATAAATAAATAAAATCTTTTTTTAAAAATTCCTTTTACTCTATATTTGCTGGGAGTTTGTATCACCAATGGTTTTTGCATGATGAAATGCTTTTACTGCATCTACGGAAATGATGATGTGTTTCCTCTTTTTTCCATTAATATGATGCATTACAGTGATTAATTTTCAAATATCAGACCAACCTTAACAAAAGCCAATTTTCAAGGTGACTATTTAGATACTTCATTTTCAGTCTTTCTTCTTTTCAGTATATGCATTGATTTTATTTTTTATTATGTTCAATTAGCCAACATATAGTACATCATTTAACTTTTTGATGTAGTGATCACTGATTCATTAGTTGCACATAACACCCATGCTCATCACATCACATGGCCTCCTTAACACCCATCACCCTGTTACCCCATCCCTCTTCTGCCTTCCCTTCTGTAACCCTGTTTGCTTCCCAGAGTCCAGAGTCTGTCATGGTTTGTCTCCTTCTCTGATTTCTTCCCATTCAGTTTTCCCTCCCTTCCCCTCTGGTCCTCTGTGCAATTTCTTATATTCCACATGTGAGTGAAACCATATGATAATTGTCTTTCTCTGATTGACTTATTTCACTTAGTATAATCCCCTCTGGTTCCATCCATGTCGATGAAATAGTAGTTATTTAACCTTTCTGATGGCTAAGTAATAGTCCATCGTATATATGAACCGCATCTTCTTTATTCATTCATCTGTTGAAAGATAATTTTGGCTCCTTCCCCAGTATATGCATTTAAAGCTACAAATTTCCCTGTATATTTTGGAGGAACACAACTTAAGCCACTACACAGCCTTAAATTAATTATTAATTGTATTACTTCCCTGACAATGCTAGGACTTTAGAACACTTTAACTCCATTTACTATCTCCTGCCTTTTGTGTTATTAATTCTATATATTAATTCTTATTATACATTTATTATATATTTTAAATTGCAAAGAACATTACTGCTGTTTTATATAGTCAAAATCCATTTACATTTACCCATATATTTAGCTTTTTCATTGCCCTTCATTTGTTTTCTGCATTTTATTTTTCCATCTTGGAGCATTTGCTTTCCCTTTTGCTCTTAGTCTGCTGGGACTCGAATTACATGTATGTCAGACCTGTGCACTTTGTCCTATTTGTCTCCGCTGAGATTCTCTTTTTCTTAATCTATTTTCTCCTTTTTCTCTATTATCTTGAATATCCTCATCATAGTTATATTTTAAAAATTGGCTGATATCTATAATTCTGAATCACCTGTCTGATTTTTCTCTTGTGTTCATGGTCATTTTGCCTTATTTCTTGGTATGACTGATATTTTTGATTGACAGTCAGATAGTGTATTGAGAAACTGTAGAAGCTCTGGATCATGAGGGAATTTCCAGGGAGGGTTCATTTCCTCTGCTAGATAGGCTAATCACCTTAATCTAATGAGGATTAATGATTCAAGGTTAGGCTACAGTTTTAGCATAGTCTTTTTCTACCTCTTCATCATTTCTACCCTACAGTGTAGCCTGGGGAATCCCAACCAACAGCTTGGGCAGTTCCCCACAGTCCCCGCTTCATGACCCCCCTTCATAACCTATCTTCAACTCTAATCCTTAACTCCTTGGTAGACTGAGATGACCAAAAAGCTCCACTCTGCTTTTCAGAAACTTTCTCCCTAGCTTCTCGCCTGCTACACTTTGTTGCTTCAGGATTCAGCAAAATGGCTTGGAATAAACCTAATTAATGGGACTCACTTTTCTGCCCCTCCAGTCTCCAATTTGTGTCTGTTTGGATCCACAGGACTGCCAAAAGCTTTTATGGTTTCTCTGCTTTCTAGCAGCAACCCTCTCCCCCCAGACTCTTATGGGTTTCCAGCCACATTCCTTGAGCCCATATTTGTGAAATTCCCCATGGAAAAACATGAATGCAGAATGCTAGTTCAGCTCTCCATGATTTTCCCCTGTTCAGAATCTTGACCTCTCAAGTTCTAAGTTGCCTTAGCAGCCTCCCCATACCCAAGACTTTTTTTAAATCCAACTTCTCTAGTTATTCTTAAAGGGTGCGTTTTTCTGCCATAAGTTACTCTATCATGCTAAAAGTAGAAGTTGTAGCCACAAAGTTTCAGAGCTTCCCCTTCAGTAAAGCTATTGATTATGATTTGAGAAGTTAGACTCCTGAACAAGAGAGTTTATCTTTTTTTTTTTTAAATCTGGTATATGATGGTCTCTAAATCCCAACTGTAATCAGGTGTCCTATGACAAAATATATATTTAAATTATAGAACTTGTCATTGGAAACTTCTGTCTGTAAATGAATTTAGAAAAATAAGTATACAAAATAAAAAACAAATCTTTCTCACAGTTCTGGATGCTGGCGCCAGCAGACCTCATGTCTGATGAGAACCCTCTTTTCGGTTTGCAGATGGCCACCTTCTTGCTGGATCTTCCCCTGGTGGAAAGAGAGATCATCTTTCTTGTGTTTCTTCTGAGGGCACTAATCCCATTATAAAGATTCCACCCTCATGGCCTGATTACTTCCCAAAGGCCCCACATCCAAAAACCATTATACTGGGGATTGGGGCTTCATTCAACATATGAATTTTGGTGGGGACACAAACATTCAGCCCACAGCAGCCATGGATTGTGGTATATGATGAACTCAATTTTCTGTAGCTATATGTGGTAGATGCTGCATTTGCCACCCAGATCCCTCTCCAGAAATGGAGCACTTATCCCCTCAGCCCCTGGAAGTGCTGCAGGAATACAGCCCTCAGCTCTCAGCCTTCTTTGAGGATTGTTTTGCCTGAAGAAAACTGGCCCAAGATCCTACCTCCTTCTAAGGGTAGCTCATATCCAGTGACTGATCATTGCAGTAGGTATAAGCATCTGTTCCCCTTGCCCAAACTTGGGACAATTTTGAAGACTGTCCCAGCTCCAGGGTTTATCATCAGGTTGGTTAATTGGGACTGAATCTCAGTTCAACTTTCTCCCTCTTTTTGTTTCTTTTGCCTCCCTTCCCAGGACCACTCCCTCATAAATGTCCTGCACACTAATCTCCATTTCAGAGTCAGCTTCCCAAAGAACCCAAGCTGTGACACAAACACTAATACAAGTACATGGTGTTGACCTTTGTTAACATATTTTTTCCCTTTTGCTGACCTCTATTTTTCAAATGTTCAACAAACAAATATTTGAGGAAAAGAAAAAATACGGAAGGTTCTTTTTTCTGTTTTTTTTTCTTTTTTTTACAAAATAAGATGAGGATGCATTTCTATCAGCTTTAGCAATAACAAAATATGCCAAATTTTTGTCCTAAACATAAAATAGCTGAAAATAACATAGAAATTGAAAAGCCAAAATACCATCCCTATTTATCTAGAGAAATGCAAAGGAATACAGAGATGAAAAGTAAGTAGGCAGGGGCGCCTGGGTGCCTCAGTGGGTTGGGGCCTCTGCCTTCAGCTCAGGTCATGATCTCGGGGTCCTGGGATCAAGCCCCACATCAGGCTTTCTGCTCGGCAGGGAGCCTGCTTCCCCTTCTCTCTCTGACTGCCTCTCTGTCTACTTGTGATCTCTCTCTCTGTCAAATAAATAAATAAAATCTTTAAAAGAAAAAGAAAAGTAAGTAGGCATATAATCAGTTCCCATTAGGTAGCAAGTTAAATACCAAGCCAAAGCTTCCTCACTAAATCATTTTGCAGTGGCTATCTCATTCCCAAACTCATGCAACATCACACTTGAGCCAAGATCACTTAATATCACTTTTTCATTCCCTCACCACTTGTTCATTTGATCCACCTGCCTAGTCTACTATGATCTTGTGAACTTTCAGTCCTACACATACCTATGTTTGACAAGCATTTCTTAACAACCATCAGTGGGTCAGCGTATTAATTTCCCAGGGCTGTGTACCACAAACTGGGTGGCTTATAATAACAGAAATTTATTCTCTCATAATTCTGGAAATCAAGGTGTCAGCAGGGCCATGCTTTCTCTGAAACACTCTATGGAAGATCCTCCCATGCTTCAGCTATTGGTGATTGCCAGCAATCCTCACATGACATTTTCCCTGTGTGTCTGTGTTAATGTATCCTGGTCTTTCTTATAAGAACTCCAGTGGTTGTTTTTAGGGTCCATCTTAATCCAATATAACCTCAACTTAATTACATTACAAAGGCCCTATTTCCAAATAAGGTCATATACTGAGGTTCAAACTGGACATGATTTTAGAGGAGATACCATTCAATTCAGTATAGTCTGCCCTCTGGCTCCCCCAAACCCACATCCACGGCATGTGCAAAATACATTTTACCCCATCTCAAAATCCCCCCAAATCTTAACCCATTGCAGCATTAAATCTAAACATCATCAACGGGCCCCTGGGTGGCGCAGTTGGTTGAGCGACTGCCTTCAGCTCAGGTCATGATCCCGGAGTCCCGGGATCGAGTCCCACATCGGGCTCCCAGCTCCATGGGGAGTCCGCTTCTCACTCTGACCTTCTCCCTTCTCATGCTCTCTCTCACTCTCTCTCTTCCCTAATAAATAAATAAATAAATAAATAAATAAATAAATAAATAAATAAAATCTTTAAAAAAATAAAAATAAATATCATCAACAATCAATTTGCTATCTATATGAAAAAAGTAAAAGATATTGTATATCTATCTTATGCTATACTCCAAAATCAAGGGCAGAAGGATTAAGGATATAAGTGTAAGAGGCAAAAATTTTCACTTTTAGAAGAAAATAAAGAATATGTTTTCCATCTCGGGGTAAGGGAAAATTTCTTAAACATACGCAGAAACACAAAATGGATGAAAATATTCATAATTCAACTATATTAAAGTTGAGATATCTTTTCACTGGCAATGTAAATAAGCATACCATAAACTGGGAGAAGATAGTTTCAACACTGACAAAGAATTAGTATCCAAAAATGCCCACAAGTCAATAGTAAAAGGTAAACAACCCAATAGAAAAATGGGCTAAAGATACAAGCATTTTACTTCAGAGGAAATACAAATAGACCATAAACATGTGAAAAAAAAAAACCTCAATGTTATTTGCACTTTATATCATCTTAACCATTTTTAAGTGTACAGTTCAGTAGTGGTAACTATATTCACATTGTCCTATCACTATTTATTAAAATTCCTTCCTTCCAGTTGAGAGTTGCAGTGCCACTTTAATCTTCCATATATTCATGAGTCTATCTCTGGACTGTATTTCATTCCACTGATTGATTTAGATATTCCTCCTCCAATACATCTTAACACATCCTCTAACACTATCATATACAACTTGGTAATAAGTTTTGATATCAGGTAGGGAAAATCTCACACCTAACTCTTCCTTGCTTTTTTTTTAGATTTGGTCTCCCATATAAATTTTGGAATCAGTCCTGAGTTCCTTCAAAATCCCATTGGGAATTTGATGAGACTTGCATTGAATTTATAGATCAATTTGGGAAGAATTCCTATGTTCAGGATATTGAGTCCTCTCATCCTTGGATGTGGCATATCTGTTTATTTAGGTGTTCTTTAATGAATTTCAATAAAATTTTATTATTTCTTTCATACAGGTTTTGCACATTCTAGTTTTATTGCAATCATAAGTGGTTTTTCCTTAAGAATGGCTTATCAAACTAGTATAAAAGACATTTTTGAAGCACTTGTAGACATTTTAATATGGACTGGATAGTAGATGATACTAAGGTATTGATATTAACTTGGTTAGGTTAATATGTTTGAATGGTATTCATTATGGAAAAAAGAAATAAGATCTTTAATTATTAGAAACTTATACCTAAGTATTCATTAGCAAAGTGATATGATATTTTGTATGTTTTAGAAGTTAATAAAAATCATTTTAGTTTGTTTTACAAATAAGGGAAGAGATAAAAGAAGAATGGCAAAATAGTGACAATTGTTGAAGCTAGGTAATGGTTATGGGGGATTTCATTATACTATTATCCTTATTTTTGTGTATGTTTGAAATTGTCCATAATAGACTTTAAAATTATATTTTCTTTTTTTTTTTAAAGATTTTATTTATTTATTTATTTGAGAGACAGAGAAAGTGAGAGAGAGCATGAGAGAAGAGAAGGTTAGAGGAAGAAGCAGACTTCCGTGGAGCTGGGAGCCCGATGTGGGACTCAATCCCGGAACTCGAGGATCATGACCTGAGCGGAAGGCAGTTGCTCAACCACCTGAGCCACCCAGACGCCCTAAAATTATATTTTCTACTTATTTTTTGCTAAAGTATAGAAATGTATACACTCATTCTGTGGTATTTCATTATGGCAGCCCTAACAAACTAATACACTTCATGTAAGTGTATTTGTCCTTTTTGCAACCAGCTTATTTCAGTTAGCATATTGTCCTCAAGCTTCATCCATGTCATAGAATAAGACAGGAATTACTTCTTTTTTTAAAAGTGGAATAATATTCTTTTTTTTTAAAGATTTTATTTATTTATTTGAGCGAGGCTGCACATGCCTGCGCTAGGACACAAGCACAAACTGGGGGGGAGGGGCAGAGGAAGAGGGAGAAGCAGGATCCCCACTGAGCAGGGAGCCTGACTAGGGGCTAGATCCCAGGACCCCAAAACCCCAGGATCACAATCTAAGCCGAAGGCAGAAGCTTAACCGACTGAGCCACCTTGGCGCCCCTAAAAGTGGAATAATATTCTATTGTATATATATATATACCACATTTCATTTATCCATTCATCTGCTTATGGACATTTGAGTTGTTTCCACCTGGCTGTTGTGAATAATGCTGCTGTGAACGTGGCTGTGCAAATATCTCTTAGAGATTCTGCTTTCAGTTCTTCTGCATATATCAAGAGGGATTACTGGATCATATGATAGGCTGATTTTAAATTTCTTGAGGAAATGCCATGCTGTTTCATGGTAGTCACACCATTTTATAATCCCACTAAAAGTGTGCAAGAATTCCAGAATTTCTCCACATCCTCATCAGCACTTATTTTCTGTTCTTTTGATAGTAGTCATCCTAATCGATGTGCAGTAGTATCACACTGGTTTCAATTTGCATTTTCCTAATGATCATTTGTTATTTATAAAAATGCAGACTAAGACCTTTTTGAAATACCATTTACATTCACTGTATTTATTGGAAAAGTTAATCTGACAATACCAAGAATTGACAAGGACAGAGAATTTAAAAAAAATAATAAACACTGCTAGTGGGCATGTACATCGTTAATCTCTGAAAAACAATTTGGCATTACCTTGTAAAGTGAATATTCATTTTCCCTAAGACTCAGCAATTCTATTCCACCTAGGAATAGTCCATTCCTGTGGTGCTTTTCAAACCCTGAGTCAACACTCACTTGTGAGTTCTGTAATCCATTTACTGAGAGTCACAATTAGCATTCTTAAGCGGCAGGGAAGTGACTATTTTATTATTTTGTGAAACTTTTAGATATATGAGTTTGTTTACTGGTTGAAGACACCAATTGCATTTCTATCTCTCAAAAAAAATAAAGTCTATAAAAAAACAAAATGGTCATAATAACAAAACTTCGAAGCAAACCAAGTGGCCAGAAAAATTATAAATTTGCAGTGTATTCATATAAGGCAACTCTAAAAAGCAATGAAAATGAATTCATGAGACTTACAAACATCTCCTTAAATGAAAAAAGACCACAAAGACTGGCATTTTTATAAAGCTCCAAAACAAGTAAAACTGAACAATATGTTGTAGAGGGATACACACATGGGAAAGGATTAATAAGGACAAATTAGTATACACAGAATAATAAAATTGGGAACACATTTGGCAAGTGGATGAAATGGGAAAGAAAAGTATAGATGCAATAGTACTGGTGCTCTAGTTCTTACATGCATTCATGGATATTCATTTTATTAATATGCAATATAATTTAAATTACTAAATATATTATCATGTATAGTTATGTAACTTATATATGTATAAAAATGTTCCTTCCTAAAAGTGTACATCCTCTTTTTGCACAGTAGTGAGTCAACATTCCCAAGCAGAAACTGATTTTCCTGAAAAACAGGTTAAAAAGTTAAAGACAAGGGGAAAAATGCTTGTCAGCATGCCAAAGGTCAACATGTATCATTTCATGTAAGCATACCTTACTTTCAAGCAGTTTCCTGAGGCCAGGGCATGGAGTAGGGAATGGTAACAGCTAGATCACTACCTTAAGCATGATAATTAACTGTGTGCTTTCCTTCCTTTGATGGTATGTGTATATGTGTGTGTGTGTGTGTGTATGTATATGTATATATATATAGCACAAATTATTAAACTTTGTCGGTGATGCGTATACCCAGAGTATTCACACCCCAGCCAAGTCAGTATAATGCTTATATCTTTATGGGCCCATTAGTAACTTCTGACCTAACGACTATGGGAACAGTAATTAATCAGAGCCATCCCTTTCACTTATTAATTTAGAATTGGAACAAACTTGCATCGCTTTCCTTGGGGCAACTTATCCAAAGTTCCAGTTAAGTGGAAAGCAACTCATTCGTTTCGAGATGCGACTTACAAGAAACAACAGAATAGCAGTTGCAGGGGAAAGGAAGAGGCAGTAAAGAAAACGGAAAAGAAATCCCCAGAAGAAAGGGATTATGAAAGCTGAAAAATGGAAATTTCCACACTAAGAAATCCAAAATAATATGCAAGATCGGCGGGAAACTTTCAAAGGCTGTTTTCAGTGTAATAACAATAAGGAAATTCAGCTCAGGAAGTCCATGTATTAAAAAAAGACAATAACCAAAACCATTCGAATTCAGCAAAACCCCACTGCAAAGATGGCGGTGGAACGAAGCCCCTTCTCCTCCCGCGGCCAAAGGTTCTCGCCTCACATTTCCCACAAGCCCCTCGCAAGGCCCCACTCGCCGAAACCTGCCGGGCCGGTCTCCCACCACTGCGCACGCGCCGCACCACGTCACGTGCCCTCCCGGGGCTCAGCGGAGCTGGCAGGAGGGGCCTTGCCAGCTTCCGCCGCCGCGTCGCTTCGGGGCTCGAGCGGCGGGTTTTCGCTGCCTCCGCTGCCGAGGGGCAGCCCGGGGTAGCGGGGCCGAGCGAGAGGCGCGCGGTGGCGCGGCCATGGGACTGTGCCGACCCCGGTGACAGCTGGGAGCCGAGCGGCCCAGGCCCTGAGCGCGTCTGCTCCCGGGGGCCTCGCCCTCTTGCTTGCAGGGCCGGGGCTCCTGCTGCCGTTGCTGGCGCTGCTGTTGGCGGCGGCAGCGGCGGCCAGGATCATGTCGGGCCGCCGCTGCGCCGGCGGGGGCGCGGCCTGCACGGGTGCGCTGGCCGAGGCCGTGGAGCCAGCCGCCCGTGAGCTGTTCGAGGCTTGCCGCAACGGGGACGTGGAGCGAGTCAAGAGGCTAGTGACCCCCGAGAAGGTGAACAGCCGCGACACGGCAGGCAGGAAATCCACCCCACTGCACTTTGCCGCAGGTAACCGAAACCGATGCCGCCTCGCTTTGCCCTACACCCCACCTGCCCACCCTGGCTCTCAGGCCTGAAACCAAACGCTACGCTTCTCTGACCCCGGCTTTTCCCCCTAGGACTCCGGTGCTGGTCATCTCGCTTTCATCGATTGGGGACCAAGGCGAGGACAGGGGGCTAGGGGGCGAGCGTGCCCGACTCACTGGATTTTTTTTTTTTGCTTTGTTTTGTATCAACAATACCTGTACCAACTTCCGGTCTTGCTACTCTAAGAGCCTTCCATACAAAAGAGTAGGGGACGCAGTAGACCTTGTGATTTGAAACGCCAGTTATCTCCAAAATTTATCGTTCTTTCAAGTTCCATTATAACTCTTATCAGTCCTTGGGTTTAGGTTTTAAAGGCCTTTGTAAAATACAAGAGTATAATTTAGGAGTAGCAGCTTAATTAGCCATTGACACATTAGTGTTAATGGGTTTATCAGGGTCGCCAGTCATTAGCAAGTTTCTGGAGAGGCTAGAACTGGAAATAGTCAAGTTTGGGTGAACTGAGATCTGACTTGGGGGGGGTGCGGGCGGGTCGTGGCTGCCACATACACAAGTTGGGGGGGAAAGTGGTAGGATGAGAGGAAAAGATGGTGGAGGTACTTAAGCTGGGATCTAGAATTCAAGTTGGGACGCATCTCGCCTCGTTCTGAGATTTAGATCGTTTGAATTACTTTTCCTTTAAAATTTACGAGGTTACTTTATGATATAAAAGTATTGGGTTTAAAAAAAAGCATTGGGTTTAATTGAAGAATTTAAAAGAACTAGGGGTGAGACACTCATAAACTATTTCCATAAAGCATTTATACCTTTCACTTGGAGAAAAGATCATGACTATATCCTCAGGTGAGCTATGCATGATTGAAAATGGGAATAGGTTCTCACACTTAGGATGATCTTGGTTTTTTATTTTGTATTACATGATTGTTTAAAATAATTTTTTGAAAAAGCAGAATACTTTTTTTTTTAAGATTTTATTTATTTATTGGGGCTCCTGGGTGGCTCAGTGGGTTAAAGCCTCTGCCTTCGGCTCCGGTCGTGATCCCAGGGTCGTGGGATCGAGCCCCACATCAGGCTCTCTGCTTGGCGGGGAGCCTGCTTCCCCCTCTCTCTCTGCCTGCCTCTCTCTGCCTACTTGTGATCTCTCTCTCTCTGTCAAATAAATAAATAAAATCATTTTATTTATTTATTTAACAGAGAGATCACAAGTAAGCAGAGAGGCAGACAGAGGGAGTGGGGGAAGCAAGCTCCCTGCTGAGCAGAGAGCCAGATTCATGGCTGGATCCCAGGACCGAATTGGAAGGCAGAGGCTTAACCCACGGAGCCACCTAGGTGCCCCAGAATACGTTTTAAAAGGTTCCCTTCTTTTGGAGTAGGCATGATGAGCAGAGAAAGAGTGTAAGAATAATTTCCCATGTTCACAGACATTGCTTTTACTTGAGTTGTTTGCTTTAACTGTTTTAAAATCTAGGGGCACCTGGTTGGCTCAATGGGTTGAAGCCTCTGCCTTTGGCTCAGGTCATGATCTCAGGGTCCTGGGATCCAGCCCTGCATGGGGCTCTCTGCTCAGCAAGGAGCCTGCTTACCTCCCCCTCTCTCTGCCAGCCTCTCTGCCTACTTGTGATCTGTCTCTCTCTCCCCCTCTCTCTCTCTGTCAAATAAATAATCTTTAAAAAAAAGTTCCTCCAAGTCTTTAAAAAAATAAATAAAGTAAAGTCTAAATACTACTAGAGGGTATGCTTTCTTTATCAGTTCCAACTTTGTTGGATTCCTATTTGGGGAGTCTTTTAAGAGTAAGGTTTGGTGGGAGAACTGGAAACAGCCTGTGAGCAGCAGAAAGAGAAAGGAGAAAAATACTAAATTCACATCTCACCTGTTTGCCGTTTTGCCTTAAATTTTAGTGATCAGTGCTATCTATCTTTTCTCAGCTAATTTGGATTGTCCTGTTTGGCCATGTAGTCAACATTTAAACAACTAATTTGGCAAATTGTCATAACCAACTGATAAGTAATCCAAAGGGTAGTGTTACTTAGATTCTGTTCATGTGATCTGTGGGATAAAAATAGCCAAGCAAGATCTTAGTTGCTATCTTTCAAGAATTTGGTGTATTAATGAGTTCATATCTGAAAATAGTAATATTTAGAGGTTATGGGATTAGCTTCTTACTGGCCTTGTTCCTCCTCCACCATCCCACCCGCAGTTTTCCCCCAACATTTCAAAGTACTTTTTTTACATAGATTTCATGTGGCTTTGGCTGAAATGGAAAATTTGTTTTAGGAACCAACGTGTCTCACTATTTACCTAAATTATCTAGTACAGATTATACAACTAAGAATTTAAGATGTAAAAGGAGAGTAATAAAAGGTGCTAATGGTGTACATTAAACCAGAGCATTAAAAGCCTTGCATTTAAACCCAGGCATATAAGAAACTTAAAAAATTAGCTTTGTAAATTCAATCTGAGTTAGTAATTAATGAGAGAGCATATTTTAATTTTTAAATAAATGTATCCAGCTGCATTTTCCCTTACATGAGGAAAATACATTTTATAATCTCTTGCAGACAGTGAGCTGTCATTTTGGTGCACATATAAACATGCCATTGGAAGCTCAGTGTAGGTGTGGGGACTGTGGAACTGCTTGATAAGCAGTTCCTTGTGTTTGTACTTTGTAGGGTAAGCCATGGGGGGGGTGTTTAACCAATCAAAGTTTGGAGGTTTTATGGGGGGACGGGACATGTTTTTGTCTTTCTGTTTTGATTTCCAAGGAATAGGAATGAGATTTGTACAGACTAAGGAAATGAATCATGATAGAAGAACAGTTTAGAAAAAATTAGATTTGCCTTCTCATCTAAAATATTTAGTTAAGTTAAAAGAATTGTCACTTGCTCCCAATAGTTAACTCCCAAGGAGTTAAGTTCTTCTGTTAATAAAAAATAATAAATGTAAATAGGAACTTTTTTTCTATTGGGTGCTTTTTACTATTAAACTAGATTGCATTTCTTCTAGATAAATGATTTAAGAAGCCATTTATTTTGGTCTTTTTTTTTAAGATTTATTTATTTTAGGGAGAGAGAGCTCAGGGTAGGGGTGTACAGAGGGAGAGGGAGAGAAAGAATCTCAAGCAGACTCTGCGCTGAGCTTGGCTCCCAATGTGGGGCTCAATGATCCTGAGATCATGACCTGCGTCAAAATCAAGAGTTGAACACTTAACAGACTGAGCCACCCAAGCACACCTTCAGCAGCCATTTCTTATGAGGAAAAATTGTTTCCTCTTTAATCCCCGCAGCACACAAAGGATATGAATGATTTTTTTAATACATCACAAAACTTGTTGATGAGTAGGGAAGCTGCAAATCTAATTTTCCCAAAAGCAATAGCGTCTGAATTTCTTCACAGTATAATCCCCTAGAAAACAGCAGATTTCAGTAAAGGAGATTGGTTCTCTGAATTTATTTCTGAAAAATAAAGAAGAGAGACAAAGCCTTTAGAAGAAAGTCATGTTGTCTGTCATAGCCAAAGAAGGAAGTATATAGCATTTTCTAGAATCTTAGAATAGGGTTGGGGGTGGTGATAGAATTCCATGGCTTCAGTCTTTACGGCGTGCAGAGAGGTATCATTCAGTAGAGAAATATGTAAAACATTTTTTAGGTTTAAGGAATTCACATAAAGAGATTATGGAGAGAGATGTACATATTTATGTTATTGCGGAATGACAAATTGAGAAGAGCTTGCATTGTGGAGTTCTAGCTAAACAAGGTAACACTTGTGTTTCTATGCTACTCAGACATCTACATTGGACTAAGACTGAATTTCAATTATTATATTCAGTTGTGTGAATTGCATGTAAGAGGGTTTTGGAGGGGGTTGGTGTCTTTTTTTTTGTATTTGTTTTAAAGATTTATTTATTTGAGAGAGAGATGGAAAGTGTGCTATTGGGGGAAGGGTAAAGGAGGAGAGGGAGAGAATTTCAAGTAGACTCTGCACAGTGCAGGGCTAGATCCCTCGACCCTGAACTGAAATAAAGAGTCCAGCCATTCAACCAGCTGAGCCACCCAGGCGCCCATGGTTTGGTATTTTACTCAGAGGAGGGAAGTGAATTTAGAATATCTGGAATTTATTACAAAAGCAACAGATAAGAAAACTAGAGTCACTTTAGAGATGAAAGAAGACTGAGGTTAGACAATGCTACTGTCTTCACATATGTAGAAGACAAGTACAAAAGTGAAATGGATATTGGATATGAATTGTGTGGCTTGGGCAGTCAAAACCAGGGCCAGTAGGTGAAAGGTTACGAGGAATCAGACTGCCTTTAATAATCTGTTTGACTGTGGAATTGGCTGTAAGTGTTCAAACAGTGGTTGGATTGGCGTCTTTCAGAGATGTTATAAAAGAGTGGGCATTTGGGGGCACCTGGGTGGCTCAGAGGGTTAAAGCCGCAGCCTTCGGCTCGGGTCATGATCTCAGGGTCCTGGGATCGAGCCCCACATCGGGCTCTCTGCTCGGCCGGGAGCCTGCTTTCCCCCCTCTCTCTGCCTACCTCTCTGCCTGCTTGTGATCTCTCTCTCTGTGTGTCAAATAAATACATAAAATCTTAAAAAAAAAAAAAAAAAAAAAGAGTGGGCAGTTGGACCAAATGGTCAGAAGTCAGACTGATATAAAAAAGTGGAATGTTGGGTGCCTGGGTGGCTCAGTTGGTTGAGCAACTGCCTTTGGCTCAGGTCATGATCCTGGAGTCCCGGGATCGAGTCCCATGTCGGACTCCCAGCTTTGCGGGAAGTCTGCTTCTCCCTCTGACTTTCTCCCCTCTCATTCTCAGTCTCTCGCTCTCTAATAAATAAATAAATAAATCTTTAAAAAAAAAAAAAAGTGGAATGTTTACCCCAATTGAATGTTTTAACAAGTCAGCTACTAAAGATATAATAGCCTTTGTGATTGCCTTTCCCAAAATGGTGCTGTCAAAGACCTCCAAAAACATCTCAAGAACATTTCCTACTTTTGACTATAGGCCAATGCCGTAATTATAGGAGATGCACAAAATGAACCCATATACCTTACCTAGGTCTAGAATTATAGATTATTTCCAGAATTTGTTTTGTTGTGGGAAATGATTAAATCCTACATCAGTTTAAAACAAAAAACAAAAAAAAAAAAAACAAAAAACAATATCAAGTACAGACGAGTCTGTTTAAGAATTCAGAATCTTTCTTGACTTACCAGATCTCCCAGTATATTGCCAAGACTTGAGCTACACCCCTTTCTTCAGATCTTGTTGGATATAGAGATTTACTTCAATAATAGCTAGTTTGGAGTATTTGTTTTAGTACTCCCCCATTCAGATTGTCAGGATTTAATCAACCCAGAGGCCATGGCACTCTTTTCCAGGTTTCCCCTAATCTGACCAGAGAGGTAGTGTATCTGTCCCACGTTGAGCTGAGCAAAACCTTATTGCTTATAATTCCTCATTCTAAAGAAATATATATGGAAAGTACCTTTTCTGGATCTTGGTAAACTAAAGTTAATAGTAAATGAGAGGTTTAAGATAGCATCCCTCAGAAAAATCTGTTAAGAGTCCTAGCTGTAGGGCGCCTGGGTGGCTCAGTTGTTAAGCAACTGCCTTTGACTCAGGTCATCGTTCTGGAGTCCTAGGATCGAATCCCGCATCGGGCTCCCTCCTCACTGGGGAGTCTGCTTCTCCATTTGACCTCTCCCTCTCTGTCAATCTCTCTCTCTGTCAAATAAATAAATAAAATCTTTAAAAAAAAAAAAAAGAGAGAGTCCTAGCTGTATAAGTCAAAGATGAAGGCTTCTTGATTATACATTCCCAACTTCCAGACCGCAAGAGCTTTCTCTGGCTTGTAGTGTTTTTTGACATTTTCTCTTTCTGAGCTTTTCCTTCTGACAAAGAAAGCCCTGTGTGACACCAGCCTGGACGTCAGTATCATTTCATATTGGACAGCTTATATCAATGGCCCTTCCCTCATTTGGACTGTAAAAAAGAGGGGAGGTGGTGGCCCTCAGTGAAACTGTCTGAGAGTCTAAATTGGTTTTTCTGTTGTGACTTCCTCTGCTCTTTGGAAGCCATTCAGATTAAATCATGTTTTAGTATAGTAGCAAAATAAGATGTTAACAATAGTCATGGTTGGCAATAGTCCTGAAACTTACGGCACTGACATAGTAGTGAAATTTGATGAGGAAAAAATTGAATAGACTCCTGAATGGTCACATATCATCAACTGTGTAGTCTCTTGTGAGGGTCATTTGCTTATTCTTCCAACAAAATATTAGACAATGTACTAAACAAATGTTTATCAAGTCCTGCTATATGCCAGGTACGGGCCTTGGCCAGTGAGCAGAAATGAACAGGACATAATACCTACCATTAAGTAACAGTTTATTAATCAGCAAATTTACTTTCCAAATAAGACTGTTTTGTTTTCCTGCCAGTGCTTCTTAGTGAATTCAAACTCAATGTATGATTTCATCAGTATTTTCAAATGTAGAGCAGTATTTGAAGATGAGTCCTGTTCCATAATTATAAAATAGACTGTAGTGTATCCTGAGCAGCCATGACTACTAACTTTAGGCTTCTGATACCTTTGTAAATAGATCCTTAGGATTTGGAGATTGGCATTAAGTCTAAGGATATGCCTTCTCATGTTTTACCTGGCCAGTGAGAACATGATCAGAATATATCCTACAAAGCTTTTTTTTTTTTTTTTAAAGAGTACTTAACCAGAAGACTTGGAACTGTTCTTGAGACCATAAGAATGAGGATTTCATCAAGGATTAGCCCTCGGAGTTTGAGAAACATCTTAAATCTAAAGATTTTGGGTGCCTCAGTCAGGTTAAGTGTCTGCCTTTGGCTCAGGTCATGATCTCAGGGTCCTGAGATCGAGCCCCACATCGGGCTCCCTGTTCAGCAGGGAGTCTCCTTCTCCCTCTCTCTCTGTCCTGTTCGTGCTCTCTCTCAAATAAATAAAGTCTTTTAAAAAAAAATATCTAAAGGTTTTGCCATACTCCCAACAATAAAAGATTTTAAAATTTGAAATAACTACCTACTGACCTCCTCTAAGTAATTTTTTTTTCATGCCGAGAAGTGGCCTCAGACCTTCAAAAGCTCCGACTCTTCATTTACTCTTTCAAGATAGTAACATGACCTCCACTCACATACTGTAGTCTTTACAGTGCAACTTTAAAAACGTGCTGATTGGGCGCCTGGGTAGCTCAGTTGGTTAAGCGATTGCCTTCAGCTCAGGTAATGATCCTGGAATCCTAGGATTGAGTCTCACATCGGGCTCCCTCCCTTCTCAGCAGGAGTTTGCTTCTCCCTCTGACCCTCCCCCTTCTCATGCTCTCTCACACTCTCTCTTTCTCAAATAAATAAATAAAATCTTCTAAAAATAACAATTTTTTTAATAAATAATAGAAAGTTGCTGGCTTCTGCTGTCAGTCTCTAGACAGGTTTCAGTGACCTTAATGGCTAGGGAATCATGTTGAAACAAAGTTACTGAGTTAGTCATCTGTGTCTCAGACTGTTGGTTACTATGTAGCTATAATAACTTGACCCTTTCCACCCATATTTTCTCCCCCCTAAAACTTCAGTTTTAGTATTCATCTAGTATTCTTTCACACGTGTGAGTATTGAGTCTCTTTAACTCTGGTTTTAAGCAACCCTCTTCTCTTCCCAAATGATATTTTTAACAAAAGACTACAATTGGGCACCTGGGTGGCTCAGTCGATTAAGCATCTGCCTTAGGCTCAGGTCATGCATGATCCCAGAGTCCTGCTTCTCTCTCTCTCTCTCTCTCTGATAAATAAAATCTTAAAAAAAAAAAAAGACTGATACTTGACCTGTCTTCAGCTAGTCACCAATCCTTTAGAACAGGTATCTTCCTAATTGACACTATCTGTTGCCACAACCACATGTTCAACTAAAGTTATTTCTGTGCTCACCTCACATTTTTTGAGAAGTTTGCCTGTGAATCACCATTTTGATTACTTCAGATGTATTGATTACCAGTGAAAAATAGTGATCCTTCTAGAAGTGTTTGGGCACATCAAGTAACTTTCCAAAAAAAGAGATACTTTTACTAATTTTACTTTACTCTGACTACTTTTCTCTTACTCTCCAGTTTAATAATTCTTTTCCAAAAGCATTTCCTCTGTGTGGGTACTGAATGGCTGGGATAGCAGAATTATTAATTGGGGCAACTGTGGATGGCTTACTTGGAGAGGACAGTAAGATCAGTGATGTCCAGGCAGAGATAAGGAAGACTCAAGTCAAAGCATAGTGGCAAAATATTTGGCCTTTTTCTCCTTAAAAATTTTCCTTCATAGTTTTTGCAATGTCATTCTTTCTTAATTTTACTTCTCAGTCTTTTTTCTCATATTATGATATATTAACTCAGCAAATACCAATAAATTGCTGTGTGTCACGCAGTATGAAGGACACTGGGTGAGTAATGATAAACTAAGAGAGACTGGTTCCTGCCTTTTATGGACTTAAAAGCCCAGGAGATAAGTAAATTCAGATTTTATTAAGTGCCAGAGGACATTGCTGTGAATTACAAAGACAAATATCCCCATTTTTCTGCAGCTTACATTCTAGTGGAGAAGAGGGGGAGACCAACTAAACAGAATGTTAAGATAGGAAGTAATACAGGTGGGTAGAATGGACTGCATTAGGTAGGTTGGTCAGGGGTGGCTTCCTTAAGGTGGTGACATTTAAATGGATTAGACAATAAGTAGAAGGAATGAATAGTGCTAGAGATGACTACAGTAAGTAGTGAGAAATGCAGAGAACAAGGGAGGAGCAGTCCAAGCAGAAGGGCAGCGTATACCAAGTAAGTCCCTGATGTAACGTTGGCATACTTGATAAACTGAAAGAAACCTGGATCATAGCTTGGAAACTGAAGAATAATATGAAATGAAATTAGAGAAATAGGTAAGAGCTAGTTCATGCAACAGGCCTTGTAGGACACAGTAGAGTGATGGAATTTTATTCTGTGAGCATCACTAGGAAGCCAGTAAACTATTTAAAGAAATATTATATCATTGGTAATATAATGATAATATGTTGGTACATATTATATCGTGGATTAAATAATTTAAATAATTTGACGATTATTTTTTGGTGGGATTTTTTTGGTTTTTGGTTTGGCTTTTGTCTTTTATGTAGGCTCCATACCCAGCATGGGGCCCAACTGGGGCCTGAACTCAGTGATCCCGAAATCAAGACCTGAGCTGAGATCAAAAGTCAGACTTTTTTTTTTTTTTTAAGCCAAATTTAACCAACTGAACCACCCAGGCACTCCATGATGATTGTTTTTAAAAGGTCACTGGGGACAGAAGTGGAGAGGCCCAATTAAACTGTTGAAATAGTTCAGGCTGGATACAGTTGTGGCTGAGACAGAGCAAGGGTCCTTGGAAATGAAGAGAAGTTTGGAAACATGTTGAGTTTGAGATGGCTTTGAAATATCCAGGTGGAGATATGTCCAGTAGTAAACTGTCTGGAATTCAGGTGAATTCAGGTGAAAAGTCTAGCTAGACTGGAGATTTAAATTTAAATGGTACTTAATGCCATAGGAGTAGATGAGATCATCTAAGAAGGGAAAAAAGGATAGAGAACTGAGTCTGGAGGGATGAGAACATTTAGAAATTGGGTGGAGGAGGCAAGATGGCCTTGGGTAGATAGGACACAGTAGGACAGCCCAGACTTGAACTCCTCCTCTTCTGCCACAAACCTGTTTTGTCTGCAGCCTTCCCATCTAAGATGATGCCAACTCCACCCCTTTATCTCAGTCCAAAAACTTTAATGTCATGCATGACTCCTCTCACTCTCACCTTTTCACCCCTACACTCACCCCACATCCAATCCATGAGAAATTATGTAGGCTCTGCCTTCAGAGTATCCAGAATCTGCCACTATTTATTCTGACAATTGCCACCACATTCTTAGAGTGGTCCTTGAGCCTATGTATCTGGCCCTCATTACTTCTAACCTCATATCCTACTTTGCTGCTGCTTTCTCACTCAGCTTCAGTCACTCTGGCCATACTTTTGGCAGTAAGGCTAACTCCCTATCTTGCAAGTCTTTGATCAAATGTTACCATCCCAACAACACCTGTGGAGACCTCCCTATTCAACTTTATAACCCACTTGCATACACACACCCTGATCACTTCTTATTCTGCTCTTTTTCCTGTAACCTTCTAGCATATTTATTTATTTATTTATTTATTCGTTTATTTATTTTTTATTAGAGAGCGAGAGACTGAGAATGAGAGGGGAGAAAGTCAGAGGGAGAAGCAGACTTCCTGCAGAGCCAGAAGTCCGATATGGGACTCGATCCCGGGACTCCGGGATCATGACCTGAGCCGAAGGCAGTTGCTCAACCAGCTGAGCCACCCAGGCGCCCCCTAGGATATTTATTTTTTGCAGTTGTTGCTCAGTTACCCCCATAACTGAATAGAAGTTCCTCAAAGGCAGAGATTTGGTCTCTTGTTCACTAGCAAGTCCCAGGCACCAAAAAAAGTGTCTGTCATGTGGTAGATATTCCCTGATCATTTGTTAAATGAATGGATGAGACAGGAAAACTAGGAGTGTGTGATGAAATGGAAATTTTGGAGAGGCTGTTTCAGCAAGGAGGGGAGTACTTAGTTGCCAAATGTTGTTGAGGGGTCTGGTCAAATGAAGACAGACATATATCCCTTGAATTTGGCAACATGGAGATTTTAAATGACCTTGATGAAAGCAGTTACAAGGAAGAAGCAAAAGCTAGATTGGATTTGGAAGAAGTGTGAATAGGAGATAGAATTGGTGACAGCCTTTAGAGATTTGATTATGCAGGGGAGCAGAGAAATGAAAATGTGAGTTTAGGAGGAATATTTTTTCATAAAATGGAAGATGTAGAACACGGTTCTGTTTTGTTTTGTTTTTTTAAAGATTACTTATTTGATGGAGAGAGAGAGCTCACAAGTAAGCAGAGAGGCAGGCAGAGAGAGGGGGAAGCAGGCTCCCTGCTGAGCAGAGAGCCCAATGTGGGGCTCAATCCCCAAGACCCTGAGATCATGACCTGAGCCGAAGGCAGAGGCTTTAACCCACTGAGCCACCCAGGGGCCCCATAGAACACGTTTACATAGTGTCAAGAATCATCTAGGAGAAAGGGAGAGGTTTTTGGGAATGGGGAGAGAAGAGACCTTGAGAACGTAAGAAGGGACTAAAAGTGCAAGATGAAAAGTGATGGACCTTTGATAGAAATTCACTTCTTTCAACAAAACAGGTAGAAAACTAGTGCTTTGTAGCCAGCCTCATTTATTTTCATGCATGGCTTGAATTGCCATCTTGATGGTCATAGCTCTAGTTCATACTGGTTTCCTAAGTTCAAGATTTGCAGAACTTTCTACTTGGTATTTGATCCACAAGCACTTCACTAAGTATTTCCAAAACCAAATCATTTTAACCCACAAAGCCTGTTTTGTTTCTCAGAGATCTGATAGTCACCTCCATTCCTTCTCTGTTCCCAAAGAAGTCACCAGATGCTGCCAATTTTCTCTTCTTTTTAGTTACTTCTGACAATATGTACAGTAGCAAAAAATTAGTAACTATCCATGAGAAAGGGACTACAGATCTCCAATTGATGATAGTTTGACTTATGATTTTATGGTTTTACAGTGGTATGCATTCAACAGAATCCATGCTTCAGATTTTGAATTTTGATCTTTTCCCAGACTGGCACTATGCCGTATGATACTCATGATGCTGGGCAGGGGCATTGAGCTGTAGCTCCAGTTAGCCATGCCGTCACAAGGGTAAACACCAGTTCACTTAAAGCCATTCTGTACAACTCTTATGTTACTCTCTTTCACTATAGTAAATTGCAGGAGATACCCAACACTGTATTATAAAATAGGCTTTGTGTTAAATGATTTAGCCCAATTGTAGACTAATATTAAGTGTTCTGAGCTCATTTAAGGCGGGCTAGACTAAGCTGTGATTGATGTCCAGTGGGTTAGGTGTATTAAGTGCATTTTTGACTTAAGAGTATTTTAATTTTAATGGGTTTATCAGGCTATAACCCCATCAGAATTTGAGGAAGATCTATGGTTAAATTATGATACTTGCAACAAATAAAATAGGTACTGATAGGAGTTGATTTCTGGGATATTACTAGATTTTTTTTTTTAAAGAAAGATGCAGAACAGTGTTTTGTTTTTTGTTGTTTTTAAACATTACTAGGTATTTGCTTGTCCTTCGGTAACAACTTAAAATGTATAGCAGTATTTTTCATACTATGTCTAAGAGATGCTTCAGTAATACAGGGATAATTTCCTTTGGGTCTTTGTGAGGGCTTTTGAAGAAGGACAATTCAAGTTGAATTGAATTGTTATACTGAATTCAGTTAATTTGCAACTCTGAGTTCCAGTTATATACCAGGCATTGGGTATTTTTGCAGTGATCACACCATATACTGGAATTTTATAAGATTTCATTAGCAATTGTTAGCTCAAAAAGATAAATGCACACCCCGGTTCATTGCAGTGTCATTTATAATAGTCAAGACCTGAAGCAGCCTAAGTGTCATTTGATGGATGAAGGAAATATGGTGTGTGTGTGTGTGTGTGTGTGTGTGTGTGTATTTATAATGGAATATTATTTAATTGCAAGAGTGAAATATTGCTATTTGTGACATGGATTGACCTTGAGTGCATTATGCTAAGTAAAAGAAAGAAGTTCTGTATGATTTCACTTATATGTGGAATCTTACAAAAAACAAAACAAAAAACCCAAACTCACGGATAGACTAGATTGGTGGTTGCCAGAAGTAGGGGATGAGGGTGGGTGCATGGGTACAGGTGGTCCAAAGATACAAGCTTCCATTACAAAAAGTGTAATGTACAGTATGGTGACTATAGTTAATCACTATATATTTGAAAGTTACTAAGAGAGTAGATCTTAAAAGTTCTCATCACAAGAAAATTTGTAATTAGGTGTGGTGTTGGATGTTAACTAGACTTATTGTGATCATTTGGCAATGTATATAAATATTGAATTATTATATTGTCTGCCCGAGGCTCATGTGTTTTATATAAGTTATAGCTCTAATTTTTTTAAGGACAGAAAATGATTCCATTAAAATCTGCTGCCTGAAAAGTTGTTTTTTTCTTGTAAGATTTTATTTATTTATTTGACAGAGAGAGATCACAAGTAGGCAGAGAGGCAGGCACAGAGAGGAGGAAGCAGGCTCCCTGCTGAGCAGAGAGCCCAACACGGGGCTCCATCCCAGGACCCCGAGATCATGACCCGAGCCAAAGGCAGAGGCTTTAACCCACTGAACCACCCAGGCGCCCCATGAAAACAGTTTTAACAAACACTATTCACTATTCCATAAGACAAAATCCAGATGCTACCTTAGCATGACATATGAAAGGTTCTGGCATCTGCCTAATTGGCATTCTGAATCCTATTAAGAATGATTTGCTCTTTTATGCTTCTGTGCCTGTGTACTTTTTGTGTCTTCTGCTTGGACTGCAATGCTCTTCCCTTGTCCCGATCCTACCTTCATCTTTCTTCTCCCTATTCTCCTAATGACCCCTTAATTTTTCTGTAAGCCTTCAGCTCAGATGTCATTGCAGGAATCTCCTTGGGTAGTCCTTCTTATTCTCTGCTTTCCCCCAATTTGGGTATTCCCTTCTTTGGACTCTGTAGCATTTTATATGTTATGGCAGTCATATTGTATTAAAATTCTTGGCTCTTTTTGTTTCTCCCTGTCTTAAATTGTGAGCTCTTTGAGAATAAGGAGAATCAGAGATACAGGATACTCATTTTTGTGACATGAAGCCTAGCAATATTAAAACAAAATGTAGAATCCAGTTAATCTTTCCAGCCATCTAATTCTTCCATCAGCTATAACTGGGCCAGCCCCAGGCATACACCTTAAAAACATTCTACTGCTGCTTTCTCATTCAGCTCGCACTCTGGTCCTAGAAGAACCATATTCAGCCTTGGTGGTTTTAAGAATATTGGGGTGAAACTTTAGATGAGTGAGAAGGGCTTTCTCTCTCTCCCAGCACACACATATACCTCCCCATCTGCTTTAACATATGCCTGAAATTCTTTTCATTTTTTTAGCTGTAGAAAGGTTTTAAGTGCTGTTATGTGAGAATGAGAATGGTAAGAGATTGAAATTCATTGGTACTAAATCTGTAAACCAGTATAACTGAGTTGTAGGACTTTCTGTTTTGTTTGATATGGGGACAGTTACAGCAGAACTGCAATACATGGTTTTCTAAAGAAGGCCTCCTACCTAGAAAGAAGTTGCTTGTGTTGTGCATGTGACAAAGTAGGGGCTCCTTTGAAGACACTTGATGTCATACCTTTGCTTAGGTTCACTTTTATCTTCACTACATAGACAAATATAAACTATAAGCAGATTTCTTTTGTTGCTATCTCACAGTCCCCCAATTTAGTGGAACCATTTTATGAGATAGATGTGGGAAAGGGATTCTGTATCAAGAGTTCCATACTTAGGACATGTGAAAATGTATGCACTCTAAATATGTAGAACTCTGTATTTGCAATTAAAAATGGTAGTCTAGAGTGGAAAACATTTGAACATTGGGCTTTCAGTCACCTATTTCATAACCATTCTCTGAAGTTAATGGTACAGGTGACCCTTCAACAACATGGTTGGGGTGTTGACCACCTATGCAGTCAGAAATCTGCTTATATCTTTTGACTCCCCCAAATTTAACCACTAACAGCCTACTGTTGACCATAGACACCTTACTGATAGATAATACAGTCAAGTAATGCATATTTTATATATTATATGTGCTGTGTACTGTATTCTTACATAACGAATATTATTCTGTATTCTTGTATAACGAAGAGAAAATACATTTACAGTACTGTAAAAAATCTGCTTAAAAGTGAACCCATGCAGTTCAAACGCATGTTGTTCAAGGATCAGCTGTATTACTTAAACCATTAGAGAGACCCTTGGCTTTCTCAGTAAAATTAGATAGTGATATATTCCAGATCCTCTTTTCATCAGTTTATTTTTTGAATTGTTGAATCTTTTGTTATTCTTCATCCAAAAACATTTTAGCATAGCTAGTACTTATCGGTACTAATTGATATATTTTCTTTGGCAAACTTAAATGTGGATAATTTGCTTTCTTCTAGGTTTTGGGCGGAAAGATGTAGTTGAATATTTGCTTCAGAATGGTGCAAATGTCCAAGCACGTGATGATGGGGGGCTTATTCCTCTTCATAACGCATGTTCTTTTGGTCATGCTGAAGTAGTCAGTCTCCTGTTGCGTCATGGTGCAGACCCAAATGCTCGTGATAATTGGAATTATACGCCCCTCCATGAAGCTGCGATTAAAGGAAAGATTGATGTTTGCATTGGTAAGACTATTTACTTTCCTGAATTTTCCCGAAACAGTTTATAACTATTCTGAGTCTAAATTGAATTCATTTGTTAATATGATCAAATTCTGCCAGGCTGAATTTAAATAAATACTGAAGAACACTTTGTGATTTAATCTAACCTTTATTTACTGAGTGTTTTTATATGGTATTAAGCTTAAGTTCTTTAAAGAAGAGAATACAAAATTCCTTTTCTTTAGAAATTTAGATTCTCCTAGGAGAATAAGACACCTGAAGAACCAGGTAAAGTCATGGTAGAAGTTAACAGGAAGTGTTAGAGGGAACTGAGTACTGTGACTTCGTTGGAGTCAGGTTGCTCCTGGAGTCTTTCCAAGAAGTAGTGAGAGAAAGATTGAAAAAGGTAGGCAGGAGGCATCCAAGTTGGCAAAGAAGAAGTCAAACTCTCACTCTTTGCAGATGATATGATACTTTATGTGGAAAACCCAAAAGACCACTCCAAGACTGCTAGAACTCATACAGGAATTCAATCAAGTGTCAGGATATAAAACTAATGCACAGAAAATTTATATGGAACCAGAAAAGACCACGAATAGCCAGAGGAATGTTGAAAACGAAAAAGTCGGCGGCATCACAATTCTAGACTTCAAGCTATATTACAAAGCGGTAATCGTTAAGACAGTGTGGTACTGGCACAAACACAGATACATAGATCAATGGAACAGAATAGAGAGCCCAGAAATGGAACCTCAACTCTGTGGTCAACTAATCTTCGACAAAGCAGGAAAGAATATTGAATGGAAAAAAGACAGTCTCTTCAACAAATGGTGTTGGGAAAACTGGACAGCCACATGCAAAAGAATGAAACTGGACCATTTCCTTACACCGCACACAAAAATAGACTCAAAATGGATCAAAGACCTCAATGTGACACAAGACTCCATCAAAATCCTGGGGGAGAACACAGGCAGCAACCTCTTCAACCTCAGCCACAGCAACTTCTTCCTACAAACATCTCCAAAGGCAAGGGAAGCAAGGGCAAAAATGAACCACTGGGACTTCATCAAGATCAAAAGCTTTTGCACAGCAAAGGAAAACTGTCAACAAAACCAAAAGACAACTGACAGAATGGGGGAAGATATTCGCAAATGACATAACAGATAAAGGGTAGATATCCAAAATCTATAAAGAACTTCTCAAACTCAACACTCAAAAGAACAAATAATCCAATCAAGAAATGGGCAGAAGATATGAACAGACATTTCAGTAAAGAGGACATCCAAATGGCCAACAGACACATGAAAAAATGCTCAACATCAGTCGGCATCAGAGAAATACAAATCAAAACCACAGTGAGATACCACCTCACACCAGTCAGAATGGCTAAAATTAGCAAGTCAGGAAATGACAGGTGTTGGCAAGGATGCGGAGAAAGGGGAACCCTCCTACACTGTTGGTGGGAATGCAAGCTGGTACAGCCACTCTGGAAAACTGTATGGAGGTTCCTCAAAATGTTGAAAATAGAGCTACCCTACGACCCAGCAATCGCACTACTGGGTATTTACCCTCAAGATAC
>CM052812.1:43540836-43567413 GCA_028533885.1 Nasua narica
GCAACGGTGTGGATGGAACTAGAGGATATGCTAAGCAAAATAAGTCAGAGAAAGATCACATGATCGCTCTGATATGAAGAATTTGAGAGGCAGGGCAGGGGGTTGTGGGGGGTGGGGAAGAGAAATGAAACAAGATGGGATGGGGAAGGAGACAAACCATAAGAGACTTCTAAACTCATGAAACAAACTAAGGGTTGCTGAGAGGTAGGGGGGTAGGGTTATGGACATTGGGGAGGGTATGTGCTATGGCAAATGCTGTGAAATGTGTAAGCCTGATGATTCACAGACATGTACCCTGGGGCAAATAATACATTATATGTTCATAAAAAAATTTTAAAAATTAAAAAAAAAATAGGTAGACTTCTTTCTTTATAAAGAGCTTTGAATTCCAGGTTAGGGAGCTTGATATTGTTATGTAGATAGTGTGGAATCATTGAAGACTTTTAAGGAAACAGTCTGATGAAGAGTAGCATATTTTCAAAAGAATGATCTGATGGGGGCTAGATTGAATAGATAGCATCAGAGAGACCAGCTAGAAAGCTGTAGAATAACTGAGACGACAAATGATGAGGACATGAAGTAGGGTTGTTGTAGAATAGAAATGGCAGGATAAGTACAGAAACATTTGAAGGACAGATTATCAGTCATTTAGAATGCTTTAACAAATGATAGAGGATTTGCCTGACAGGTTGATCACTGACAAAATTATCATTGAAAAGATTGCTTATTTGAGAGTTTTCATTAATCTGGTATTGACTTCTCTGAGTCTACCAGTCAGGGATTTTGGACTCTGCTTACCTTAGCTCTATTTCCTGATGCAAAACAGGGATAGTTGAAATCCTGGAGACAGATAGAAAACCAGCTCTGTGCACTTAGGAAAAGTCCAGGTGCTCTAAGCTGGACTTAACTGTTCTCCCCTCATCGCAAAGCACTATTTATACTGGTCAAGTTAGTTCAAGTTAGGTCATTTATAAAGATACAAAACACATTACCTAGTAACCTCTGCCTAATTCTCCTTTCCTGTGTGTTACCTAAGTTGCTATTCCCTCTGCTCATAGTCCTTTTCTAGTTCCTGAGTCTCAGACATATAAATAATCAGCTTTAATGAGGTAGGGTTTTCCAAATATAGTTGCAGGTCTTCACTGTCCAGTATGGTAGCTGAGGACTTGTAATATGGCTAATTTGAATTGAGATATACTTTTTACATGCCAGATTTCAGAGATTTACTTTGAAAAACAGGAATGCAAAAGTCTCAATTTTATATTGATCACAATATAAATAAAATACTGAAATGGTACTTTGGGTATATTGGGTTAAATAAAATAGGTTTAAAATAATTTAACCTGTTTCTTTTTATTTTTTTTTAATGTGACTACTAGAAAATTTTAAATTACGTATGTATCTCACATTTTATTTCCATTGGCCAGCACTATTACAGGTAGTAGTAGAGTGGAAGGAATATAACCGTGTTAAAGAACAGGAGGTGGGCTCTCCTTTCTGCATGTATTTGCCTATCTTTCCCTGACGCTTTACTTATAGAGTGTGCTAGAATATCTTTATATGACAAATAACAATACAGAATATAGCACGAGCCTTTTTCTTAGGTGCTCTAGGATGTAATATAACGGTTTTGATTTGGAGTTTGTTAACCCTACAGAGGGTATTTTTTTCCTTTTTAAAGAATTTATCTGTGTGATTTTATTTTTCTTTTCTAACTCCACAGATTCCCTCCCTATTCCTGGGCTGTCCATAGCTTTAGAAATTCCATTTTTGTTATGATAGGACAGTTTAACATAAGCAGTCATGCATTTGGAATTAGAGAACAAGCTTTCAAGCAAACTAGCCTTTTATTTCCTTTTATACTCTTATCTGTCCTTAGTCACAAAGCAAAGGAAACCTCACATTGAGCTTAGGGGACATTTATTTAATATGTCTTATACATTAAATAATGCAATATTTTATACAATCTTATCTTTAAAATATAACACTTAGTATGGTATCGGAATATGAAAGGTCTTTAACTCAAAGACTTCTGGACCAGAATTTTTGAGATGATTTACTAAAACCAGATTGTCATGATTACCATTTTGAAAGGTAGTGTTGCTATGTTGTTGCAGTGCTCTTACAGCATGGAGCTGAGCCAACCATCCGGAATACAGACGGAAGGACGGCATTAGATTTAGCAGACCCATCTGCCAAAGCAGTGCTGACTGGTAAGTCTGCATACTCACTTTGGGTATTCTAGGAAGAATATAAAGAATTGAGCCTGCTGGGTAGACGGTCTGCTTCCTGCAGTTAATGACTTCAACTAGATTTTCAAAATACTGTCAGTTCAGTTGTTACTCTTTTCTTGTTATTCTTTTCTACATCTGGACAATTGGTGTTTGATTCTTATCTAAGGAAAGTAAAGCTTTTCTTCTTTTTAAATTGGTGTTTAAATTTGTGCTTCCTACCTTATTTCAGTCAGGAGTAATAGATAATTGTGTGTTACTATCATTTATTCAGGATGTTTTTTTAAATGTCCCTGATTTTTCCAAGCAAAAATAAATAATTGGGACTACATCAAAATTAAAAGCTTCTGCAGAGAAAAAGAAACAGTCAACAAAACTAAAAAGCACCCTACAGAATGGGAGAAGATATTTGTAAATAACATCTCTAACAAAGGATTAATATCCAAAATATATAAAGAACTTAGAAAAATCAACACCCAAAAAACAAATAATCCAATTAAAAATGGGCAGAAGACATGCACAGACATTTCTCCAAAAAGACAGGCAGATGGCCAACAGACACATGAAAAGACGCTCAATGTTGGAGCACCTGGGTGGCTCATTCAGTTAGCCTCCAACTCTTGATTTCAGCTCAGGTCATGATCTCAGGGTCGTGAGATTGATTGAGCCTTGCATCAGGCTCCATGCCTGGCATGGATTCTCTCTCTATCTTTCCCTCTTCCCCTCCTCACTCCACTCCGGTGCATGCACGCATTCTCTCTCTCTCAAAAAAATAAATAAAAATGCTCAACATCACTTATACCTGTCTGAATGGCTAAAATCAACAACATAAGAAACAGTAGGTGTTGTTGGGGATGTAGAGAAGAAGGAACCCTTGTGCACTGTTAGTGGGAATGCAAACTGATGCAGGCACTATGGAAAAGTGTGGAGGTTCCTTAAAAAGTTAAAAATAGAACTATCCAACAATCTAGCAATTGCACTACTGGGTATTACTCAAGGAATACCGAAACACTCATTCAGAGGGACACATGCACCCTGATGTTTATAGCAGCATTATTTACAATAGCCAAGGAACGGAAGCAGCCCACCTGACCATCCATAGATAAATGTATAAAAAAGATGTGGTATATATACACAATGGAATATTACTCAGCCATAAAACAGAGTTCTTGCCATTTGCAACAACATGGATGGAGCTAGAGAGTATAATGCTAAGTGAAATAAGTCAGAGAAAGATACCATATGATTTCACTCTTGTGAGGAATTTAAGAAACAAAAAAAGGGGCACCTGGGTGGCTCAGTGGGTTAAGGCCTCTGCCTTCGGCTCAGGTCATGGTCTCGGGGTCCGGGGATTGAGCCCCGCATCGGGCTCTCTGCTCAGTAGGGAGCCTGTTTCCCCCTCTCTCTGTGCCTGCCTCTCTGCCTACTTGTGATCTCTCTCTCTCTGTCAAATAAATGAATAAAATCTTTAAAAAAAAAAGAAAAAGGAAAGGAAAAAATATTAAGCAAAGAGGGAAAAAAGGGAAACCAATAAATAGACTCTTAACTATAGAGAACAGACTGATAGTTACCAGAGGGGAGGTGGTAGGAGGATGGGTGAAATAGGTGATGGAGATTAAGGAGTGCACTTGTGATAAGCACCTGGTGATAAAATAAAAACCTAAAAAAAAAAGAAAACTTAAAATATTTGAAATCTTAGAAATTAATTTTTATTGACCAGTGAGTAGGTTTATGAAACATCTCCTTTTGAAATCAGAGAATTTGTATTTCCAAGCTGGAATTGCCTGAAAATGCTACTTTTCTAGGCATTGCAGTTGTTCTGATAAAAAAAATTTTTGTAATGTATATGGTTTTAAGATAAGATTCTAGGGGGCGCCTGGGTGGCTCAGTTGGTTGAGCGACTGCCTTCGGCTTGGGTCATGATCCCGGAGTCTCGGGATCGAGTCCCATATCGGACTCCCGGCTCTGCCGGAAGTCTGCTTCTCCCTCTGACCTTCTCCCATCTCATTCTCAGTCTCTTGCTGTCTAATAAATAAATTAAAAAAAAAAAAAAAGATAAGATTCTATACAGGCTGTCATTTTTAAGAAGTAAAATATTTTTAAATCTAAAAATAAATAAATAAATGTTTCTGGCTTTTCCAGATAACATGTTTTACCCCTTTATACGCTTTTTTTAAATGTATTTTAATCTTTTTTTTTCTTTTTTCTTTTTTTAAGAAAACCTTTCAAAAAGCTCTGACTGTTATCTTTTCTAGAACAGAGGATTCTGTTCCAATTATTCTGGTCATATCAATTTTAGTACCTTGAAGAATGTCAGTTATTGTTTTCTCTTAACATATTCATGCCTTTGGAACCTATTAACATGTATAAGGCTTAGTTTCTAGGTTCATTTTAAACTATCAAGCTTTTTTGAGTGGTAGTATTCACTTCACTTGTTTCTTCTTCATCAGAGGGTTTCCTCTTAAAAAGCTCTCTGCCATATTGTTTCCTGGATTCTTATCTGTGCGATCACCATTAGAATCACATCTGACCTAATAGTCAAGAGCCTGAGGGGTTTTGCTAGGAGCACGTGTGGTTGGACTTTGTGATATTTCTTCTGGTATTACCTGCAAAATTTAGACCAGTCCCCCAAAGAGGCTCTAGAAAAGCGAGCTGTAATTGTAACTATCACTTCCATTTCCCCCTTCACTTTTCCATGCTATTCCCTGCTTTTCTCTTTTTTTTTTTTTTTTTAAGATTTTTTATTTATTTATTTATTTGACAGAGAGAGATCACAAGTAGACAGGGAGGCAGGCAGAGAGAGAGAGAGAGGGAAGCAGGCTCCCCGCTGAGCAGAGAGCCCGATGCTGGGCTCTATCCCAGGACCCTGAGATCATAACCTGAGCCGAAGGCAGAGGCTTTAACCCACTGAGCCACCCAGGCGCCCCCCTGCTTTTCTCTTTAAAAAATCTTGGGGCTCAAAGAATCCTTGCATTAGCTATCAGTATATATTTGTATTGTGGACAGCAGTTTGGATTTTATTTCAGCAAATCAACACACTGTCCATTATGTTAAATTACGTTAATTTAAGTTGTATTTATTTTAAAGTTTGGTTTGTATGCATTTGTAAATATGAAAGCTATAAGCATACAGAGTTTATATTTAATCCTGTTTTTGTATATATTTAAAGTAGCACTATAATATAATTTTTGGTGTTGGAAAATCTTCTGCATTCATTTTTTTTTAAAGAGGGGAAAGGATTTTTTTTTTTAAGATTTTATTTGTTTATTTGACAAAGAGGAGAGAGATCACAAATAGGCCGAGAGGCAGGTGGCGGGGTGTGGGGTGGGAAGCAGGCTTCTTGCTGAGCAGAAAGCCCAATCTGGGGCTTGATCCCAGGATCTTGAGATCATGACCTGAGCCAAAGGCAGAAGCTTTAAACCACTGAGCCACCCAGGTGCCCAATCTTCTGCATTCATAAAATTATTAAAGATTATGTCTACTTGGTAATGCCATAGATGATCTTTTATTATCTCTATAATGTTGGCATATTGGATTTTGTTTTGTGTTACTTTTGAATGAAGTTGTGGGTGCATTTTGTCCATTGCACAAATAACATATTGGTTTTGGGAAATTTGAGGAGTAAAAAGAAAAGGAAAAGCTCAACAGTAACCTACCACCTAAGACAAACTTTGTTGAAATTTTGGTATATTTTCTTCTTGGCTTTCTTTTTTTTGTACATATTGTTTTCAAATAGTTTCATTATGTAATAATTGGATTTTTTTTTACTTTCATAACAAATGTATTCCATATTCTTCATATAAATATTTTTAAACTGCACGATATTCTGTTAATCAAGTTCTGCTTATTGGAAACTTATTTCCAAGTTTATCTTTTTTTTTTTTTTTAAGATTTTTTTATTTATTCATTTAACAGAGAGAGAACACAAGCAGGCAGAGAGGCAGGCAGAGGCAGAGAGAGGAGCAGGCTCCCCGCGGAGCAAGGAGCCCAATGCGGGACTCCATCCCAAGATGCCGGGATCATGACCTGAGCCAAAGGCAGCCGCCCAACCAACTGAGCCACCCAGGCGTCCCATTTCCAAGTTTATCTACTTTAAATATAGTTCATGAGGAGCTTTATGCATTAAGCTGTTAATACTTTTGTGATTAATTTTTTTTTTAATTTTTTCCCCTAATTCACAGGTGAATATAAGAAAGATGAACTTTTGGAAAGTGCCAGGTGTGTACTAGTGTTAAAAATATGTATCATGAATAACTATCATTAATTTTTTTAAATAACAAGCAAACTTTAAAAGAGAATGAATTTTTGTTTGATCCCATATATGTCTCCAGATAGGATCTGATGAAGAATACAAATTACTAACACTATTCTTTTGTGTGCTAGGAGTGGCAATGAAGAAAAAATGATGGCTCTACTGACACCATTAAATGTCAACTGCCATGCAAGTGATGGCAGAAAGGTACTTCCTTTTGCAACTAAGCTTGTGTTCATCCTCCTGGTAACATGAAAATGTATTTGTCTTACTAAAAATTAAAACATTTGGTGAGAATACTGATACTTTCTTTTAAGCATTAATTTGGATTAATTCTTAAACTTAGTAAAACTTTATTGATAATAAACATTTAGTTTGCTTCCTATTTACAATAACAAACTTATAAACTTTTATACTATGCCTTCGGTAAATATGTTAGATTTTGTAAAAACCGAACTGATAACTATGAAGATGTAATATGTTGGGTTTTTGTGAAACCAGGTTGATGACTATGAAGATGTGAAGGGGTTTTTGGATTTCTGGTGTTATATTTGGATTTTTACCTTTTCATGCCTTTTTTAAACTATTATTGTAATTTCATTCATTTGTCTGATTAATATTTCAGTCAACTCCATTGCATTTGGCAGCAGGATACAACAGAGTGAAAATTGTACAGCTGTTACTGCAACATGGAGCTGATGTCCATGCTAAAGATAAAGGGTAAGTAAGCATTGGAAACAAATCAGAATTTCTTAAATGTTGCTGTCTTTATAATAATCTCTGTAACCTTATAAAAACTTCTTGCCAAACAGTATAAACATTATTGAGCTTCTCCTAAGTGTGAGATGATAACAGATAACAGAGATAGTAGTGTAGGAATTCCCAGGAGGGAACTCTCAGTGATGGCTGTACTGGTAGAAAATCCTTCAGGAGGAGGTGATACTTGACCTGGACTCAGCTCAGGAAAGCAGAGAGTGTGGAAACATCATGCAAGAGAAGTTGTGTGAGAGGATGTGCTAAAGCAGATATTACAGCATATTTAAGAAACAGTGACTAGACCAGTGTGACTGAAGCAGGTGGTTTACACAGGGGAGAAATGAAGGTTAGGGTTGGGAAAGTAGCTAAGAGCCAGGTTTTAGAGGAGTTGGTATTCTAGTCTAAGGAATTCAGGGTGAGCCACAGTAGCTATTGAAAGATCTTGAGCAAGGGGAAAGATTTTTTTCTAAAGAGGAGTTTTAGGGAACACATTCTGGCAGCATTGTGTAAGGTAGTTTGGAGAGAAAGACCAGAGATCAAAGAGCAGTGAGAGTAATCACTGTAGAGGTTCAGGCATAAGGAGGATCTATAATAATGTTGCAGAGGAATGGAAATGAAGACACAGGTGCAAGAGATATTATAGTGTAAGAATGGGTAAGATTCGTTGACTGTCTGAATATAAGGAGAGGGAAAGGTATAAAAAGGTAACTGCATTTCAAATTCTGAAGCTAAATGACTAATACCTAGAGTTAACAAAAAGATTGTAGAAGTAAGCCAGGAGGGAGGAAAATCTGTATGCCCAGAGGCATGGAGGGAACTGCATGTGGTTGAGCATACCATTATTGAAGGGTAAGGCTCCAGAGGGTCATACCCTTGCATACCAGGCTAAGCAGTTGGGACCAGTTTTCAAAAGCAAGGAAGAACCAATGAAGGACATTAAAACAAGGATTAACTACAACAGAGGAGCCTGGGTGGCTTCTAGTCGGTTAAGTGTCCAACTCTTGTGATTTTGGCTCATAGTCATGGGATCAAACCCCACATGGGGCTCCACACTGGGCATGGAACCTGTTTGAGATTCTTTTTCTGCCCCTCACCCTCTGTCTCCATCTCTCGCTCCAAAAAAAAAAAAAAATAGCTACATCAGATTTACTTTTAGAAAAATCTGGCTACAGTTTGGAAGAGAAATTGAAATAGGGGCTATTTGCGTAGTACAGGAAGAAATAATAAACTCATAAACTCATGCTGGTAGCCTGGAAAAAAGATGGATGTGAAGGGACTTGGAAGTTAGAATTGTTAGAACTTAGTATTCAGATGGATGTTAAATTTTGTGCATTTCTACTAGAAGATCACAAAAGTCATTTGTTCTTTAAATCTAAGTGAAAATTTAAGTTAATTAAAGTTAAATAAACTAAGCCTATAGGGAATCTGTATTAACATAAGCTTCTTCTCACCCCCCCACCCCTGCCCTCATATTGTAGTGATCTGGTGCCCTTACACAATGCCTGTTCCTATGGTCATTACGAAGTAACTGAGCTTTTGGTCAAGGTTAGTTCTCTTCTGTTTTTCTTAGAATTATATAAAATCACTTGACATATATTATATACCTGTTGATTATGTGTTTTTAGTGCTTAGACGATATAGAAGGAATACGTTTAATCATTATAAGATGGAGGTGATTGATAAGTCAACATTTGACTGCTTTGAGATTTTTAAGATACCTTAAGATTTTAAATATAAGATAGCACTGTCATCTTGTGAATAGCACCTTAAATGATTCTATAATTTGTGGCTAACAGTGGTTTCAAACTTCTTGAAAATAACCAGAAAGCAATTTTCAGTGATTCGGATATTAGGTTGCAGCAGGCTCATTTGGTAAGCTGCACATTTTCCAGTATGCTGGGAGCCTCTTGTTTAACAGGCAGCTTCCCAGGACTGAAAATAATCGTGTTTTGCTCCCTGTCAGATGAAAATAGAAGATACATATTCTTCAGAGTAGATAGAAAGATGTTACCCACAGCTGTTTCCTTTTGTACCCCAGTCTCTATACATATATTTGACCACATTCCTTAGGCTTCTCTTACTCTGCACTATTCTGCCCCTTTTAATATTTTTCCTCATTCTATCAGCAGCCATCATGGGAAGGATATTTGTTCCCAGTGCCTCCGTGCTTGCTTTTTGGCACGTGCTACAACAGGATACTTTCCCATAGAAACAACTTTAACAATTAGATACTCTGAGTAGCCCCTAAGCCTTTTTAAATGCTTAAGGCAGCTGGGACACTACACATTTGTAGTAGTAATGCTTTTCTTATTGTAAAACCAAATCTCGAATTCAACAGAACATTTGGAATATTATTGTAGGTAAAAGTGAAACATGAGACAGTTTGCATTGGGACCTACAGACAACGGAATGATGTTTTCCTAAGACCTGATGTTCCATAAATAAGAATGGCAGGCTGACTAGAGGTCATATGTATAGAGGTTAGCTGAGGTGAAGTTGCAGTTACCAAAGCAGTCAAGCTCAGGAGTGTCTGGATTAGGCAAGTAGATAGAGACAGAGAATACAGGCAGAAGGTGCAGGCAACAGTGAGTCAGTTGGCAGCCCTTGCTAAACAGTTGGCTAGCAGAATCTGGCATTTAACTGCAAACATTCACTTAACTGCTTTTCATGACCTGGACACTGTAGAAATTGTGATGTGATTGCTTAAGAAGCTAACATGATTTTTTGCCAATAGTAGAAGTATAGTGTCAAAAGCAAATGTAACAACAGAGGCAATGGACTTTTCTCAGTCACCGCATTGAGACTCTGTTGTTATTCTAGGCACTCAATTTATTTAATGGAGCTTTTATACTGAAGAATATTTAGCTGAGGGCCATGAAGGTGAAAGGAAATCTAGAAATCATCTGATGAAAAAAATGAGTGAAGGAGCTGAAGGTGTTCAAACTCAAAAAGAGAAACATAAGAGTTGCTTTCAAGTATTGCCAAGAATATTGATTTCTTTTGCTCCAAAGAAGACCAGTAGATCAAAATTTAAAATACATATTTAACTTAATATAGAAGAGAATTTCTAATAAGATGAGTTATCTAGTAATTACGAAAAGTAATGTTAGTCGAGAATTAGTTTCCCATCATTGAAAGTACTGAAAGAGTGAGTAGCTCATTTGCCATCTGCAAGAATGCTTTGGGAAGGGATTATGAGAGATGAGAGACTGAACTAGAATGACTTCTCTGGTCTATCCAACTCCAGTACTTGGAAATGGCTAAAATTAAAAAGACTCGGGCGCCTGGGTGACTCAGTGGGTTGAAGCCTCTGCCTTCGGCTCAGGTCATGATCTCAGGTCCTGGGATCCTGGGATTGAGCCCCACATCTGCCTCTCTGCTGAGTAGGGAGCCCACTTCCCCCTCTCCCTCTGCCTGCGTCTCTGCCTACTTGTGATCTCTCTGTGAAATAAATAAATAAAATCTTTTTAAAAATAAAATTAAATTAAAAAGATTGACAGTACCAAGTATTAACAAGGATGGGGGAACACTAGAACTCAAATATTGCTGATGGCAGTGCAAAAATAGTAGAGCCACTTTTAAAAAATAATAATAAAGCCACATTAGAGGACTATTTTCAGTTTCTAATGAAAGTAAACCTGTATCTACTATATCATCCATCCAGCAATTCCATTCCTAGGGACATAGCATATGTCCATAAAGAGACTTACGAATGAATGTTCGTAACACCTTATTCAAAATAGTAAAAAATTAGCAATAGTCCAAATGCCTATCAAGAGGATGATGGATAAGTAAATTATGGTCTATCAATACAACGGAATGCTACTCAGCAATAAAAACTATTGATACAAAAAAACAAAAAAACTATTGATACAACAACATGAATGAACCTCAAACACTGTGTGTGAAGGAAGGTAGACACAAAAGTACATACTGAGTTATTCTATTTTATTCTATTCTATTCTATTTTATTCTATTTTATCAAGAGCATATAAACCTAATATATGATGCTAACGGTCAGAATGGGGGCATGAATTATCTATAAAAGAAGCATGAGGGAACATTCTGGGGTAACGAAAGTGTACCCTATCTTGAATTGGGTGATGGTATCATGAAGATATGGATAGATATATATTTGTCACAACCCCTCAAACTATTCACTTAAGAACTGTGTTTTACTGTATGTAAATTTACCGTATGTTTTACTGTATGTACCTCAGAAAAAGGAAAAACTTAGAAATTAGAAAAGAGGCAAGTTAAATCTAAAGCTTCATTCTTAACTGTTTTTAACGATAAAAGTTAAGTAAAGCTCTGTGCATAAGCCTAGCAACCAGCTACTGGTATTCCATGGGGAAAAAATGTATTTCTGAAATAATAGGTTTTAAAAAGTGGACTTTGAGGATATAGTCTGGTTAAGCTTGCGTGATATCAAATTACACAGTACTAATAATTCTAAATTCTCTTAAAAAATTGAACACTAACTATATGCTTTACCCTCCCCCTACAACCCCTCAGCATGGTGCCTGTGTAAATGCAATGGACTTGTGGCAATTCACTCCTCTTCATGAGGCAGCTTCAAAAAACAGGGTTGAAGTATGTTCTCTTCTCCTAAGTTACGGTGCAGATCCAACACTGCTGAATTGTCATAATAAAAGTGCTATAGACTTGGCTCCCACACCACAGTTAAAAGAAAGATTATCATGTGAGTATAAACTGATGAATGTTCAACTAGGATATTAAGATACCAACAGACTAAAAATTTATTCTTTTTCATTTGTTTTTAGAAATTTTTAAATAATGGAAAATTTTCCTTACACATGGGTATCTATTGTTCATACTAGCATATTTAGTCATCTGGAAGTTTCTACTCATTCTACTCTTAATATGCTATGAAAAGAAAATGTATTTGTTTTTTTCAAGTCAAGTTAAATGAGATGGAATGCTTTTGGAAAGAGTGAATTTGGGTTTTGTTCCTGTCCTCGGTGTGAGTTTCTTATTAATCTGCCATGTCATTTGTAGGATTGCTGTCTTTCAAACATGGACCCCAGATCCTAACCATCTAATATTCTTTGATATCTGGCAGTTCTATGGTTTTCTATCTGTAACTGAAGTAAATGTAGTGAGATACAGCCACCTAGTTCATATGTAGTATTGCTATACATAAATAGGAAACTTGTATTAAATTTGTATTATTCTAGAACAATAAGGGAAAATGGATGGTTTCACAAATCTGATGAATAAAAGAGGAATCTTGAGAAAATACTCTTTCATTTGTTCATCAGTGGTGGCTCTTGGAAATTTTTGATTTTTGGCTCATCTGCTACCACCATGATGTTAGAGCATGAACCATCTTAGAACTCTCTGGTCCAGTAATATATTGCAATACTCCAGATTCCTACAGACCAAAATAGACCCTGAGTTGGCCATGGGCTAAATCTATATATACATTTAGGGATGAATTATGTGATAACTGAGGGGGAAACTGGTATAGCACTGTTTCTCTTCTGGGGGGGTTGTATTTGGAGACTATCTTAAGAGCTTCTATCTGAATATTTTGGTCGATAATTTTGAGAATAATTTCAAGAAAAATACTAAGTATCTTTTATTAGATAAGTCCCGTCAATTTGATAATTCTCATGGAGATCTATATGCTTTTCTCTTCATCTAGATGAGTTTAAAGGCCACTCATTGCTGCAGGCTGCACGGGAAGCTGATGTAACACGAATCAAAAAACATCTCTCTCTGGAAATGGTGAATTTTAAGCATCCTCAAACACATGAAACAGCATTGGTAATGTTTCAGATTAAAGTTTTTAAGATGCAGTAACCAAAAACATGTTGAACTAATCATAACATCCTACTTTTAATGATACAGAGTAACATAATGTTCTACTTCTAGTAATAAAATTGTTTTTGAAAATATTTTTTTAAAAATTAACGCCTGATCAGGGCGCCTGGGTGGCACAGTTGGTTGAGCGACTGCCTTCGGCTCAGGTCATGATCCCGGAGTCCCGGGATCGAGTCCCACATCGGGCTCCCGGCTCCACGGGGAGTCTGCTTCTCCCTCTGACCTTCTCCCCTCTCATGTTCTCTCTCTCACTCTCTCTCTGTCTCAAATAAATAAATAAAATCTTTAAAAAATAAAATAAAATCATAACATTATCAAGATGGTGCAGAGAAATTAAAGACTGACAAGAAAATTTTCTGGTCTGAAAAGCTAATACTGCATATTACCTCCCCCTAAATATTCTGCTTTTAAACAACTTATTTTTGTTATTAACTTTAAAACATACTAGGAGTTAAGTGTTGGTGGATAGTTGTGGTGCAGGGGCAGTGTCTTCCAGGTTTCCAGAGATCATGGGCCCTGCCCCACGATGGGGCAGAGGAGTAAAAGTGCAGTTTTGAAGTGGACATGATCAAGTATTCTTGGAAATAAACCATTTCTATTCTGTGTGCTATCCTGATAGATGTCCTGAGATGATTACTCACAACATACCAAAGTAGCTATGTTTACCTGTTGGAAATGGTTTTATTGAGGTCAAAGGAAATATTTTGGTGACAACAGCCACAACAAAGAATAAATCTGAGGCAAAGTCATGAAGATCAGATAAGCTTTATAATTAACAACAGGTTAAAATAAGAGAATAAGTTTCATAGGTACTGTGTATTTAGATGTATAGAACAACTTAGTTTAGCAGTTATCCAGAACTTTTATTCCACGAATTCTCAAGCTTCAATTTAGCTTCATATTTTTGCATCAATCTAGTCATTCATGCATCTAGACATTAATTGAACACCTGTTGTAAATTAATATCATCCTCGATATTCGGGAGCAAAGATTTGGGACATGATCATGAGATACATTGTGAGGTTATAACTAGCAAATCCCTACCTCCTGTCTCCTTTCCTCTTTGATATATCATAGATATAGATGCTGCAGACTCCAACTTAGAGTGTATCATCTTCTCCCATTGATTTTGACAAACAGGTAATCTAAGCTCCTTATTCTGTTTGAGCAACTAGTTAAGAAGTAAATACTAATCTTGTCAGCTGTTTGACCTGTGCTGTTACCAGGCAGCATCCAGAGCTGATGAGTGTCTTTTATTACTTGATGTAAAGAAACTCCAACCTTTGGAGGGTTATATTAATTAAACTTTTAAAAAGAACATAGACACCATGCTATGTGGGAATAGCATTTAAAGGAATGTTCGTGATGTTAATTTAGATTTTCATCACATCAGTAGTGGCTTTTTCAAAGATATAGGGCAACTATAAAACTTGATCAGAATATTTAGTAACATCTCTGATAAAAAGGATTTGCAAGGGCCCCTGGGTGGCGCAGTTGGTTGAGCGACTGCCTTCAGCTCAGGTCATGATCCCGGAGTCCCCGGATCGAGTCCCACATCGGGCTCCCAGCGCCATGGGGAGTCCGCTTCTCACTCTGACCTTCTCCCTTCTCACGCTCTCTCTCACTTTCTCTCTTTCCTAATAAATAAATAAATTAATTAAATCTTTTAAAAAAAAAAAAGGATTTGCAAGCCCAGCCAGAATTTGGTAATTGTTGTACATTCTGTCCAATAGAAGTCTGAGTAGCAAAGTCAGGTCAAAAATAAAACAAAGAGGTTAAATAACCTTTGTTGTTCTTGATTGGAAACAGAAATGTTCTTAAGTAAAAATAAGTTATGTATAGTCCTTGATTAATGCTGCAATTTAAATTATCTAGCATTGTGCTGCTGCATCTCCATACCCCAAAAGAAAGCAAATATGTGAACTGTTGCTAAGAAAAGGAGCAAACATCAATGAAAAGACTAAAGAGTAAGTCTTTTAGTAAATAAAAATTAACTTTTTTTTTTTAAATACTTTGATTGGCTGACTTTTTACGTTTCCTTTTTAAGATTCTTGACTCCTCTCCACGTGGCATCTGAGAAAGCTCATAATGATGTTGTCGAAGTAGTGGTGAAACATGAAGCAAAGGTATATTTCCTTTTTGGTACTCTTTGGTAATCCAGTGAGTTATTTTCCATTTAGCAGATGAAACTCCTGACTTCTTAAACTGTTTACTCTCTCATAAGTATTACTTTTTTCCTCCTAGTCTATACTTAAAAATAGTCTAGCAGATACTTTTTTTTATCTGATTCTTTTGCTAGAAAGGATTTACTGAAAAAAAAAAAAATACATGCTTCCTACATACCCTTCCTTCTGCATTCCTTTTACCCACACCCCACTGGTCAGGTTATCCTTAAGGTTTTTTCTAACAGAATACTCTTCAGAATATCCTCAGCTAGAGACACACTGATTATGACCAGTAATCTCCAGTCTTCTCACTCGTATCTTCTGTTCCTTGGCTACCATGGTAACTCTTGTTGTTTACCCCAGCCACAGTCTTTCTTACTCTGTACTTCTATGACTAAATCAAAGGACTTGGAACAGAAGGAAATAAATTATTTAAATAATTTGACTGAAAACAGTTCCCCATATTGTGAAGCTAGTGTTCTTTAGTTGGCATTTGTATACAAAGCATTTTATTCTTGGAATAATTATGTTTTCATCAGGCTAGAAATCATCATTTCTTACCCAGGAACTTTAAAAAAGTTATACTACTCAGTAAAAAATAACACATGGCATCCCACATTGGAAGAGATGATAGTCATCTGATTCAACAGATTTCAGTTTTAGCCACGGATCCTTGCCTTTTCCAAACAAAATCTTTAGTAGGAATTCATTATGTAACAAAGAATGGAGCTGCTCTGAATGAAGGGAAAAGAAAGGAGTAAAGACTCTTAGCCCTTAGGTGATGCCAAGGCTCTTCCCTAAATATGCTTTGCAGAATAGTTTTCTGATCCGTCCTTCCTTGGGATTCCACTGAAGGAACCATTTAGAATTCTTTCTACAGCTTTTTCTTTGTGCTTCATCTCAGTGTCCTAATTCCTTTTTGATTTGGGGGAATTCTTGACAATGTATAATCTCAATCTTTCCTATTGTAAATTATTGAATAAAATAAAGTTTATTCTGCTTGACTGCTTGGCATATCTTGTCTGTCTGTTCTATAACTGTTCATTGATTGCTTTTTTCATACATGTAGTACATTACTAGAATATCTGAATACATACTAAATGTGAGTTGTGAAACTCAGTGAAACAGTCCTGACTAGTGGGGCCAGCCATCCAGGTTTGTCTCGGAACTGAGGGATTTCCAGAAACTCAGGACTATCAGTACTAAAACCAGGGAAGTCCCAGGCAAACCATAACAAGTTTGTCACCCTGATCTTAACACAAAGTGGTACCCAAATAAAGTTTTGAAGTAGATGTATTTCACATTTTAGTGAGTTTGGTATGTGAATAAGTAGATTAATTGTCCTCATCATTTTAAATCAGTTTTCAAGTTCCATAAGCATGGAGATAAGCAATTTATAATCCAGTTTTGGTTTCTCTGAGAAAGTCTTACTATATTCCTGTTCAAATATTCTCCAATTCCATGAATATGAATTGGACTATGTCTCAGATCACACTAGTGGCCACAGGGTTGATTACTGAGGAATTTGATTTCTCACTTATGTTTTAAAAAATTATTTACTGGATGGGAAAGGGTGCAGGTGAAGATGAGATGGGGAGTTAACATTTTACTGTTATTTTATTTTATTACATATTTATTTATTACATATTTTACATACATACATTTATTACATATTTTATTACATTATATTACATATCCATCAGTTTCTCCCTTTATCTATCCATAAATGTATATATACATGTTACACATTTCAAAGTAATTTGCAAATTACTATACACTTCTCCCTGAATATTTCCATGTAAGCATCATCTAGAGGTTAGTATTTATTTACAGGTTTTTGGGGGGTGCAGAACTTACATGCAATGAAATGCACAAATCTTAAATGTACATGTCCTGAAGTTTGACTAATGTATACACTTGTGTTACCAAAACTCATCAAGGTGTAGAAGTTATATCTTGCCAGAGGCAGGACCCCATCCAAGGCAATCGCCACCCCTACATACAACAACCATTTCATTTATTTCCTGTGTTAATTAGATTTGCCTGTTCTAGGCCTTCATGTCTGTAGAATTGTGCAATGCATACTCTCTGTAAGGCTTTCTCCTCTGTAGATTTTGGAGATTCATTCATGTACCAATCATTTGTTCCTTTTTATTGCTCAAAAATATTCTGTTGTGTGTATGGACCATAATGTATTTATTCAGATTATATTTTACATGATAAAAAAGAAAATTAAGCCAGGAGGAATAAATGTTTTAATGCTAATTTAGTCTCTGGCTTTGTTAACTGTTGTCTATCTTGGGGTTAGTCTCCACATTTCTGGACCTTAGAGATCCATAAAAACATATGGATTAAACTTTCTTAGGCAATGTCTACCTCTAAATGCAATAAATATACTAATACTTTAATGCCAGACACAACTGTTACTCAACATTTCCTGCTTTTAACTCAAAAAAGGATCTTTTCTGATACCAGCCTTCATGAGCTGGTGAATTTATGCTCTAGATTGAAGCAAAAATACTTGTTTTGGCACTGGATAATAGGCTTCATGAGAGAATAATTGGGATTTTTAAATTAGTAGCAAGTGTTAAATACATGATTGGTTTTAAATTTTGAGCTACAAGCTAATTTTAGCTTTCTCTGCATTGTTAAGGTGAATGCTCTGGATAACCTCGGTCAGACTTCTCTACACAGAGCTGCACACTGTGGTCATCTACAAACCTGCCGCCTACTCCTGAGCTATGGGTGTGATCCCAGCATCATATCCCTTCAGGGCTTTACTGCCTTACAGATGGGAAATGAAAACGTGCAACAGCTTCTTCAAGGTAGTCAATGCTTTCATGAAATCAACTTCTTAAAAATAACCTTTCAGTTTTATCACACAGAGGTGCCTTGCTGACTCATTTGGAAGAGCATGCAACTCTTGATTTCAGGGTTATGAGTTTGAGCCCCACTTTGGGTGTAGTGAGTTTTGAGCCCCACTTTGAGTGTAGAGATGCTTAAATAAACAAAACTTCAAAAATAAAAATAAATTTTGTCACTATGTAGAAGTTGGTAATGAAAAGAAAATGTAGAATACTTGGCTGTTACTTCTTAATGCACTATACCCAGTGTTCCAAATGTCATTAACTCTTACTATGATTTTGTTCCAAAAGCATTATCTGCTCAATTTCTCTTAATAGCTGGCTCTTAAGTTTTTATCTAGAAAGTGTTTAAGATATAACAGTTGCTGTTTTTTTTAAGACAGGAAAACATAAAAAGGTAGGTATCTCAGTTGAGCATCCATAATGATAAATAATACTCTAAAGACTGGCCCTGCCTCTTCACTGTTTCTTTAGGTCCTTTATGTATAAGGCATGTGGAGTTTTTGTACAAGGTAACCAACTATTTGACTTATTAAAACATGATTTAACTATTGAATACAGGCATATTATATTTGTAAAATATTTTAGATCAAATATCTATACATTTTACATAGGTTATACATTTCACCCTAGAAATCTGGTCCAATAAATTTTAAAGTGACTGACATCTGAAAGTTCAAATGAGAAGAAATATAATAGATCAAGCCTCTTGTATCTTTAACAGTCATCTTTGATGGTCCTTATGCCTATGATCTGGAAACTACCTTTTTTAAGAAAAACACTGAGTAAAAAAAAAAAAAAAGAAAAGAAAAACACTGAGTAGATGAAGGCAGGTTGACAAAACAACCTGGAAACTGCCAAAACTGAACCGAACTACAAGATTCTTTTAAAATTCCCTTTAGTTCCTCATATACCACATATTTGTTTCAGTGTCATTTTTGGGGTGTCAGTGTTAGTCCTATTCAGTTGCCTCATGATGGACGTTTACAGTCTTACTAGTTTGTGCTAAGTGCGATTTCTTACCTTTCCAACTAGTTTTTTTTTTTTAAGATTTTATTTATTTATTTGTTAGAACACAAGCAGGGGGAGCAGCAGATGGAGAGGGAGAAGCAGGCTCTCCTCTGAGCAGGGAGCCAGATGCAGGACTTGATCCCGGGACGCAGACGCTTAACCAGCTGAGCCACCCAGGCACCCCTCCAGCTAGCCTCTTAGGGTAAATTGTCAAAGTAGAATTTCCAGGTCAACAGAAAACATGTAATTGTTAAATCATCTTCTAGAGACGTGGTTAAGTACCATTTTATACTCCCACTGACAGCATATGACAAGATCTGTTTGTCAGCACTGGGTATTATGATTCTAAATCTTGGCATTTGGTGAATGTGTGTGTATAAACTTCAGAAGTAATAGATGCTTTTTTTCTTAACACAAAATATAGAAATATTATCAATGTAGCTCCCCCATTTCCTCTTTGTCCACTAATGGATGAAAAAGAAAAACCCAGGATCTCATTATTTTAATTTGCATTTTTAAGATATATGTTGCAGTATTTTTTCCATTTTTTTATTTGCCTTATAACTTTGTTTATTGTTATGTTATTGCCTGACATATTCTTCCAAATCAGTATTGGTTCTGCCTTCAGTATACTTACTCTAAGATGCTTTTTCTTTTAGTATTTTTAAGGTTTAATTTTTTTATCCTTTAGTCTTAATCCATTGGATTTATTTTGTTCTAAGATACGAAGATACATGTTTTCTTCCTTTGCTGTGAAATTTTAAATGAGCTATAAAACAGAATTTCAGACCTGAAAATGACTTTATTTATATTCTAGGCCATCTTTTCTCTTTTTAGAACTAAAAAAAAACTGAGGCCCCTTGCCCCAGTTCAAATAGCTAGTTAAGGGCAGACCATCGTTAGGTCTCTGGCCATAGGTCTCCTAATTTAAAGCTTTTCCACCATCCAGTGTTCTTGGTTGTAGAATATGCCATCTTTCATCTGTTTTATATTCCATTATATTGTTTTAATCACATTTATTATTCACACTTACATACATTTTGCTTATTTATGTGTATATACATGAAATGTTTCCCCAAAAAATCTTTTTTTGTCTCAAAAAAATTTTAAAGTCTTTCTGGTTTTCCTCTGCTACCATGGAGATTTACTATATAATCTACTAAACTGTAAAAGAACTTTACTTTGTGATAAGATGCCTCTCTTAAAGCTTAGTCCTGCCTTCTCCTTGGGAATTTTAATCACTCTTTCTTTCTCTCTTTTTAGAGGGTATTCCATTAGGTAATTCAGAGGCAGACAGACAATTGCTGGAAGCTGCAAAGGCTGGCGATGTAGAAACTGTAAAAGTAAGATATGATCTTATGTTTTTTTAACTTTGGATTTTTATTTTCAGTGTTTAATGAGTCTGTACTGTTGTAATGAAGAGCCTAGTTATGTATAGGTCCCTTGTTTTAAAAGGTAAATAATGACAATCTAGTTCTCCACAAGCAAGAATCATTGTTCAATGAAGGAAACTTTTTACGTGCATCTCAGTAAATACCTGACAATCACAGATTTAAATAAAGTGCATGTTTATGGAAATAAATTTCATTTAAAGAACGTATTCGTTTGTCCCTTTAAAAGAATAAGATATCAAATTATTGTCAGTTGTTTACATATGACACATACAACAGGAAAGGGACCAAGAACTACTAAACAGTGTGTCACTGTGTCAGTGTATTTCTTCTCGTTTCGTTTCTTTGCCCTCTCTACCACTGTGTTGCCATTTTTCAGAGCCACTGTCTCCTAATAATCATCAGTTCATCTAGGCAACTTCAGCTCTTACATGGCCCATCTCCCGTGGTTGTCCTCCGTAGAATAACCCTTCCTCAGATTTTCCTTTACTTTTTACCATAGAGTCATATGTAATGTCTTAATGCTTGTACTAGATATTTCTGTTACCTACAGAAGTTGTATATCCCAGAAATAACTCAGAAGCCTAACATTTTGAAAGAGCAAGACTACTTTTCCATTCACCTAATATAGATTAAAAAATTAACTCAACATGTTTATGAATGAAGTAATTCTTCAGTAATGCAGTGGAGTTTTGCGTTTTTTTCCACTTTATTCTAACATTTTTTTAATTCCCAAAGCTATCAGGGAGAAAAAAATCTTTATTGTATTTCCCCAACCCTCCCCCCTTGCTCCTAGACTTTTTCAAAAACAGTGCTCATCCTATGTGAGGGAACAGTGACATGTAATAAGTCTTATAAAAATCTAAATTTATTGATTTGTGGTGGAAGTAGCTACATGAAGCAGTTTCACTATATTTCTCTTTGGTGTCCTCAGTCCTGAACAGACCCACCACATAAAGTCGATTTTAGATTTTCTGAGAACAAAATACGTTGATCTCATCTGAACTTGAGCTCTGAGGAAACTTCATCACTGTCCTTTTAAATAAAGAGATTTCGGGAAGTAGATTTAAAAGTCAGTGTGATCTTGTCCTACTGCTTTATCTATATAGATAGTATAGTCATCTCCAAGTAATTTAAGATTTTATTTTTTAAATAATTTCATTTTTCAAAGAAAAAACACCATTATAATGGAATCTTATTGTTTGACATGTTTTATATTTACATTCTTTCCCTTAAGTGGGAGGTTAATAAGATATTGGACGGAGCATTTGGCTTCCATTACTAAATATTGCTGACCTGTGGAAAAACAAGTCACTTGAGTTAAAGCAGTGAGCTGATTTTTTTTTTTTTTTTCTGGAAAATTGATTTAAAAATTAAAGGCAATTAGTTAAAGGGCAACTAGCTGATTTTTTGTTGGGGGCTAAAATTTTCAAATGTTCATGTGCTTACATATGTTAAAGAGCATAAAGCTATATTTAGTATATATAATATTAAAGGCTAGGCTTTGTTTTCATAAAGATAAAAGGAGTCTAGAGGAAGAAATAAAGAGAAGAGCTGGGGGCAGGAATTGGGATTTAGGGAACAAAATAACGCACAGTAATGAAGAAGCCCGTCCTTTCTCTCTCATTCTCTGTAAGCATCAGGCCATCTTCACTTACCCCTGCTTTTAAAATCACTTGATGGCAGGACACCTGGCTGACTCAGTTGGTGGGGCATGTGACTCTTGATTTCAGAGTCGTGGTTTCGAGCCCCACCTTGGGTGTAGAGATTGCCCAAAAATAAAATCTTTTTTTTTTTTTAAGATGTTATTTATTTATTTGACAGAGAGAGAGATCATAAGCAGGCAGAGAGGCAGGCAGAGAGGGTGGGCAGCAGGCTCCCTGCTGAGCAGAGAGCCTGATATGGGGCTCGATCCCAGGACCTCGAGATCATGACCCCAGCCGAAAGCAGAGGCCTCAACCCACTGAGCCACCCAGGCGCCCTGCCCAAAAATAAAATCTTAAAAAAAATTCACTTGATAGTAGTTTATCTCCACAACCTTTCTAGCTGTTACCTAACTATAGGCAGGGCGCTTGGTGCAAATTACTGGGACAATAGCATCTGCATATTACCCAATGAACACTTAATTATGTGCTCAGTTGTGTTTGTTTGGTGGAGATCCATCAAGCTAGATACTTCTTACTAAGTATTAGAAAACTTGTCTCTAAATACACAAAACTAAATTGAGAAGTAGGGAGTAAAGTGGCTAGTGAGAACTACCCAACCTAGCAGCACTTAGCACATGTATTAAAAATACTCATTCTTGGGGCACCTGGGTGGCTCAATTGGTTAAGTGACTGCCTTCAGCTCAGGTCATGATCCCAGAGTCTGGGGATTGAGACTCACATTAGCCTCCCTTCTCAGCAGGGAGTCTCCCTCTGACCTTCTCCCCTCTTGTGCACTCTCTCTGTCTCTCTCTTAATCTCTCTCTCATATAAATAAATAAAACCTTTAAAATATATATATTCATTCCTACCTAGAGCCCAATTTCAAAGCCATAAAATACTGTCTGAAATGGGACCCTGAATCCGTATATCTAACAGTCTCTTGTTTGGGAAGCATAAAAAAGCTTTATCGTCCAGTAATTAAACTCCTTGAGGTTAAACCCACAGATAGCTTCCTCCACTGATTTATTAGGCTTAGTGTATCCCTAAGGGATAGGATAGAGTAGAATAGTAAAAAGTAAAACTTTTTACTAATATGGGTAGTCTTTAAACTTTTTTTGAGCACGACTTATTATTTATGTTGTTTTTCTTCCCCAAACATTTGTACTTTTCATACAAGCATGAATAAACATGTTATTCTTAAAGCTTTTCTCATCCAGGCTTCCTCATCTAAACCAAAGAACACAAAGAAGTATTTGACTATTTTCTTAGTTTTCCCAAGGATCGTAAGTGTAGTTCCTTGACTACGAGCATTACCTAGGAACTTGTTAGAAATGCAAGGTTTTGAAAAAAGAAAAAAAGAAATGCAAGTTCTCAGGCCTTCCCCAGACACTAAATTAGAAAATCTGGAGCCAGGACCCAGTGCACATGAACATTTGAGAACTGCTGGTCTAGAGCAGAACTTTTTAAACTTTTAAGGTGCTTACAGATCATCGAGGAACCTTGTTAAAATGCAGATTCTGACTCAGTAGACGGAGTTCTGAGATTCTGCATTCTTAACAAACCCCAGGATCCAGCATACCTCTACTTGTATTTGTCACAAAACGGAAGTTAGGATTGCCAATAATCGGTACTTTAGATTACCTTTATGTAAATAGTAGTAGTAGTAATGATAAAATTTACCCACTAGCTTTAGCAAAAGATGATGATACAGGTATAGATAAGAGAACCTCAGGGATTCCCAATAAATGACAAGGTGAAATAAGAATAAGTCGTTTCTGAGAATACTGATTTAATGAGGCAAGAAATTAAATCAGACATTTGAAATTTTTACTAAGTGAATGAAAACATATCAGAATATGTAGTGTTGTCACACGTATATTTTGTTCCATCCTGCAGAAACTGTGTACTGTTCAGAGTGTCAACTGCAGAGACATTGAAGGGCGTCAGTCTACGCCGCTCCATTTCGCAGCTGGCTACAACAGGGTGTCCGTGGTGGAGTACCTGCTGCAACACGGAGCCGACGTGCACGCCAAAGATAAAGGGCAAGTACCAGCCACTCCAGGGCCCCTCTTCCTTCATCTGACCTTCTCAGGCAAATCTGGAAAAACGTTTTTTTAATAATTTTATGGTAGTTGGTGCCTTTTTGTTTTCAGGCAAGTCTGTTACTTGACACTGGCTTTAATGGAGCTTCTTGGTTTCAGTTAAGATTTTATGATGATTAGCATATATATAAACTTATTTGCATCATGCCTTATAAAGACTACGGAGATTAGTGTGATCGATTTGTAAGATAGTAAATTTTTTCAATTTGCATTGAGGAGATTTGAATTTTTCCAGTTTATCTTAAAATTATTTTTCTTTAAAAATATATAATTCTTGGGATGCCTGAGTGGCTTAGTTGGTTAAGCATCTGACTCTTGGTTTCAGCTCGGGTCATAATCTTGGGGTCGGGAAATCAAGCTCCATTCAGAATCTGCTTGAGATTTTCTTCCTCCTTCTGCTCCCTCCCCCCATGTCCCCCCTCCTATGTGTGCTAGCTCTCTAAATAAATAAATAAATAAAATCTTTAAAATACACACACACCTCAATTCTAGATCAAGCCAATAGGTGTTTGTTATATTCTACAATTTAAAATATTTTTAGGGTAGCCCTTTCGGGTCCCCTCCCTCTTCAGGGGCTTTGTACTATCACTTTACTATTGCTCCCACCAAAAAAAAAGAAAAAAATATATATTTTTAAAATTTCCTTCCCACACCCTCCAAAAATAATTCCATTTCTGCATTCAATAAATTTAGGCCCTATAAAATATAAGCAGTATGATCCCTTATGCAGTTGAGGAAATTTATCAGTTATATGCAATTATGTAAATTAAACATATCTTTGTGTTGCATTGCTTATGTAATTTTTCATTTCAGAGGCCTTGTACCTTTGCACAATGCATGTTCTTATGGACATTATGAAGTTGCAGAACTTCTTGTTAAACATGGAGCAGTAGTTAATGTAGCTGATTTATGGAAATTTACACCTTTACATGAAGCTGCAGCAAAAGGAAAATATGAAATTTGCAAACTCCTGCTCCAGGTATATTTAAATACTTACTGTGGACCTGGTTTATTACTAGATGTTTAATATATTTCTGATAACTTTGAATATAAACTTAAACTGGTAAAGGAGTATGAAGCAAAGCTATCTAATTCTCTAGATTTCAGAATAAATGTCATGAACATTATATTTTAATCTGTGGGGATGTTTATCACACATAGATTTATTATTGTATAAAGTCAGCTATCATCAAGTAACAGTTCTCTGATTATTATCCTAATTTTTCCTGTATAGTACTTTATCCTCAAAATATTTGATGGGTTATATAATTTATAAGCCAGATTTATTTGGCACCGATAAAATTGATAGTACTGGTTTAATACAGTATCGGTGTAGATATTTTACAATAAAAACAAAAGAGCTCTTGGCTGGCTTAGTCAGTGGCTAATGCAACTCGATCTTGGGGTTGTGAGTTCAAGCCCACTTTGGGCATTGCGCTACCCTAATAAGAAATATGTTAAATTAAAAAAAAATACGTTAAATTTATACTTTATTTCAGGGTTTATGAAAACTAAAAATAACATACACAAAAATAAGTTTATGAAATTCTGCCTTATTCTGAATGTAGTTTAAAATTTTTACTGAATTGCATTATAGGGGCTACTGGCTGGCTCAGTCAGTAGAACATGCGATGCTTGATCTCGGGGTCATGAGTTCGAGGCCCACGCTGGGAATGGAGCCTACTTTAAGAAACAAGAATAATAATGATAATAAATAAGTTGCATTATAAAAGCCTAATAATATTTAACTGCCTCTGTATTCTTTTTATTATAATTTTCTGTGTACTATATTAAATATAACAAACATGTTAACCTTTAAGGCAGAGTCTCTCAGAATAAAATAGGTTTTTTTGCTGTAGTTCCATTGACTGTTTTCTCTTAGACTAAAGGCAAACTTAAGCCAGTTCCTCTTTGTTTTTCTCATGCCCAGCATGGTGCAGACCCTACAAAGAAAAACAGGGATGGAAATACTCCTTTGGATCTTGTTAAAGATGGAGATACAGATATCCAAGATCTACTTAGGGGAGATGCAGCTTTGTTAGATGCTGCCAAGAAGGGTTGTTTAGCCAGAGTAAAGAAGTTGTCTTCTCCTGATAATGTAAATTGCCGTGATACCCAAGGCCGACATTCAACCCCTTTACATTTAGCAGGTAAGTAATCAAAGTTTCACAGGTTTAAGCTCAACGTCTAAGGTTCATTTTACCAGAGTAAAATATTTCCTGAAAGTAAACTGAAAAGATGCAGTTCAAATATCTCCCAGTGCTACCATGACACCTGAGTGTGTTTGTATAGGCCAACTGTTTGGTGTTCAC
>CM052812.1:43567913-43584482 GCA_028533885.1 Nasua narica
TTTTTTTAAAGAATATCTGTGTTTTTTATACAGATATAGAGATGTCATTATTTTCTGTAATAATAAGTGAAAGTAATTTTACTTCTTTTCTGAATTAGCTGGTTATAATAATTTAGAAGTTGCAGAGTATTTGTTGCAACATGGAGCTGATGTGAATGCCCAGGACAAAGGAGGACTTATTCCTTTACATAATGCGGCATCTTATGGGGTAAGTTCTTTCATATTACCTTTAAAAATCTCTGAAATTTTCCAAGTGAAAATCAGTATTGCAGTTCAAAGGGCATTTAGTTTGACTTTCTCATTTTATAGAGGGGTAAATATGAGGACTAAGATTAAATAATGTCCAAGTCTCCATTCTAGATCTGTTGTAAGCAGCTGTGTGACATGCAGCACGTTTGTCATTCACTGTATTACCTTCTTTAGCACCTCTTATTTCAGTGAGATGTTGATGGTTTTGTTTATTTGTTGGTGCCAGGAAACCCACTAGCACTCCTAGGAGTCTGTAGAGATTCAGATGCATTGTTCCTGAGTTTATAACAGCCTTAAATGTTATAATCAGTATTGACCATCTTCAGTAGTATAGTTGGAATAACTGAGAAAGGTTGCTGGTTTATAAATTGATGTTCAGCAGTTATAACACTTGAATAAATGAGAAATTGTTTAAGTTGTATTCATTTATTTAGTTCCTTTCCTCTGTAGAATTTTTTCCCCCCAAATACTTTTATTTTTTCAGTGTTAAAGATTAATTGTTCATGCACCACACCCAGTGCTCCACGCAGTACGTGCCTCTCAATACCTCTGTAGAATTCTTAAATATTTTCTGATTTCTCAGGTTATTAAAATGCCTACTGTAATTTTTAATTAACTACCGATAAATTATGATGTTGAGAAAAAACACAGTTTTCTTCTCCTTTCCAGAGTATATTTGAAAATATGGAAAAATAGATATATAGTTAGTTTCTTTTTAGGAACTAAAATGTGATAATATGTCAGACTTTAACAGGAGTATTTTCTTTTACAGCATGTAGATGTAGCAGCTTTACTAATAAAGTATAATGCATGTGTCAATGCCACGGACAAATGGGCTTTCACACCTTTGCATGAAGCAGCGCAAAAGGGACGAACACAGCTTTGTGCTTTATTGTTGGCCCATGGAGCTGACCCTACTCTTAAAAATCAGGAAGGACAAACGCCTTTAGATTTAGTTTCAGTAAGTGATGGACTCTTTGAAAAATCTCAGTGCTTTTCCAACTTTTTAAAGTTCACTTGGTATATATAAAGTTTCTTCATGGTAAATGTGGCTAAATCTATTTTTTAGCCCAATTTAAACTTGGGAATTCTTTGGTGTTAAAATATAATACGTAAATAATAGGATTATCAATCAGTTACTATATCCCAGGTGCTTTTGAAAATAGGAAAAAAGTAGGGCGCCTGGGTGGCTCAGTGGGTTAAAGCCTCTGCCTTTGGCTCAAGTCATGATCTCAGGGTCCTGGGATCGAGCCCTGCATGGGGCCCTCTGCTCAGCAGGGAGCCTGCTTCCCCCCTCTCTCTCTGCCTATTTGTGATCTCTCTCTCTCTCTCTGTCAAATAAATAAATAAAATCTTTAAAAAAAGAAAAGAAAAAATAGGAAAAAAGTATATGGTATAGCTACTTACGTTATTAGGTGTTGGGAAACAAAACAGGCGCAGGCCCTCAGTGAATGCTGTTAACAGTGCATACTATGCAAAGTATAGTATATATGCAAAGTCATATAGGACATATGGGTCTTTAAAGATTTTTTTTTTTTTTATTAGAGAGAGAGTGAGAATGAGAGGGGAGAAGGTCAGAGGGAGAAGCAGACCTCCTGCAGAGCCGGGAGTCCGATATGGGACTCGATCCCGGGACTCCGGGATCATGACCCAAGCTGAAGGCAGCCGCTCAACCAACTGAGCCACCCAGGCGCCCAGGACATATGGGTCTTGATGAACTTTCCCAGCCAGGGACCTTGCCCTCAAGGTGCAGCCACAAAGTTTCTAGTAGGGATTCCCTTCCCTCCCACACCGCCTCTTTCCCGAAGTTCCTGTTGCTTACATTATCAATAGTGTTCATGAAACAAGCTTGTTCCTCCAGTTTTCTATGAAGTTTTTGGCTTTTTGTTTTGGTTTTTTCCTTCGTCTCGCAAGGGAACTTGTGTAGGCATCTTCATTGTAGCCTCTACCTCTGCTTTGGCCACTGTGACACAGGTGCCTCTCTTGCCTTGACCACTGAGGAAATTGACCAGGGCCATGGAGGGAAAGGGAAAAGAAATTCTTGTTGAGGTGAAAGGGCAGTCTTTTCTACAGATTGCTTTCTACTGAGAGAGATTCCACTGTTACAAGTTGCCCTGAGAAGCTGATTTAGTTCGCGCTGCATTGGGGGATAAATAGCTTTTTCTCAGCAGGCTGACAGTATTTGCAATATTTCTTCAGGGAAATGTCTTTCTAGTTCCAAACTACCCTGGAAGTTCACTTTTCTAATTCATTCCACCCATTTGTTAGTCCATCAGACATACGTGATGTGAAACAAAGTGCTCTAGAGGACAGGTGTGGGCTTTAGAGTCAAACGGACCTGCCATAGAATTCCAGCTCTACCACTTAGAGTTGTACAGCTTTCACCTTGCCTAATCTCTAAGCATCAGTCATGTCATCTATGAATGGGGGTAAAATATGTCTAGTTAAGGGACCCCTGGCTGACTCAGAAGAGCATGCTACTCTTGATCTTGGGCTTGTGAGTTTGGGCTCCACGTGGGGTGTAGAGATTACTTAAAAATAAAATCTTTGAGGGGCGCCTGGGTGGCTCAGTTGGTTGAGTGACTGCCTTCGGCTCAGGTCATGATCCCGGAGTCCCGGGATCGAGTCCCATATCGGACTCCCAGCTCTGCGGGAAGTCTGCTTCTCCCTCTGACCTTCTCCCCTCTCATTCTCAGTCTCTGTCTCTCTAATAAATAAATAAAAAATCTTTAAAAATAAAAAATAAAAAAATAAAATAAAATCTTTGAGGGCACCTGGGTGGCTCAGTCGGTTAAGTGTTTACCTTCGGCTCAGGTCGTGATCCTGGGGTGCTGGGATCAAGCCCCGCATCAGGCTCCCTGCTCAACAGGGAGTCTGCTTCTCCCTCTGCCCCTCCACCCTGCTCGTTCTCTCTCTTTCTCTCTAATAAATAAAATATTTAAGATACATAAGATAAAATTGATACCGTTATATAACTCATTTCAGTGTTTTTCAGAAAATCAATATCAAAGTTAGATTTTTTTTATGCTCTGCCACATTTAACAGGTTTTTTTAATTTTTTGTGTCTTGAAACATGTTCTGAATTGTTTTATATTTAGTAACAGTTTGATGATATTTTACTTTTTTAAATTGTTTTTATATATAATATGCAATTCTTGTGCAAATCTGCTGAGTCCTCATTATATTTTTAAATGCATTTTGTTGGGTGTAGGAGAATTTTAAAACTTCATTTAATCACTCTCTAACACACACACTAGGCAGATGATGTTAGCGCTCTCCTGACTGCAGCCATGCCCCCTTCTGCTCTGCCTTCGTGTTATAAACCTCAAGTGCTCAACGGCGTGAGAAGCTCAGGAGCTACCGGAGATGCTCTGTCTTCAGGTCCATCCAGCCCATCAAGTCTTTCTGCAGCCAGCAGTCTTGACAACTTATCTGGCAGTTTTTCTGAACTGTCTTCAGTAGTTAGTTCAAGTGGAACAGAGGGTGCCTCTAGTTTGGAGAAAAAGGAAGGTAAGACATTCTGCAAAAATAACTCTGTCTTGTAATGTAGCCACATATTTGTCATTTAGAATGCTAACAAGTCATTTTTTAATCTTAAATACAACTGTTAGTATCAGATTAATTAACATAGCCTTTAAGTTTTAGTCTTTTATTATTTTCTTTATGTTAGTAGAATTCCTAATAAAACTTCTCCTGAGTTGAAACTTAATGAGTTTTATGCTGCTAACTTACTCTTTAGATGTAAATATGCTTTTTGAAAGGTTTAGAAGTCTTGTGGTTGAGTAGGTATGCCTTTATTTACCTCTTCTAGTGTAGTATTACAGTTATGAAATACCTTTACTCCATGTCAAAATACCCAATTGTGAAGATCATTTTTTTAAGAGAAAGAAACGTACATACTTAACAGTCTATAAAACCGTTCTCTTTACCTTTTACCTATCAAAATTCATCTCACCTTATGCAACATTGTGCAACTTATTTGTGTAAACTTTTTTATGAAGTCGCTTACATTCTTAAAGATAAGGAATTTTTTTTTGACTGGAAATAAAATTGACATATTAGCTTCAGTAGGGAAACTTATTTTAAAGATACAGTTAAAAATAAAAATTTTTTAATGAAAAGTTTTTTTTTTAATGTGAATGCCCCGCTGGCTGTTTCTTCTAATGATGTTGAAATATTATAGTCTTCTCTTTTTGCAATTTTTAATGCTGTGTTCAGATGCTCAGTATTATATCCCAAATGCCAATGAGTATTTTGCTTTGTCTTTACATTCTTAATGTGAATAGTAATACCAAAAAACTTTGATATTATGATGTTGATACATGTTATTCTGTTTGTTTATTCTGGATTTTTTATTTTCCAGTTCCAGCAGTAGATTTTAGCATAACTCAGTTTGTAAGAAATCTTGGACTTGAGCACCTGATGGATATATTTGAGAGAGAACAGGCAAGTAGATGAATTGTTTTGCTTGGTTTGATTTTCTGTGAGAACTCAAGGAAAAATTAGGATGTACTTTAAATGCCTTTGACCATTCAACCTGTTTGCAGGGAGAGGAGAATGTTTTTGTGGGTTTTTTGTGTGGGTTTTTTTTTGGTTTTTTTGTGGGGTTTTTTTTTCCCCAAATACGTCTATTTTATTTTTTTCAGTGTTACAAGATTAATTGTTCATGCACCACACCCAGTGCTCCATGCAATACGTGCCTTCCTCAATACTCACCACCAGGCTCGCCCAACCCCTCACCCCTTCCCCTTTTTTAAGAGACTGGAAATCAGTCACTCTTCTAATTTGGCTGTCTTGGAATTTTTTTTTTTTTTAATTTATTTATTTGACAGAGAGATCACAAGCAAGCAGAGAGGCAGGCAGAGAGACAGGGGGAAGCAGGCTCCCCACTGAGCAGAGAGCCCGATGCAGGGCTCGATCCCAGGACCCTAAGATCATGACCTGAGCTGAAGGCAGAAGCTTTAACCCACTGAGCCACCTAGGCGTCCCTGTCTTGGAATTTCTGTTTGTTTTTTAACACATAAAGGTGAACTCTGATGAACTTTTAAAAATATATGGAAACACATTAAAGTACACATTCCTTTCAAGTGCACATGAGACATTCTCCAGAATAGATCACAAATCAGACCTTAGCAAATACAAAAAGATTGAGATCACATCATGCATATTTTCTGACCACAATGCTATGAAACTTGAAGTCAACCACAGGAAAAAGTTTGGAAAGACCATAAATACATGGAGGTTATACAGCTTGCTATTAAACAATGAGTGAGTCAACAAGAAATCAAAGAAGAAATTTAAAAATACATGGAATAATGGACTCTGATGTAGTAATAATAAAATAGCTTTCTCTAATGGAAAGCTTAGCTTATTTACCCCTTAAAGTAGATTATCTTTGAGCTCTGTTCGGTCAGTTCAGTTGTGTCAGTCACTACCTGCTCTACGTCTGACACTTCACTAGCCACTATGAGAAGGTTTATAGGTATGCTGGGTGTATATCTGGGCTTTTCTAGAACAGTCCCAGTTTAAAGCACACTCTCAGAATATATTTACTGATTTTTTTGGTTCACAAAATATGGTTGTTATAGACCACTACCCTAAGGAACTTCTGATCTTCTTATGGAACTCTAACAATATATGAGGGAATAAGTTTTGGCATTGATTTTAGAAAATCAAAAAAAAGTTACTGCGATCTGGACGATTCAGGGAAAGCTTCATGGAAGGTATAGAAATAAAACAGGATTTCTAAATGTCTTCAGTTTCCTAAAGTGGGAATAATATATTTGAGGGAAAAGGAATAGTTTGAACCTGGAGGCAGAAATAGTCCCGAGTCTGGAGGAAGCAGTGAAGGCATTGTATAAATGGGTTGGTTGTAGCGTGATGGTGAATAAGTGCATTTTTATTTTGCAGTTTAAGTCAGCTCAGGTTCTTATGCTAAATGAAAGTAGTGATATTTTTGGTAATTCATACCTGAAATTTAATTAGCTGTAACTTTTCAGGTTCAGTTTAACAAGTGGTTTGCTTTCATTTCTAAGCTGTTCACAAAAAGCCGAAGTAAATGTATAAATCTAATACATTATAAGAACACCAGTATATGAATGTCCACCAAATGTAAATCTTCTAAACAATTTCATCCTCTTTTGTCAGATCACTTTGGATGTATTAGTTGAGATGGGACACAAGGAGCTGAAGGAGATTGGAATCAATGCTTATGGACATAGGCACAAACTAATTAAAGGAGTTGAGAGACTTATCTCTGGACAACAAGGTATTTCATTTTAAATTAATGCTGTCATCAGTTTAACAGTTGGCATAAGACAACCCTCAGCTTACTAAATGGTAATTTATAAATACATGAGAGCGAGTCTATTTAACAGGAAGAACACTAGGATTTGGGAAACTTGGTATCAAGTCATAACGCTGCTACTGTTAAGTTTCCTGAGCTTCTGCTGGTAATTATGTGAACCTAAGTAAAATTTCTGGGCCATTCAGAAGTTTGGGAATTGCTTTTGCTCTGAAGTTATTCTAGCTCTTAAATTTTATGATTCTAAAAGATCAGAAACTTGAATATCTCCTGACTTATGGTAATGTAATAGGCAATGCCTAGACATTGAGGCTTGTCCATAAAATAATGTAAATCTCTTTTGTTGTAAATGGCTAACTTCCAAACGCCTGTAGTGGAAATACTGGGAGACTGTTGTAACAAGGAAATTTGGGAAAACAGCATTGAATAATATCTTTATTTCTTTTGAATGTTGGTACTTTAAAAAAATGCATATTGCATTTGTTATGTTAACATTTTGTATGTACCAGGTCCTAGGTATGAAAAGGTGAATTGTTCTGAGTATCACGACCACATTCTTAAACTGAGGGTATGATTTACCGTCTCTGGGGTCAGTTACTTCCTGTCATTAAGGTCCTGCTATACAACTAGAGTCCAAGAAAAACCTAACAAAAATGAAGACATTTTCAGGGAAGGATGTATGATAGGCAGGAGAGGGTCCATCTCTTAAAAAAAATACCCCTAAAAATTAGGTGATTGAAGCTAAGGAATACTTTAAACTGAAATTCTAGAATAGGATCACTTAGGTAGATGCACTTTACTTGTCTGGCAGGGTCTAAGGCAAAAATATTTAAAATGTGAGGTAGTCCAGAATATGTCTTCTAGATCACAAAATTGTATAAGATGAAAAGGACAGAACACCCATGGCTCCCTGGAATGTTAGTATACAATATAAAAAACACCAAAAATGTAGAGAAACTAGAACTCTCAGTTGTGGACGGCCATCATGACTCTACAAGAATAATAGTAGGTAGATCTGTTAGAATGGAAATTACAGTGGAGTACTGGAATAACAAGAATCATTTAGGAAAGAGGCAGGTTAAAAAGGAATCAGGCAGTGTTTGTTCATTAAACATACAGTGTCTGGGATACAGTTATTAAGACAGGGTCATATGTACCTCAGTGTTCATAGCAGCAATGGCCACAGTCGCCAAACTGTGGAAAGAGCCAAGATGACCTTCAGCAGATGAATGGATAAAGAAAATATGGTACATATACACAATGGAATATTACACAGCCATCAGAAAGGATGAATACTCAACTTTTGTATCAATGTGGACAGGACTGGAGGAGATTATGCTAAGTGAAATAAGTCAAGCAGAGAAAGTCAATCATCATATGGTTTCATTTACTTGTGGAGCATAAGGAATAACTTGGAGGACATTAGGAGAAGGAAAGGAAAAGTGAATCGGGGTAAATTGGAGCAGGAGACAAAGCGTGAGAGACCGTGGACTCTTGAGAAACAAACAGGGTTTTGGAGGGAAGAGGGGCAGTGGGATGGGCGAGCCTGGTAATGGCTATTAAGGAGGGCGCGTATTGCATGGAGCACTGGGTGTGGGCCATAAACAATAACTCTTGGAACACTGAAAAAAAATGAAGATGTTAAAAAAAAAAAGACTGCTTTGAAAGGCTCAGGAAACAATGGCAGAAACAGATACACTGCCTCCAAGTGGCAGAGGTACGTAACTCCATGCCACCTCTGGTCTAGTCATTCTGATACATCCAGCTGCAATTGCAAAGGAACGTTCATTCCTACATGAAGGAGAATTGTCATGGCACAGAGTGACTGCATCTGCTCTAGCAAATCAGGGTGACTTGCTTGCGTAAAGTTACCACCTTTCTTGTCTTCGTTTGAAGCCATGATTCTATATATTTGTTATACCTAATTTGCAGAGTGGAACCAGCAATAGTCTTCTGATAGTCTGTCATTTTGCTGGCTTAGCCCTAGCTATCATTCAGTGAATCAAGTCAGTAGATTATTTGCCCTCATATTTGAGCATTGATAAAACATCTTGGGATGGTACACAGATTCAAGCATGTGTCATACCCTTTATTTTGTTAAGTCTTTATTCGTTGAACTATTCCCCTTTGTAAGTATATATATATATACTTCTTGTAGATACTGTAATTCAGCTATATCTGTAAGTCTTTATCAGAGTTGACCATGTTGGTGGTAGTCTTGTTATTCAGACCAGAACTCAGAACTAGAATAGTGCTCTAACTCTTCTGGGGCAAACTGCCATGTGCTGACCCATCAGTAATGAATTTGATCCCTACCTGGGAAAAGAGCAGAGCTTTAGAGATCTTGTTGTAGGGACTGAAGGAGAGGTATATTCCAAATATACCAAAGAAATTAGAAAATTCTATTCAAGATTCCATTTAAAAAACTTGTAGTTATCTTAACCATTGACAGTCAGAAAACACAACATTCATTGCTGAATTAAGAACTGTTAGTGGTTAAAAAAAAAAAAAGAACTGTTAGTGGTTAGAATAAGCATTCAGTAGTTAGTAAACTTTGTCGAGTTATCATTCTGAGATGATTCAAAATTACCTGAGGCTATACAAGTTTCTGTCATAATTCTTCCTTATATTTACAAAAATTAAAGGCTAAGTGCTGGGGCGCCTGGGTGGCTCAGTTGGTTGAGCGGCTGCCTTCAGCTCGGGTCGTGATCCCGGAGTCCCGGGATCGAGTCCCATATCGGACTCCTGGCTCTGCGGGAAGTCTGCTTCTCCCTCTGACCTTCTCCCCTCTCATTCTCACTCTCTCTCTAATAAATAAATAAATAAATCTTTAAAAAAAAAAAAAAAGGCTAAGTGCTGAAAGGGCCATATAGTTAGTGAAGGAAATAATCTGAAGAAAAAGTGTGACAAACTCCTTAAGAGTAAGAGATAAAGAAAAAAAGATTTTCTGAACTCTTCCCAGAAAACCCTTATAGCTTGTTGCATCAAAATTAGTAGTCAAATGCAGTGTGGTGTTCTGGTTTGGATCCTAGAACAGAAAAAGGAGAACATTAGTGGGAAAAACTAGTGAAATCCAAATAAAGTCTATATTTACTTACTAAGTGTGACAGATGCACTGTGGCTATATAAAATGGTAACACTGGGGGAGCATTAATGTTCTTAATGGTAACATTAGGAAGTTGAATGAAAGGTACACAGGAACTCTCTATATGATCTCAGCCTTCCTGAAAATCTAAATTCATCCAAAATTAAAAGTTTTTTAAAATCGGTAGTAAGCATCAGATAAATCAAGCTGCTGTTTTTGGTTGATGTTAACTGGTGGGGTTTTTTGGCATATATTTTTTACCTTCAAATTTCATTTGCTAGGTCTTAACCCATACTTAACTCTGAACACCTCTGGAAGTGGAACAATTCTCATAGATCTATCTCCTGATGATAAAGAGTTTCAGTCTGTGGAGGAAGAGGTATGTTCATATACCTTAAATGAATGTTGGTTCAGTAGCTAAACTTCCTAGAGGTTTCCAGATCTTAAAAATGTGGTCGGGTTTTTTAATTGTCCCTAACTCTTTAGCACCTGGAAAACATTCAAAATTAGCATTTAAGGTACACTCCCTCAGTAAACTTTAATTCCAGGAACTTGGTTCAGTACTACAATTAATACTAACCCAGAATTCTGTTGGAGAAGAGTTTACTGTCGTTTGGGGGGAAATAAAATGCCAATATTCCCTTCTTTCATAAAGGCAGTTACAAAGCCCAGTATCTCAGACAAAACCCAGAGTGTGTGGATGCTACTTAGCCAGGAAATTTTTCTTCTAGCTTTCTTTCCATAAAACTCTTGGATCCACCGAAATCTCTGAATAGTGCCTTACACTTTTGAAGAATATGTGTGTGAGGAACACAGAGATAAAAAGTTGGGTAGGACTGAGTTCTAAAATTCAAGAAACCCCAATTCTCAATGAAGTACAAATTGTGCTTTATTAGGGCAACATGAATTGGAACAAATAAATGATTGCTTTGTTTTTTAGCATGTCAGGTGGTTAGCTTTGTATGTTTAACTCACCTGTACATGTTTCTTTTTTCTACCTTTAGTTTGCAATATATAATTTTCACCTGTAAATAGTTTTCAGATTGACTAGCTAATTATCTCTAGTAAATAGTCCTTGTGAATTTATAGGACTCCTATTTCTTAAACAACAAAAATATTAAAATCTCATTTTGTATTCTCAAAAACAGAATCATAGGAGTCGAGAACCATGTTCCCCATATCAAAAAAAACCACAAAAGTTAATACACATGTATTTGACATATTTTTTCCATCAGATGCAAAGTACTGTCCGAGAACACAGAGATGGAGGTCATGCAGGTGGAATCTTCAACAGATACAATATTCTCAAGGTAAGAAGTTAGTGAAAATAAAGTTTTCAGAGACCACGGTTTTTCAAAGCCTGAAATGATAATTAACTTTCATAAGACTATTATGATCTTTCTAGCCTAGGAGTCTTTGGCATAGCATCAGGGGATATTTTGGGAAAGATTATATCCTTGGAAGATTAAGAGTCTCAAAATCCCTGTACTATTCTGTACTGTTTCCTTCCTTCTTTCCTTCCTTCTTTCCTTCCTTCCTTCCTTCCTTCCTTCCTTCTTTTTGGTGCTGTTTTCATTATGAATAATTCAGCCTCTGTTGAACATTCTCATGTTTAGAGGATATGCCTTATCTTGGAATAACGATATATCCTGTAGGTTTAGGACTTTAAATATATAAACTACTGTTAAAGTCCTCTGATATATAAGAGAACTGAATTGTGTGTGTGTGTGTGTGTGTGTGTGTGTGTGTGTGTGTGTGTGTGTGTGGCTCAGGGAAGGCCTCCATCTTTATATTTATAATAACATGCTTTCTTTTATTTGTCCTGAGACTACTCCAGGTTTCTGTGAGTCCCCATACATGTCACTTTTCTGTCATTTTAGTAGTACTCCCTCTATATCTTCATCTTTTCCAAAAACAGTCTTTAAAAACGGTTTGAGTCATTCACATGAGAGTCCTGTCTTTTTCTTGACTTTCTCAGATATTCTTCTCAGGGCCTTTTCCAGCTTTGCCGTGTTTTTCTTGAACTACAGCAAGCAAAAATGCACACTCGAGATACATAAATATTTGTGTTAACTACATTGATATATCTTAATTCTGAAATAAGACAGAATTAAAATGTGGCAAATGTCTTTATATTACCTACTTTTTTTTTTTAAGAATTTTATTTATTTGACAGAGCAAGAGAGGGAACACAAGCAGGGGGAGTGGGAGAGGGAGAAGCAGGCTTTCCACTGAACAGAGAGCCCAACATGGGGCTCCATCCCAGGAACCTGGGATCATGACCTGAGCCAAAGGCAGATGCTTAACAACTGAGCCACCCAGATGCCTCTATAATACCTGAATTTTAAATTTGGAAGTGAATAATATCAAATCTTTCATCTATTTTATAGTACTGTTTCAGAATGATAAACTATTATGAGTATAATATAAGATGTCATATTTTAGAGTTAATGAATACTGAGACTTATTTATTGAGATTGCTCTGTTCATACTATTAGATTATTTAAAACAAAAGCACACATTTTTCAGGTAAAGGAATCCTACTTTTGGAAGCTCCGTTTTATTAGTTTATATCATAGTAGGACAAGAGTAACATCTTGAGATTTCCATTCATGAACATATATAATAATTTTTTTAAGATTTTATTTACTTCAGAAAGCGGGTAGGAGGCATAATCAGGGACAAGGGGCAGGGGAGGAGGGAGAGCAGACTCCCCGCCAAGCAGGGAGCCCAATGCGGACCCAATGCTAGGACCCCAAGATCACGACCTGAGCCAAAGGCAGATGCCCAACCAACTGAACCACCCAGGCCCCCCATATAATAATTTTTAATGAGACAAATAATTATGCCTATTATAGGCAAATTTCAGTCAAGTCTGCATTATCTGCAAGTAGTAACAAAATGTATAGAGATTTGTTAATGGTGAGGGTGGGAGAGAGAATGTTTTTGATTTTCAAAATGTTAAAAGTCGAGAAAAAATATGCTGTTTTCTTCCTCTGTAAAGATATTTTAATGCAATATTTAATGAATTTTTCAGTGATAAAACTTTATTTTTGTTTTGTTTTGTTTTTTACATAAATGAGATCTCTGTGTCAGTTGTGTTTGTTGATTACATCTGTGGCAGTATTTTGAGTTTTTTTGAGCCAAGACTAAAATCACCACCATCCAGATGTGCTCTAGGACCAGCAAGGGGCCAAACACTTTTAAACACAGCCAAGAAACAGCTCTAGGATTATGAATTTTGATCCTAGAAATACTCCAAATGAGACCAGCAACCATCTTTTAACGCTTCTCCAAACAAAACTTTCAGGAATTGGAAAGTAGGGAAGAGTAGAGGGTGTGTCTCTGTGTCTCTGTATGTGTTTTAAAAATGGTGTTTGGTGTGGCTATTTCAAATATTTTTTAATTAATAACAGATAAAGATGATACTTTGAGCTGGGGGGAGATGAAAGAAACTGTCTCTTTTTAATACTTATATACAGAACTCCACATACCTGATTAGGAGATAATTCTAATAATTCTAAATTAGAATGGAAGTATTTTAGTCAATTAACAGTATTCTTGGCCTTCACAAGGCTATATGTAGTTTTTTTCCCTCGGAAGTTTTTGATTTCTAAAATGTAGCTATATTTCTGTCTTTATGTTTGAGACCAAGTATTTTTAGTTGACTAAAATAAAGCCTAGTTTGGGCGCCTGGGTGGCTCAATTGGTTAAGCGACTGCCTTCGGCTCAGGTCATGATCCCGGAGTCCCAGGATCGAGTCCCACATCGGGCTCCCAGCTCCACAGGGAGTCTACTTCTCCCTCTGACCTTCTTCCCTCTCATGCTCTCTCGTGCGTGCACTCTCTCTCTCTCTCTCTCAAATAAATAAATAATCTTTAAAATAAAGTCTAGTTTATGTTTCAGAAAAAAACTTTTGCCTCTCTACTGGCTATGTGGCCCATTTGGTTAAGATGAACAGGTAGAGAAGTAATTATAAACTAAGATTTTGATTTTTCTGATTTCTTTTTTATAGATTCAGAAAGTCTGTAACAAGAAACTATGGGAAAGATACACTCACAGGAGAAAAGAAGTTTCTGAAGAAAACCACAACCACGCAAATGAAAGAATGCTGTTTCATGGTAAGATTCCTCTTCCCTGAGGTGCCTGGCTGGCTCAGTAGGGAGAGCATGCAACTCTTCATTTCAGGGTTGTGAGTTCAAACCTTACTTTGAAAAAAAAACAGGTCCTTCTTCCCCTACCCTACCACCATCCTCTTCTACATTATTTTTTTTTGTCATTTATGAAATAATGAGTCTATTTTTCGCATGTCACTTTTTAAAAATAAACATTATTTCTGTAAATATTACATTTATATTTTTATTTCCAAACTTTTGAATTTGTATAATTTGTAATGGATTGTTTATAAATAGGATTACTGTAAGGACAAAATATAGAAATGGAAATGTTGACTATTCATATTTTCCTCTTCTCTTTATATCGATATTGCATATTACAATCACTCTGAGAAGTGGTGTGTTTTACTTTTAACTAGTTGATTATATTAAAATTAAAATAATGTTTGAGGGGCCCCTGGGTGACTCAGTCAGTTAAGTGTCTGACTCTTGATTTTGGCTCAGGTCATGATCTCAGGAGGTCTGAAAATCACCTCAGAAGACCATACACATCCTATTCTGCCTTTGATTCTAACTATCAAAACTACAATAAATAAATAAATAAATAAAGTCTTTAAAAAGGGAGGGAAGGGCACCTGGATGGCTCAGTCGTTAAGCGGCTGCTTTCAGCTTAGGTCATGATCCCGGAGTCCCAGGACTGAGCTCCGCATCCGCATCGGGCTCCCTGCTCAGCAGGGAGTCTGCTTCTGCCTCTGCCTTTTACCCTGCTTGTGTTCTCTCTCAAAAAAATAAATAAAATCTTTAAAACAAACAAAACATTTAACTTCATTGTGTTAAAAGAGCCATTGTCAGTCAGGGTTGCCTGGCTAGTTCAGTCGATAGAGCATGTGATTCTTAATCTTGGTTTCCTGAGCCCAAGCCCCATTTTAGGGATGGAGATTACTTTTAAAAATAAATAAATCTTAAAAAAAAAAAAAAAAAAGAGCCATTGTCATTGAACTTAGGCAATTTTCTGAGAACTTCTGTAGAATTGAGAGCAACTTTATTTATTCTTGAAATTTCCTGAATTTTTTTATGTTGCAAACTAACAGATGTTGATTGGTCTTTTTTTCTTTCTTTTTTTTCTAAGCAGTGTGGACCCCAACAGGGGGCCTGAACCCACAACCCTGAGACCAAGACCTGAGCTGAGATCAAGGGTTGGGCATCCAGCTTACTGAGCCACCCAGGCACCCCTGGTCTTTCAAATTTATAGCAAAGATGAATATAGATAGTAATATAGTGTTTATCAAGTCTTCAAGCACATAGTAGGTCCATCTGTTTTTTCATTTGGCCTTGATTGCAGAAAAATTTTTAGAAACCTATAAAGTTCTATAAAATACAGCATTTTAATTTCACAGTCCCCTGGAAGAGTGGTTATAGCAGACTGAATTGGTACATAATATCTAAATAGTATTTCTCATTCTGAAACCCTAAAAATCATTATGATAATCCTTTGGCACAGAGTATGATATTTATTTATGTACTGACTTGATAGAATGATTTTTCTATTTTGTAGTATAAATGATTTTGGTTTTTCCAAATTAATTCAAATAAGTGATTCTGTCCTTCAGTATATCTGCAAAGTGGAATTCAGCATTTATTTTCCTGTCCCTGTATGAACAGGGACACTAATCTTGATGAATCAGTGAACTGTTATATTGGCTTTTCTTAACGCCCACCCCTCACCCTACTCTCCAGCCTGGTTCCCATGACTACCTCCTTCCCTTTGGCTAAGCTCTCCTTGGCACACATGCAAGGAACAGGGATAAAGTATCAGTATGCACAGAATGAGGGAACCACCACATTTGCAGATAGAATCTGGTGTAACGGGATGAGAGGCAGAGAAGTGGAAGGTTGGGAGAAAAGAGGTATAAAGAAGAGAACGAACAGGGGCGCCTGGGTGGAACAGTCGGTTAAGCCTCCAATTCTGGGTTTTGGCTCAGGTCATAATCTCAGGGTCATGAGATTGAGCCCCATGTAGGACTTCACGCAGAGTCTGCTTAACACTATCTCTTCCTCTCCCCATGCCCCCTCGCACACACACATACACCTGCATGCGCCCTCATGCTCACTTGCTTGCTCTCTTTCTGTCTCCCTCTCAAATAAATAAATCCTCAGGAAAAAAAAAAGAGAGAGAGAAAGTGAGCATGAGAAGACCACTTTGGAGATGCCTGGGCCTCTCAGTTGGTTAAGTGTCTGCCTTTGGCTCAGGACATGATCCCAGGGTCCTTGGATAGAGTCCCCTATCGGGCTCCTTGCTCTGCAGGGAGCCTGATTCTCCGCCTGTGTGCTCTCCCTCTGCCTGCCTACCACTCCCCCAGCTTGTGCTTTCTCTCTCTCTCTCTCTCGGAAATAAATAAAATCCTTAAAAAATAAAACAAAATAAAGAGGCACCTGGGTGGCTCAGTCAGTTAAGCGTCTGCTTTTGGCTCAGGTCAGGATCCCAGGGTCCTGGGATTGAGTCCCACATGGGGCCTCCTGCTCAACAGAGAGTCTGCTTTTCCCTCTCCCTCTACCTGCTGCTCCCCCCGCTTGTTCTCTCTCTCTCTCTCTCTCAAATAAATAAAATCTTTAAAACAAAACAAAACAGGGCGCCTGGGTGGCTCAGTTGGTTGAGCGGCTGCCTACGGCTCAGGTCATGATCCCGGAGTCCCGAGATCGAGTCCCGCATCGGGCTCCCAGCTCCATGGGGAGTCCGCTTCTCACTCTGACCTTCTCCCTTCTCATGCTCTCTCTCATTCTCTCTCTTTCCTAATAAAATAAATAAACAAAATCTT
>CM052812.1:43584982-43620593 GCA_028533885.1 Nasua narica
CCCGGGATCGAGTCCCATATCGGACTCCCGGCTCTGCGGGAAGTCTGCTTCTCCCTCTGACTTTCTCCCCTCTCATTCTCAGTCTCTCGCTCTCTAATAAATAAATAAAATCTTAAAAAAAAAAAAAAAAAAGACCTACTTGCATTCACCTTCACCTCATAAGGTAAATTGTGAAACTCTTGCTTCTGCATTTGTATGGATTTAGGGTCTGGAATTTAATGACTTTAACATTGGTATTTCAAGTCATCTTTTTTTTCTAGTTGAATCTGTGCATGTCTTTTTTTTTTTTTTTTTTTGACATCTCATCCACCACCTTATTAGAAAATCAATTGATGTTAGCAAGTCTTCTAAAGTAGTTATTTATTCTAAAGGCATAAACTAGCTGACAGTTAACTTATATTTGTTTTTTTATATTCTTTATTGTGGTGTACATGTATGTATGTTTAGGAATTTAACTTCAAAGAGCATTTCATTTTATTTTTCTTCTAAGATAATTTTAAATTGTTATCCATCTACATGTACTTTAGGATCTCCCTTTGTGAATGCAATTATCCATAAAGGCTTCGATGAAAGGCATGCCTACATAGGTGGCATGTTTGGAGCTGGGATTTATTTTGCTGAAAACTCTTCCAAAAGCAATCAATATGTCTATGGAATTGGAGGAGGTACTGGGTGTCCAGTTCACAAAGACAGATCTTGTTATGTTTGCCACAGGTAAGAGATTACTTCTCATTTTTTTAATTTAAATTCAGTTAATTAAATATAATGTATTATTTGTTTCAGGGGTACAGGTCTGTGATTCATCAGTGTTATATAATGCCCAGTGCTCATGACAACACATACCCTTCCCAGTATCCATGACCCAGTTACCCTATCCCTCTACCCCCTTCCCCTCCAGCAACCCTCAGTTTGTTTCCTATGATTAAGAGTCTCTTATGGTTTGTCTCTCTGATTTCCTCTTGTTTCATTTTTTCCTCTCTTCCCCTGTGATCCTCTCTCTTATTTCTTAAATTCTCATTTATGTTGATAAGAATTTGATAAGAACTGGCTTCATATTTGAGAACTTTGGGGAGAAGGGCTTCATGGACAACTTTAGGAATCCAAGCTAGGCATGTTTCAAGTTGCTTTTGACCCTCTCACCAGTTGTAACAATAGCTAGTATTTATTAAATGATCTGTATAGGACAAGCACAGTTCTGAGCACCTGACCTATTTAACTCATTTAATCATTGGAACACCTAGTGTTTTAAAGAATATGGAGTGGAAAATATCTTTGGACTTGAGATTTTATTGTGTCCCTTAAATATTATAGGACTGTAGATTTTTTAAAAATAGAGTATTCAAGGGGCACCTGGATGGCTCAGTCAGTTAAGCATCTGACTCTTGATTTTGGCTCAAATCATGATCCTCAAGCCCCATGTCAGCCTCCATTGCTGGGTGTAGAGCTGCCTAAGATTCTCTCCCTCTGCCCCTCCCATCATCCCCTATTTAAAGTTTTGCGGAGGGGGTGTGTTTTGTTTTGTTTTTTAATTTGAGAGAGAGAGAGTGTGAGAGAGATCACATAGGGAGAGGGAGAAGCAGACCTGTGGCCAATCAGGGAGCCCAATATGGGGCTTGATCCCAGGACTCCAAGCCAAAGGCAGATCCTTAACCAACCAAGCCACCCAGGCAGCCCTTGCTCCTCATATATATGTGTATGTGTGTGTGTGTGTGTGTGTGTGTATGTATGTGTATGTATGTGTGTGTGTATATATTATATTTCAAATGCTAAAATGGCATTACTTGCCAAGCCTAATTATTTCATAGCAATGCATGAGGGAGTCTCTCTTCCATCTTGATAGGATCCTAATCCTCAATTTACGATATTACTACTTGAAAAGTTAGAGCGAAACACATCAATCCCTTTTAAAGAGTACATTATTATCAAAAAACTACTTCATACTTCCGTTCTCCACTTTTAGTTACCCTGGTCTAATAACTCAGTTATTAAAATCATTCAGATAACTTGCCCCTATTAATAAACTCCATAGGTAAGGACAAATTATCTTTTGCCATTGGAAAAATTGAGTAAAATTAATTACTGAGATTTATTGTATAGTTAGGGCACTGCTTATAAATCTGAAAATCTAGAACAGTCTTCATCAAACATTAGCAAACATGAGAATCATTAAGAGGCTTGCTAAAACACAGATTCCTAAGCCCTGCCTACTCAATTGCTGATTTAGTAGGTCTGAGATGAGGCACAAGAACTTGAATTTCTGCTAAGCTCCTAGGTGATGCTATTTTCTGATCACTGATCTAGAAGAAAGCCCTAGAGCAGTAGTTCTCAGCCTTGGTGACACATTGGAATCACTGGGGAGCTTTCAAAACTACTGATGCCAATGTCCTACCCTCAGAAATTCTCTTATAATTGATCTGGGCATTAGGATTTTTTTTTAAGTCTTCCCAGCTGATTTTGAAAGGTTCCCAAGGTAAAGAACTGCAGTCCTGGAGGAAAACAAGGTCTGTTTTTATATTACTCTCATTTTCCACTTAAGTTTAGACTTGTGTAGGTACCGTGAAGTCAGCCCTTCTGGGCATGAACTCCCATCCACTTCTGTTTTAAATCATAAATTAATTGGACAGGTTAAAAGGCTTATAATTTCTTGAGAGTCTATAAATTGACCTCTGCTGTCATTTTATCTGGAGCTGAAAGTTCTGAGTACTTACCCTATGTAATTCATAGTTAAAATAATTCTGATTATAATAAGCAGTGTTTAAAAAGTACCTCTTATAAGCTGTCTTTAGAATGGAATGGTTGGTTCTTTGCAGATAAGTTTATTAACCTAAGACTTTCCGTATTTGGATTATCACAGGGCTGATTGTAACTGTAATAGAAATCTATCAGAAATGCTAAAGTTTCCAACAGGTATATTTAGAATAAAAAGTATAGATAGCCTTTCTTCTTTGGAGAACAGAATCAACTGGTTCACCAAAATCTTTTCTCCTCTGAAAAACAAAGAAGAGAAACCATTAAATAATTTTAAAAAAAAAAATAGATTCATTGGCAACCAGGAATGTCAATCATATGCCTGGGGGGATTGGGAGAATAATCTCTGGTAAGGGAAGACTATTTAAAGAATTAACATTTCAGCTGAAACCTAAAAAAATGAGTGTTAGCCAGTTGAAGAATGGCAGAATAGGTACCATTCACTGTGGTAAAGGAAGTAGTATATATGATGGCCATGAGGTTGAGAAAGTTGGCCTGTGTGAAGAAGGAAAATTAATATTCCCGGCGCACAATGAACATGAAGTAGGATTTGAGAATTTGGAGCCATTGTAAGCAATTTGGGTTTTCTTCCAAGTACACTGAGTAGCCTCTACAAAGTTTTAAGCAGAAAAGTGATGTGATTTGATTTGATTAATGTTTTGTGTATTGGGTTGTTTTTTTCTAGTGCTTGAATGGAAAATAGTTTTACTAGAAATTAGAGGAGAAATAGGAAGAGAAGTTCAGAGGCCATTATTCCTAGTCCAAGTAAAAATTTTGGTGAATTGAACTTAACAGTCGCAATAGAATTAAGAGAATGAATTTCAAATGTATTTTGAAGGTGGAATCAATTAGACTTAGTTGGATAAATGTCCAGCTTTGCAACCTACTTCGTGGGAGCTCCCTAAATCCCCTTCTTCCCACGTGGGCTATGGTTTGTGCTTTTGGGTACAGACAAGATAGCAGAGTTTCCATCTCTATAAAGTTATCACATTTTCAATTTATATAGTTAAAATAAGAACTAAAGTGGTAATTAATTATAGTAGAAGACATTCTTACAAAGTTCTTTTAAGGATGAAATGAGCAACAACTCTGTATAAATACACTAAAAAGCTTATGCAGTGTACAGAAAGAAAACTGCCATGTACTGCCTTGTCGTCAGGGAGATCTTTTCCTTTTCATGTTACAGGCAACTGCTCTTTTGCCGGGTAACCTTGGGAAAGTCTTTTCTACAGTTTAGTGCAATGAAAATGGCACATTCTCCTCCCGGACATCACTCAGTCACTGGTCGACCCAGCGTAAACGGTCTCGCATTAGCTGAATATGTTATCTACAGAGGAGAACAGGTAATTCAGTTTTATTTGTTCATCTCAGAAATGATTTAGAGCCATACTTTAATAAATTCTTCTTACTGATCTCTTAAATTGACAAGGCATATTGCTTTAAGAACTGAGTTGGGTTTTTTTTAACTTCTATTTGGAAATAATTTTAGATTTATGGAAAAATAGCAAAAATAATAGAGAATTCCCATATACTCTTTATCCTGAATTTTAACATTTTATCATTCTCCCTCATGTGTGAATACAGATTTTTTTTTTTCTGAACTGCTTGAGAGGACGTTGAGGGTGTCCTCTGTGTAACCTTAAGTGGTTCAGTGTGTATTTCCCAAAAACAAGACATTCTCTTTTAAAATTATTAACAGTGGGAAAATACCATTGACAGAATATTATCTTACGGACTTTATTCAGATTTTGTCAATTATAGTTGATCTTTTTTCTGTTTTTTAACTTTCTGTAAAATATAATTAATCAGAATCTGGTATTTAGTAGTTAACCTGTCCATAGCAGAGAAGTGTACAGTTCCCTCTTGCTCTTAGAGGGAACATGCAGTCAGAAGCATCTCTAGAGCAGCATTCTGAACTGAGTGTTCTGAACTGAGGTCACGTAGCAGGATCACCTCAGTTATTAAAAACAAACACATGCTTAGGATTCATCCTAGACCTGCTGATTCGGAACCGAAGGGGGATTGGAATCAGGGTAAGGATGTTTTAAGAAAATGCCCTTAGTTGAGTCTGATCCACATATTAATTTAGAACCTCTTCTCTAAAGAATTCTTAGGGTAAAATCACCTTTCAAAAAATTTGTTTACCAACATTTAAATTAATCTTTCTCTTTCAGGCTTATCCTGAATATTTAATTACTTACCAGATTATGAGGCCTGAAGGTATGGTTGATGGATAAATAGTTGTTTTAGGAAACTAATTCCACTGAACCTAAAATGATCTAAGCAGCTGGTGGCCTCTTAAGTTTTACTCCTTTGCTGAGAAATACCATCTTGTCCACAAGCCTGTGACGGAAGGATAAAAAATGTGAAAGAAGTTTAACATTCTGACTTGATAAAGCTTTAATATTGTACAGTGTTTTCTAAATATTTCCTGTTTTTCAGCACTTTAACAGATGCCATTCCAGGTTAAACTGGGTTTGTCTGTACTAAATTATAAACAAAGTTAACTTGAATCTTTTATATGTTATGCATTGATTCTAACAGAAACTGTAATCCCCTCAACAGAACTCATTTTACTAATACAGTACTGTGTTCTTTAAAACACAGCATTTACACTGAATACGATTTCATTTGTAAAACTGTAAATAAGAGCTTTTGTACTAGCCCAGTATTTATTTACATTGCTTTGTAATATAAATCTACTGTTTTAGAACTGCAGCGGTTTACACATTTTTTCATATGTACTGCACATCTGTATTTCATCTTGCATCATCATGAGTGAGTAAACTTTAGATTTGATTCCAGAGGCTATGTTGAGCTGTTAGCAAAGACTTTGTCAGTTGGGAAAGATCTATTTCTCAGATTTAATTTGCTGATGGAAGTATTTATCTCTCATTAGAAATCTTTCCCACTGAAGAACTTATTTCATGAATACTCTGGGGATTTAATTTGTGATAACTTTTTATGTATAAGACACATTCCAAAGAGCTCTATGAACGTCCTGATGATTAAAGACGCTTATTTACTAGCCTCAAACTCTGAGCTTCACATTGGAAAATTTTCTCATTTCATTTTGTGAAAATCAGAGCAACTGCTTCTTTGTTTCAGAGGCTACATCCTGCCACTGAGTAATTACAGGATTCTTTTCGTGGAGTGTAAATAGGAAGTTACATTTCAGAGGTAGGAAGGGGAATCCCGAATAATTTTCCAATCTGTTCTAATTACCCTAAATTGAAAGGGGGGGAGTAAATGGGAGGGGTTCATTTTTTTGTCCTAAGTAGTTTTTTCTTGTTCTTCTTCCTTGGCCTCACTGTTACAGCCAATCTGTACACCATAGGTAAGCTGAACCCAGAACCGTGCAACAGATATAGGTGTCTCGGTTCTCTCCAGGTCACCTTCACAGGCAGGTGCTGTGACACGGTGCTTCCTGGTTCTGGGTAGCCTCATGGTGACATTCACAGTCACTTGGAAATACACTGTGTACACTGTGTGTGCACTACATGGTGACAGGCTTGTTGGGCAGCTGTGGACAGAAATGCTGTCCCATCAAATGCCATTCCTGTTTTCTGATGGAGAACTGTGTTTTCCGTGAAATCGGCTAAAGCTTCTTGGCACAGAGACATGAATAATAGCTTGGCAGTCTTTTTGTTGACTCTAGCTGCCTCAGGAGGCAAGGCAGGTTTTACCAACGTAAGGCTCTGTACTCAGAATGTTCCCCTTCACTCTCTGTACCAGTTCACTTTTGTTTTACATTTTATTCCATCTCTAAATTATCTGGCTCTTTGCAGTTAACTTGTACATAAAGTCCTAGAAAATCATGTTTCTTGTCCTAAGTAAGAGTTAATCAGAGTAAATGCATATCTGGAGTTGTTTCTATGATGTAAACTGTGATCATATTTAAGCGATCAGTTCCTGACCTTGAAGTGCTTTTATACAGCTCTCTAATAATTGCAATTATGATTCTAAAGTAATTTCTTGGAACACAAATGGAGTATACCAAATTTTATATAATTTTTCAGATTCTGGAAGCTTCAGGTTTTATAATTAGAAGATAATGAAATGAGTTAATGGAGTTTATATTTACATACCTTATCTCCCAACATTGAGCCCATGCCACTCCCCCTGTAAGTGAATCAGGAATTGCTTATCACGTAAAGTTACAAGGTCTCTGAGTTTATGATACTGCAGCCTGTGTTGTTTCGTCTAATCCATTGCTTAATTACTGTGTTGTTTTCCTATGAATGATTACATTGTGGTTAATATGTTAGCATGGCAATATTTTCGGATAGCTTTTTGTTTGTTGGTAGTTTGGGGGGTGGGGGTTGGGGGGTGGTTTGGGAGGACTTTTTTTGGAGTTTTTGCATGAAATATCTTACTTTATAATGATGGAATTGCTTTTTCTTTTGTCTTGTGATTTTGGGGGTTTTTTCTTTTTTTCTTTTTTTTGAAGTGAGATTTAACTTTTTGTGTGAGTAGTACTATTATATCCATCTTGGGTGTCTTACTGTACTGTATCACATTCCATACCCTCATTTAATTCTTAATAAAGTATTCATTTGTTTTTCTGGGTAGCATGGTAATTACTGGAATAGTATAAATGTGTTGAATGGTCTTTGAGAAAATGGATTAAGATTACAATAAACCACAATTGCAGGAAAACAATGTAGTTCTGCGTCTAACAGTGATAGAGTGCAGTTTGAAGTTTGAAATTTTGAATGTTGTGACCACAACCTATTCAGATGCTTTAAGATGGAAGTAGCTATAAGATGCCTTCAGACTTTTAATCAGTTTAATACAAGTTTTGGCAAACCTCAAAGCTTATTCCTCGGAAATCTGCCTTCTAAAAAGGAATGTATTTTTTGTTTGTTTGTTTGTTTGTTTATTCACTTGTTTTTTAGATTCCCTGTATAAGTGAAATCATACAGTATTTGTTTTAATCCACATGTCAACCTTTTTGATGGAAGGAGTGGAAAACCGAACTGATTCTAAAGCTACCGTGGAAAAGTGAATATACAAGGTCTCTTATTAAAAATTACCTATGGGGTGCCTGGGTGGCTCAGTGGTTTGAGCATCTGCTTCCTGAGTTTGGCTCAGATCATAATTTCAGGATCCTAAGATCAAGCCCCCCCGTCGGGCTCTGCATGGAGTCTGTTTCCTTCTCTCTCTCTCTCCCTCAGCCCCCCGCCAAATGGATAGATAGATAGATAGAGAGATAGATAGATATTTCTTTTTAAAAATCTAAGGAAAAAGTACTAGGACTCTTAGCCATATCATATATTTAAAATATTTTTAAACTATTATTAAAACAGTAATCCTGTTGCGCCTGGGTAGCTCAGTGGTTAAGCGTCTGCCTTCAGCTCAGGTCCTGATCCCACAGTCCTGGGATCAAGCCTGCTGGGTGGGAAGCCTGCTTCTCCCTCTCTCACTTGGGTTCCTGTTCCTCCTGTTCACTCCTGCTTGTGTTCCCTTTTTCACTGTCTTTCTCTGTCAAATAAATAAATAAAATCTTTAAAAAAAAAAAACAAAAACAAAAAACAGTAATCCTGACACATGAGGTAATCAGTGAAACGGAAGAAGGAGCCCAGAGGTGGTCTCATATCCATGGTATGTGATAAAGGTGTAGTACATTATGGAATTGTGGGAAACATAATGGTCTTGCAACAACTAAGCATTCATCTGGGAAAAATAAAGTTGGACCCAAGCCTTGCATCAGAATATTTCAGGTGAGTCAAATGTGTAGTGATGGAAAATGAAAAGACAGAATTATAAGAAAAAAGGCAGAACAATGTTACTCATCTAGACATAGCGAAGATCTTTCAGATGTAACACAAAACCCAGAAGCTATGAATAAAAGGATCGATAAATCCAACTTCAGAAAAATGTTACATCTACAAACAAAAAGGTAGATGGCAGACTGACGAATATTTGCAACACAAACAACAGACAAGGAATTAATTCTCTTTAATATAACAAACTCCTGAAAATCAAGAAGCAAAACAACCCAAAAGAAAATGAATATAGGGCGCCTGGGTGGCTCAGTTGGTTAAGCAACTGCCTTCGGCTCAGGTCATGATCCCGGAGTCCCAAGATCGAGTCCCACATCGGGCTCCCAGCTCCATGGGGAGTCCGCTTCTCACTCTGACCTTCTCCCTTCTCATGCTCTCTCTTACTCTCTCTCTTTCCTAATAAATAAATAAATAAATAAAATCTTAAAAAAAAAAAAAGAAAATGAATATACAGAAAAGGAAACTAAAATGGCATTTAAAGAAGAGAAGTGCAACTCACCCATATACCGTGATGCCATTTTCCACCTCTATTAGCAAAGATCAAAGAGTGGTATTCAAAATATTTAACACCCTGGCGCTGGTCAATCAGAGCGGACTCTGAAAAAACAAAAAAAAAAGAACGGACTCTGAAGACTCCTTCTTCTGCCTGGCGTCAGTCCTTCAGCTGGTGGATTGTGGGAGGGCGAGTAACTCGAGAGCTTCTGAGATACCCGGGTGATATCTTGGGAGGCTGTGGGCAGCGGGTCTGGAAGTCCGCTGATACCTAACTACCCGTCCAATCCCGCCAGCACAACACTAGTGTGGGACCGCTACCTATCACACCTTGTGGAGGAGAGGAGCTCTCTTGCATTGTTGAGAAACAGCCTCAAAAAGGAAAACAGTAATATTTGCCCAAATTTTAAATGGGTCCTTTGAGTGAAAGGACCCATGATAAGAAAATACATCACTGCATTATTTGAAAAGACAGGTTTTTTTTATTAACATATAATGTATTATTTGCCCCAGGCTACATGTCTGTGAATCATCGGGCTTACACATTTCACAGCACTTAACATAGCACATACCCTCCCCATGAAAAGACAAAGTTATAAGTAGCACATCTATCCATCAATAGGAAACCAGTTAAATAAATTATAGCACATTCATATACCGGAAAGGCTGGAGTTATGAAAAGAATGAGCCAGTCCTACGTGTACTGATCAGGACAGATTATTGGAGAAGGGAGTGGGGAGCGAAGCAAGATTCAGAAGTGTGTGTAAGAAGTTACCATTCTAAAAAAAAAAAAAAAAAAAGTTGGGAAATATCAACATATGGGCTTGTTTGCCCATAGGCTATCTCGGGGGATGGGGAGGGTGGCATATATGGCAAATACATGGCAACAGTAACCTGAGGAGGAGATCTGGGTGGCAGGAGACCTACAGATGGACATGAAAACCAACTTTCCATTCTGTATTCATTGTACTTAGAATTTTGTACTATGTGGACTCATGTATTTTTTTTAAAAAAGATTTTATTTCTTTGAGGGAGGGAGAGAGCATGAGGGTAGGGGGCAGAGGGAGAGGGAGAAGCAGACTCCCTACTGAGCAGGGAGCACATGGGCCTCCATCCCAAGACCCTGAGATCATGACCTGAGCCGAAGGCAGACACTTAACTGACTGAGCCATTCAGGTGCCCCTATGTGGACTCATTTTAAAAAATAATTTGTTTAGGGGTGCCTGGTTGGCTCAGTTGGTAGATCGTGAGACTCTTAATCCCAGGGTTCTAAGTTCAAGCCCCACATTGGGTGTAGAGATTACTTTAAAATACTTAAAAAACAAAATACAATTTTTGGTTTCGTTTTGTTTTAAGATGAGATTAAGTTAGGTAATATCTATGGGTTCTTTTAAGCTCTAAGTCTGCAAAAAGCGTAACCAAAACAACTGAGAAGATCCCCAAGCCTGCTCTATCTTCAGTCTTCCTCTTCCTGGTTCATGGCCTCTCCATTCTTCCAGGTGTTCAAAACGGAAACCTTGGACTCATCATCATCTTTCCCTCACAGCCCACATTCACCCTTGTCCGCCACTGCCCCCCATTCCCAGATCCCATAGTCTTCATCTTTTTTTTTTTTTTAACTGAACTCGAGTCTACTTTCAACTCAGGAATCAGAGTAATCCTGTTGGAGCATAAGTCAAACTGTGTCCCTCCTCTGGCTCAGAGTTCTGCAGTGACTCCCAACTTCACTTAAAAAGATGAAGTCCTTCAAATGCACAGCTTGACATGCATGACCTGCCTGTGCCACCCGTGTCACCACGTCCCACCCTGCCCCTGGCCACTTCAGCCTTCTGAACAGGCAGGCTTGCTCCCTCCCAGCATTCCCCATGACTTACTCCTCCACTTCCGTATGGTTCAGATGTCACCTACTCAGGAAAGCCTTCCACAGTCACCTAGTTCTAAATTTCATTGCTTCCTCCCTCTTCCCCAGCTCACTCCAATCCTCCTTAACCTGCTCTATTTTTCCTCTTAAATGAAATAGGTTCTAAATTCCATATAGTGTATTATATTTATTGCCCATCCCTCTCCCCCCCCACTGAAAGATAAACTTTCCAAAATGGATTACAGTGATAAAGCCTGGTGCCTACAACAGTGCCTGGCCCAGAGATCATACTCAATAAATACTTGGTGAGTGAGCTTTTATGTTCTTCACTCAGTTCTTTTAAAGTCTACTTAACCATTATATGTAGAGAGTAATAGCTAATAGTGGCACTGCCAGTAGTAAAAACAGTAACGACAGTCATTTATCTAATTCACTGCCAGCAATAATGTACTGTCAATACTTATAGTTATTTTTAAAGTTCACCACCGGTAACAATAGCAGCAATCCCAGTCACCATGTACTAAATCCTTACACCATGAGCCAGATAATCCCACATTGATTATCTTTCAGATAGGGAACTAGAGCCAAGAGTTAAACGTAGCGCCCCTGGCCAAGGCTGATAAATCTTTTCAGAATCCCTTTCTTCTGTGTTCCTCGACCTTGTGAGTGCTCTTGGCAAGCTGTCATCTTTTCTCAAGACTCTGCAGGAATGCCCTTTGCTGCCTGAACTACACGGAGATGCAGGATAGGTCAGTCTCAGAGTTTTCTGGTGCTTCCTGTCTCAGATCATGGGTCAGGATCACTGTTTCTCTCCTGGAACCAGCACTTTTTCCATCTTTGTCAGCTTACGGATTCGGTCAGATGAGCTTTATGTCCCTGAAGCCGAAAACTACTCCGGTGTGCCTTCAGTGCCTCCCCTCTTGAAACAGCTGCTAAGAAGGATCTTTTTACTTGGGATCTCTAGTCAACGGAATTTTAAATTGACCAATTGGAAAAACAGATGGGATTCTGGATGAAGCTGTAATCCGGAGGTTGAAACTGATTTCTGTTGGCAGTTTCAACCCTGTCAGGAGGGAAGAGTGGGAACTCTTCTGGGGGGAGTGTTCTGTCCCAGAAGGAAAAGAATGTTTTCTGTTCTGACCACTGAATAAAGGGAGAGTGAGTCTAGGCAGAAATGACCGGGCTGAAGTTTAATAGATTTTAATATAAAAAGGCTAGCAGATTCCAGTGGAAGCAAATATAGTCAATTTGTATTTATAGACAGGGATTAAATAAACTAATCCGACAGGAGTCTTAGCAGGCAATTGTTTGGGAGCAAGATAGATCCATCTGCATGCAAAGAAGCGTGAATGAATGAGGATCCACGGCTCAGTGGGCAGGCAGAGCCTAGAGGAGACCACCAGTCCGGGTAATCAGACATTCACATTTCCCACTGTTTTGTTCTATTGTATCCAAATGTGAGAAGCTGCTTTCCAGTCCTCCACATACAAAGCTCTTTATTGGACTTTATTGAGGCAATCCCCACTGCTTTACTGAAGCTGCCAGCCTCAGAAGGAGTTTTGCTTGATGGCGTCTGGCAGCTCGGCTTTGCCCCCAAATAGATTTATGAGCTGTGAAAGATGGTCAAATTAACACCCTAAGCATTCCTGATAGGATTAGAGGGTCAGAGACATGCCTGCATTTGCATACCGCCCCCAATACAGGGCACATCTTTGTGCCTTCCCAGCCCTTCCGGGTGGGGTGCGGCGGGGGCAAGGAGGAGGTGACAGCACACTCCCCTCTCTCCCCTCTCGCAGCTGGCAACAGAGAGTCACCAGGAGACTCCAGATGATGTTATTAGGCATTTAACATCTTCTAATGGCAACATCTCCCAATCAAAAGGACTGAATTGAAGTAAATGCATCCCCTTTCAGGACTAGCTAGCCGTCCAGGACTCCCCAAGGAGAGAAAGATCATCTCTTCTCTGGGGTGGGATTAACTCTTCCAACTGCCCAGACAAGCCCTGAAGGTGGGCCTTAAAAACACCCATTTACATCACACTAATTACTGATTGTTCTGATAGTAGCAGTAAAGCAAATTCATTGTAGAAAATTTGGAAAAGACTGAAAAATACATCAAAGTTAAAATCATCCCTTATCCCATTTCTTAGAAATAGCTAACCATTACCATTTCGTTCATATTTATTTACAACCTGCTTTCTATGTATGTAGGCAAGTAATTGCTTGTTTTTGTTTTAACAAAGCTGAATCTTATTGTTCAACAATCTTTTTTTTTTTTTAAGATTTTATTTATTTATTTGACAGAGAGGAGATCACAAGTAGACAGAAAGGCAGCAGAGAGAGGGGGGGAAGCAGGCTCCCCACTGAGCAGAGAGCCCGATGCAAGGCTTGATCCCAGGACCCTGAGATCATGACCTGAGCCAAAGGCAGAGGCTTAACCCCACTGAGCCACCCAGGCGCCCCAACAATCTTTTCTTTTAATGTTATATCCGAAGCATTTTCTCATGTTCCTAAATATCTCTTTAAAAGGAAAGCTTATTTTTAGTGTCTGCATAGTGTTCCATCGTAAAGAATAAAATATCTCAGCTTAGGTTGCATTAGTCTAAGCAGTGTGTTTTACTTCCAGGGACAGTGTGCATGGATAAGCATGTGCCACACAAACAAGATGAAGTATTAAGACTTTCCCCCTGGGGCGCCTGGGTGGCTCAGTGGGTAAAGCCTCTGCCTTCGGCTTGGGTCATGATCTCAGGTCCTGGAATGGAGCCCTGCATTGGGCTCTCTGCTCAGCAGGGAGCCTGCTTCTCCCTCTCTCTCTCTCTCTCTCTCTCTCTCTCTCTCTGCCTGCCTGTAAGCCTGCTTGTGATCTGTCAAATAAATAAATAAAATATTTTTAATTAACTAATTAATTAAATCTTTAATAATAAAAATAAGAAAAGATTCCCTCCCTTCCCTCTACTCCTCGTCCCCCTGCAGAGAAAATGAAATAAAATCTTGGGGTGCCTGGCTAGCTCAGTAGGTGGAGTAGGCAACTTGATCTCAGGGTTGTGAGTTCGAGCCCCACATTGGGTGTAGAGATTACTTAAAAAAGAAAATCCAAACAAATAAAAATAAAATCTTTTTTAAAAACAAAAATAAATCCCAAGTAGATTAAAAGTCAAATATTCTTTTTAAGGACTTAATTTATTTAACAAAGAGCACAAGCAAGGGGAGTGACAGGCAGAGGGAGAAGCAGGCTCCCCGCTGAGCAGGGAGCCCGATGCGATGCAGGGCTCCATGCCAGGACCCCAGGATCATGACAGGAGCGAAGGCAGACACTTAACCCACTGAGCCACCCAGGTGTCCCATATGGCAATTTTTTAAAAGAATAATAGTCTGTAGTAAATGTGCTAAAAATGGGTCTTCTTAGACGGCAGGTGGGAGTGTAGATGGGTGGAACTCCTCTAGAGATCAATCTGTTACAGATAACACCACATAGTAGATGATGTTTGTTACTATTTCTTTTCATATCTAAAAAGGAGGGCTGGGAAATGCTATTTGAGGATTTCCAGACTGTATAGCAGTTAAAATATCGAATGCCATTCTATTTTGTAACACTGCTTTCTGCATTTGTGGGTTAGCAAATGGTTGGAGAGTATGAAAAGGTCTGGTTGTGACCTGGGAGATTCTAGGTGGTATTGACCATAGACCGGAGAATAACGCTTCACCTTGTTACAGAGCAGTCCTGAGGTATTTGAGTCCTAGACCATATCCAAGACATAGTTATATAAGGAATGCCAGTCTGTTCCCTGAAATGAGGAGACCCACCAAGGTAGACCAGATGTCCTCCATAGCAGCAGAACCCCATATATCCAGCAAGCTGTTTGATTTTGAAGTTCAGCACAATGTTGTGCCCATTGTAAGAAGGAATTCTCAGTATAAGTCGGGGAAAAGAAAATGAGATAGAGAGGTAAAACCTTCATTGTCAGTTGAAGGGAAGTTTGAGGTCTTCCACAGGTTCAGAGGAATAAGAAGGCATGTTCACTGGCCCAGAGGATCCTTGTGAGGAAGATACAGGTTTAATGCTTACTGTGTGACTCCATGAGGAACGTCCTAATTTTATGGTTGTGGGGGTACATAAAACGACTCAGCAGGGGCTCTTCCATTTTGGAGTTGATTCCTCTGCCATATCAGACTTCCAATCCTTTAAGTAAACCATGTCTCCTGGGTTGACATGAGGTAGGTTGTTAGTAACTGTTAAATCAGGCGTGGGGAGGATATGGTCTGGGTATTCGCGTAGAGATTAATGAATTAGCCCAGCCTCAAAGGAATAATTTAACAGAGCATTATGATCTTCATCTATTAGTAGGTCTACAGTGGCTTCCTGTATAATAATTCAAAGGCACTTAGCCCTGTAAGTGGTTTTGAGCAATTCTCATTCAGAGAAACCATACTGGTAAAAGAGTAATCCAATTTTCTTGAATCTGGATGCTGAGTATGAAGACTTCTCCTCCATCATTTATAAACCAGTCTTGGGCATGTTTTTTTTAATCCCTGTTCCTGAGCTCCTCAAATTTCCTGTAGACCAGGGCTGCATCTTTTATTGGTATCAGGACTGCTGTGAGACTCAGGATTTGCAGGCCTTGTGTAGCTTGCTTGGCTGCATGGTCTGCCAAGTTAATTCCTTTTTTTTTTTTAAGATTTTATTTATTTATTTATTTGATAGAGACACAGCGAGAGAGGGAACAGAAGCAAAGCGAGTGGAAGAGGGAGAAGCAGGCTTCCTGTTGAGCAGGGAGCCCAATGCAGGGCTCGATCCAGGACCCTGGGATCATGACCTGAGCCAAAGACAGACACTTAACCGACTGAGCCACCCAGGCGCCCCCGCCAAGTTATTTCTTTTCGGCTCCATAGACATGTCCTTTCAATGTCCCCTGAGGTCCATCAAATATGGACCTCTAAAAGGGCTATTATTCCAGGCCCATATTCGATGGGACAGTCACGACTTGTTAATAACCCTCTCTCTTTTAAATTGCCCCATGCTCATGTAGGAAAGCATATTTAGAGTCAGTCTAGATATTAGTCCCAAGGCCTTCTGCCACTTGTAAAGCACGAGGGAGTGCTATTAGCTCTGCTTTCTGGACACATGCATTTGCCTGGAGGGTTTTGGCCTCAAGCGTCTTGGTTAGACTGACTAAAGCATACTCAGCTTTTCTTATCCCCATTTCCCTGAAACCACTGCCCCCAGTAAACCAACTGTCATGTGCATTGTCAATAGGAGTCTTTTACACCTGATCTGCTAGCATAAGCAGGACCAGTAACTTCAAGACAGTTTTGTTCTCTGGAAGTACGATGGTCAGGTCCAGGCGTAAGGGCAGCTGGGTTTAAAGTCTGACAGGTCTTCAACACCACTTCAGTCTAAGGCGTGTCTAAGAGCACAGCCTGGGATTTGGTCAGCCCCACCCCCACCCCCCTTCATCCACTGGTGACCTTTAGTTTCTAAAACACTTTTAACCGGACGTGACGTCATCAGTCAGGGACTGTCCCATAGAAAGTTCCAGAGGCTTCCTCTAGCAGGAGGGCTGTTGCAGCTGCTGCTCAAAGACAAGCCAGCCACCCTTGTGGCTTTGAGAAAGAGCTGGTCTTGTTTCATTTCCTGATTTCTCGGTAAGAACTCCCAAAGCTTGACCCTGTTTCTCGGCTACGTATAAAGTGAAAGGCTTTTCTCAATTTGATAGAGCCAAGGCTGGTGCTGATAAAAGCTGAGCTCCTAATGCTTGAAGGCCATCCGCCAGGCTTTAGTCCAGAGCAAAGCCTCTTCATCAGTGCCTTCAGTTGAATCATAGCATGGCTTGACTAAAAGCCCAAATCCAGGAATTCACCGGCGGCAGAAGCCATGCCTCGGAAAGTGTGGAGTTGCTTTCTTTGTAGCTGGGGGCTCAAGATCTAGTATAGCTTTTTTTTTTTTTTTTCTGTCAGTAGATAGAGTACAGTGATCTGGTGCTATTAGCTCATATCCTAAATATTGTACTTTCTATTTAGATATTTGTGCCCTTTTAGGGGAGATGCAATACCCTCTGTCTGCAAAGAAATCAAGGTTATAGAATTACTGTCAGACATTTCCTTGGTGGCACTACAGATAAAAATATCATCCACAGGGTGCCTGGGTGGCTCAGTTGGTTAAGCGTCTGCCTTCAGCTCAGGTCATGATCCCAGCATCCTGGGATCGAGTCCCAGGACTCCCTGCTCCCAGCCAACTGGGGAGTATGCTTCTCCCTCTACCCCTCCCCCCTGCTTGTGTGTGTGTGCGCGCACACACACACACACACACTCAGAAATTAGTAAATAAAATATTTAAAAATAAATAAATAAAATATCACCCATATATTGAATGATAGTCCCTTGAGGCAAGGATATATCAGGTCCTTACTAAGTGTAGTCGCAAATAGGTGAGGACTGCCCCTAAATCCCTGGAGTGAGCCGGTCCAGATTAGTTGAGCAGCCTGTGGAATTGAAGGTGAGGTCCATTCAAAGGCAAACAGTGGCTGCATCTCCTCGCTTAGAGGGATGCAAAAGAAAGGGTCTTTTAAATCAAGTGCTATAAACCAGTTAGCATCACCTGGGTGAGAAGAGTATATGGACTTGGGACTTGGCGCTCTGGGATGAATAGGCCCACTGCCTCATCTGTAGCTCTTAACATATTGTACCGTGCGCCGCTCTCCATTTGGCTTTTCTACCACTGGAATGTTATAAGGAGATTAACAAGGCCTTAAAATAGCATGTTTAAGAAACTCTGCAATGCGTGGTTGTACCCCAGGCTTTGCCGCAGATTTTAAAAGGGTATTATCTTTTATGACGTATGGTGGTTGGGTCCTTAAAGGTTGCTTTAACTGGGTGGACTTTAAAAGCCCATCCTGGGACCTCACCGTCCCAGACCTGTGCATTTACTTCCCTCCAGACATTAGAAGAGCTATCAGGGTAAGAAGTCTTGGTTCCCCAAGTGCTAAAGAGAACAAGCTGTCCTCCTTTCCTTCAGTAAGAGCAAATCTGCTCCCTAGTTTATACATCAAGTCTCATCCAAGTATGGAGTGGGACAAGACGGAAGGACCAGAAACACATGAGTAACCAATCGACTTTTGTGTTTACAAGTTGAAGGCATTGTCTGATGGCACATTTTCGTTTCTCATTCTATGTCAATAGTTTTATGGCCAGAAAGATAAGTAGGACCAGTAGTGCTGAACAAGGTCAAAATAAGTGGCTCCTGTATCAGTGAGAAAATTAATGAACTTACCTCCCCCTCCAGGGTAACCTGGGGCTCAGTCATTTTGCTGTCAAAGGGAGCCAGACCAGCCTCAGGGACCATCATGCCAGATCCTCCGTCCCCGCCCTCAGGCGGGGAAGTGGGTGCCTGACCCCGCCTCTCTCTGGAGACAAGGACAGTCTCTCTTCTGATGTCCTTCTTGTTTATACGCAGGCACGGCCCCGGAAGAGAACCTTTGTCAGGACATTTTCTGGTCCATCTGAAACACGGGGTCTTACCTGACTTCTCGTCTGCATCAGTCGTTGCCCCTGCTCAGTCTGGTGGGGGGAAGAGGGCGGGGTCGGGGAAGAGGGCGGGGTCCACAATGGGGCAGCCAATACTCCAGCCTGTATCCTACCCTGTACCTAAGCCCTTAGGTCCTTTCCCATCTAATTATCATGTCTGTGTTATTAAAAATGCCTGTAGCCACCTCCAGTAAGCACTGGGTGGGAGTTTGAAGGCCTAAAGCCCCTTTAATGAACTTTCAGTGGATATCAGGTGCCAACTGACTCATAGAATGCATATCAAAATAGTTATTTCCCAGGGCTGGCTCGGTGGGAGGACCGTGGGACTCTTGCTCTCAAGGTTGTGAGTTCAAGCCCCACATTGGCTGTAGAGATTACTTAAAATAAATAAAAATAATTTTTAAGGTGGCTTAGTGGGTTAAAGCCTTAAAAATAATTTTAAGGGGCCTGGGTGGCTCAGTGGGTTAAAGCCTCTGCCTTTGGCTCAGGTCCTGATCCCAGGGTCCTGGGATTGAGCCCCACATCGGGCTCTCTGCTCAGCAGGGAGCCTGCATTCCCCTCTCTCTCTGCCTGCCTCTCTGCCTACTTGTGATTTCTCTCTCTCTCTCTCTCTCTCTCTCTCTCTCTGTCAAATAAATAAATGAAATCTTTAAAAAAATAATAGTTTTTAAAAATTAATCAAATAAAATAGTTACTCCCTCAGGTGTAGAAGGGTCCAGGTTTGCATACTTACGGATAGCCTCTCTTGAGTGACTCTGAAATAGAGGAGGATTTTCATCAGCTCTTTGAATGAATAGGTGTTAAATTTACCATGATTCAAAATTATTAAAGTATAAAAAGGTATTCAATAAAGCTTCTCTCTTATCCTCATTCCCCACTCCCCCTTTCTCCCACATTTGATAAATGCTATTATGGTTCTAGTGTGCCCAACCAGAGATTTGAATACATACACAAGCAAATATGAATGTCTATCTACCAATATGTTTTAACCACCCCCTTAAAATTCATATTATACACACTATTCTGCTTTTTCCTGTTTTCACTCAATGACTAGCTCGTGGATCTTTCCACATTAGTATATGGACAGCACCCGCAGCTTCTTTACAAATGCATGGCATTCTCTTTTGTGGACACGCCACAATCCATATTACCTGTCTTGTTTTGCTAGACTTTGACAAAGTTTCTAATATTTGTCATGAAAGAAAGAGAGAGAGAGAGAGAGAAAGGAAAGGGAAGGAAGGAAGGAAGGAAAAGAAAAAGAAAGAAAGAAAGAAAGAAAGAAGAAAGAGAAAGAAAGAAAGAAGAAAGAAAGAAAGAAAGAAAGAAAGAAAGAAAGAAAGAAAGAAAGAAAGAAAGAAAAAGAATATGGGGGGGTTATGGGGGGGTGCCTGGGTGGCTCAGTCGGTTAAGCCTCCAACTCTTTGGTGCATGAGCAATCAATCTTGTAACACTGAAAAAATAAACATATTTGGGGGAAAAAAAGCCTCCAACTCTTGATTTCAGCTCAGGTCATGATCTCAGGGTCCTGGGATGGAGCCCCTCTTTGGACTCCACACTCAGCAGAGAGTCTGCTTGATATTCTCTCCATCTCCCTCTACCCCTCCCCTGCCCCCACCCCATGCTCTCGCTCTCTCTCTCTCATTCTCTCTCCCTAAAATAATCTAAAAAAAAAAAAAAGAATGCTTTGGAACAACTATATGGTCACATTTTGCCTATGTGAGTATATCTGTGGGATCAATTCCCAGAAGTGGAATTGCTGATCAAAGGGTCAGAGGGAGTGATGGGGGAAACCAAAGTGCAATTTTAAAAAATAAAATGCATATAGTGCAAAATTCAAAAGGCATAATAGAGTGTAAAGTGAAAAACAAGCCTCCCTCCCACACCATCCCCTGCCACTCAGTTCCCTTCATAGAAACAGCCAGAATTACTCATTTCCTGTGTATCTCCCCAGAGATTATGTGCATAGTCAAATACACACACACAGACACAGACACACACACACATTGGTTTCTTTCTTATTTTTTTTTAAAGATTTTATTTCTTTTAAAAAGATTTTATTTGAGATAGAGACAGTGAGAGAGAGCATGAGAGGGGAGAAGGTCAGAGGGAGAAGGAGACTCCCCGCGGAGCTGGGAGCCCGATGTGGGACTGGATCCCAGGACTCTGGGATCATGACCTGAGCTGAAGGCAGTTGCTTAACCAACTGAGCCACCCAGGCGCCCCTTATTCTTATTTTTTTTTAACCCAAATAATAATACACAAGACACCTTGATTTTTTTTCCCTCTACACTAAATCTACACTTTTCCCCTCTACACTAAATCTCCAAGATACACGTTGGTATAACATACTCAGTGTGAGGCAGTTGCACACGTTCCTTTTCATTGTGTTTCTCATTCCAGCTAAAAAGCAAGTTAGCTCAAGCCTGATATTCTCAGAGAGTTAGGAACACCCTTAGAGGTTACATCTGCTTTTAAGATGTGTGTGACGTGAGGGGGTTATTATTTAAATATCCTATTTGCATTTCCGTCTCTGAACCGTAATATGGGGAGAAAAAGGATTCAGGAGGGCAAATCTGAAACGAAGCCTCTCTGCTCTGTAGGGTCTGACTTGCCTAATCCCGGGCAATCCTGGAATCTGTCACTTTAAGCTCCTGCAAGCTCCCGCTCAGCCTTCACCTGCTTTACGCATTGGTTCAGCATACGATTTTGTGAGAAGCAAGGATTTGTGTCTGATACACCCCTGTGGATTTCAGAAGAGGGTAGTGAAGCCAAGAAAAATCGCGTGACCTATTCAAGGTCACCCCGCTGGTGAAAGCAGCGCCCGAACCTGGGTCTCCGAACGTCCTTCTCCTCTCCCCATGCTAAGATCCCCAGCCACCTTCTCAGGACAGGTTGCGTCCTCAGTTGGCAGCGGGGCGTTTAACCGGTTCTTCCAGATGGCATGTGCGCGTGTCATCACGCACCGCCTGAGCCCAAATTACTGCTTGCCCAGCGGACGTCCTGGGCGTCCCGGCAGCACCACAAGGGGAACATCAGGGGAAGAAGGCAGTAGGCGGATGTCCGATCTCGCCTGCAGCACCCGAGTCTAATCAGCGCAGGGCCAAAGAAACGCCAGATCCGAGCTCACGAAAGAACCGCGAAGCACAACGAGACGCTCCTGGGTCTCGTCGGGACGGTGGCGGGGTAGCCAACCAACCGCGGTATTCTAATCAGAAGCACCTGGGCAGTGGGGTTACCATTCGTTCCCCAGGTGCTGCCGCCTGGGGTCGCTTCTGGAAGATCGGAGTGGGGTCACAGGCTCCCTGAAAGGTTCCCAGAGAGCTAATTAATGCTCCGCCCAGATGGGAGGAAACACCAGGGACTAGGAAGAGCACTTCAGAGTCGGATACGGGTTCCGGGGCAGCTCTTTCCCTCAAGTCACCTGCTCCGAGCCTCAGTCTCTCACAATGTTAAATGTAGAGAAAGCTCATGCTTGCCTCGCAGGGTGGCTGTGAGGTTCCGATGAGGTAATGTCTGTGAAAATATTTGGCAAATTATACGCCGCATACAAATGTGAGGAGGCGTTACCTCACTGTACCCGAGAGGAAGCTATTTGGAAGAGCCCGGTTTATTTTCGGAGCTCAGCAGCAGCTCCCAGTTATCCTTGGGAAGTCGGCTTGCAGAATCCACGCTTATTTTCCTCCTGACCGTCCTCTCCTTCCTTTGTCGGCGGGCTTTGCTTGTGACTTCATTTTAGGTCAGCTCCCCCTTTTCGGGCTTTGCGGGTTGGTTCGTTTCAGAGGCTCAGACTCCTTCCGGCGTCAGGTGTGGGACAAAGAACAGTCCTCTCCCCGCAGACTCATTCCCGGCCCTGGCCCTCAGTGGACCCTGGATTTAGGAGTGCCTTTGTGGCTTGAATCTAGGTCCCAGAATCGCCCTTGGGAATCCCACGGGGTCACGGTTGCGCCCAGTGCGTCCGGGGAGGACCAATGAAGCAGGATAAACGCCTGTCATTTCTTCCCAGCTCTCCCACGGAGAGATGCAAAGGTGCCTAAAGGTTAATCGGATAAAGCCGTGGGAGGTTGGCTCCCCGGGGCTCTCCCTAGGGCCGTGATGTTGATTCGCAGGTTGTTTAGCGAGGCCTCCAGTGGGTCTCTCAGAATGTCAGATCATAGCCCCCCCCCCCAAAAAAGGGGTCCCTACTCTGTGGTCTCTGATCTAATGAAAATACAGCCTGCCTCAGCCTGGATTAAAAGAGACTTTCTTTTCTCTCTTCCTTTTAAAGTGCCTGTAGGCTTGGAACTACCATTTAAAACAAGAGATAAATTGCAAGAGGCCATTTCATGCCCCGGTAGAGTAGAATCTCAGAGAAGGTTAGCTAGGAGAGAGGGATAGGCAAATGCTTCCCCTGCTGCAGGCATGGAAAGTGGCCCTGGGCAGGAAGAGCCCTGGATTCCCACCTGCACAGCTGGCCTCACCTGGCAAGAAGGACTATTCCTTCCTTTTGGCAGGTCTTGTGATTTTTTTTTAACAGAAAAGGGGAAGCCATGTTCATCAATTGTTGTCTATGAATGGGCAATTACAGCACACAATTGAAGATGAAGCAGGGAAAACCGGAGAATATATTTTTTCCAGTTGTCAAAATGTTGCATTTTACCTTCTCTTTAGGTGAGGACCTGCCAATGCAAGATTTACACCGAATTAGTCCACAGTGAGTGTGAAAGGGCATTTTTTTGTTTGTTTGTTTAGGAAGACGCAGGTTTTTGTTGTTGTTTTGCTTGTTTGTTTTTTTTAGATTTTTTTTTCTTAAGATTGTATTTATTTACGCCAGAGAGAGACAGCGAGAGGGAACACAAGCAAGGAGAGTGGGAGAGAGAGAAGCAGGCTTCTCGTTGAGCAGGGAGCAGGGAGCCCAGTGAGGAGCCCAGTGTGAGCCCAATGTGATCCCAGGGAGCCCATCCTGGGATCATGACCTGAGCCAAAGGAAGATGCCCAACAACTGAGCCACCCAGACACCCCTGCCCAGGGGATTCTAATGTGCACAGAGTTAGGGAAACACTGGCCTAACTTTTGTCTCTTCCTTCAGGAAAACTTCCCTGATTTTCCCCCTCTCTTATCATCACACACATTCATGACCCTGACCCTGTGGGGTGGCCCTCCCATGGGCTCCTGTGGGACCTGCTACTTAGCCTTTCATAATACTGGTCACTTTACTCAATGCTGGTCCTTGGGAATACTGAGAGATTCTTGAGGGCAAGACCAGTGTGAATTCCCACAGCTGCAAACATCCTGGGCTCTCTAAATTGTAGTTTAAGGAGTGAGTTAATTTTCCGTGTGTGTGTGAATTAATTTTCTATTGGGACATGTCATTTTAATCGTTGTGACCATGCCAATTTACTTTCTCCAGTCATAGATAATACATGTAATTGTGTATTGCCCACTTAATCACACTTTCTCCAATTTTCATGGTCATTAGATCGTGTAATAAAAATGAAGCATGTACAGTATTTTCTCTTTAAGGTGTTTTATAAATTATTTGAGGAAATACTGACAGCTCAAGCTATCAAATAAAAGATCGAAAAATGTGGTTTTTCACAAGAGGAGGTTAAATGATTAGACTTGGTTCAGGAGCGTTACACGTGAAAATATGTCTTTTCATTTAGGCTTCAGTAGACCTGAAACTTGGTTTTACCCTTTTATTTAAAAAAAAAAGTTCATAAGATACGCTTTACAAAATTAGGCAAAGTTAAATGTCAGTAAAAATGTCCGTTTTGTGCAGTCTATACGGATTTAATGAAATCCGTATGGAGTTCACACACACACACACACACACACACACACACACACACACTTCTGGAGTTGAACCACGCTTTATTTCCAAAACCAGACAGAGACAGATCTGCAAACACAGGCCCCCTGTAACATCACGGAAGGGGTCAGATTACACCGCGGGCCGACGGGGGCCCCCAGCACCCCCAGCAATTGTCTCCACGTTCCCGGCCCCGCATTTCCAGCTTCTGCGACGCCCGCAGACTCCGTAATGCCCGGCTTTGTAACCCCGCCGGGCCGCGTGAATGGCGGCCAAGGTAACGTGACGGCGCCGCGCGGGGTCGCCCCGGGAGGGGCTCGGGCCCGGCCAGTGGGAAGGTCGGACGCGGAGCGGCGACATCACCCCACCGGCATCAGGCCATCGCCTCCATTCAACGGCGGAATGTGGGCGGGCGGGGGGCGCGGGCCCCTCGGCCTGCGGTTAACCCTGTGCGCACCCCAGGCCCAGCCCCGCCCGCGCCCCGAGCCCGGGCCCAGGGTTTTCGTCCCCACGTGGGCCCGCGGCTTTTTCCGGGTTGTCTTTGTGGGTTTTGATCACGTCCCCCACCACCATATATCCTCGCTGTGATTCAAATGATTTAGAATTTTAAGGTAATTGGGGGCCCGGGAAGCCAGTGCAATGTTGGTGTCTTCTGTTTACCGGAAGTCCTTGGCACTTCCAGTAGGGGAGCCGGTGGCCCGGCCAACTCTTAAAACCGCTCCTTCCTCCACACTTCCGCACCTGGGAGCACTGAGGCAGAAACCCGGTCTCTTTCTTTTCACCTCTTCTCTGTAACTTAATTATATTCCTAAGTAAAGGCGTGATCAATTTCCAGTTTTTCTTTCTTTCTTTCTTTCAAACCTTTTATTTAGGAAATATTCACGTTTACAGAAAAGTTCACAGTATAGTGCCATAATATAAATGAACATTCCTCTACCCATCTAGATTTACCAGATTTACCACTTGGTAGCATTTTGCCTTCTTGGCTTTGTACATCTGTACATCTGTACAGAGAGATCTCTTTCCCCTGCATCTTTTGAAATTAAATGGCTGATCGCATTTTGCCCTGAAGTGATTTGCATGGAGCAACTAGGAATAAGGACGGTTTCCTTTATAATCACAATTATCACACTTAGGAAAATAAACCCTAATTAAATAGTATCACTTAAAATACAGGCCACATTTAAATGTTCTCAGTTCAAAAAAAATAATAACTTTTAACTATTTTTTTTTAAATCCAGAATCTAAGGATGCCTGGGTGGCTTAGTGGGTTAAACCTCTGCCTTCCACTGAGGTCATGATCCCAAGGTCCTGAGATGGAGTCCCGCATCAAACTCCTTGCTTGGCAGGGAGCCTTCTTCTCTCTCTGCTGCTGCCCCTTGTTGGTGCGCTGTCTCTCTGACAAATAAATAAAATCCTTTGTTGCTAAGCTTCTGGTACAAATTTTGAGTATCATATGCAGACCAGTGGGCACCTCTCTGCCCTGGGGTCTCACCCAATGCTTATGTAATAAAACTCCCTTTCACAGACCATATTCTCAAGACCCAAGTGTCCCCTACTTGGGGACAGGGATCCTGTCCTTTGGATCCCAATGATTACCTGCTGCTTTACAACAATTCTGATTAAACCCAAATTAAACCATTCTATTTTCTCTTTTTATGTTGACCTTTAAAAACATTTTTGAGTGCTCGCTTCGGCAGCACATATACTAAAAACATTTTTGAACTTCCCCAAAGTCCTATCACTCTTATCCCATGTGTGGACCTCAGAATTCTTTTCCTGCAGTCTGCATTGCATTTCTCTCTTGGCTTAGATACAATGAGTGTGTATTGAGCACTTACTATATGGTAGATACTATATTAAGAGCTTTATATATATCTCACTTAATCCTCAGAGCAGTCTTAGAAAGGTGGCGCAATTAATGTCACCCCCATTGTCTTAATTTTCTTTTTTTAAGTAAGCTCTATGCCCAACTTGGAGTCTCATGCTTTACTGACTGAGCCAGCCAGGTGTCCCAATGTTACCTCCTTTCTTTTTTTCTTTCTTTCTTTGTTTATATATGTATGTATTTATTTATTTATCCATTTATTTATTTAGTTATTTATTTTTATTTATTTATTTATTCAAGTAGGCTCCATGGCCCAGCGTGGAGGAGCCCAATGTGGGGCCTGACTCACACTCCCGAGATCAAGACCTGAGCTGAGATCAAGAGCCAGATGGTTAACCGACTGAGCCACCCAGGTGCCCCTGTTACCTCCATTTTAGAGATGAGGAATTAACTCTTAAGATCAGTAATTTGTCTAGTGGTTGTGATATAGGAAGACTTAAAGCAGGGACTCAACCCTTTTTAAAAAGATTTTTTTTTTTAAAGATTGTATTTATTTATTTTGAGAGATAGAACGAGAGAGAGCAAGTATGAGAGGGGGAAGGTCAGAGGGAGAAGCAGACCCCCTACTGAGCAGGGAACCTAATGTGGGACTCGATCCCAAGATTCTAGGATCATGACCTGAGTTGAAGGCAGTCGCTTAACCAACTGAGCCACCCAGGTACCCAAGAACGGTCATTTTAAACCTATTCTCCTCCACCCCTACAAAAAATTTTTGCAGTCACTGAATATTATTACATTTTATTTAATTATTATTTTTAAGGGGTTATTTATGTATTTTAAGAGAGAGAGAGGGCAAGCAGGGGAGGGGGGCAGAGGGAAAGAGAGAGAGCATTCCAAGCAGGTTCCACACTCAGCTCCAGGCCTGACATGGGACTCAGTCTCACCAACCTGAGATCACCACCTGAGCCAGAATCAGGTGTCAGATGCTCAACTGACTGAGACAGCCAGGGGCCCCCCAAAATTCTATTTTTAAGTAATCTCTATACCCAACATGGGGCTTGAACTCACAACTCTGAGATCAAGAGTTACATGCTCCGTGGACTGAGCCAGCCAGGCACCCTGAATTTCTTTTTTTTCTAAGGTGTGTGTGTGGGGGGGTGCCTGGGTGGCTCAGTCTATTAAGCGCCCAACTCATGATTTCGGCTCCAGCCATGATCTCAGGGTCTTGAAATCAAGCCCCACACAGGGTTCTGTGCTCAGCCGGAAGTCTGCTTGAGATTCTCTCCCTCTGCCCCTCCCACCCTCTGACTCTCTCATAAATAGATAGAGAGAGAGAGAGAGAGAAATTCTTAAAAAAAAAAATCCTAAAGCAATAAGACTTCATTTAGACAAGATAGAAGATGTGTGGGGTGCCTGATTGGCTTAGTCAGTGGAGCATGTGATCTTGATCTCAAGGTTGTAGGTTAGAGCCCCACATTGGGTGTAGAGATTGCTTAAAAAAAAAAATCGGGATGCCTAGGTAGCTCAGTCTTTAGGCGTCAGCCTTCATCTTAGGTCATGATCCCAGGGTCCCAGGATCAAGCCCCACATCAGGCTCCCCACTGAGCAGGGAGCCTGCTTCTCCTTCTCCCACTCCCTCTGCTTATGTTCCTTTTCTTGCTGTCTCTCTTTCTGTCAACTATATAAATAAAATCTTCAAAAAATTTTTTAAAAAATATTTAAAAAAAAGATAGAAGGAGTGTCTTGGTGGCACAACCCATTGAATGCTTGACTTTTGATTTCAGCTCAGGTCATGATCTCAGGGTAGTGAGATTGAGCCCAAGCTGGGCTCCAGGCTCAGGGGAGCCTGCTTAAGATTCTCTCCCTCTCCCTCTGTCCCTCAGCTCCCCGCCACTTGCACTCTCTCTCCTTTGCTCTCTCATTTCCTAATAAAATTTTGTGAAAAGTAAGCAAATAAATAAACATTTAAAAAAGAGCATTCAACTCCTGATCTCCAGGTTGTGAGTTTGAGCCCCATGTTGGGTATAGAGATTACAAAAAAACAAAAAGTTTTTCTTTAAAAAAAACTTAAAAAAGGGCGCCTGGGTGGCTCAGTTGGTTGAGCAACTACCTTCGGCTCAGGTCATGATCCCGGAGTCCCGGGATCGAGTCCCGTATCGGACTCCCGGCTCTGCGGGAAGTCTGCTTCTCCCTCTGACGTTCTCCCCTCTCACGTTCTCCCCTCTCACGTTCTCCCCTCTCATTCTCAGTCTCTCTAATTAATAAATAAAATCTTTAAAAAAAAAAACTTAAAAAAAAGAAGAAATATTCTATGATTCTAGATATTGCCTTAAGAAATGAAACATTGGGGACACCTGGGTGGCTCACTCAGTGAAGCCTCTGCCTTCTGCTCAGGTCATGATCCCAGGGTCCTAGGATCCAGTCCCACTTCGGGCTCCCTGCTCAGCGGGGGGGCCTGCTTCTCCCTCTACCTGCCACTCCCCCTGCTTGTGCTCTCTCTCTCTCTCTCTAACAAATAAATAAAATCTTTTCAAAAAATAAATAAGGACACCTGGATGTCTCGGTCAGTTGAGCATCTGCCTTAAGCTCAGGTCATAATCTCAGGTTCCTGGGATCAAGCCCCATGAATCCCAAGCAGACTCCCCGCCGACTGTGGGGCCCAATCCCATGACCCTGAGGTCATGGCCTGAGCTGAAATCAAGAGTCAGACACTTGAACAACTGAGCCACCCAGGTGCCCCAGTACCAGGCAGAAACCTCACACCACATAGCAGTTGCCCCTTTAGGGCTTTTTCCAACATTTGCAGGGGGGGGAGCTCCAATGGAGGGAAGTTCACGTATTTGTCTATATATTAAATAATTATAACAAAAGCCTATAATGTATTCTATCCTATCTTCACTCTACCTTTAAATAACAAAAAAAAATTTTTTTAAGATTTTATTTATTTATTTGACAGAGAGGGAGAGATCACAAGTAGGCAGAGAGGCAGGCAGAGAGGGAACCAGGCTCCCTGCTGAGCAGAGAGCCCGATCCGGGGCTCTATCCCAGGACCCTGAGATCATGACCTGAGCCCAAGGCCGGTGTTTAACCAACCGAATCACCCAGGCGCCCATCTTTTACTATTTTAAGCAAATTTAGCACTAAGTAGTTCCTCAAATTTGTAGCTACTAGGAGCTTAAGGCTGCAGCCAAATGCCCCCTCCGGCCCTCCGAAGTCCTCCCAATCAGGCTGCTGATCCCGCCAGCAAGAGCGTGAGCTCTCCAGCCTTCCCGCGGCCCCCAGCCTTCCCCGGGCAGCCTACTTGCTTTTAGGCACACGTGTGAGCACACACGCTAGCAGCGAGGTCCCCCTTCATTCTGGGTGACTCGCTCGAAGTTTTTATAACACCGTAGGCGCCAGCCATTCAGTTACTCCAAGTGGTTTCACCTTCCAGATTCCCCCAAGGGTTTCTGTTGCAGACTTCACAGGGCTTTGCAGGAACATCCAAACCCATCTAAGGAACGGGTTGCATACCCGCAGGTTGAGGCTGCGGGTGTGAGCTAAGGAATTAGAGGTAGGAGGTAGGACTGTCCTAATTATCTTTCCTCTAGGCACACTGCTGCTAGTAAATTTTCAACATACTCCTATTCTGTGTGTGTGTGTGTGTGTGTGTGTGTGTGTGTGTGTGTATTGTTCAGCTGTTATTTTGTTTTGTTTTTAAATTGAGAGCATTCCCAGCCTTGGGGCAGGGAATGGAAGGGATAAGACAAGAGGAGGGTAAATAAGCTCTGTAAATGCTGGTAAATATCTCCTCCTGGAGCACTGCGAAGGAATACTTACTCATGGTTGGAACATAAACTGTGACATCTCCCCCTCCTGGGGATCCCCCACTGGGCATCTTCCCTTCACCCCTCGCCCCACGTCTTCAAAGCAAAGCACAAGGGCCCTATCCCTGTCCCCATTGGGAGAAGAATCGTTCTCATTGTGATCATTGTGCGTGGGAACAAAAGAACATATGGATCAAAGGTTCAGGGTCTCCAGCCCCACCACGATCACATGACCACCCAGCTCAAAGGAGGCTACTGTCAACTGAGTATTGGTCGGAAGCTTCTGTCCTTTCAGAGAGTCCCCGTGGTTACCTAGAAACAGTCCCCTCACGTCATTTACATTGTTTTGCACTGTGCTGCCAAGAGTCCTTGGGAAGACTCTGTATTTAGCCATTTCAAGTTGTCTGCTTAATGAAAGCAACCTTTTTTTTTCTCTTTTGGTCTCTCTGAAACATACAGTCCTGCAATCCTTCAGTCCCCGGATTAATTTTGGGTTTCCTTTAGAACTTTTTCGAATCTGTGACCTCATGCTCCCAAATCCTGTTGATGGTTTTAGTGTCATCATTTTTACATGAGTAAATATTTTACAGGATGTAAATGTAAATATCATTTTAAATGAATAGATTATTTACAGGTTGACATTTTTTTAAAAAAATCTGAGGACTTCTTATCTAATAATAGCATTAAATGCATCTATATCTTCCTTTATTCAGGTCTTTCTTTTCTGGCCTCGGAAGTGTTTCTGTGTTCCTCATATGGCTCTTGCAAAACTCCCGAGTTTGTTCTTAAAAATTTTAGCTTGTGTTGCTATTATTAATGGCACTTTCCGTGATCTTTTCTAACTGCTGTTGTCTGTATAAGATGGCCACCCAATAATACGCTGAAATGGCCTTCTTGCTTTAAAGGAGAGAGAAAGACTTTGCTCAGCTTTTGTGCCCGCTTTTAAAAATTGAAACAGGGAAGAATTTGAATGTGGTGAGTTAGAGGTCACAGGAGGGACACACTTGGGGTAAGTCCATCCGGGCCCTGCAGCTGTAAGCATTGGTCAAGGAGGAAGGAGAGTGGCTCTTTGAAGTTATAAGGAAGCTATGGGGCTGGGAGGTCAGCGGTGATCCCCAAGCCTCCAGGGCCACAAACATTCTTGTCTCTTTTCAGATCCACCTCATCGAAGGAGGTCTCACATACCCCCTTGCTTCCACATCGGGGATGTGAGCCCTGGATGTCATACTCCTCAGACACTTCTCTCTTCCTCCACTACACATTTCTTGCATATTTCTTTTTATGCTGTACTTAGCTAACTAAGGTGGAGGGTTGCTGATCACCCTGTTGTGTAAGTGCCCTTGAAGGCTGTAGGTCACCCTTAGATGCTTGCACTGAAGGTACAGTGAAGGCAATGGGGGCACTAATGGGGACATGTCTGCAATGTGCCAGGAACTCTGCTTTCCATGAGCATCTCACTTAATCCCCCCAAAAACCCAATGGGAAATTACTAGTATCTTCCTCCCTATTCTACATGGGAGAAAACTGAGGCTCAGAGAGATGAATACATTGTCCAAGGTCACACAGCTGGTAAGTGGAACCCAGGACTTGGACCCATGCGTATTGGTCTCTGTGATCTAATAGCCTTTTGTGGTAGTGGGAGAAAAAAGACCTAAATTATGCCTCAACCAAATGGAAATTGTTTCTTTTTATTAAACTTGTGTGGCAGCTGTGGGGGAGCAATGCTCAGATCTCCCCTTAAGTGAGAGCCCGGCATGAGCAGTGGAGTTAGCTAGCCATGTCCAGCAGCAGCGCCTTCAGAATCTACCAGGGTGCCTGGGTGGCTCAGTGGGTTAAAGCCTCTGCCTTTGGCTCAGGTCATGATCTCCGGGTCCTGGGATCGAGCCAGCCTGCTTCCCTCCACCTCTCTGCCTGCCTCTCTACCTACTTGTGATCCTCTCTCTCTGTCAAATAAATAAATAAATAAAATCTCTAAAACAAACAAACAAAAAGAGAATCTACCACAGTGTTTACACCGAGAGCATGTTCTTTCCAGACCACTCCCAGCTGATTTTGGTGCCTGCCGGAGAGCTAGAAACAGGCTATTCCTGACCACTGTGGGGCTCCTCCAGTCTCTGTGTTGGGCCCCCGCATTGGCCTGGTTGAGGTCTCCTCAGAGCTGCAAGAGCCAAGGCTCTTCTATCTGATCCTCTTTCCTTCCACTCTCCCTGCCCAGGACTCAAAGGTTCTCCCCAACATGAGGCTCAAACTCAAAATCTCTGAGATCAAGAGTAGCACGTTCTCTCGACTGAGATAGGTAGGTACCCCAGTAATGTCACTCTTTCCCCTTTTTGTGTGTGTGTGTTGGAGTTTACTTTGTTGGATAGTAACCTAGCTCCTTGTGGTAGGCAGAATAATGGCCCCCAAAGATGACCATGTCTTTTTTTTTCTTTTAAAGGAACTCATTTTTTTTTTTAAGATTTTATTTATTTATTTGACAGAGAGAGAGAGATCACAAGTAGGCAGAGAGGCAGGCAGAGAGAGAGGGAGACGCAGGCTCCCTGCTGAGCAGAGAGCCTGACGTGGGGCTCGATCTCAGGAACCTGGGATCATGACCCGAGTCGAAGGCAGAGGCTTTAACCCACTGAGCCACTCAGGCACCAACAAGATGTCCATGTCTTAACCCCCAGAATTTGTGAACAAGTTGCGTTCAACAGCTATAGGGAATTAAGGTTGCAGACAGAGTTGAGGTTGCTAATCAACTGGCCTTGAGATGAGGCAACTATCCTGCCCTATTTGAGCAAGCCCAACACAGTCACAAGGGTCCTTTTATGTTAGAGAGGAAGACCAGAAAGTGAGAGCAGGAGATGTGGTAATGAAAGCAGAGGTCAGAGTGAGGTGATGGCTGACTTTGAAGATGGAAGGCAGCCATGAGCCAAGGCATATGGGCAGCTTCCAGAAACTGGAGAGGCCAAGGAAATGGATTCTCCATTGTTTCTTTTTTCTCACGTTGGCCTGCCTGCCTACTGCTTCTAGCTTGACCTTTTTTCAAGGAATCTTGTTTTATCTTTGAACCTTGTCCTGTTCAAGTTTACCCTTAGAATTTTCTTTCTGTCATCAGAATGCTGAAAATTAAGACAGATTTTTCAGGTGACAATGTGCCCAGGCAATGAGATATGGGTGAAAGTTGGCATTTTGTGGGCCCAATAAGATTCCTGTAATATTTGCTTTCTGGATTGAAAATGCAGGGCAGACCGACAGTGTGCCAAGTATATTGTGACTAACCATTTCCCATGAGTGCCAAGCAAATTTACAGTCAAATTAGACCAGTCTCTAAATATCTCTTTCTAGTTAAATAAAATTGAGAGAGGAAAAAAATTAATCAAAACTAGATCCATAGGAAAAGGGAATATGTTTGTGTATAATCACAAAGGAATGATTTTTTGTGGCAGTTGAGGGGGACAGAGAGGTTTATCACTATGTATAATGGGTTGAATTGTACCCCCCTCAATTCAGTTAAAATCCTAATCCCTAGTGCCTCAGAATGTGACCTTATTTGGAAATAGTACCATAGAAGTTGCAATTAAGGTGGGATCCTATTACAGGTGAATGGGCTTCTTATCTGGTGTCCTTTAGTAAGCTCTGGTATCTTTATAAAAGAGGACATTTAAAAAGAAAGTGGGGGGGGGGAGATTTAGAGACAGACATAGGAAAAATGCCACGTGAAGAAGGCAGGAATCTAAAAGCAAAAGAATGTCAAATATTACCAACAAAATGACCAGAAGCTCGGAGAGAGAGATAGAACAGATTATGTCTCATAGTCCTCAGAAGGAACCAAACTTGTTGATACCTTATTCTGGATTTCTAGACTCCAGAATTATGAGATAATAAATTTCTACTGTTTAAGCCACCCAGTTTGTGGTACTCTGTTATGGCTGCCCAAGAAAACAATACAATTACTATTTAAAGAAGTATAAGTGTAGAATAAAACTTTAGGAATAAAATAAAATAAAAGTACTCAGGTGATTTCACTTTAAGATCATTTCCTATGCAGCTAAAAAGATTTAGTTTTTGTTTGTTTATTTAAATAACAATATTTTAAGAGATTTAAAATTTAAGATTTAAATAATCTCTACACCCAAGGTGGGACTCAAAACCATAACCTGAAGATCAAGAGTTGCACACTCCACGGACTGAGCCAGCTAGGTGCCCTAAGAGATTTAGTTGTTTGTTTGTTTGTTTTTAAAGATTTTATTTATTTATTTGACACAGAGAGAGAGAGAGATCACAAGTAGAAAGAGAAGCAGACAGAGAGAGGGGGGAAGCAGGCTCCTCCCTGAGCAGAGAGCCGGAAGCGGGGCTCGATCCCAGGACCCGGAGATCATGACCTGAGCCAAAGGCAGAGGCTTTAACCCACTGAGCCACCCAGACACCCCAAGAGATTTAGTTTTGTTTGTCAAGAGGGAAGTGTTTACTGTGGAAAACAGTATGGAGATTCCTCAAAAAACTAAAAATAGAAATACTATACAATCCAGTAATTCTGTTACTGGATATTTACCCAAAGAAAACAAGAACACTAATTTAAGAAGATCTGTGCACCCCTATGGTTATTGAAGCATTATTTACAAGAGCCAAGATATGGAAGCCAAGATACCTATCGATGAATGGATAAGGAAGATGTGATGTATATATACAATGAAATATTACTCAGCCATAAAAAGAATGAGATCTTGACGTTTATGACAACATGGATGAACTTAGTATTATGCGAAGTGAAATCAGTCAGACAGAGAAAGACAAATACCATATTATTTCACTTATATAGAGAATCTAAAAAAAAAAAACCAGAAGAACAAAGCAGAAACAGACCCATAAAAACAGAGAACAAACTGGTGGTTGCCCGAGCTGAAGTGTGGGGGGATGGGCAAAACGGGGGAAGGAGCATGGCGGACACAGGCTCCTGGTTATGGAATGAATAAGTCACAGGAATAAAAGGTACAACATAGTGAATGTAGTCAGTACTATTGTAACAGCACTGTGTGGTGACACATGGTAGCTACACTTGTGGTGAGCGTAGCATAACAAAGTTGTTAAATCACTAAGTTGTACACTTGAAACCAATGTGACTTTGGCGACTGAGCCAGCCAGGCACCCCTATAACATTTATAGTTTAGAATATTTCAGTGAAAATATCTTTACAAGAGTTTTATTAGTGCAATGCTATGGAAGGCCTTTGAAAGGCCCCAATACCTTTTAAAGTGCTAAGAGCAGGGGCTCCTGGGTGGCTCAGTCAGCTGAGGCCCTGACTCTTGGTTTAGGCTTGGGTCGTGATCTCTGGGTCATGCCCAGTTTTGCACTCTGTGCTCAATGCAGAGTCCACTTGGGATTCTCTCTCCTCTCCCTCTGCCTCTCCCCATGCTCACATGTTCTTTAAACAAACAATCAAATAAATAAATCTTAAAAAAAAAAAAAGTCCTAAGGGCTCATGTCCTCATGTCCTTAAAGCCACAGATTCCATGTATAAGAATTTATCTTGCAGGGGTGCCTGGGTGGCTCAGTCATTGGGCATCTGCCTTTAGCTCAGGCCGTGATCCTAGGGTCCTGGGATCAAGCCCTGCATCAGGCTCCTGGCTCAATGGGAGGCCTGCTTCCCCCTCTCCCCCACTGCCCCTGTTTGTGTTTCCTCTCTTGCTGTCTCTCTCTCTGTCAAATAAATACATAAAAATCTTTAAAAAAAAGAATTTACCTTGCAAATACAATTGCACATGTACATAATAAAATAATTTCAAAGTTATTTTTTTTT
>CM052812.1:43620693-43692760 GCA_028533885.1 Nasua narica
ATTTCATGAGGCTGCAATCAAAGTGTCAGCCTGGGTTGGAGTCTCAGCTGAGGCTCAGCTGGGGCAGTATCTGCTTCCCAAGTCAGAATTGTTAGCAGGATTTCGTTTCCTGCAGGTGGCAGATTGAGAACTTCAGCTCTCTGCTGGCTCTCAGCTAGAGTCTGTTTTCAGTTCCTTGCCGCGTGGGCTTTTTCGTAGGGTGGCTTACTTCATCAAATTCAGCAAAAAAGAGAATCAATAGGAAGTCTGCTAGCCAGAAAGAAGTTGCAATATTATGTGATGTAGCTATGGAAGTGATATTTCATGTCCTTTGTTGCATTCTATTGAGGTTGGAAACGAGCCACAGGTCCTGCCTACACTCAAGGAGAAAGGATTACACAAGGGTACGAATACCAGCAGGTGGGATAAATGTAAGTAATTATATATATACTTATATACTCATATACATAGTCTGCCACAGTATATAACTCGTAGAGTTGATAAAAATCAAATGATATAAATATTTATTCTTATTTGAAAGATTTGGATTTAACTTTGATTTCTTTTAGATGGATTTTATTTTGTTTGCTGTTTGTGGCCATAAGTGTTTAGATTGCAAAGACCAAGAACTTATTGTTGTTGTTGTTTTTAAGATTTTTTTTTAAAGATTTTTATTTATTCATTTAACAGAGAGAGAACACAAGCAGGCAGAGAGGCAGGCAGAGGCAGAGAGAGGAGCAGGCTCCCCGCAGAGCAAGGATCCCGATGCGGGACTCGATCCCAAGACGCTGGGATCATGACCTGAGCCAAAGGCAGCTGCTCAACCAACTGAGCCACCCAGGCGTCCCGTTTTTTTAAGATTTTATTTATTTATTTGACAGAGAGAGAGAGACAGTGAGAGAGGGGAAAACAAGCAGGGGGAGAGGGAGAGGGAGAAGCAGGCTTCCCGCCCAGCAGGGAGCCTGATGCAGGGCACCATCCCAGGACCCTGGGATTATGACCTGAGCCAAAGGCAGATGCTTAACGACTGAGCCACCTAGGCACCCCAAGAACTTATTGCTTTAATGTAATATGCAACTGTATGTTCCAAATAGAGGACCAAAATGTTCAGGATAAAACTCCCCCACCTTGTTAAGAAAAAAATGAAAACTGAACTTTGTTGTTATTTGTTTCGCTTTATTTAACAGTGTACCTTTGCTAGTGTTGGATATCGGTTTATGGAGAGATCTTTTGCTTTTTAAGTGGCCCCATAGTATTGTATTAAGTTGAAACATATAAAATTGTCATTTTTTGTAGGTCCAAATGGTCAAATAGTTTCATATGTATTCTGTGAAAGGGAAGTATATGCAAAGGCTGAAGGACATAAGAGGGAAGAGAAAGGCCAAGAAGTCCAGTTTGACAAGAAATGCCTTATTAGGAGAAGCATGTCTTGGGCTCTGCAAACCAGTAGATCTCCTTGACCCCACCTCCCTTAACACCTACTCTTGTAGCCCTGGAGGCTGGGAGTACAAGTTGGGGGACCACCCAGGGGGAAAATGCTGAAGAATAGGTTTGTGTCATAGTCATATCTCCAGGGCAGAGCAAGGATGTTATGCCCCTAGGGTGTGCTTAAGGATGTGGTTAAACAAAAGGGAAGAATGTGGGAGGGAAGGGGCCTGTGCTTAAGGAGGTTTCAGGTCACAGCACAGTCATTATGGTGGTTTTGTCCAAGATGGCCTTAGTTTGGTTCACACAATATGGTTCAATCTAACATAAAGGAATTGTAATTTCCTTAATCGATTTCCAATTCGTTGCAGTTGTTTCTAATTTTTGCCAATATAAACAATGTTTCTATTAATAACTTTGTATATGTTTTAATGTGTCCTTGTACTAAGAAACCTTAAAATAAAAATAGAGAACTCCCAGGTTAAAAGGTATAGATGTTTTAAATTTTGCTAAAATAAACTGCCAACTTGTCTTCCATTGAGGTTATACCAATTTACACTCCCGTTAATGTTACCTAAGAGTTCTTATTTTCTGGAGCCTTCTGCAGCATAGTATACATTTTTCCTTATGCCAGATGAGGCACAAACATTTTTATGATTTTCCCAGAATTAGATCTAGAGGCAGAGCTGGGAGTTGGCTCAAGCATTTTAGATTTACATCATTTCTTTTCATCATTTCATGTAGGGTTTCACTCATTTTCCACACCTGTTTTTTGAGTTATACCAAAGTTTACCTCAAGCAAACAGCTTCCAGGTGGGCTTCCCAGATAACTAGACCTACACTCACCTTTCATCTTTTTTTTTTTTTTTTAAGATTTTGTTTATTTATTTGACAGAGAGAGAGATCACAAGTAGGCAGAGAGCCAAGCAGAGAGAGAGAGAGAGGGGGAAGCATGCTCCCTGCTGAGCAGAGAGCCCAATGTGGGGCTCGATCCCAGGACTCTGAGATCATGACCTGACCCGAAGGCAGAGGCCTTAACCCACTGAGCCACCCAGGCGCCCCACACCTTTCATCTTTCTAATCTCTTACATGGAGAAGCCTAATTTCTTTGGTTGTTCTCAGTGGTTTCTAAGGGTTTCACGGGGTAATCCTATATCCTAGCTTGTTGAAGGCTAGCACTCTGTCAGGGTACCCCTACCCCACTTCCTCAGCCCCAAAGTCTAGGGCACCTGGCACGGTATCAACAATTATTTGTTTATTGTTTAATTAAGTCATTTTAAAATATATCATTCTCTGAGGGAAGAAGATGTAATAATATTTATTGGGGACCTATTACATGGAGTATTGCATGATGCTGGGCAGTATGCAGGATGTCCCATAATTTATTCTTCATGGTAACCCTAGAAGTGGGTAAGCCTTCTTCAACAAGAGAAGGAAACATGAAGAGATTGAGCAACCTTCTCAAAGTAACCCAGAGTAAGAAGTGGGCAGAACTAGTATTCAATCCAGTCATCCCTGACTCCAATAATAGTGCTCACCCACATCACAGGGGCTGCATCCTGGAGCCAGGACTAGGAGGCAAGGGGGACTGGTGAGGCTCTTTGCCCCGAGTGCAAAATATAATGGAGTACCAACAAGCTCAGTAGTCAAGATAAATGGTGTTTTAATGCAATAATTTAAAAAAATTAAAATTAATGCAAAACAATCCCTGATAAACAAAACATCAAATTTCTCAATAAAAACAGTATCATTCTTCACTGATTTTCCTTTCGCCTCAGGTTCCACTAGGGCTTCCCAAAGTACTATTAGTGCTCCTATCTTTATTTAAAACCATAAGTGGGGTGCCTGGCTGGCTCAATCGTAGAGCATGTGACTCTTAATCTTGTGATCATGAGTTTGAGCCCTGTATTGGGCACAGAGATTACTTAAAAATAAAATCTTAAACACCATAGCTAAGTCATTGGATGAAAATGTTGTAAAGGATTAAAACATTGGTGGTATGTCAGGGCTAACAGAAACAGAGAGAGACTAGAGGACTTTGAAGGTTGAAAACACTTTGCCTGGGGGCAACTGGTTGGCTCAGGCTGTAGAGCATGTGACTTAATCTCAGGGTCCCAAGTTCAAGCCCCACATTGGGTACAGAGCCTACTTAGAATTAATAATAATAGTAATCATAAGAAAAGAAAGAAAAGATTTTGCCTAGTAGAGATGAGTTCAGAAAAGCAAACTGGAAGAGGCACCTGGGTGGCTTAGTTGGTTAAGTGGTTAAGCGTCCAACACTTAATTTCAGCTCAGTCATGATCTCAGGGTCGTGGGATGGATCCATGCACCAGGCTAAGTGCCAAGTCTGCTTGCCCCTCTCCTTCTGCTCCTCCTGCACCCACATCCCTCATTCTCTCTCTCTCTCAAATAAATAAATAAACAAATAAGTAAAATCTTGAAAGAAGGAAAGAAGGGAAGGAAGGAAGGAAGGAAGGAAGGAAAGAAAGAAAGAAAAAGAAGAGGGGCACCTGGGTGGCTCAGTCTGTTTAGCATCTGACTTTGGCTTGGGTTGTGATCTCAGGGTCCTGGGTTAGAGCCCCGTGTCGGGCTCCCCACTCAACAGGGAGTCTGCTTCTCTCTCTCCCTTTGGCCCTCTCCCTGCTCATGCTCTCTCTCTCTCAAATAAATAAGTGAAATCTTTAAAAAATAAAGAAAAGCAAACTGGGTAGAGAGTACATAGGCGTAATTCCACTTTTCTCTGCTATCTCTATGCTAAATAATTTGGAAAGTAAAAGAGAGTAAGATGGTTCAACACTTTAAATTCTGTCTCCCATAGACTGAGTGACAGATGTCTTGCTACTTCTGATGCCTCTGCAGATCCCAGCTCTGACAGTAAATTTGGAGTGCCCTGGCAACTTTCCCTTCATTTTTTTTTTTAAAAAAGATTTTATTCTTAAGCAATCTCTACACCCATGTGGGGCCCTAACTCGAGACCCAGGGATCAAGAGCCACAAGCTCCACTCCAACTGAGCCAGCCAGGTGCCCCTCCCCCTCTTGATGGCACCTGCAAGGAGATTATTCAAATTCTCCCTCTCCATCCTCATTATTTTAGACATTTTGATCCTGTCGTCACCCACTGACAGATTTGTCCTTCTGGCTCAACCTTCTAAATCTTTCTAGATGCTCCAGATACAGAAGCTTTCTCTATTTCCCCGGCTACTTCAGTCATCTTTCTCTGGAGCTTTTCCAACTCCATAACCTTTCTTGGGGTATAATATGTGCTACTGTACACCGGGTAGTTGTTGACTTTCTCTTGCTTTATCACTGTGCAAAGCTATGTATAGGATTCTGGAGTGCTAGTAGTGTGCCATAGGGACCTCAGATTTAACCTAGGCTAACTCTCCTCAATGTACATATTGGAGCCATTGGGACTTAGTCAAAGTCACTCCAAAAGCTAATGGCAGGATCTGTCTATTTCTCTTTCACAGCAAGCAGTTGGCCCCTGTCAGTCTGTATTCTGTTCTTGAGGTAAAGTCCTGGTATAATACTTAAAGAGTAAAGGAGCAAAAGCAGTAGCAATCTGCACTGTGTACTTGGGCCTAGTGTTTGGCCTTTCCTTCTTTTGTAGAGGTAGGTTCATCGGACTGTCACAGGTCATACAAGAAGGATTGGCATTTGTCTTTAATGGAGAGGTGAAACTATCATTCTAGCTATGATTCCAGACAGTGGTGTTTCATTTCTAATACCCTTCTTTGATGACACCCAAATTTTTGCCAAACTTTTTAGAGAAAGTGTACATTGGTCCCTATGTTAAAACAGTGGTCTCTAGCTACTTTGAACTTCCTTTCCTTGGCCAAGATGAAGGTTATCTAATGGTCATTGTTACTCAGAATGTGACCTCATAAACGTGGCCGGGAACTATGTTCAATCTAAATATTTTGCCAATTGTATGAATACAAAAATGTACAGACTAGGTAAGACATAGTTAACATTTCCTAGCAGCTGGTCAAAGAAGAAAGAGTTCTGGAAATGTTTACTATCTGTAAGATTGTTGCATTTACCACTATTTTTGAAGGGAAAGGGAGGGTGTGAGAACAGATGGTCAGCAAAAAGGTAAAAGCCTTGTATCTCCCAGTGGCTTAAATGTCTTATGGGCTCAGGCCTGTAATATAAATGAATAAAGTTTACTGGTAAGATCTATAGGAGCAGTGGAGAACTCTAGAAAACATGCCTAATCTAAAGGGGGCAGTCAATATTTAGTGTCAGCCAGTTGTTGCTATATGGGAAGGTAGGTTCAAATGTTTGTAGATCAAATTTTTCAAAAGAATTTAGAAATCTGAATTTTTATATGAAATTATTTAATTTTTAAATGCTGGCAACAAATCCAAATTGAGAGGGAAGACAAAGAGGAAAAATGAAAGAGAAACGTGTGTAGGCCAAGCAGAGCACTGATATAACCCAGGGTTTGCCAGTTTGTCACTCTTGCTTTATGCAGACTTCTTGTCTTTTCCCAACACTTTGGGAGATGTTTGGGCACTTACTTTAAGGTATACTCAGAACTATATCATACACAGCCAGAATTTCCATTCCCCTGCCAGTTCTTTAAATCTATTCATAAAGTTTTTATTGACAACCTAACATGTGCTAAGTTATCATTGCATCTTACTTAAAATGAAAAATGTTAACAATTACATGAAACAGATATAACTCCTGTAATGGTTCAAATGACTCGGAGATGCATACTTAATTTTAGCTATTTTTAAAAAACATGATCAAATATAAAGAATTCTTTTTAGAAACCTACCGGAGCACTACAATTCTTAAAAGGTTAATGGGAAAGTTTCAGAACATAAGGCATCCTTGTGTTTAAAAGTGACATTTCTAAAATAATCCAAGGGCAACCAATGTGAAAATCTTCTCATTGGAGGTAATTTTGACCTCTGAATGGCTTCTATCCCAATAGAGGTCATCTATTTCACCAAACAGTACCCAAATTCATACTAATGCCAAAGGAAAAAAAAGGGGGGGGGTGGATCTTGTCCTCAGATTGGGTGAGAAGTCACTAAACAGTTCAATCTGCCTCAGGTTACCAATTGCTCGTACATTACATTTTAATATAAATGTGTTAAACTATATATTGTATCCTGCTTCCCACATTAGATTTACATTGCTTTCATCACGTTTTCTCCCTTATTTTTTTCCCAGTCTTCCTCCGTACTCGCCTCTCTCCCAGTCTACAGCTTTTGTACATTTAAGGTATGCCTACTTCTGTTTTCACCATTTCGTCTGTTCTTCCTCAGGGTCGGACTTTTCAAAAAGTTATACGTCTTTGCTATCTCAGAGATTCTCCATACCCCTTGCACTCCCATCTCAAGGCCCACGCCCTCCCGCCCCCCCAGCCCCGTTCTAGCCTGGACTCCTCCCCACGCTCCATCCCTTCTCTCTTGGCCTAAAATGCCCTTCACATCTCCTGCCCGGCTGCGTACCTCCCCCCACCCACGTTCTTCCCCAGGCTGGCAGCCTCAGCCGTTCCAGAAATTGACAAAGAAGTTGCAAAGGGAGTGCCATTTCTCAGCACAGTAGGTCTCCGTGAGCTTTGCGTTCCCGTCCAACCCGTCTGGATCGGGCTTGGTGCCCAGGGGTCGCTCCTCTTCTGGATCCGAGATCGCCTTCCTCTTCCCCGCTTTGGTCTTCTCAGAGGGCTTCCCTCTGGGAGACTTGCTTGCGGGAAGTCGGGCTCCCCCGGCGGGACCCGGGGCGGGCTCCCGGAGCCGCCCTCGGCTCCTGGCCGGGGGCTCGGGATCCTGGGGGAAGACGGCCTTAGTAGGGTGCTCAGGTGAGGACCCATGGGGCACCAGGCGCAGCTCCGCGCCGTGGCCCTTCTTGCCTGCGCACAGGCGAGCCTTGAGAGGAGCCGGGTCCTGGCACGGCCGCCGCTTCTTGCGCAGCCCGCCCAGCACCTGCTTCCAGTAGTGGGAGCCGTGGGCAGCGTAGGTGGTGCAGCGCTGGGGCTCCCCGCGGTAGGCGCACTGCAGGAGCGCCCCGGCCGGGTCCTGGCAGCGCACCGCCAGCTGGCTCCCCGCCGCCGCGGGCCCTGGGACGCGCGGCAGGAGCTGCCAGCTGCACGCGTGCCGCTCGGGGCTGACAAAGTGGCCCGACGAGCCGCCCGCGGGACCTGAGGCCGGCTCTGCCGCGCTGGCAGCCGCCCCCTTGGCTCTCCGGGCGGCCACGAGGAGGCAGCCACCTAGCAGCAGCAGCAGCAGTAGCCTCAGAGGACTCATGGTGCGTGGGTCTGCGCTCTGGTCGGGTCTTCTGGGACGCCTGGGTGATTCAGTGGTGGCCGGGCCAGCAGAGTCGCATCCCTCGGACCTGGACACAGAGGCAGAGACTGCTGCTGCAAATGCGTCTACGACTTCCCCTCCCCACACCGTCTACTGTTCCCACACACTGGTTTCCAGTGGGCAGCAGCAGCCTGAAAAGAGACCCTCTGAGAAAATCGCTTGCTGTCTAAATAATCGTTTTATATCTTTTTGAAACCCGGTGCGAAGACGAAAACGAAGCAAGGCCTGAAAATTGCCACCTCCACCCCCTCTCCCCCTTCTTCACGCTCCAATAAACTACAAATCATGTCAGATTGTTCTTGGGAAACATGCATTTTTACTGCACTGTGAACTTACCGAGTTCTAGGAGAGGTGGTGGAGTCCTACTAGGGTAGAGGGAATGACTGCATGAGAGATCAGTCCGTTTTCGCCGGCTCCCAGTGAATGAACCTGTTATGAATGGGACAGGAGGGGCCTCCCCCACTCTGCCCCTCCCAGACTTGTCTCACACTGGGAGATTTCCCATCACCGCCACACACGTACACACATGCCCCAAATGTATGAGGGAAGTGACACTGTGACAGGAAACGTAAATTTTGTATTTAGCTTCCAGTTTTTAAAAGGATCACGCAAATTTTAACAAGTCATTCTTTTCTTTCCGTTTACATATTTAATCATGCGAACGTGAAGTTAAGCAGAAAAGATCTAAGTTTTTAAGAGTCAAACAAAAAATTTCATGTTAGAAACAAAACTGTTGATATTCTAAACCAGGCACTACACTCGCTTCATATCATTCTGAGTTCTGTGTTCTCAGCCAGCACTTTGATAGTCTTTCTTATCCTAATAATGTAATCTGAATCCTAATAACTGTTAACTACTAATAAAAATATGCCCTCATTTATTAATATACTACAGTGCCCTTCAGTTCACCCAGGGGTGGCCATTTGGGTTTCAGATTATTTTTAGGTATAATAAATCGATTATAAACTACGTGCAAAAAATTTAAGTTTAAAAAATAATTTATTTGGATTATAGTTACAAGGTAATATTACCAATTCAAATGGTGTAACCTTTAAGAGTTACTGTGTTCTTGAATCTTGAGAATTTTATATTTAGGCAAAGCTTAAAATATTCTATCATCTTTTTAAAAAATGTTCTCAGTAACATGTTTTTTTCATTTTGAGAGTTTTTATACTGCTTTATAATTGTTTTATACATGTGAATACCATCCTAAAATAATTACCCAAGATGTCGAGAAGTCTCATTGTATTTCCCAATATTTTCTTGCAGACTGTATTTTCTACTGCTCAACTCACTTTTGATATTGTATTTGAACAGTTATAATTTGATTACTACTATAAAAACCAAAATATTTCAGAATTAGAAGAATGCATTTAAATATATATTAGAATACATTAAATATATAGTAGTGTATATTGACCTAAGAAAGGAAATTTTTACTGTTCTTGTGAGATTAGAAAAAGTAAATGACTTACCAAGATCACACACCATTTAGTGATAAAGTCACATGCTGCCTGACTTTCATTCATCAATAATCTTTACATTTCAGGGGTGCCTGGTGGCTCAGTGAGTTAAGCGTCTGCCTTCTGCTCTGGTCTTGATCTCAGGGCCTGGGATGGAGCCCTGCATTGAGCTCCCTGCTTGGCAGGGAGTCTGCCTCTCCCTCTCTCCCATCAAGCACTCTCTCTCTCTCTGTCTCTTTCTCTTTCTGTCTCTCTCAAATAGATAATCAAAATCTTAAATAAAAAACAACTTTACATTTCAGCTTTGTATTACATTGCTATCTATCACTTTCAAAGTTAGTGAAATCAACTGTACATCAAACGGATTTATAATGAAAAGCAATTAGTACCTATTAGGTTAACAAATAGTAATTTAAGTTTCATAAACACGAGTAGCTCACTAGTGTACTTCAAAGATGCAAACCTCCTTCCCAGAAAACTGTATTTGTAGGAGTAAAGCACTGGTGAGGAGAGTTAGAGGCTTTTGTCTGCTGCTCTGGCTTTGCTCACTGTTACCAGCTACCTAATAGAATTGGAAGAGTTTTCCAGCTAAAGAGTGACATCTTGTGACATTGCACTCTAATTACAATGAAAAAGTTCATTATCTGGAAAGTCCTCATTAAGAGGGATATTCCAGAGACCAAGCTTTCTGTTGGAAACATTGTTCCCTGAGGAAAAGGGACACACAGATGTGCTTTGTCGTATCGGAAGGAGATATGTCTTACCACAAGGTACATTTTATTTTAAGATTTTACTCATTTATTTTGGGAGAGCGCTCTTGAGCGTGATCCAGGGTGGAGGGAAGGGGCAGAGGGAGAGGGAGAGAGAATACCAAGTGGACTCCATGCTGAGCATAGAGCCCAAGGCGGGCTCCATCTCACCACCCTGAGATCATGACCTGAGCTGGAATCAAGAGTCTACCACTCCGCCAAGGCGACCTCCCCCCGCAAGTGACTTTTTTTTTTTTTTAAAGATTTTATTTATTTATTTATCAGGAAAGAGAGAGAGTGAGAGAGAGAAGGTCAGAGTGAGAAGCGGACTCCCCACGGAGCTGGGAGCCCGATGTGGGACTCGATCCCGTGACTCCGGGATCATGACCTGAGCCGAAGGCAGTCGCTCAACCAACTGCGCCACCCAGGGGCCCCCGCAAGTGACTTTTTGTGAACTCCGGTAAAATATACATATCACAAAATCTGCCATTTTAACCGTTCTTCAGTGCACAGTTCAGTGGCAGGAGTACCTTCACACTGTTGTGCGACCGTCACCACCTTTATCTCCCAATGTAATCTCCTCGTGCCTTCCTTCCTCCACCTCCTGTTGACCATCATTCAACATTCCATTTCTGTGACTTTGATTACTCTAGGCACCTCACAGAAGTGGAATCATACAGTTTTTGTCCTTTTATGACCGGCTTATTTCCCTCAATATAATATCTCCAAGGTTATTCCATGTTGTAATGGTTGTCAGAATTTTCTTCCTATTTAAGGCTGAGTAGTATCCCACTGTACGTATACACCACGTGTTGTTTATCTATTAATCTATCAATGGCTCTCGAGTTGCTTCCACCTTTTGGCTCTTGCGAATGATGCTGCTCTGAATATGGCTGTTCCAAAACCTGTTTGAGTTCCTGCTTTCAATTCTTTTAGGTATTTACGTAGAGTGGAATAATTGGTCATATGGTAATTTTCTTTTTAACTTTTTTTAAGTAGGGATTTTATTTATTTATTTGAGACAGAGAGAGCACACACAAGAGAGTGAGAGTGAGCGAGTAAGAGAGAGAGAGAGACAGAGAGAAAGCACGGGGGTGGAGGGGCAGAGGGAAAGAGGGAAGCAGACTCCCTGCTGAACAGAGTAATGCTGTGGGGCTCCATCCCAGGATCATGACCTGAGCCAAAGGCAGATGCTTAACCGATTGAGCCACTGAGGAACCCCTACATTTAACTTTTTGAGGAACCTCCATACTGTTTTCCATAGTGGCTGCACCATTTTACCTTCCTGCCAACAGAGCACAAGTGTCCCAATTTCTCCAAATCCTTGCCAATACTTATTTGTTTGTTTGTTTGCTTGCTTGCTTGGTTTTGTTTTCATAATAACCATCCTAATGGGTGTGACCTGATATCTCATTGTGGTTTTCTTTGGCATTTTCTAATGATTAGTGCTGTTGAGCATGTTTTTCATCTGCTTTTTAGCCATTTATATCTCTTCTTTGTTTCAACAAAGAAGTCTGTTGAAGTTCTTTGCCCATTTTTCTTTTCTTTTTTTTAAGATTTTATTTATTTGACAGAGAGAGAGATCATAAGTAGGCAGAGAGGCAGGCAGAGAGAGAGAGGGAAGCAGGCTACCCGCTGAGCAGAGACCCCGATGTGGGGCTCGATCCCAGGACCCTGAGATCATGACCTGAGCCTAAGGCAGAGGCTTTAACCCACTGAGCCACCCAGGTGCCCTCTTTTGCCCATTTTTCAATCAGGTTGTTTTATTTTTGTTTTCGTTGAGTAGGAGTTCTTTATATATTCTAGAAATTAATACCTTAAAAAATTTTTTAAAGACTTCATTTTTAAGTAATTTCTATAGCCAACATGGGGCTCGAATTCCCAACAATGAGATCAAGAGTTGCATGCTCCACCAGCTAAGCCAGGCAAGTGTTCCTAAATATTAACCTCTTATGGACATAGGATTTGCAATATTTTCTCCTATTCTGTAGGTTGTCTTTCATTCTGTTGACAGTGTCTCTTGATATACAAGAGTTTTAAATTTTGATATAGTCTAAGGGAAGACATTTTTAAAATTTTTTTTTTAATTTTTATTTATTTATTTGACAGAGAGATCACAAGTAGGCAGAGAGGCAGGCAGAGAGAGAGAGGGGGAAGCAGGCTCCCCACTAAGCAGAGAGCCTGACATGGGGCTCGATCCCAGGACCCTGAGATCGTGACCCGAGCCGAAGGCAGAGGCTTTAACCCACTGAGCCACCCAGGCACCCCAAGGGAAGACATTTTTAAAAATATCATGATGTGAGATGTGTAAGAAAGCATGAAATAAATATTTTTTTTAAAGATTTTATTTATTTATTTGACAGAGAGGAGAGAGATCACAAGTAGGCACAGAGGCAGGCAGAGAGAGAGGGGGAAGCAGGCTCCCCGCTTAGCAGAGAGCCCGATGCGGGGCTCGATCCCAGGACCCAGGACTTTTCCTTTTCCTTTTCCTTTCCATCTCTACACCCGATGTGGAGTTTGAACTCAAAACACTGGGATCAAGGGGCGCCTGGGTGGCTCAGTGTGTTAAAGCCTCTGCCTTCAGCTCAGGTCATGATCCCAGGGGCCTGGGATCGAGCCCTGCATTGGGCTCTCCGCTCAGCAGGGAGCCTGCTTCCCCCTTTCTCTCTGCCTGCCTCTCTGCCTACTTGTGATCTCTCTGTCTCTGTCAAATAAATAAAAAATAAAATATTAAAAAACAATGGGATCAAGAGTTGCGTGCTCTACTGACTGAGCCACCCATGTGCCCCAGGTTTTTGTGGTTTTTTTTTTAAAGATTTTATTTATTTATTTGTCAGAGAGAGAGAGAGAGAGAGCACAAGCTGGCAGAGTGGCAGGCAGAGGCAGAGGGAGAAGCAGGCTCCCTGATGAGCAAGGAGCCCGATGTGGGACTCGATCCTGGGATCATGACCTGAGCCGAAGGCAGCTGCTTAACCAACTGAGCCACCCAGGCGTCCCTGTGCCCCAGGTTTCTTAAGACTACACAATTCTTTCTGCATGTAGAATCAGCTTTGCATAGTTCAATAGTCAAATTTTCCTTGTTTCATCAGTATTTGCCTAATCTTACAAATTAACGTAAGCTTTTTAGGCAAGGATAACTTTTTTAGTTCTTTTGTACCTAATACAATGCTCAAGGCAAAAAGCTGATTGCTTGAATTCTCATACATTGCTGGTAGGAGCGTAAAGCGGTACAATCACTTTAGAAAACTGTTTTACATTTTCTTATAGAGTTACATACACTGTGATCCAACCATCCTTCTTCTAGGATGGTTGTAATGTAAATTACTATGTAAATGAAAACTTATGATAACAGCCAGACAGGTAAAAGAATATTTATAGCACTTTATTTGTTGTAACAGTCCCAAAGTGGAAACAACCTAATTATCCATCAACAAGTGGGTAGATAAACAAATTGTAATAAATATCTGTTTTTTACTTAGCAATAAAAAGGAATGAACTGCTGCAGCATGCAACAGTATGAATTAATTTTGAAACCATAGTGTTAATCACGCGAAGCCAGGCACAAGAGAGTCCATATTGTATGACTGCGTGTATATGAAGTTCTAGAGCAAATGAAATGAATCGATGGTGGAAAAAAATTAGAAGAGTGCTGCCCTTGGGGGATGAGTCCTGCCCTGTGTTACCCAGGAAGGGACATAAAGGAACTTTCTAGGGGTTGTACATTTCTATATATTATATGTCTATATTCTATATTTTCTATATATTTTATTTTGATAAAGGTTTAGGTTACACCTAAGATGTATATATTTAATTGTGCATCAATTTTACCTAAAAAAGGAGCCAAATTTCTAAATAATTATTCAACCTAAGTTAATGGTATCAATGTTGAGTGTTAAGGCTAAAGTGTATTGATGCTTGCAACTTGTTTTTAAATGTATAAAAAGTCTGGACAACATGAAGAGAGGGAAATAAGTAGTAGTTATGTTATAAAGCTAATATAGTAAAATATTAATTGTAGAATCAAGGTCGTAGGTATATGGGTGTTCACTGCATAATTTTTTCAACTCTTTCGTATTTTTGAAATATTTTACAATAAATATAAAAAGTAGAAAATAACAAAAACAATTTTAAAAATTTTATCCCTACAATTAAGAATCAACATATATTAAAATCTTGTTATATTTGTGTTCCACAATTTTTTAAGAAAAAATGTCACATAAGTCTTCCATTTTCATTACCCCTTTCAAATCCCTTTTTCCTCCTGCTCCACTCCCAGCCAGGATAACCTGCATTTTATCATTGGTTTGGGGTGTATTCTTTCAATACACTTGCAATAATTTTATATTTGTTTATGCACATATATGTAAAGCTCATGTCAAGCATACTCATTGCAGGGCCACTTGGCTGGGTTCAGTCTGAAGAGCATGCAAACTCCTTATCTTGGGGTTGTAAGTTCAAGTCCCATATAGGGTGTGGAGACTGCTTAAAAATGAAATCTTAAAAAAAAAGTATACTCATTGTGGCTTCATTTATAATAATGCAAAATTGGAAAAACCAATATCAGTCAGCAAAGAAGAGAGTAGATTATGGATTTTCATATAATGGACTAGATCTTGGAAACATAATGTTAATTAATTAACTATGAGCTTATAAATGATACTTTTTGTTCTTTATGGATACACATATATGTAGCAAAATGATAAAAACATGGACAGGAAGCATGTACACAAACTTCGTAAGTTATATCTGGGAAGGTAGGGAGGAGAATGGGATATGGCATTTTGCACCATATACATTTAGGAAAATTTGAAACAAAAAGATCTTTTTTTTTTTTAAAGATTTTATTTATTCTTTTAACAGAGAGAGAACACAAACAGGCAGAGAGGCAGGCAGAGGCAGAAAGAGGAGCAGGCAGAGGCAGAGAGAGGAGCAGGCTCCCTGCGGAGCAAGGAGCCCGATGTAGGACTCGATCCCAAGACGCTGGGATCATGACCTGAGCCAAAGGCAGCTGCTCAACCAACTGAGCCACCCAGGCATCCCAAAACAAAAAGAACTTTAGTCAAACTCCCCTTCCTCCTCCAGTTTTATTGGATAGTTTAAAATTACATTTCTATTTTCTAGGACTTCAGTTGCTTTTTTCCATCTGACTTTTAAAAACTGAAACACAGTTGTCTAAGTGATATAGTATACAAAAATAACAGCTTGATTTCTGTGAAAATGCATTTCTCTGCAATTACTGAACAAATCCAAATTATGCTAACTCTGAGCATAAATGTTTACTCTGGGTTTTAGATTTAGTCTTTGAAAAAATGTGTTTCAAACCTTTGCCATTACTTTATGTATATCCAGCCTAATACTGTGATGACGTTTTTTCTGTTTAGACCTTTATCCTGATGTTTCTCACACAGCCATTAACACACATTTGTCTTTTTATTTTTGTTACTCTTACTCAACTGTATGTTCTATGTAGGGCCTGATACAGATGTTACTTGATATTATTTAATAGCTACCAAGGTCAGACAATCCAAGGCCATCATTATGCTAAAGTTAAAGTTATTTATGGAAACTCATAGAGACTTCCAGAATTGGATTTACTTCCTACATGGGAACATATCCAAGAAACCCAAATCAGGCTTGCTGGTCTGACTCTTTAACTCTTCCCATTCATAAATCCCTATTCACCAGTGGGGTGGAAAGGGGTTCTTTTTTTTTTGGAAAGGGGTTCTTTAACAAAGCATTATACATAACACCTCCAGCAAACTAAACATAAACTTTTTCTTTTTCTGGTAGTTAAATGCAGAAAGTCGATTTTTGTCCCACCCTTTTTCTCCTTTTACATGGCAAGTAAATCTCACTGGCCTGTGAGTAGATTCTGCCAACCTTTGGCCAGTGAAGAGGATTCAGAGAAAATAGTATGACCATCAGTCAGAAAAAGGAGGAGCAACAAAGGAAAATAATTAAGCTGTGGCTTCAATCGTGCATTCCCGTGCAAGGTGCCCTCACTTGCCACAGTGATTACAGCCGACTTCACTTGTTCTCCTGCAATTGATGGCTATGTGACCAGTTTCACCACCCCTATGGTGCTTCACTTTGGAGCAGTCTTTTTGAATGTGTCCAAATTGTTCACAAGAATAGCACTTCTGCTCATCCTCATGGTTACAGTCATGAACCAGATGGCCTGGTTTGCCACAGTTGTAGCAGCATTGCGCTCTCTTTCTCTCTCTCAGGCTTCCGGCAGTCCTTGTTTATGTGGTCACGTCTACTGCTGTTAGAGCAGGCATCCTCTTGAAGACCACAATCATCTGCAAGATAACCAGCCTCACCACAGTGATAACAGGTGTCTGGCAGAGATAAGGAACTAAACTGGAAACCTCTATTGAGGTTTTCACATCTGCCACTGCTTCTCACTCCAAGACGTCGGCCTCCACTGGTAGGGCATTCCCGGGCCTCGTAGTCAGATCATCCACACTTGAAACACTCATTGCTGCTCATGGCTGCAGTTAGATCTTCGGTATCTGAGCAGGCCCACAGTGGTAGACACTCGGACACAAGCCCAGGAAGACTTGCCATTCATTTTTGAAACCACTTTTCTGGTCGTAAAAATATAACAGCTAATATTTATTTAGCACTTAGTATTTTTTAAGTGTATCATGTATTGTTCATTTAATCCTTATCATCACTTTACAGAGTACAGGTTCGGAATCCATTATTTACAATTCTGAAACTGGAAAGGGTCTAAAAACCGTATTTAAAAAAAAAAAATTCATTTGGCAGCAAAACCTGACCTGAACTGGCTTGCAGCTATTTACAGTCTTTGATTTATTCCTCTTAGTATGGCTGGGTATTCATCCATTTTGCTGCAGAGCTATAAATGTATTTGATTATAGGGTGCCACCCTAGAAGCTGTTGGGGTGTGACATAATACAAGGTATATGCACTAGATTAGTAAATTCAATCAAAACCTAAAATCTAAATCTAAATCTAAAAAGACTCTAAATTCAGAAAACCACCTGGAAGGTATTTCAATTACGTGTTGTGGACCAGTATGATGATCATCACCATTTTACAATGAGAAGTTAAGTCACTCTCTCAAGTTCGCATAGTTAACCAGAAGAAAAATCAATGTAGTTAATAATATTTTTGCAGGCTTATTGTGGCAGTCACTTGGTAAAATGCCTCTAATTCATTATCTCATTTAATACTCACTACCACCATAGGAGGTCCTATTATCCCAATTTCAGAGATGAAGGAACTGAAGCTTAGAAAGATACAACTCCCCTGGACACACAGCTGTTAAGTGTGGTGAGGAAGGATTTAAAAACAAGACAGCCTGACATCAATATATTTGATTATTGCACTATCCTTCACAAACCTTTGATACTAGCCATTTTCTCTCTTCTAAATGTCATTTCAAACTATATATCTACTTACCTCTGAATATTAAAGAGTAAGATTTTTAATCAGGTCATTTTATTCACATGTTAAAACTCTCCTAAGACTTCCTATGCATCTAGAGTAAAATCCAAATTCCCTACAATGGCCTCTTTCTATCCTAGTTTGTCTCCCCACACAGCAGACTTCCCTTAGGCTTTTACACTTCCTCTACCTGGAAGTCTCCCCAGATCTTCACACAGCTGGCTCCCTTCTGTCATTCAGGCCTCAGGTTAAGTGCCTCCTTGGTTTTTCTCTAATTACCTAGTCCAGAGTCTCTAATCATCCTATTTGTCCCACTATTCTGCTTTACATGGAATATAAACATGACATTTTCTTGTTTATCTGTTTACTCCTTTTCCTTCCATTAGGAGTGTAAGTTCAACCAAATGAGCACCCTGAAGCTCCAATCTTTAGTAGAGTTCAGCAAGTGGTAGATATTAATTTTGGCTGAATAAATGAATGTAGTCACAATCAGTTAAGTAGTACCTGCTTTTTAGTTTCATGGTGGGAAATATATTGAGAAGGTGGGTGTGAGAAGACTGAGATGTGAAGATACTTGAACATCAGCTTAATTGGATTTTGTCTAACAGTACAAACAGTGCCTAGCAAGCTGTCTGACACAGAGCAGATGCCAAATAAATATTTATTGAATGAACGAACAACAGTAAATACTACTAACTTGGGAGTGTTAGCAAATTAAACTTTCAGAGCTTAGTTTTCTCACCTCTAAATTAAAGATTAATGGGGTAGTGCCTGGCTGGCTCTGTTTGTAGGGCATGCAACTCTTGATCTCGGGGTTGTGAGTTTGAGCCCCAAGTTGGGAGTAGAGATTACTTAAAAATAAAATCTAAAAAAAAAAAAAATTTAAGGTTAAAACTTACTTTACAGGGTTGGCCTAGGAATTATAGGATATAACTCATGCCAAATGCCACATAGCAGGCACTTAAGTTACTTTTCCCTTACATTTATATACTACTTTATGGTTTCTAAAGCTCTTGTAAGCTTTCCTAGATACATGACCTCATTTTGTTTCCATAACCTTCTATAGTACTTCTCACTAGCTTCATTTTATAGATGAAAAGCAGACTCAGGGGTTGAGACATAGACTCTTCAGGTAATGAGGAGACAGTGGGCAAATTTTATATGCAGAGTGACATGATAAAAGCAGTGGTTTTGTGTGTATGTGTGTTTTAAAGATTTTGTCAGACAGAGCACAAGAAGGAGGAGCGGCAGACGGAGGGAGAGGGAGAAGCAGGCTCTGAGCTGAACAGGAAGCCCGATGTGGGGCTCAATCCCAGGACCCTGGGGCCATGACCCCAGTGGAAGGCAGCCGCTTCACCAGGCGCCCCAAAAGTAGTGTTTTTTGATACTGATCTGTTAGTGGCTTCTAAGATGGACTTAGCTGGAGAAGCTGGAGGAACAATACCTTAGCTACTATCATAAAAATCAAGTTTAAGGTGGTAAGGACTTGCACTAAGTGACAGAAGAATGTTTAAGACTAATAAATTAAGCAACTCAATAGCCAATAAGCCAAAAAAAAAAAAAAAAAAAAAAAAAAGCGGGGGGCTAGGAATTTTTACATGGGGTTGAACTTCTGGCGAATATGGCTAACATTGGAGCCGTGTCCTAAGTGCCACTGCAGATCTTCCTTGCTTTCACCCTCCCAGGGGAATCGCCCCCTCGAATAGAGCACCCAAGGTCTTCGGGATCGTGTTTTCTCTAGCAGTCTGGTTGGAAGAGGATCGGGGCAGTAAGGAATTAGATACCAAGTTTTTGAATTTCCATAACCTTGCCTAAATCGCCTTTTTTCCTTCTCTAGGAAATAAAGGTATCCTTATTTATCCTTCCTGCCTCGTGAACGACAGAGAGCCACAAACTTTTTCTCTCAGCCGCTCGCAGCTGAGCAGAAGCTGCCCGTACGCCTTCGCCTCACTCGCGCAGCGGAGGCCGTGGCGGTGAGCTGACGTCACTTCCGGCGCGCTGACGCTCAGTTCAGCGTGCCGACGCCTGCGTCAGCAAAGAGCGGGGCTGGGGGCCCCCGGTTTGAAGTCGTGCGGGTCGGAGGACTGCAGCCTCCGCCGCCGCCTCAGACCCTTGCTCCCCGGCCGCGGCGGGGACGAATTCGGGCAGGCGGCGGGGCAGATGTTCGAGGGCTCGCGGCGGGACGCCCTGCGCCGCAGCGGCCGCTCCCCTCTGACCGCGGCCTGGGCCTTCGCCGCTCTGCTCTCTGGAAACTAGCGCCTCAGCGGTGCGGCGCGGAGCTCGCGGGGAGACCCGAACCGCCGGCGTCCGGCCATGGCGGTCTCCAGGTGGGTCTCGCTCGTGAAGAGAGGACGGGAAGGTGACCAGGCGAGGCACGGTCTCCTCTTGGTGCCCTCGCTCCTAGCTAGAAAGAAGCGGTTCCCATTGTCACTGGGCTTGGGCGCCTTCTTCCACAGACTTCGGAGTTTCCCTCTCAGTCCGTGAGGGTTTGGGCTCGAGTTACTCCTCGTAAATCAGTTCAAAAATGTCTTTTTCTTGAGCCCTGTGCCACGTTAGAACTAGTTTTTCTCTTTCCTGACCATGCTTCTCTTCTCTGGTTTCTCTTCCCCCTTTCAGTTCTAGAGCCTGTTACCTCTCTTAATGTTTCTAAGGCTGATCCCTAACCTCCATTTCATGGGAAAACTTGGTAGTAACTGTCGAGGTCTGGGCGATTTGAATTACTATTATCCAAGTGAACTTCTAATTGTGTTAGAAATTATGGCTTTAGGGGTATGTTCTTTCCTGAGGACTATTTTCTTAGAGTATAATTCTTTTGTTTAGCAGTAAACATTCAGTCGTCAGCATTGTAATCTTTGGCAAGTTACTGTATTAGCACCGTGTTTCTTAACTAAGGCGTGAAAGATACCACAAATTTTAAGTTATTTTAAGATGTTGCCTATCAACAGAAACGTCTGGGAAAACTGTAGAAAAGCCAACAAGACGTATAGCTATGGGAGGAAAGACCTTTCCTCCAATATGACAAGAACGGTGGGAAAACTTTTTGTTTTGATTGATTTTGGAAATGTTGGTAGGGGATGGTCTTTCTGATAGCAGTCAGGAATCACCATAGTTCGCTAGAGTTGATGAGGTAAGTTTTCATGAGAACTGGGTCTTTCTATCAAATAGACTAAAGGAAGCAATGACAGTTCCGAAAACAAATAGTTTTCATTCATTTTTCACAATTAATTGAAATTAATTTTCTTGACACAGTAGGTGCTCAAGCTCTGTTTTGCAAGCCAAGAGGATAACCCACCCCTCACAGGCTCACTAGCTAACTGATGAAATAGTGTGTGGAAGAAGTCCATGGGAGTTGTTTTAAGGGGGTTGCTAGATACCTGTAGGAGGGAGCATCTAATTTTTATTTCATACGTTCATTGAATCCAGTCAGTGTGAGAAAAGTCTTATTTTGTGATATATAAAATTACCTTGAGAGAATAAAGTAATTTAACTTTTTGCAAATACTGAAAGGTGCATCTTCGCTAATTTGTTGCCTCCTGTATAAATATATATATGTTATAAATACATTGATACAGGAACTTAATATGAGATTTGTTTATTAGGTGATACAATGTTTAAGAGAATGAGTAGCTCCTGGGGCTCCAGTTTGTGGAGCATGCAGCTCTTTATATAGGGGTGGTGAGTTCAAGCCCCAAGTTGGGTGGAGAGTTTACTTAATACAGAAATTAAAAAGCAAGCTCTTGAAATCCCTCTTAGAGCAGACTGTTTTCACAGTATTGGTTATAGTTTTATAGAGATAAAATGAAAGTATTTAAAGAGAAACTTACCTGCTTGGCCTGTGCTAATCTATTGATAGAAGTTTAGGGCATGTAAATTTGTGTGAATGAATGAGTGAGTTTTGAAAGCTACTGCCTTTTGTTCTCCACATTGGATTTCAAAGGGTAGTGCTCTTTTTTGTGTAGATTCTTACTTTGCCAAAATTCTGTTAAATTCTTAAAAAAAAAACCAAACCTGTCAGGGTTTTATGTAAAAGTTACTACTGTGTATATTTTGGTAGTATCATGGTCCAAGAAAAACATTTTTGAGACACCTGTGTTTTGGGGATACTGTCAATTCTTGCTTTTTTTTTTTTTTTTTTTAAGATTTTATTTATTTGACAGAGAGAGACACTGCGAGAGAGGGGGAACACAAGCAGGGGGAGTGGGAGAGGGAGAAACAGACTTCCTGCTGAGCAGGCAGCCCGATGCGAGGCTGTATCCCAGGACCCTGGGATCATGACTTGAACTGAAGGCACCCTCTTAACGACTGAGCCACTCAAGCGCCCTAGCCCTAGTTCTTGCTTTTTCTTATTAGAAGATTCACTTTGAATAGAAAACTTTAATTTCAAGCCGCTCTTCTGTATACGCTAAACATGTTTCTTTACTAATTGAATTTCCTTTCTTATTGGTGTATGTAGAATACAGACTCACTTGAATATTTTATGTGGAATAGATAGACGATAGCTCAAGAGATAAAAATCACAGTTGCCAGAATCAAATCTAAAATATTTTTTTGCACTGTAATATTTTTAGGACCTTGTAAATATTTCCAACAGAAGGGAAATGGTTAGTTGGCACCATCATTCCCTCAATTGCCAGGTTCAGGAATCTGGGAATAATAAATGATGTTTCCCTGTCTCCTCTTCCCCCCAATCTAGCCAGTTACCAAATCCAATCCTATTAGTCTATTTTTCTAATCTTCCTCTGGCCAGTCTTCTTTCTTTCCATACCAGTTACCACAGTCTTGCTCCATACCATCATCTCTGATCCAAGACACCTGCAATAGCAGCCACTTGCTCTTCCTGCCTCCTATGGCATCTCTAATTTATTCTTCACTTCAGCCATATTTTGCTAATATGCAAGTTTTAATGTCTTTTTTTTTTTTTTTTGCTTAAAAGCTTTAGATGTTTTCTTTTGCCTTAGCATACAGTCCAAATTCCTTAACAGAATTCCTTATCTTACTAGGTTCTTTGTGATCTTTGTGTTCCTACTTCACCTTTTTAGCTTCACCATGTGTCAGGTTCTCTCCATCTCTCTCTCCCTTTCATTTTAAATCTGTTCTCACCTCCCATTCTTTATGCCTGGAACATTTCTTTCTTGCCCTCCCTCTTCCCTCCCCAAGTCTGGCTAACCTTAGTTTTGGAGTATAAGCTTATATGTCACTTTGTTTGGGAAGCTTTCTCTGGTTTTACCTTATGTGAGTTAGTTGCACCAATATGTACTTTCAATCATTGTGTATTTCATAAGTGCTTAATTGTTCTCCCTGCTTGTATTTATGTACACTCTGGAGAGAAGGGAGTGTGTCTGATCTTTCTTTTCCCAGGAGAGTGCTTGGCTCCTGGTTGGTGCTCTACACATTTTTAAACGAACTAGTGATTTTGTGTCTTGTCTTAATATCTGTCATAATTTTACCATAGTTTATGAATATAGTAGAATATTTCCAGTGGTTTTCAATGAGTCCTTATAGTTCAGCTATAGTTTTTCCCCTAGGAAGACAAATTTTCACTGTACCTTTGAAATTAGCCAGGATTATAATTTTAAAAAACACAGTGTTATTAGAACTATTTTTAAAAAGTCTATAGCATATTGAATTCTGTGATGGTGTGGCCTTTTATAATGCAAATTGGATATAATACAACTTTGCACTCTGATCAAATTTTTTATACCTTATAATTTTATAAAAGTCTAGTTTTATCATACTTTGAATTATAAGAATGTAGCAAAATTGTCAATACATGGTCAACTCTTGATTTCTGGGAGAGTTGCAAATCTTGCAAAAAAATAAACTTTGAAACTCTCTAAAATTGCAAATATAGCGTTTGAAGTTCTGTAAAATGCAGTGAAGTATTACTGAAAAATGTTAATTTAAACCCTTAATAAAAGACAAGTAAAGAAATGTAGGAGTAGAGAACAATGTTGTCCTTAAGATGTGAATGCTAGAAGGTCAGCTAAGCTCATTCACTAGCTACTTGCTCCCACAAAACCAACCTCAGCAAAGAGACAAATTAATATATATTATAGCTTTCAGTGTTCCTTGCAAATAATTGGAATAATGACTGTTAAATCTTTGAATACTGCTGTTTTTCTTTGTGAGCCTTTTTCCAGTTGGGGTTGGGCCATCTACAGTAAAGACAGCCTTAGAGGAATTGTTAAGATATGTTTAATACAGAAAATGGTGAATTTGTGATAGTGTTGAATACCATGACTTACTGCAGGTTTTTGCGTTGTTGTTGTTGTTTTAGATTGTTTTTCTTACCTTTGCCCAGATTATGCCATAACTGGTTGGGGTGACGTTTGTACATTGACTAGTTAATAGGAACATAGTTTTCCCTTGATCATATAAATTTAAAAATTCAGTTTAGAGAATTTTTCTTCAGTGATCTAAGCTATAAAGGTCATGTCTAAAATGTCTAGACAGTAATTATGATTTGACTGCAGTATTAGAAACTGTTTCTCAGGTCTGTGACATTTTTGCATTTGAAAATAATGCAGTGTTCAGAAAGGTTTCTGGAAAAAAGGGAACACACTCTCTTATGGAAGAAACAAATTGCTACATTTGATCAGAACTTTGCTCAGGTTTGTTAATTCTCTCTATATTACTGATATTTTAGAGAAACATTGTTTCAGTAGTCCTTTTCTACCAAATACAAGGAAGTTTCTTGTGGGGGAAGTTCCAGTGGATCCTTCCTGCTGACAGGGAAAATGCTAAAAGGATCTTGATGATCGCTAGGACAGCTCAGGTTTCTTGTGTTTGTTAGGCCTGTTCCTCCATTACTGCTAATTTCTATCAATTATAGGATTGACAGAAAGAACTGTTATAAATAATATGTCAAATATTTCATCTTTAAAAGCCAGGAAAGGTAGAAGAGGTATATGGAAGTTTTTACATTTCAGTCTGTATGGTAAATGCCTCCCTGTTTCTTTGGCTTCCTCAGAGTACTTATATAAAGCGTTTTGTTGTTTTGTTTTTAAATTGTGGTAAAATATACATAACATAAAATTCACCATTTTTTACCATTTTAAAGTGCACAGCTTTGTATAAACTTTTAAAATAACAGATATTTCAGGGCGCCTGGGTGGCTCAGCCGTTGGGCGGCTTCCTTTGGCTTTGGTCATGGTCCTGGGGTCTTGGGATCGAGCCCCACATTGGGCTCCTAGCTCGGCGGGAAGCCTGCTTCTCCCTCTCCCACTCCTCCTGCTTGTGTTCCCTCTCTCACTGTTCACTATGTCTCTCTGTCAAATAAATAAAATATTAAAAAAAAATAAAATAACAGATATTTCTTCTGAAGAACCTAGATTTTATCTTTAAGATAAAGTCATGCAAAAGGCTGTAGTTTGATGGATGGATAAAGAGTAGAGGTTAGAAAAAAATGTCCTAAAGGAAATAACTGGTTTGGTCGTACTATTTCAGCATTCATTTAATGAGTATTTATAGATTGCTTTCTATGTTCTAGGTACTAGAGATACAGCAGAGAGCAAAGATAGAGTCCTCATTAAAAAGAAAATTTAAAAGATTTTACTTGTTTCGGAGAGTGTGAGTGTAAGCATGATGGGGGAGGGAGAAGCAGACTTCCTGCTGAGCAGGGAGCCCAGTGCTAGGCTTGATACCAGGGTCCTGGGATCATAACCTCAGTCAAAGGCAGATGCTTAACCGACTGAGCCACCCAGGTGCCCCTAGAGTCCCAATTTTAAGGAATTACATTCTAGTGTGGAAGTGAGGGAATATAGTTTAGTCTAGCATGCACCTGGCTTTGCATCTGGCTTCCATGTGGTTTCACATCTTCATATTGATTCTCAGTGTACTGTGTGGTGTCTTAATCTTCCTTGTTTAAAGAATATAACATTAGCATAGTTTTAAATTACCCACAATATAAACTAGAAGGTATACATTTAGAAACATCAGTCTAGAGAATTTCTTTGAAGTTGTTTATTTTGGCACATTCCTCAACATCATCAAAGCCATCTATGAAAAACCCACAGCGAATATCATTCTCAAAATCAGGAACATTCTCTGAAATCAGGAACATGGCAGGGATGCCCACTGTCTCCACTGCTGTTCAACATAGTCCTAGAAGTCCTAGCCTCAGCAATCAGACAACAAAAAGAAATAAAAGGCATCCAAATTGGCAAAGAAGTCAAACTCTCACTCTTTGCAGATGATATACTTTATGTGGAAAACCCAAAAGACTCCACTCCAAGACTGCTAGAACTCATACAGGAATTAAGTCAAGTGTCAGGATATAAAATTAATGCACAGAAATCAGTTGCATTTCTATACTCCAACAGCAAAACAGAAGAAAGAGAAATTAAGGAGTCGATTCCGTTTACAATTGCACCCAAAACCGTAAGATACCTAGGGATAAACCTAACCAAAGAGGCAAAGAATTTGTACTCAGAAAACTGAAGTTGTTTATTTTGATAAACATAACTTTCTTGCTTAATGATAATATGTGAGACTTACTGCAGGGTTTATATTAGATATTTACTTTCTTATTCCCTAAAACACACAGAAAAGTAAAAAAGTTCAAATAGTTTGTTTTAAATTTTACTGCACTTTTGTTAAATGAAAAAAATGCATAAAATGGACAAACTTGACTGATAATTCTCTTAGTTAAGGTGACAAAGCTTTCCTTGTGAAGTGTTCTACTAGTTGACCTTATACTGTTTTTCAAAGAGATTAAGTTTAAATTTATTCCAAGAACACAGAGGTCGGAAGTAGATTGAAGAAGTTATATTTATACTTTTTTTTTTTAATCTCTGTCCCCCAGTGTGGGGCTTAAACACAGGACGCTGAGATCAAGAGTTGCATGTTCTATTGACTGAGCCAGCCAGGCACACCTATACCTTTTTTTTTTTTTTTTAATCTTCAAATGGTTTAGGAGTAGAAATGCAACATACACTTTTTTATTAATGATAAAGTAGTAACCTAGGACGCTGAGATCAAGAGTTGCATGTTCTATTGACTGAGCCATCCAGGCACACCTATACCTTTTTTTTTTTTTTTAATCTTCAAATGGTTTAGGAGTAGAAATGCAACATACACTTTTTTATTAATGATAAAGTAGTAACCTAGGACATAGCCTATGATTTCTTTCTGTATCTTTTTTTTTTTTTTTTTTTTTAGAGAGAGAGAGACTGAGAATGAGAGGTGAGAAGGTCAGAGGGAGAAGCAGACTTCCCACAGAGCCGGGAGTCCGATATGGGACTCGATCCCGGGACTCCGGGATCATGACCTGAGCCGAAGGCAGTCGCTTAACCAACTGAGCCACCCAGGCGCCCCTCTTTCTGTATCTTTTTATATGTTTACTTCATGAATTATCGTAATGCAAACCAGCTGAAGAGAAGAGGGGTTCGACTGCAGCTGCCAGCATAACCTCTGCAAACTTTCACGTTCTCTTTCCTTTTTCTAGTCAGTCTTTAGAGCAATTGCCTGAAGTCAGTTTGGTAAACAAAACATGAGTCATGTCTTGTATAATTCTCTCTGAATTAAAATCCAAATTGAAAATGGGCCAAGTTTCTTATCAGTAAATTCATAACCACTAGATATTGTCAAATGTAATTGCCTTATATTCTATTTAAATTATTCTTCCAGTCTTTGGTACCTTTCATACAACTTGACATCTATTCCCTCGTTCTCCTCCATCTGTCTATCCTTCAAAGAATGAAGAATGGCATTTTTTTTCCTACTAGCTATTCTGCAAGTTTTAGCCAAAAGAAGTATTATGGTAAGCACTGTGTTTCCTCAATTAGCCCTTCTTTTAACTTCCTTTCTCTTCTGACCACCTAGCTTCTGTCACACCCTCTTTCACCAAGGGCCCTACTTGCCCTCAAACAATTCTGACCCTGTCTCATGCCCTTGCCCTTCCCCCACCAGTTCACTGTACCAGCCTTTTCCATTGCGTCCGGGCCCTGACGCTTAGCCTGCTTGCCTCATAGCTGGCTACTGTGGGGTAACAGGTCAGATTGCCTTCTTGTCAGATCCTGGTCTGCTCATCCCTTTGTTCTTCCTTTTGTGTGGTGTTTATTCCGCTATTCTGGATAGAGGAAGAGAGAACTCCAAAAAACCAAAGAAGTATTCTTACATCCCATTGCTCTATTCAGGGAAGCAAGTTTGTCTACCAAGGTGGAAGATGTGAGGATAAATAGGCCTGGATTAGGTGAGAGAGTGAACTGATCTGTTACCCCCAGGACAGTTGGCTGCTGCAGAAGCAGAGGTCACGTGGCACAGCATTAGAATAAAAGGCTTTCATAAAGGAGAGACAAGAGGAACTGTGTGTCTATGAGACAGGATCAGCATTAGGTTAGAGAGGAGTCAAAGGTCTTTGGCCAGGAGTGTGGTTCTAATGAAGCTGGGTAGCAGGGGACTAAAGGAAAGTTTAGGAAGGGTGGAGATTTTTGAAGGAATACAGTGCCTACTTCATGGTCTCTTTCTAATCTTGCTCTTTGGGGGAGGTATAACTGCCTTGATGTGCAGAATGCTGAAATACTGCTGGGCTGATCTTATCACTTACTAAAACATTACCTTAGCATCAGTTCTGTGTTTTTTTGTTTTTTGTTTTTTTAAGATTTATTTATTTGAGAGAGAGAGAGAACTCGTGGGAGCGGGGGAAGGGGCAGAGGGAGAGAGAGAATCACAAGCAGACTCCCTGCTGAGTGTGGAGTCCAATGCAGAGCCTGATTTCATGACCTTGAGATCATGGCCTGAGCTGGACCCTTAACTGACTGAGCCACCCAGGTATCCCAGTTCTGCTGTTTTTATAACTTGTTTTTCCATAATATAGCTATTACAAATTAAGGGTGTTTCTCAAAGGAAGCAAAAAAAAAATTCGGATATAGCTCACTTTTTTTAAATATACTTTCTTTGCTTAAAAATGATGCTTAAACTTGGTCCCAAGAAACTTGCACTTTTCTTTATAATTTTAATTATAGTAAATACCAACTAAAGAATTATTTGAATACTGAGCAAAGACATTGCAGAGACACTATGCAAAGTATTGTGGCAGAGAAAAAGAATGATTCATGGAAGTGAAGCCTCATGAGCATAAGACATCATGTGACGAATTAGTGTAAGAGATGCCACAAAAGAACATAACAAATACCAAAATGGTTATTCAAGATGAGAATTCATGTAGATTTCAGCAGAGGAATTAATCTCTATAATATAGCAACCTGAGATAGTTTCAAGAGGGTAAAGGACTTTAAATCTTCATGGATGGGAGCTAGCTGAAGAATTGAGCCAAGAAAAGACATTCCAAGTGGAGAAAATGGTATAGAAGGAATTGTGAAAATCAAAAAGGTCCTTATTTGGGAAGTACCTATTTGTTTTTGATAGGTAATGATTGACAATTTTAGAGTAAGGTAATAATTTGATGAAAAGATGCTTTAGGAAGTAAATGTGGCAATAAGATCATGTTACCTTGGAGTTATGCTCACCAGGCAGTTGAAACCGTGGCTCCCAGATGGACTAGATTTGTGCTGTGTTATAGTTTAAACACATAACAATAGAGTTTCCTCAGAGAGGAAATTGGTGAGGTGAGGAGCCAAGGATTGATTATGGGAGAATGTGTATGTTAAGAGTTAGGGATACCAGAGGAGGAATTGAGAACTCAGATATGAACAAGGAGTATAATGTGAAAACTGAGGAAGAAAAGTATCTTAAAAATGGAGTACTTGCTGATATCAGATGTCATAGAAGAGTCAAGAAAATTGGACTTAACCAAAAAAAAAATTGGATTTGGAGTTTACAAGTTCATTGGTGATGATCAGGTGTGCCATTCAGTAGAAGAGAAGAATAGAAACTTGACTGATAAGGATTAAATTGTGTATAGTGAGGAAATAAAAGAAGTCATTTTATTTTATTTTATTTTATTTTATTTTATTTTATTTTATTTTATTTTAAAGATTTTGTTTATTTGACAGAGGGAGAACACAAGCAGGGGGAGCAGCAGGCAGAGGGAGAGAGAGATGCAGACTCCCTGCTGAGCAGGGAGCCCGATGCAGGGCTTGCTCTCAGGACCCTGAGATCATGACCTGAGCTGCAGGCAGACACTTAACCAACTGAGCCACCACCCAGGCATCCCAGAAGATCTTTTTTTAAAAGTAGGCTCCATGTTCACTGTGGGGCTTGAACTCAAGACCCTGAGATCAGGCGTTGTCTGTACTACCAACGGAATCAGCCAGACACCCCTAATATAGAATATTTAAAGTGAATTTTTGTCTTGGTGATTACAGAAAGTTGTTTAAAAATTTTTTTTAAGCCTTTTTAAAATTTTTATTTTTTAAAGATTTTATTTGTTAGAGAACAAGCAGGCGGAGTGGCAGGCAGAGGGAGAAGTAGGCTCCCTGCTGAGCGAGGAGCCCAATGCGGGACTCGATCCCAGGACCCTGGGATCATGATCTGAGCTGAAGGCAGATGCTTAACCGACTGAGCAACCCGGGCATTCCAGATGTTTGAAATCTTTTTGCAAATTTCATGAATAAAATCATATGGTCATGGCAGTGTATAGATGTTTGTTGTGGAGGTCCAGAGATGATTCTCATGAATTTTAACATTACAACTTGACTTAAAGATGAAAATAATTCAAGGGGCATTCTGAGAATTATGTATGGGATGGGTAAGGGAAGTTATTTTTATGGGGAAGGGACTTAGTCTTAGAACTTTTAAATAACACCAGCTGTCAAAAAAAATTTTTTTCCCTTCTATCTGAGTCACTGTTCACCAAATCCTGTAGCAAAACCTGATGAATGAATGGGTAAAGGCAAGTATTTAGATGGCCTTGAATTAATAAAGAGAAATATTGTGTTAGCAGATGGGATGTGTCTCTGTATAGTGTTTATATAAAGTAAATTAATTTTTGCACGTCTTATAAAAATTAATTTCTTTATAATCTGTGTGCCATTCAGTATATTGGAAGCAGAAACTGTGTTGTATTACTTGGCTTTATGCCACTGGCTTTTTTATCACTTCACATATTTTTCTTGTGATTTGTCCTTCCTACATACCCTTACCTATAAATATGAACCTTTTGTTCTGAAGCAATTAAAAACTTTTTATAGTACCCTTAGTGTTCTCGAATGAAAAAGATGTATTTTAGTTCTATTTCTTACTACTTAAAATGATTTTGTGCTTATTAGTGACTGGCTAGTTTGATAAATACTACCAGAAAAAAGAAAAGAACAATCCTGCCCATTTCATCTGCCCCTTAAAGCTTTATCTTTTCTTACAAAAGGCTCTCAGAGCTTTCTTGTGTAATTTTTTAGCTCTTTGTGATAGAAAAATAATCCCAAAAGTAAAATAGGAGCTTCATTGGGACCTTACTTTCTATTCCTTATTAGATAAAATTTGAAAATGTATTCACTAAATCTCCCTTTGTAAGGATTTAACTTTGCCCCTTGTCATCCTCCATCTTTTTAAAAAATGTTTTTACAAATTTATTTATTTATTTTAGAGTGTGCAGGTGCACACATGTGAGTGGCAGGGGCAGAAGGAGAGAAGAAGCAGACTCCCACCTGAGTGTGGAACCCGACTCAGGCTCCATCTCACCATCCTGAGATTATGACCTCAGCTGAAACTGGATGCTCAGTTGACTGACCCACCCAGGCACCCCATCCTCCATCTTTTTAAAAGTACTCATTTATTCCATATTTTTTTAAAGATTTTATTTATTTATTTGAGAGACAGAGAAAGTGAAAGAGAGCATGAGAGGAGAGAAGGTTAGAGGAAGAAGCAGACTCCCCATGGAGCTAGGAGCCCGATGTGGGACTCGATCCCGGAACTCAAGGATCATGACCTGAGCTGAAGGCAGTTGCTCAACCAACTGAGCCACCCAGGCGCCCTTATTCCATATTTTAAGTATGAAGCTGCCTTTTTATTACCTGTGGCATTCACTTTGCCTCATTGAGCCTGATTAGTAGTGTGATAGGAAAGCTAGACCTATATTATGATATGTGGATAGTTGGTGGTACTTATGACTTTGCCTTTCTAAAACCTTAGGATTTTGCTGTATTCCAAAATAACAGTAACATAGTATTCCACTTCTTATTACCTATTCTAGGTATAAGGCATTGTGATATTATTCCAAGCTTTATTCATTGCATAAATGGCAGAATTGGAATTTGAACTGTGGTGTTGTGGCTCTAGAATTGATGCCATTATGCCATATGCCTTTGGAAACATTTTACTCAGAGATCTTATTTATTGCCATATTTGTCGCTTCTATACAAATGACCCCATATACCTATATCCCTTCAATCTCAACTCTTCCTGAACTTCAGAGCTCTATTCCAGCTATCCTTTTTGGTCTCTCGTAGCTATCCTGTCCCCGCCAGTAGAAAACTTATTATCTTTTCCCATGATATTTTCTCCACTATTTCTTCCCATTTTAAAAATGACATCTTCATTTTCTAAGATTCAGAGTCTGAGAGTCCTTTAATTTTCTTGACATTTCGTTATTGCATCCTGTGTTTATCGTCTGCAGCCTCTCACCTAATTTCTTTTTTTTTTTTAATTAAAAAAAATAAGGGGGCACCTGGGTGGCTCAGTGGGTTAAAGCCTCTGCCTTCAGCTCAGGTCATGATCTCAGGGTCCTGGGATAGAGCCCCACATCGGGCTCTCTTCTCAGCAGGGAGCCTGCTTCCCGCTCTTTCTCTGCCTGCCTCTATGCCTGCTTATGATCTCTCTCTCTGTCAAATAAATAAATGAAATCTTTAAAAAAAATAAAAAAGATTTTATTTATTTGAGAGAGACAGAAAGTGTGCCTATGAGCAGGTGGATGGGCAGAGGGAGAAGCAGTCTCCCCTCTGAGCAGGGAGCCTGATGCCAGCCTTTATCCCAGAACTCTGAGATCATGACCTGAGCCAAGGCAGCTGCTTAACTCATAACTTCTTTCTAGGCTTCTTGCTTAGATGGTAGTTTAGGTCTGCACTTTTAACCTAAAACTCTCTAAAAGTTTTCTTCCGTTAAACTTCATGCTTCACACTGCTGCCAGATTAATCTTCCTACAATAGAGCTTCAGTTCCATTGCTTTCTTGAACCAAAACCTTCATGGTCGACCTATTAAGGTCCATCTCACACACTATTTATTTCATGAAGCCTTTTCAGTATTACACAGTTGGGTATATGTAGTATTTACTCCCTCTGTTCCCACTCTTTAGAGCATGTTGTACTTGTTTTCTGATACATGTTATTGTCCCCTGTATTCTAATTATTTGTGTACTTGTCTTCCTACTTACCTTACCCCCAACTACAGGTCCCTTGAGTAGAGATTCTCCTGCAGCCCTAGAATAGGTCATCGTTCATAAATGCTCAATACATTTATTGACTTAAACTTATACCTATGAGGAAACATGTTTCAGAATAATCATTATCTTTTTGTTATTTTAGGCTTGACCGTCTTTTTATCTTACTGGATACTGGCACTACTCCAGTTACAAGAAAAGCTGCTGCACAGCAACTTGGAGAAGTGGTAAAGCTTCATCCCCATGAACTAAACAATCTTTTATCTAAAGTAAGAATTCTTTTTTTTTTCTTTTAGTATAATGCGATTGTAGAAATTTGTTTATGGATAGGAATATAACAATAGAAATTATCTTATTTTAGTGGCAATTTGTGGTCTTTAAATTCCATTAACTATCTTACTATTTCTCCAGAAATTTTTTTAATTTGGTCTTTCTTTTTTGTCACAAGATTTAAAATATTTTGTTGTTTTTTTTTTTTACATCAAGTTTAATTGTTTAAGGGATTTGACAATATACAGCCTTTTGCCTATGGCAACAAATTTAAATCTGACCTAATTTGGTAATGAACTAAGTTGTTAATCTAGTTTGTTAGTGGTCTGACTTGTTCCTAACGGCTAGTAATTATATCACAGATGACAATCTTCAAATGGATTGAGTACTCATGGGAAATGATTGAAATATATGAGAAACTAGTTTTTACATTTTAAGTTAGCACCTGTTTGAAAGTGGAGGCTTTCTGCTTTGGTGGTTCAGTGTTTTCAAAATACTAGCCCATATTCTTTCCCTAAGCAATGACTGTATTTTTACTGAACTCGGGGCTTGTAGAAGTGTGCTTGATAATGGTAAGTAACACTTTCCATGTGTTTAATAATTCTCTGGCATACAGGGGCACCTGGGTGGCTCAGTCAGTTGAGCATCCAACTTTTGGTTTCAGCTCAGATCGTGATCTCCTGGGTCATGGGATCAAGCCCTATGTGGGCTCTGCCCTCAAGGGGAGTCTGCTTGAAGACTCTCTCCCTCTGCCCCTACCCCCAACCCTCCCTTCCCATGTGCATGCACATGTTCTCTCTTTCTCTCTCTCCAAAATAAATAAATCTTAAAAAATTTTTTTTTCAGGCATATGAAGTAAAAACTGGAGTGCTTTGTGTGTTGGGGGACTTAGATGGGAAGGAGGGTGGGAATAGAGGACAGGGTTGGGGAACAGTATGGAAATCCCAAGATCCCTTTCTTCTTGCTGGTCTTACTCCCTCTTTCCTTCCTTCCTTCCTCCTTCCTTCCCCTTCCCTACACCTCCCTCCCTCCCCCTTTCTCTCCCCTTCCTCTCCCCATTTCTTCTCTTCTTAAAGATTTTATTTACTTACTTGAGAGAGAGAGAACATATGAGCAAGGGGTAAGAGGAAGAGGGAGAAGCAGACTCCCCACCGAATAGGCAGGGAGCCCAATGCGGTGCTTGATGCCACGACCCTGGGATCACAACCGGAGCCAAAGGTAGACGCTTAACCGACTGAGCCACCCAGGTGCCCCTTATCCCCTCCTTTTATTCTCATTTGTCCCTTCTTGATTCATATGAGTAAGAGTTCTAAGACCTTGTGAATATATAAATCTCTATGATATGGTTCCCACCATGAGGGCTGACAGTAACTGTCTTTTCCAGTATATTTACCACTTAGATATTATCAGGACTTTCTAACCAATATGTAGATGAAGAGACAGTGATTTGATATCCACAGCTCCATGTTCTCAGAGTGGAGAAGATGCACATTAAACACTATTATACTCATGTATAAGGTAGGGGTATAGAGAGGCATACCCATTTCTTCTCACCCCAGCATTCTCACCTGAATGAGCTAAAACTGGAAATAGCAAAATTAATTTGTGCTGAACTGAGAAAAGATTTCCAACCTTCTGAGTTCTGGTCTTCTTAACTTAGATTCTGGCATATTGGCTGTCATCAAATAATTCCAAAAGAGGCAAAGTTTGTCTTTCGTACCTTCTCATCTCTTCTTTTCTCAGTGTTTTCCTGTTGCCTTTGGTTTTGTTTTTTAAACTGCTTGTTGTATGATTCAGTTGTTTTATTATACTTTTTAAAAGATTTTTTTTTTTAAGATTTTATTTTCAAGTAATCTCTATATCCAGTATAGGGCTTGAATTTACAACCCCAAGACCAAGAGTCACGTGCTCCACCCACTGAGCCAGCCAGGCACCCCTCAGTGATTGTAGATATGTGCAGTCATCACCACAACCTGATATTAAAACATTTTTATTTCCCCAAAAAGAAACCTCAGGCTCATTAGAAGTCATTTTCCATCACCTTCCCTCCCATATCTAGTCCTAGGCAACCCCTAATCTACTTTCTGCCGATAGATTTGCCTGTTCTGAAAATTTTATATAAATGTGACCAGTTTCTTACGCTTAATATTTTTAAGGTTCTTTCATATTGAAGCTTGTCTCATTATTTCATTCCTTTTTATTGCTAATAATATTCCGTTGTATGGATATGATATGACTATATTATGTGGGTATACCACATCTTATATGTTCATCAGTTGATGGACATTTGAGTTGTTTTCACTTTTTGGCCTTTGATGAATAATACTGCTATGAAAATTCATGTACAAGTTTTTGTGTGGGGTGTATGTTTTCATTTCTTGTGGGTTTATACCTGTGGGTAGAATTGCTGGATCATATAGTAACTATGTTTAACTCTATGAGGAACTGCCAGACTTTTTCCAAGCTGGCTCCATTGTTTTATATTCCTAACAGTAGTGTATGAGAGAGCTGATTTTTTTTTTTTTTACATCCTTGCCAATGCTTGTTATTAACTGACTTTGATTATTTCCATACTAGTGAGTGTGAAGTGATATGTCATTGTAGTTTCAACTTGCATTTTCCTGGTGACTAGTGATTTTGAACATCTTTTAATGTGTTTACTGAACCTTGGTGTATCTTTTTTGGAGAACTGTTTCTTCAGACCCTTTGCTGATTTCTTCTTCTTTTGTAGGGGAGGGAGAGGTAAGGGAAGGAGAATCTTAAGCAGGCTCCATGCCCAATGTGGAGCCCATTGTGGGGCTTGATCTCACAACCCCTGAGATCATGACCTGAACTGAAATCAAGAGGCAGATGCTTAACCGACAGAGTTACCCAGGCTTCCCTAGATCCTTTGCCCATTTTTAAGTGGGATATTTGTTCTTTTAATATTGAATTGTAATAGTTCTCTATATATTTTGGATATAAGTTCCTTACGAGGTATTTCATTTGCAAATATGTTCCTCTAGTCTGTGTTTGTCTTTTCACTTTCCTGATGGTATCCTATGAAGCATAAAAGTTATCAATTTTGATTTAGTCAGATTTATCCTTTTTTCATATCCCTTTTGCTTTTTGGGATCATACCTAAGAAATTTTGCCTGATACAAGGTCACAACGATTTACCCCTGTGTTTTCTTCTAAGAATTATATAGCTTTAGATCTTACTTTAAGACTTATGGCTCATTCTCAGTTATTTTGTGTGTATGTGTTTGTGTGTGTGTGTGTCTGTGGTATTAGGTAGGGGTTCACAATAATTATTTTTTTGCCCTAGCACCATTTGTGGAAAAGCCTATTCTTTCCCCCATTGAATTGTCCAGGCACTCTTGAAAATCAGTTGACCATAGATAGTTTTATTTCTAGACTCTCAATTCTATTCCATTGATCTATGTATTTGTCCTTTTGCCAGTACCACACTGTCTTGATTACTGTTGTTTTGTAGTAAGTTTTGAAATCAAGAAGTGTGAGTATACCAACTTTATTATTCTTTTTCAAGATTGTTTTGGTGATTCTCGGTCCCTTGCATTTCCGTATAAATTTTGAGATCAACTTGCCCATTTCTGCAAAAAAAAAAAAAAAAAAAAAAAAAGCTGGGATTTTGAGAGGAATTTTGTTGACTCAGTAGATCAATTGAGGGAGTATTACTCTCGACAGTATTAAATCTTTAGATCCATGAACATGAGGTGAGGTATCTTTCTGTTTATTAAGATCTTGTTTCATTTCTTTCAGTGGTATTGCATTTTTCTGTAGTTTTTAGTATATGAGTGTTGTACTTCATTAAGTTGACATTTAAGTATTTTATACTTTTTGGTGCTGTTATAAATGGGATTTTTCAAATTTTATTTTCAAATTGTTTATTGAAAGCATTTAGCAAAACAGTTGATTTTTGTATATTGATCTTATATCTTCCAGTCCTGCTGAACTCATTTGTTCTTTCTGTTAGTTTTTACAACTCAACCCTTTGTATTAAGTAATGGGAATTATGAAAAAAATACATTTTGTTTTTTACAATATTAAAAGGTAGGTTATTTCTTTATTAAGTTTTTTTTTTAAAAGATTTTATTTGTTTATTTAACAGAGAGAGACATAGTGAGAGAGGGAATACAAGCAGGGGGAGGGGGAGAAGGAGAAGCGGCTTCCCTCGGAGCAAGGAGCCAGATGTGGGGCTTGATCCCAGGACCCTGGGATCATGACCTGAGCTGAAGGCTGATGCTTAATGACTGAGCCACCCAGGCGCCCCCGTATTAAGTATTTTTTAACTGAAAGTTTCCTGTTTCCTTTTTTTTTAAGCTGTAGTGATATTTCCTGTGAATGATAGAATCTTGTAAATGATATTAATAATTCCAAGATGTTTTATATAAATTTTTATGTAAAGTCCAAAAGCTGCTAAATTATAAATCAATAACAAGTAAATTTGTATTTCTCTGTTCTGGCTACTTTGAACAAACTATATTTTTGGTATAACTATTTTATCTTATAATTTTTTAAGGTGTTGATATATTTAAGGAGTACAAATTGGGATACCCGGATTGCAGCAGGACAAGCTGTTGAAGCTATAGTGAAAAATGTACCTGAATGGAATCCAGTACCCAGAACCAAACAAGGTGCTTTTAAGTGGTAAAAGTAGTTTGCAGTAAAAATCTACTTATAGAATTAACTATACATTTTATATTTTAATAATTTCAATTTAATTTAAAGGCTTAATTTTTCAGGTACAGCTTTGTCAGAAAATGACAATGAATGAATAAAGTGATTTTTACCATGCTTTTTTTTTCTTAAGACTTTGAGACAGAGTGTGTGCAAAGGGTGGGGAGGGGCAGAGGGAGAGGGAGAAGCAGACACCCTGCTTAGCACAGACTCCCCCTCCCCCATGTGGGGCTCAATCCCAGGACCCTGAGATCATGACCTGAGCTGAAGGTAGACAGCCGACTGAGCCACCCAGGCGACTCTTCCACCATGCTTTTAAAAAACTACTAGATAAACTGTGTTTTCATATGTATTTTTAAAATTATTAACTGTACAGTATTCTTGATTTAAAGAGATTATTGCTTCCCTCAGGAATTTATGTCCTAAAAAAGAAACTAAACCAGTACAGTGTAAATATTTGAAGCAATGTTTTTTCTTGTTGCTGGGAGAATAGTAATTATTTTCTAAATTTAAGCACAATTATGTATGGATATTTGGAGGGGTCTTTAGTTTTTTTTTTGTTTTTTTTTTCGAAGATTTTATTTACTTGACAGAGACACAGCAAGAGAGGGAACACAAGCAGGGGGAGTGGAAGAGGGAGAAGCAGGCTCCCTGCTGAGCAGAGAGCTCGATGTGGGGCTTGATCCCAGAACCCTGGGATCATGACCTGAGCCGAAGGTGGATGCTTAATGACTGAGCCACCCAGGTGCCCTGGGTCTTTAGTTTCTAATGTGTCCTTTAGATGTCTTGTAGTGGAAATTATTTTTCTGACTGCCTGCAACAATATTTAAAAATGAATGTATGCTTTTAAAAATTTGTAAAGGTATACATTTTAATTAAATGAAAAAATTTTTTAAAGATTTCAATTAGGGACGCCTGGGTGGCTCAGTTGGTTGAGCAGTTGCCTTCGGCTCAGGTCATGATCCCGGCATCCTGGGATCGAGTCCTGCATCGGGCTCCTTGCTTGGTGGGGAGCCTGCTCCTCTCTCTGCCTCTGCCTGCCTCTCTGCCTGCCTCTCTGCCTGCTTGTGTTCTCTCTCTGTTAAATAAATAAATAAAATCTTTTAAAAAAATAAAATAAAAAATGAAAAAAATAAAGATTTCAATTATTTGTCAGAAAGAGAGAGAGAGGGAGAGAGGGAGCACAAGTAGGGGGAGTGTCAGGCAGAGGGAGAAACAGGCTCCCCCCTGAGCAGGGAGCGTGATATGGGACTTGATCCTAAGACCCTGGGATCGTGACCTGAGCTAAAGGCAGACACTTAACCGACTGTACTACCCAGGTGTTCCTTAAGTGAAAATTTAATGTGCAACCTGATTTCATTTTCAAGTCACTTTGATAACATCACTTTTATTGTATTTTAGCTTGTCTAAAATTTTTGCTTTAATTATTTGGCACCTATTATGTTGAGAGACTATATTAATTTGTCCTCTCTCCAATAAAATACATAACCAGAAGAAGTTATAACTTGTTTTAGAAAGGGGCTTTTTCTTTTTTAGCTTATTTTCCCTGCTTATTTTGGTATATAGAGATATCAGACATCAGACTCTTTTTATCAAACATTAAATTAGTTAAACCAGCATTAAAATTTATGGTAAAGTTTCTTGTCATCACTGGAAAACTTAAAATAATGATAGTTTATTTTAATAAATGGATTATATGTAAGTACTAGCTAAACAAACTATTAAGTCAATGAACAAGTCAATATATTTAAAAATTTATAATGGCATATCCTTTTTTGGGGAGGAATGCAAAACATTTTATGATACTTTTAGGCCTCAGATGAATGTAATTTTAGCAACTTACCAGGAGATTATAATTTGCTCATATTATGAGGAGTCCTCTTGAATGAATAGTTGCTTTGTGTCATAGATAATCCTTAGGTATAGGGAAAAATGATGCCTATTAGCTTTTATATGAATAAATCTGTTTGTTTTATTAGCACTATGATGAACTCAGGCTTTACTTTGGTAGTATTTTCAAACAGTTAAACAGTAAATGGAGATACATATTTTAAAGATTTTATTTATTTGTCAGAGAGAGAGAGTGTGTGTATTTGCACACACAAAAGCGGGGAGAGCAGCAGGCAGAAGGAGAAGCAGGCTCCCCACTGAGCAAGGAGCACGATGCAGAACTTGATTCAGGACCCTGGGATCGTGATCTGACCCAAAGGCAGATGCTTAACTGACTGAGCCACCCAGGCATCCTGATACAATATGATATTCAATAAACATTTCAATATAGGATGCATTTCTTCATATAATAATGTGCTTTTGTAGTGAAAAAGAGCTATACGTACACCCAGTGACATTCTTATAGTTTGTATAAGGGGAGCCACCAATTAACTAGTTTATTCATAAATAGAGCTGATCATAAATAAATCCATAATAGCTTTTCTACTTCCTCTGCCTTTTACTTTCCTTAGAATGCTATTTTCTAGTAATGCTTTTTTCTTTCATTCTACACTTTGGCTTTATGATCGAATTAAATATTTTTCAACCTCATTTAGAATCTACTTCAGAAAGTTCTATGGAAGATTCACCTACTACAGATCGATTGAATTTTGACAGATTTGATATATGTAGATTGTTACAGCATGGGGCGTCACTTTTGGGATCTGCTGGTGCAGAATTTGAAGTACAAGATGAAAAATCAGGTATGTAGTAGTCCTGTAGAAGAAAGTCTGAAATGTTTGTGTTGAGGCTAATTTATCACTTTGTATGCTACAAATCAGTCATGCAAAATATTAATAGATGTTTCAAAATGTAAATTGATAAACGTTTGCAGTTGGGGAAGGGGAGGCATTGTGAGTGGAGAAGATAACTGGAAGTATTTGGTCTAAAACTATACCATATGAATATTTTCCTCCTTCTAAGTGAATATGTACTATATCTATAAATTGTTACTAGACACATACTAGTATTTCAGCAGGTATTTTATTATATAATAGAGAAATTATAAAGTGTGCCCCAAGAGCCTAGGTTGAATAGATTTTAAAAGCCAGGATTAGCGCAGTTTGTGATACTGTTTTCATAATTCTGGACATTTGAGAGGCTTTATGACAGCTTTCTTTTTATCATGTGTTTTAAAAATTTAAATAATTGGATCCCAGGCTGGTGACCAAAGCAAACACTAAAAATGAAAAAATAAATCTTGTATAGGAAAACGTCCCATTGTCTTTAAACTTACAGAATCCAAAAATTTAAATAATTGGATCCCAGGCTGGTGACCAAAGCAAACACTAAAAATGAAAAAAATAAATCTTGGATAGGAAAATGTCCCATTGTCTTTAAACTTACAGAATCCATGTAGATATAAAATAAATTTTTTGGCTATTCAGTATTGACGCCTTGAGTGGAAAACACCTTGATGTTTTTAATGGGTTTCTGTAAGTAAGTTGCTTTTTTGACTAAAACCAAAACAGTTTTTGTTGCTAATAAAATTAATTGCTCAAACATATCTATCTAGCTAAGTTAATGAAATAATCACTCGTTCATTTAAAAAAAAAAGTGCCAAACAGACATTTACTCTTGCTTAATATGGTTTCTATTGAAGGATCTCTGGTTAGCCTCAGAACAACATAGGTTGTTGAAATGTGCAGGTCCACTTATGTGCAAATTTTTTTCGATAAATACAGTACGTTACTGTTAATGTATTTTCCTTATGATTTTCTTAATGTTTTCTCTAGCTTAGTTTATTTAAAAAATATAGTAAATAATGTACAAATATGTGTTAATTGATTATGTTATTGGTAAGGCTTTTGATCAACAGGGGCTATTAGTAGTTAAGCTTTGGGGGGGTCAAAGTTATACACAGATTTTCAACTGCTTGGGGGGTTGGTGTCCCTAATCTCCATTTTATCCAAGGGTCAATTGTAGTTTACCTATTTTGGGGAAAGAATTAAGAGAATTTGGTTAAGTTCCAGAAAACCATAGTTTTTCTAATAAGGGAGGTAGAAGTCATTTCAAAAACGTTCTGATTTGAAAAAAATTCTCTCTAAACAGCAAGTTTACTGATTTTACTATTGTACTCATATCAGAGATCATTGGCCCTTATCCAGGAGTAAAAAGTCAATGTCCCCATTGTCACTTAAAAAATATATGTATTTGGGTCTTATCCTCAAGATTCAGATTTTTTTTTTTCAGATTTAATAGCTCTGTGGGGAGTTCTAGGACATTGTATTTATTTATTTTTTATTTTAATTAAAGAAAATTTTATTTGAATTCAATTTAGTTAACATATAGTATATTATTAGTTTCAGGGGTAGATTTTAGTGATTCATCAGTTGCATACAACACCTAGTGCTCATTATATCAAGTGCCCTCCTTAATGCCTGTCACCCAGTTACCCCATCCCCCCACCCACCTCCCTTCCAGAAACCTTCAGTTTGTTTCCTATGGTTAGGAATCTCTTATCGTTTGTCTCCCTCTCTGTTTTTATTTTATTTTTCCTTCCCTTCTCCTATGTTCATCTGTTTTGTTGTTTAAATTCCACATTGTAAGCGAAAACATGGGATTTCTCTTTTCTCTAACTTAATCCACTTAGCGTAATACCCTCTAGTTCCATCCATGTCATTGCAAATTGCAAGATTTCATTCTTGTTGAGGGCTGAGTAATATACATTGTACACATACCACATCTTCTTTATCCATTCATCCATTGATGGACATCTGAGCTCTAATGTATTCTTTGTTTCAGGGGTACAGGTCTGTGATTCATCAGTCTTACACAATATACAGTGCTCACCACGACACATACCCTTCCCACTCCCATCACCCAGCCATCCCATTCCCCTAAGCTCCTCCCCTCCAGCAACCCTTAGTTTGTTTCCTGAGTTTGAGGCTCTTATGGTTTGTCTCCTTCTCTGGTTTTGTTTTGTATCATTTTTTCTTCTCTTCCCCTATGATCCCCTGCCTTGATTCTTAAATTCCACAAAGTAGTGAGATCCTATGATAATTATTTTTCTCTGATTGACTTATTTTGCTTAGCATAATACCCTCTAGTTCCATCCATGTTGTTGCAAATGGCAAGATTTCCACTTTTTGATGACTGTGTAATATTCCAGTGTGTGTGTGTGTGTGTGTGTGTGTGTGTGTGTGTGTGTGTACGTGCACGTGCATCTTCTTTATCCTTTCATCTGTTGATGGACATCTGGACTCTTTGCATAGTTTGGCTGTTGTGGACATTGCTGCTATAAACAGTGGGGCACAGGTGCCCCTTCGGATCACTGCATTTGTAGCTTTGGGGTAAATACCCAGTATAGTCAATTACTGGGTTGTAGGGTAGCTCTATTTTCAACTTTTTGAGGAACCTCCATACCGTTTTCCAGACTGACTGCCTCAGCTTATATTCCCACCAACAGTGTAAAAGGGTTCCCCTTTCTCCGCATCCTCACCAACATCTGTTGTTTCCTGACTTGTTAATTTTAGCCATTCTGACCAGTGTGAGGTGGTATCTCATTGTGGTTTTGATTTGTGTTTCCTGATTCCAAGTGGTGTTGAGCACTTTTTCATGTATCTGTTGGTCATCTGGATGTCTTCTTAGCAAAAAAGTCTGTTCATATCTTCTTGGGCTCTTTCCATATTTTAGCCATTCTGACTGGTGTGAAGTGGTATCTCACTGTGATTTTGATTTGTATTTCCCTGATGCCAAGTGATGTGGAACATATTTTCATGTGTCTGTTGGCCATTTGTATGTCTTTGGAGAAAAGACTATTCATGTCTTCTGCCTGTTTCTTGACTGGATTTTTGGGGTTTTTTTTGGGTGTTGAGTCTGATAAATTCTTTGTAGATCTTGGATACTAGCTCTTTATCTGATATGTCATTTGTGAATGTCTTCTCCCATTCCGTAGGTTGCTTTTTAGTTTTGTTGACTGTTTCCTTTGCTGTGCAGAACCTTTTAATCCTGATGAAGTCCCAGTAGTTCATTTTTCCTTTTTGCCTTGGGAGATGTGTCTAGCAAGAAGTGGCTGCAGCTTAGGTCGAAGAGGTTACTGCTTGTGTTCTCCTCTAGGATTTTGATGAATTCCAGTCTCACATTGAGGTCTTTCATCCATTTTGAGTCTATTTTTGTTTATGCTGTAAGAAAATGGTCCAGTTTCATTCTTCTGCATGTGGCTGTCCAATTTTCCCAACACTATTTGTCGAAGAGACTTTTTCCCATTGGATATTCTTTCTTGCTTTGTTGAAAGCATTAGTTGACCATAGAGCGGAGAGTCCATTTCTGGGTTCTCTGTTCTGTTCCATTGATCTCTGTGTGTGTTTCTGTGCCAGTACTATACTGTCTTGATGATTACAGCTTTGTAGTACAGCTTGAAGTCTAGGACATTGTATTTAAAAGAAAAAAACTCTATGGGTGACTGATACAGTGTTTCTTTTTTTTTTTTTTTAAGATTTTATTTATTTATTTGAGAGAGAGAGAGCTCGAGAGAGAGCATGAGAGGGGAGAAGGTCAGAGGGAGAAGCAGACTCCCCATGGAGCCGGAAGCCTGATGTGGGACTTGATCCCGGGACCTCAGGATCATGACCTGAGCAGAAGGCAGTCGGTTAACCAACTGAGCCACCTGGGCGCCCGGGTGACTGATAATATAACAAGGATTGGCAACTCCAGTTTTTGGGCAACTCAGATTTTAATGCTGTTAAGTTGCAGTGTGTGCTGATTAGTGCTCATTTGAAATTCTCTAATTAGGTTTTCTTTACATGTCTGTTTATCTGTGTTTGTTTTCTCATATCTGAAAGACATATACATGATTAGTATAGGTACTAGTCTGATTTTCCTTTGCAGTTGTATAAGTTCTTTTCCCCTTTCCCTAGAATGAGAAGTCTGATTTTGGGTTCTATGTGAGTGTCATGGACTTGTGATCCAGCAATCTTCACTTTTGGATGCCTAGTGTCTTTCCCTCCGGGTAGAGCAGTCTCAAACAAATTTTTTTAAAATAGCTTTATTGAGATATAATTCACATACCATACAGTTCACTCATTTTTAAAGTGTACAATTCAGTGGTGTTTAATATATTCACAGATAAATGCAGTCAATTTTAGAGTATTTTCCTTAAGAAAAAACTTTATATCCTTTTTTTAAAATTAACATATAATGTATTATTTGCCTCAGGGTACATGTCTGTGAATCATCAGGCTTACACATTTCACAGCACTTACCACAGCACATACCGGCCCCAGTGTCCATAACCCAGCCACCCTATCCCTACCCCCCTACCTCTCAGAAACCCTTAGTTTAAAACTTTATATCCTTTAGCTGTCAGCCTCCAACACCCTACTTCTTCCCTTCCCGGCCTTAAGCATCTTTCTGTCTCTGCCTGTTCTGGACAGTTCTTATAAATGGAATTATCTAATATGTGATATTTTGTGACTGGTGTTTCCAAGGTTTATCTGCCCTGTAATATATATCAGTACTTATTTCACTTTATTTCCCTAGATAGTTTTTATTACTGGATGTATCAGTTTTTTAATTGTGGTAGAGTATAGATAACATAAAATTTATATCTTAACTGTACAGTTCAGTGATACTAAGTACACTTACATTGTTGTGAGCCAGTCTCCAGGACTCTTTTCATGTTGCAGAATAGAAACTTTATACAATAGTCGCCCTTATCCACAAAGGATATATTTCAAGCCTAAAAGTGTAGGTAGTAATACCAAACCATATATGTACTGTTTTTCCTATACATACAGAACTATGATAAAATTTAGTTTATAAATTACACACAGTAAGAGATTGACAACAATAACTAATAATAAAATAGAACTATTATGATATACTTTAATAAAAATTATATAAATTTCTCTAGAAATATCTTACTGTAATGTACTCACCCTTCTTGTAATGATGTGAGATGATAAAATGCCTAGGTGATGAGATGAAGTAAGGTGAATGACAGGCATCGTGATGTAGTGTTAGGCTACTATTGACCTTCTGATGATATCTCAAAAGCAGGATCATCTGCCTCTAGACTGCTGACTGTGTGTAACTGAAACCATAGAACCTGAAACCACGGATGAGTGGGGATTACTGTACCCATTAAACAATTCCCATTCTTCCCTCCAGTCCATGGCAACAACCATTCTACTTTCTGTCTTTATGAATTTGACTACTCTAAGTACTTGATATAAGTAGAGTCATAACAATTTTTGTCGTTTTGTGATTGGCTTGTTTTACTTAACATAGTCTCCTCAGCATTCATCTATGTCATACTATGTGTCAGAATTTCCTTTTTAAGGCTGAGTAATATTCCAGTGTGTGTTAATACCACATTTTGTATATTCATCCATCAGTAGATACTTGGGTTGCTTCTACTTTTTGGTTATTGTAAATAATGCTGCTGTCTGTGAACAAGGGTGTACAAATATCTTTTTGAATCCCTCCCTTTATTTCTTTTGGTTATATACCCAGAAGAGGAAATACTGGATCACATTGTATTTCTATTTTTAGGTTTTTTTAGGAACTGCCATACTGTTTTCCATAGTGGTTATACCATTTTACATTCATACCAGCAGTGCACAAGATTTTCGATTTCTCCATATCCTCGCTGTGTTGGGGGCCCATAGGTGTTGTATTAAATTAAGAACATGCAGATTATGACCGGTTGAATGAGAATGCATAAACGACCCACATGGAGTTGGCACGTAGCTCCTCGGCATCGAGTTCCCAGTTTGGGGAAGTAAAAACCCCAGGTTGTTTTGATTGAAGACATGATTTCAGTTCACTCACACAAAGGAAACAAAGTCACATTGGGTGTGGAACCTACTTAAAAAAAAATAAATAAAATTGGTTTATTTTCCCAGGAATGGATCTCATTTTATATATATTTGATAATTAACAGTAGGGCAATGGGAGAATCTCAATGAAAAGTCCTGGAGTGTTTTGTTAGCTAGACTACTATTTTTTAATCGTAGTTAGAACTCAGATTTTGAGTATGGTTTGTTTTGTTGTAATTTTAATAGTTAAAATTTTTAATCAAGTTTGATCTTCATTTATTAGAAAACTTCTTACCTGATTTGGAGGAAATGTATTTCTTTTCTGTTTAAAGGTGAAGTGGATCCTAAAGAGAGGATAGCACGCCAACGGAAACTATTACAGAAGAAACTCGGTCTTAATATGGGAGAAGCCATTGGAATGAGTACTGAAGAACTCTTCAATGATGAAGATCTGGATTATACCCCGACTTCAGCAGCCCTTGTAAACAAACAACCTGTAGGTAAAATCTTTGGTTTTTTAATTGCAAGTAATAATACAAAGGTTTTGCCTCATTTTGCCATGTAATTGCAATTTAAAAAGTGCTGTTCTTAGTTCTGCCTATTGCTGCTTGTGCCACCATAATTTAGTGTCTTCTTAAATGGATTTCTAACACCAGATTCTTAAGAGACAGAAGTTCAACCTACCTTGTAGACTCTGAATTGACTGTTAGATAAAAGCTGTGGGGTATCTTTTAGGAGCCACTGCTGTTGAGAGATCCTAGTTGCTTTTTCCTTTGTTCTTGAGTAAAAAAAAAAAAAGTAAATGCTTGAGAGAGTGAGTACAAGGTAGTAAGGGCTAGTATGATGATACTAAAAATCTTTAGAGCTATGACGTATTCTTTTATTTGAGAAAGTAAGACATGATATCAACACTTTCAAACAGTGCAGAAAGGTATATGATATGAAGTAAAAGAAGTTTTCAATAATTGATGGACACCCATGTCCCCATGCCCCACAGGCAACCCTTTATAAATTACTTGTACATATGTACACAAGTATGTATCCTTTTAAGCCATATTTACCTTTTCCCATTTCATATAGATGAATATATCAGTATATACAAATTGCTTATATATTTTTTGATAGCTTCATGCTCTTTCGTTGTATTAGCTATACCATAATTTTGCTCTGTATTCCACCCTTTTCTCTATTCTTCCAATTCCCACTGGATGCTTACATGCTGCTTCTGCCCTTTTTTTTTTAATGTCCCAAACTATTTAAGGTCCAGTAAAAGCTGTGGCTCTCTCAGAAAAATTCACATGCAAGTGAAATATTACCACTCAAGGGGTTTGGTATTGTTTCCTCTTGCCCCTGCAGTATCTTTTAGGGTTTCCTGGTCCTTGTTAAGAATTTGTGCTTTGTAGTCATGAAACACTTACTTTCTCTTTCTTTCGACCTCTGCCTTTATACTAGTTATCCTCTAAACTATCAGAATTTGCTGGCTTTCTTAGGGTTAAGGGAGTATATGTTGATGAATAACTTTTGCAGACAAAATAATTGGGACATTCTAGAGGAAAAAAGAAGAGTATAAAGAGGCAGAAGATACAATAACATCAGGAAGGAACAGAGAGAAATGGGATACAAAGGGAAGCATAAGGTGTAAATAAATAAAGAAGAAAATAGAATAAAGGAGGATAAAAATGTAGTAACGTGATCACAATGTGGTAATTGTGTATGATACAAGAAAAAAGGTGGGCCAGGTATATTAGAGAATATAGGCTCTGGACAGAATAGTTGTATATGGGATGGACAACAGCCAGTTTGAGGTTTGCAGGATCTAAGTTGGGTTGGCCTTATATGTCATTGACCTATGGTAGGAGTTGTTTAATGTTGCTTGTTGCCTTAGGTTCATCACTGGTTATATTTATGCCAGTGGTCCCTAGACCAAGACTATATATAGCAGGGCATCCATATGAGTGACTCTAATTGGTTGTCAGAGTGTGACTTTCAATTGATTCTTAATCATTTGAGAGCAGAGAGGATTTGTAGGCTTGAGTTTAAAGCATTTCTACCTCAAGCCTTTATAATGTCATGAATGGAAAAGACAGCAAAAACAGTAGACAGGGGCCCCTGGTTATGCAGTCAGTTGAGTGCCTGATTATTGGTTTCTGTTCAGGTCATGATCTCAGGATTGTGAGATCTCGAGCCTGGTGTCAGGCTCTGAGCTCAGCAAGGAGTCTGCATAGTTTCTCCCTCTCCTTCTTCTCCATGTGTGCATGGGTGCTCTCTCTCTCTCTTAAGTGAATATATAAATCTTAAAACCCCCCAAAACCAGAAGATAAGAACAGATATTTCTGCAAAGAGGACATCCAGATGGCCAAGAGACACATGAAAAAGTGCTCAATATCACTCGGCATCAGAGAAATACAAATCAAAACCACAGTGAGAAACCACCTCACACCAGTCGGAATGGCTAAAATTAACAAATCAGGAAACAAAAGATGTTGGCAGAGAAAGGGGAACCCTCCTACACTGTTGGTGGGAATGCGGGCTAGTGCAGCCACTCTGGAAAGCAGTATGGAGGTTCCTCAAAAAGTTGACAATAGAGCTACCCTGCGACCCAGCAATCACATTACTGGGTATTTACCCTAAGTATACAAATGTAGTGATCCAAAGGGGCACATGCACCTGAATGTTTATAGCAGCATTGTCCACAACAACCAAACTATGGAAAGAGCCTAGATGTCCATCAATAGATGAATGGATAAAGAAGATGTGGTATATATATATACAATGGAATACTTATGCAGCCATCAAGAAAAACGAAATTTTGCCATTTGCAACAACGTGGATGGAACTAGAGGGTATTATGCTAAGCGAAATAAGTCAGTCAGAGAAAGACAATTATATGATCTCTGATACGAAGAATTTAAGAGTCAGGGTGGGGGGTCATGGAAGGTGAAGGAGCGAAATGAAACAAGATGGGATCAGGAAGGAGACAAACCATAAGAGACTCCTAAACTCACGAAAAAAACTGAGAGTGGCTGGCAGGGTAGGGTGGGTAGGGATTGTGTGGCTGGATTATGGACATTAGGGAGGGTGTATGCTATGGTAAGTGCTGTGAAATGTGTAAGCCTGATGATTCACAGACATGTACCCTGGGGCAAAGAATACATTATATGTTAATTAAAAAAAATACAAAAGCAAAAAACAGACAGTGACTGCTTAAGAAGGAAAGAGCAATGTGGGCTAAGTTGACTAGAGGATGCTGGATCACATTATGGCGGTAATTTTTAGTTTTCTCAACAGATGATGACTATTAATAAGTTTATTGATGTTCTTTATTATAACTATTGGCTGATATTATGGTTATTATTATTATGTTTTGTTTTGTTTTTATTTTAAATCCGGTATAGTTTAACATACACTGTTATATTAGTTTTGGGTGTCCTATGTATTGATTCAGCAATTCTATGCATTTACTCAGAACTCTTCAAGATAAGTGTACTCTTAATCACCTTCACCTATTTCACCCATGCTTCCATCCACTCCTCTCTGGTAACCATCAGTTCTCTATAATTAAGACCCTGGTATTTTTGGTTTGTTTCTCTTTTTTTCTCTTTGTTTTGGTTTTTAAGTTCTACATATGAGTGAAACCATATCATATTTGTCTTTGACTTATTTTGCTTAACATTATCATCTCTAGATCCATCTATGTTACTGCAAATGGCAAAATTTCATTTTTTATGGCTGGATAATATTCCATTGTATCTGTATACTGCATCTTCTTTATTACTGTGGTTATTTTGAAGTATCACCTTTTTTTTTTTTTAAGATTTTTATTTATTTGAGATAGAGACAGTGAGAGAGAGCATGAAAGGGGAAAGGTCAGAGGGAGAAGCAGACTCCCCGTGGAGCCGGGAGCCTGACGCAGGACTCGATCCCAGGACTCCAGGATCATGACCTGAGCCGAAGGCAGTCGCTCAACCAACTGAGCCACCCAGGCGCCCAAGTATCACCTTTTCTAAACCCTTTCTGTGGGTTATGATCATACATTTGTGCCACATCTATGACAATAAAAGCCAAGAACACAAGTATCTTTCGGGAATTGGAAGAATAGGGAAAAAGGAAGAAGAGAGTGAAATTATGGTAGAGCCATACAACAGAACAGCATGATGCTGTTAAAATGTGGTCAACTTGGATATAGTGAAATTTATAGTTATAGTCCTCTTCTGAGGCTAAGACTGTGGGTATTTAACTTCAAAAGTTAAAACAGCATTCTTTTGTTCTTTTTAGACTCTCCAGGCAGCTGAATTGATTGATTCAGAATTTCGAGCAGGAATGAGCAATAGACAAAAGAATAAAGCTAAAAGAATGGCCAAGTTATTTGCAAAACAGAGATCCAGGGATGCAGTGGAAACTAATGAGAAGAGGTAGTAATCTTTTTTTGCTTATTCATTTAAAATACTGATGCTTTGTAGCTTAAATCTGTGTCTGCTTGATTTCTGAAAGCATTTGCTGACATTGTCTTTGGCGTGGAATACCATTTGGATTGTCTTACTCAATTTTCAGAGATTATTTACTATTACTAGGGGCGAGGACAGCTTCCCCAGAATAATTTACATATGCAGATTTTTCTTACTAATTATGACCTTTGGATGGAGGCTGAAGATCTTCCAAGGGAAGTGCATTCCAGTTAGAACAAGTGTAAATGCCTTAATCATAGACTATTCAAGAACCAGAAAGATAGTATGTCTAGGATGAATAGACAAAGTGAGGGTAATATATAGTGAAGTCAGGATGATCTAAGGGTTACAAGTTAAGAAAACTGCATGAGTATAGAACTGTCCCAGCATTACATCATCTGTCTTCCAGCCTGGGGGCTAAGCCAAATAGCAGGTAAAAATGCAGGTTCGTTTACCTAATCTTGTTGTAGGAAAAACTCTGGACAAAATCACTGTCCTCATATTTTTAATGAAATAATAAAAGTGGTATCTTTGTATGATTTGTAACAGCATTTCTAAGAGTAGTTCAAAACAACCTTCTTCCAAAGCACTTTGAGGATGTATTAAAATACAGATTTTCATGCTCCACTTAGCTGTGTTGAATCAGGATCTTTGTTTTTTTTAAATCAGGATCTTTACTGGTGGTCTAGAAGTGTTTGAGTAAAGTCTAAAATTAAATGCATAAGAACTTAAAAAGTTTTTTTTGCAGGTGACAGAACCTTTTGTTTTTTCCATTCATATAAAGCTAAAAAGCAAGTGTCCATGGCATTTATTTAAAGATTAGGCACAAAGGGGGAATAAAAAACATCTACTTGGTATAAATTTTTACTTGGGGTTAAATTGGTTTTTTTGTTTGGGGGAGTTTTTTTCTAGTATGAAAACTTTATGAAGCTTTATTAAACTATGAAGTTTTTTAAGTGAATAACTTACTAGGATTGTATAATCTGATAAGTTTCTATTGGCTTTCTTCATATAAGCACATTTACAGATATTTGAATATTGAAATAGTTGACCTTATTTTTCAGAGTTTATGATTCATTCATTCCACAAATATTTACTGACTGCCTTCTAAGTGCTAGATAACTTTTTAGGCCCTCAGGATGCATTGGTGAATAAAATAGATAGGAATTCTGCCTTCACAGAGCCTGTATTCTAGAGCGAAGAATAAATGAGGAAGAAGAGGGGCACCTGGCTGGGTCAGTCAGTACAACATGCAACTCTCCATTTCTGGGTTGTAGGTTCAAGCCCTATGTTAGGTGTAGAGACTTTTTTTTTTTTTAATGATTTTATTTATTTGAGAAAGAGAGCACAAGTGAGGGGATCGGGGGAGAGGCAGAGGGAGAAGCAGGCTTCCCACTCAGCGGTAGCCCAATGTGGGGCTCATATCAGAACTCTGGGATCATGACCTGAGCTGAAGGCAGACACTTAACCGACTGAGCCACCCAGGTGCCCCCAAAATAATATCTTTTAAAAAAAGAAGTAAGTAAATATATATTGTGTGTGTGTATGCATGCATATATTATTTTAATGGTAAGGGTTAAGAAAGACAAAGGAGATAAAACAAGGAGGGAGCATGTGAAATGTTTTGTGGGGAGTTTGAAATTTTAGGTAGAATGGTCAGGGAGGGATTCACAGAAGTGGCTTTTCATTAAAGATCAGAAAGAAATGAGGATGCTAGTCCCATGACTATTTGGAAAAGACATTCTAAGTAGAGGGAACAGCAAGGGCAAATGCCTGGAAGGAAAAACATGCCAAACAGTTTCAAGGACAGTACAGTGACCAACCGAGTGGCTAGATTGGAGAGAACTAGAATAATAGGGAGTGAATTAGGGGAATAATAATTAGGAATGAAATTAAGGAGGGTCAGATTTCTTTCATCACCTTTAGAAAAAATGGTTGGCCAAATAAATCATTATAAAGATGGAGAGGATATTTATAGAGAATAATACTGTGTATACCTTAACTGTGCTAATTGTCCTTTCTGTTAATACTGAATAAAATAGTTTTATTTGCCTTTTCTTTTGTAGTGCTTTACTATTAGGCTAGCCTCAGTATTTTTGTTCTAGTCATAAAATAACATTTTCTCCAATTTTCTGGACATATTTTTCATTGGTCAGTTATCTCTATTTTTTCAAAAGCTAGTAGGATTATAGTATGTTACTCAGTATATTAGTTTCCTCCAGGGTACAAAAGCCTAGTAAAGTTATGCTGGGCCAAATTTAGGTTATTAGACCAAGACAGTTTAAAAAGGAGAAGAGCTGGTTGTTCAGAAGTAAAAAAGACGTGTTAGATTTGAGATTCAATTTGAAAGCAAAAATTCGTGGACCTATTTTACATTCATCAATGAGGGTAGGAGAATATATTTTACTCAAAAATTTTTAAGTGGTTAATCTTATTTGATACATGAAATTTTAAGCAAACCGTATGGTTAATCTTATTTGATACATGAAATTTTAAGCAAACCATATAAGTAGAATATGGTAAAACATTTGTTCAAATGATGAATTCTCTTTTGTGGTTCACATTATTCCTTATTCACTTTTTTAAATGGTGCCTTTTATTTTTTAGCAATGATAGCACTGATGGGGAACCAGAAGAAAAGAGACGAAAAATAGCAAATGTTGTTATTAATCAGTCTGCAAATGATTCCAAAGTCTTGATTGATAATATTCCAGACAGTTCTTCCTTAATTGAAGAGGTACTATTGAAATGTCCTAAGGTGTCTTTTGAAATTGTTTATAATTTTTCATACTAATGTGTCAGTAGATAGTATTTAATAATCTGTCCATTGAGAGAAATTTTATTATTAGTATCTTTACTTCATTAGTAAATTTATTTAAAATTTTAAAGCCTATTATTACTAGATCTACAAATAAATACACTTTATTAAATCAAATTATTAGCATAAAACAGATCTTTTGGATTAGTAGTGATTCTGTTTTTCTTATTCAGACAAATGAATGGCCTTTAGAAAGCTTTTGTGAAGAACTTTGCAATGACCTTTTTAATCCCTCCTGGGAGGTAAGATTTCTTCATTCCAGCTTCTCTCAGCTCTACTTTTTCTTTTCTTTTTTTTTTTTTTTGCTAATGGAGTCATGTCAAGCACAGTCTGTTTTTTAGGGTCCCTATTCTTCCTTGTGTACCTCTCAGAACCAATGACCCGGGCACTTCATATCAATCACCTTCTAAGAAAACTTGAGACAGATTTTCACCTTTCATACACATTTTGGTCATATTTCTTTAGTGAACTGTTCATTTCTTTTCATTTTTTTAGCTGTAGTATAAGGACTTGCATATCTCTCCCAGATAGTAAAAACTTCTTTAAGTGGACAATTTTGATTAAGAGCAGTAGTTTCCAAACCAGCTTTTTAGTCTCAGAAATATTCCCTTTAGTCTCAGAAGTATTTTAGTCTCAGAAATAAATCTTGATCAGATCCCAGTATGTAAAAGAGATCAAAGTGAAGTTTCTCTGATTGAAGTTGAGGGTTGGTGGTCTCAAAGCATTCTGTCCTACGTTGGTTGGCTTCTGGGTAATTTAAAAGCACTGCTTTGGAATACCTTTAGCATTTCTGCTCCTTGATGTACTTCTTTTTACTCAAAAAAAAAGTTACTCAAGTCTCTCTCTTTTTTTTTTAAAGATTTTATTTATTTATTTGACAGAGAGAAAGAGAGATCACAAATAGGCAGAGAGGCAGGCAGAGAGAGAGGCGGAAGCAGGCTCCCCGCTGAGCAGAGATCCCGATGTGGGGCTCCATCCCAGGACTCTGAGATCATGACCTGAGCCGAAGGCAGCGGCTTTATAACCCACTGAGCCATCCAGGCGCCCCTAAAGTTATTCAAGTCTTAAATTGGGTCTTGAATAAGTGGGTGCAGCATCAGTGGCCCATTTTTTCCTTTCGATGACACTTCAGAAGGCCACAGGGTGACAGTGAAGCATTAGTTATGAGACAGTTGTATTATTTTCTTTTCACATTCCAAACCTGGTAGGTTTGGAACTTAGTTTTAATATATATATTTCTAAAATATTGATGTTGGACTTAGAGGATAATGCTGAATGCTGATAAAGGGTAGGGAAGTGACAGCCAAATAGATTAATATCCCAGAAGGATTTTATTTCTTATTTATTTTTTTTTCCCAGAAGGATTTTAGAGTAATTGTTTTCTTAGCTTGGTTTTAGAAAAATTCGACATAACCAAATTGTGAAATTAATATATGTAATTTTTCTTGGAGAGCAGAAGAAAAACATATTCTTTTAAAATGTCACTTAAGCTTATTCTGATTTCTTAAAAATTTAATAATCTCTTTTTCATATGGAAGAAAAGTTAAACTCAGTTTCTGAAGCATTTAATCTCTGACATTTGCTTCTCGTTTGTTTTTAGGTTCGGCATGGTGCTGGCACTGGACTTAGGGAAATTCTTAAAGCTCATGGAAAAAGTGGTGGTAAAATGGGAGATAGCACTTTAGAAGAGGTAAGTGTAGTAAAGGACCAGGTATTACCAAGTTTCAGTAGTTGGCTTCTTTTCTCAAGACAGGGAAGTTACAGAGTTTGGGCCATGACATCGAAATGATAAATAGATAAATAATAATATGGAAAGGGGAATATGAGGAGAAAAGTAAAAAGGTTAGGAAGAAGTCTATATATTAACAGAAAGAATAAGTTCATTGGAAAGATATATTCAGAAACATTGAGTGGAGAAGTATGTAGAAGCAAGAGTATTTGAGCAGGATATAATGGTTTGGAAAGTAAGAGGAATAAGAGGATAATTTGGAGGTCATATTTGTTTATTTGTTTATTTGAGAGAGAGAGAGAGAGAGAGAGAGAATGAGATCACAAGTAGGCAGAAAGACAGGCGGCGGGGGGCGGGGGGGATGCAGGCTCCCTGCTGAGCAGGGAGCCCAATGCGGGGCTCCATCCCAGGACCCTGAGATCAAGACCTGAGCTGAAGGCAGAGGCTTTAACCCACTGAGCCACCCACGCGCCCCTAATTTGGAGGTCATTAAGTAATGTGACTGGTGTAGCATGAGACGCTGTTAATAGGACAGATAATAGATACATGACAGATAAGATTGAAATCAGAGCAACTTTGAGTAGTTTTTTAATTTCTTTTGGAGTGCAAGTAACACAATAGAATTCATGAATTTTTAAGATTTTGGTATGGTATGTTTGAACTTAATTAATTAACAAACATGATGTGGTTAATATTAACGGTAGTAATTGGGACTATGCTATGTTTTGGTTATTGTCAGACTAAAATAGTCTGTCCCAATATTTTAGTTTTGATTTTAGATGTAATGTTTCCTCAATCCCCAATACGAAGTATGTTCTTGATCCGTTAATTAAAAAATGATTGTTTTAACAGATGATTCAGCAGCATCAAGAGTGGCTGGAAGACTTAGTTATTAGACTCCTTTGTGTTTTTGCATTAGACAGATTTGGAGACTTTGTTTCTGATGAAGTAAGTATCACCAAAAGGAGGCTTTGCCCAATCAAATTTCAAATTCAACAGAAAAAGTTCTCTTGTAAATATGAATTTTCTTCCTTCTCATTCATAGGTTGTAGCACCAGTTCGTGAAACTTGTGCTCAGACATTAGGTGTGGTGTTAAAACACATGAATGAAACAGGAGTTCATAAGACTGTGGATGTGCTGCTTAAGTTACTTACACAAGAACAATGGGAAGTTAGGCATGGTGGTCTTCTGGGAATAAAGTATGCTTTGGCAGTTCGTCAGGTAAATACTTCAGTTTTTGAAACGTGTATGGGAGAATTTTTTTCCCTCTTAGTTTATTTTCATTAATTGTATGAAATGGCCCTAGATTCTTCATGGTACAGATAAGCCAGTATTTCAAGATTTGCCTTCTTGAGGTAGTGTCATAGAACTAGGTGGAGCTAATAAGTATTAAAGTACAAATCAAAAGATGGTTTGTTAAATGTTTGAAAACCTGTTCCTGTTTCGTAGCAAGACCAATTCTCAGGGAGATTTTTGGTGTATGGTCATAGGAGTAGCCCGGGTGGGCTAGCTCTTTTCAGGGAAATTGAAAAAATAGATTGGAGTTAGGAGAAGCAGGAAGGGGTGGCTTTCCTGCCTTCTTCTCTCACACCCCTTTTGGTTATCTTGGTGTTGAATAAGAAATAGAAGTTGAGGTTCCAGCACCTCAACATAGTTTTACCTTGAAAACATGTTCTGATGTTTTAAGCCACATTGAATAATAAAGTACTTGATACTGTTGTTTTTTTCAAATGGGATTAGTTACACATAGGCTTCTATTAATGTCATTTTTCTTTCTTTGTTTATATGATTCCTTTTTTTTTTTTTTTTTAAAGATTTTATTTGTTAGAGTGAGTAAGCACAAGTGGTGGAGGGAGACAGAGGGAGAAGCAGACTCCCTACTGAGCAGGGAGCCTGATGCAGGGCTCAGTCCCAGGACCGAGATCATGACTTAAGCCGAAGACAGATGCTTAACTGACTCAGCCACGTAGATGCCCCTGTGTGATTCCTTTTTAATAAAGATTGGGATTCATGAGGCACCTGACTGGCTCAGTCAGAAGAGTGTGTGACTTGTGATCTTGGGATTGTGAGTTTGAGCCCCACGTTGTGTGTAATGATTACTTAAATAAATTAACTTTAAAAAAAGATTGGGATTTATGCTTTCATATGGTAAATTTAATAAAAATGTTTAAGCACAATAATTACAGAAAATTAATTTATTTTGATATACTGTTTTACAGGATGTAATTAATACTTTATTGCCTAAAGTTTTAACTAGAATAATTGAAGGACTTCAGGACCTTGATGATGATGTCAGAGCTGTTGCTGCAGCATCATTAGTACCTGTGGTAGAAAGCCTTGTGTATCTTCAGACACAGAAGGTAAATTAAATATTTCTGCATTTTCTTCTATAGAGCTTGTTTATATTCGGGTGTATAGAATTAGGAAAAACACTGAATACTTTTTACTCCTCCATCCTCTATTTTTTTTTTTTTAAGATTTTATTTTTAAGTAATCTCTACACAGCGTAGGGCTCAGACTTAAAACCCTGAGTTTGATAGTGCCATGCTCTACCATCTGAGTCAGCCAGACATCCCATCCTCTATTTTTCTTATGCTAGATTGTGCTTATGTGTGCAATTTCAATTATATGTTATCCTTGAAGGAGTGAATTTTGTCTACTAATCTACTTCCCCTTCATGTACAGAATATACATAGGGAACTTCTTTGAGAAGGAAGCAACCATTTCTTTATTTCACTCCTGATTTTCAGACATACAGGATTTTTTTTTGTTTTGATTTTGGTTTTGGCTTTAGATTTTTTTAATCTGGTCTCATTTTTTTTGAAATGACCTCTTTTAAGATCTGACTTTCTTTTGGATTATCAAAACCAGAACGTTGGGATGCCTGGGTGGCTCAGTTGGTTGGGCAGCTGCCTTCGGCTCAGGTCATGATCCTGGAGTCGTGGGATCGAGTCCCGCATCAGGCTCCTTACTCGGCAGGGAGCCTGCTCCTCTCTCCACCTCTGCCTGCCTCTCTGCCTACTTGTGTTCTCTCTCTATTAAATAAATAAATAAAATCTTTAAAAAAACAAAAAACAAAAAACCAGAACGTGTATATTTGGAAGTGCATCAAGTAGTATTTACTTAGAAGCTCAAAAACTAAATTTGTCTTTTCATAATGATTAGTATTGTTTTTTTTATTTTTTAAGATTTTATTTTATTTTATTTTATTTATTTATTTGAGAGAGAGATAGATCACAAGTAAGCAGAGAGGCAGGCAGAGAGAGAGGGGGAAGCAGGCTCCTTGCTGAGCAGAGAGCCCAGTGTGGGGCTCTATCCCAAGTCCCTGAGATCATGACCTGAGCTGAAGGCAGAGACTTTAACCCACTGAGCCACACAGGCGCCCTGATTAGTATTGTTTTAAATATATTAAAGTTACTTTACACAGAGGGTTATGTCTTGTGTGTGTACACTCTATTGTTTTTTTAAATAAAATAGAGTATTGGCATATAATGGAGTATAGGCTATCTTAATTCCTGAATTCCCCTTCCATTATGAGCCTGGTTAGAAAGGGAATTGCCAAAGTAGAGTTGAGTGGCATTTAAAGAGGAGTAGAGAATTACTTAAGGCAAATAATGTCTCCTTAATTTTGCTCAAAACTGGTACTGTTCAAGGGCATGGGGATTGTGAATGTTTTTGAAACAGTAGTGGCTATAATCTGGCATGGCTTGTGCATATTTTGTGTAAAAAAATAAATGTTTTCTTAATAACTGATCTTCTAGGTACCCTTCATTATAAATACATTATGGGATGCTCTTCTGGAACTAGATGATCTTACAGCATCAACAAATAGTATTATGACTCTTCTTTCATCCTTATTAACTTATCCTCAGGTCCAACAATGCAGGTAATTATTTGTAGTTAATGGGAGTAAAGTAAAAAGTGTTTACATACATTTCCAGATAATGAAACCTAAAAATAAAATAGCATCTTTAAGAACAGCACCGTAAGTTGGGGATGTCAAAGACTACTATTTTCAAGCAGCTTTTTCTTCTTTACTCTCTACCAGCACATTTGGGGCAGAAAGTTAAAAAGGTCATATTCTTTACCTTTGGGCTATTTTGGTTATATAATTCTCTGTCTTGTTCATCCTATGATAGTTAACTTCAGAAATGGAATCATTGCATATTATCTTTATCTCTAGCCCCAGAATTTAGAATTTCAACTTTATTTAGAGATATTTAGCTAATAGAATTATCATTGAATATCAGCATTACATTTTCCAAAATTTGCTACTCTGTGAACTTTTTCTTGTAATGTTCCTTCCAGCTCTTGCTCTTAACTTCAAAAATTACTCATCAGGAAGGGAATACATAATAATGTAATGTCCAAAGGTAGAGATTGAATGAAGCCAAACATAAACCAAAAATTTTAAGTGTCACTTGTTTTCCTCTCTTGATAATTGAAATAAAGTTCAGCTAATTACATATTCCCTACCTTTTAGACTGCCACTGAATTATGCTGTTTCTATTGACAGTATCTTTGGAGAAAAAAAATAAAAATAACACACACACAAATATTATCTTTGGAGATACTGAAGAAAAATTCATATGCAACTTTAAAAACAACAGATGAGAAAATTAAGTGCTGTTCGTTCTTAGCCTAGTAAGGATGTTTAGTGAATATTCATATGATTATGATTATGAATGATTTCTGGCTCTTTGAGATGTATTAAAAATATGTACAGAATATTTCAGATAATAATGATCCTGCTGGGAGTATTTCAGTGTTAAATTTAGGCTAGTGGGACAGCCTACAAGTTGGGTTGGCAAAATAAGTGCCTGTAAAAAGCAAATGAAGAAAAAAGTGGTAGTGCATATATGGGATTTTCTAATTTTCAGGTACTTTCAATTAGTAGTGAAAGCTATAGGGATTAAATGAGTTCATCTATGTGAAAGCCCTTTTCAGGTTGCAAAATGCAAGCGTTTTTAATTATCCTAAATCGGAGGTTGGCAACCTTTTACTGTGAAAGCCCAGATGGTGGTAGTTTTAGTTTTGTGGGTTGTATCATCATTGTCAGAACTACTCAGCTATGTTATTATAGTGCAAAAGCACCCATAGATAGTACATTAAGGAATGAACATGGCTGTGTTCCAGTAAAACTTTATTTAAAAAAAAAACCCGGGTGGAATGGGTTTGGAGCATGAGCCTTTGTTAACAGCAGCCCTAAATAAAGGACTTAGGACTTAAAAAAAAATCATTGTGTCAGGAAAGCTAGATAATATAAGAAAGTGAAAATTCTGTTAATTCAACGTGAAATAATACAGTTTTTAATTTTTTCAAAGTTGCGTTACTAGAAAATTTGCTTCATATGTTATATTTGGCAGATCCAGCTTATGTAAGAAATGCAGCATGTCATTGGGAGTATGAACAGTTACACTATTAAGACCTTGTTATAATGATTTTACATGGATCAAGTCTGTTTTAGCATCTCTGTGTGCATGTGTTTAAGTTAGAATTTTATAAGTAAATTTACCAAGTGTGTAAGTAAATGTAAGAAGTGATGTTCATACAAACCTGCAAGTAATGAAAATAGTGTTAAAAGGTAGGCTTCCTCAGGGAACCACAAAAGAACATATAGTTACACTTGCTGTATTCTTTTTTATTCATGCCTTTTTCCACAGAGTTATATATTTCAAATGCTATTTATAAGTCATTTCCTAACCCAAGGTAATTTTTATAAATGCTCATGGTTGTGACAGGAATTCTGTGGTCCAGGTTGTTAGCATAGATGTGGCTTTGTATGTTTTTCCGCTTAAATTCTAATCTGTGAAGGAAGATATTTGAGTTTTCTTAACTTAGTAATGTTAAATCAGGATAACAAATTTCAAAACTACTACCATACCACCTCTTTGCTCATTTGATATGTGGCAGAGGTGACCCCAAAGGGGAATGTAAGTTATGTGCATCTAACGATTTCTCATTGGGGTTAGCCATAAGAAAAAAGAAACAGTTAATAATCTTGATTTTGTGTAGCCCAATTGCCAGTTAAGATACATGTCTCATTTTCCTGAGTAAGGACAGATTGAAAATAAGGGCTATTATATTAGAAAGTTATTATTTGAAAAAGGTAATTCATGGTATTAGTGCCATAGAACTTAATGTTAAAATTTTTTATGACTATGTTTGCTCTGGCTACTATGGTGCTATAATAACAGTTTTGAATGAGGATGTTAAGTGAATGTTATATGAAAATTGTATTATGATTTTAGAATTTATTCATCAAGAAAGATACTAGGTTCACAAGGGCATGTTTAGATAATGTACCAACAGAGTTTCAAACTGAGAATGAGTAAGATTAATTTTTGTTTTCTTTATTAGTATTCAGCAGTCACTCACAGTTTTAGTTCCACGTGTCTGGCCTTTTTTGCATCACACTATATCATCAGTTCGAAGAGCAGCATTGGAAACTCTGTTTACATTATTATCAACACAGGACCAGGTAAGAACAAATAACTAGTGATCTTGAAATTATATAAAATAAGGCTGTATTTGGAGCTCTACAGTATGACCCCTAAAGACTGATGATGCAATTGCTAGGCACTTGCCTCCTCTTAAGAATTACTTAATCTTGGGCACCTGGATGGCTCAGTTGGTTGTGTCTGCCTTTGGCTCAGGTCATGATCCCAGGGTCCTGGGATCAAGTCCTGCATCGGGCAGGAATCTGCTTCTCCCCCTACCCCTCCTCCCACTGGTTCTCTTATTCTCTCTCACTCTCAAATAAATAAATAAAATCTTCCAAAAAAAAAAAAAGATTCTTATTTATTTATTTATTTATATTTATTTGAGAGAAAGAGCATGCACACACACAAGCAGGGCGTAGGATCAGAGGGAGAGGGAGGCACAGACTCCCCACTTCGCAGGGAGCCTGATGTGGGACTTAGTCCCAGAACCCTGGGATCATGACCTGAGCCAAAGGCAAATGTTAACCACTGATCCATCCAGGCACCCAAGAATTACTTAATCTTAAGAGCATGGTATTTCCAAGGATAGTATCCTTCAGGAGTCATAGAAAGTACTTAGAAAGTTCATTCAGGTAATATCACTGTAAATGGAGTCTGTGCTGACTTGAGGAGTCTTTGCCCTGCCGATAAAAGCTTCAGATTTCTATTTTAAATTTTTTTTTTAATTTTTTATTTATTAGAGAGAGAGAGATTGAGAATGAGAGGGGAGAAGGTCAGAGGGAGAAGCAGACTTCCCGCAGAGCCGGGAGTCCGATATGGGACTCGATCCCGGGACTCCGGGATCATGACCCGAGCTGGAGGCAGTCGCTCAACCAACTGAGCCACCCAGGCGCCCCAGATTTCTATTTTAAAAATAACAGTAGGTCAAACAAAATACTAGAATTTGGGGAAATACCATAAGGAATCCATTCTGACATGCTGTTATTTGTGGGTACTACAGTTTGAGCCAGTCATCTTTAAAAAGCTGTGTTTGATTTTTTTATTTTATTTATTTGGGTATATGTCTCTCTTGTGTTCACTAGTCATGGATTTCTCTGTGAATTAGGAATATTAAAAAATGGGGAGATATTCCATGTAGATTTGCTTTATTTATTTATTTTTTTAAAGATTTTATTTATTTATTTATTAGGAAAGAGAGAGAGTAAGAGAGAGCAGGTCAGAGTGAGAAGCGGACTCCCCATGGAGCTGGGAGCCCGATGTGGGACTCGATCCCGGGATTCCGGGATCATGACCTGAGCCGAAGGCAGTTGCCCAACCAACTGCGCCACCCAGGGGCCCCGTAGATTTGCTTTAATCTGCAGCATGGTATTGTGTTGCACTTCTGTGACTTAGTATGTGTAAATTTTGTTTTGCCTTATTTTTTTTATTTTATTGAATCAGGATCTTCTGAGGAAAACTGTCAGGTTTGTTTTATAATCCTCAGTTGATCAGGCATGACAACTGGCGTGGGTTGTTCTGAATTTTCATTTCATTTCTGTTTTGTGGTTTTGTCTAAATGTTTTGATGGAAATATTCTTAAATCTACTTCGGTTATTAGCCCTCTTGAAGTTACCAAATTTCTTCATGTTGTTCTTTATTATTTTTCTAATAGACTCTACTTTTAAGAGCAGTTAAATTTACTGAACAATTGAGCGAAAAGTACACCGTTCTTTTTTTTTTTTAATGTACATAGTTCTTTTATGCCACTATATGCCCCTACACACACACACACGCACATGCACACACACACGAGTTTCCCCCGTAGTTAACATCTTGCATTAGTGTAGTACCTTTGTTATATTTGATGAACCAGTACTGATCCATTTTTAAAAATTTTTTTGGCAGGGGGAGTGCAGAGAGAATCTTAAGCAGCCCCCATGCCCAGCTGGAGCCTAATGTGGGGCTTGACCTCACAACCATGAGATCATGACCTGAGCTGAAATCAAGAGTCAGACACTTAACCAGCTGAACCATCTAGGCGCTCCAGTATTGATCCATTATCACTAATTAAAGTTCATAGTTTACATTAGGGTTCACTCTTTGCATTGTAGATTCTGTGGGTTTTGACAAATGCCAAGTGATATATATCCACCATTACAGTATCATACAAAATAGTTTCATTGCCCTAAAAAAATTCCTTTGCTCCATCTATGGATCTCTCTTTTCTTCCTTCCAAAATCTTTTTTTTTTTTTTTAAGATTTTATTTATTTATTTGACAGATCACAGGTAGGCAGAGAGGCAGGCAGAAGACCCACTGAACGACCCAGGAGCCTCATCTTCCTTCCAAGTTCTTAACAATCACTTATCTTTTTTTGGTCTCCAGAGTTTAGCCTTTTCCAGAATGTCAAATAGTGGAATCATGTAATATGTAGCGTTTTGAGATTGGCTTGTTTCATTTAGCCATTTGATATTAAGGTTTCTTCATGTCTTTTTGTGATCTGATAACTCATTTCTTTTTATTACCGAATACTATTTCATCGTATGGATGTACCACAGTTCATTTACTCACCTATTGAAAGATACCTTGGTTACTTCCTGTTTTGGGCAATTATGAATAAAGTTGTTTTTTTTTTTAAGATTTTATTTATTTATATGAGAGAGTGCACCTGTGCCTGAGTGGAAGAAGGGGCAGAGGGAGAGGATGAGAAGCAGACTCACCTCTGAGTAGGAAGTCTGATGCAGGGCTCGATCCCAGGACCCTGAGATGATGGCCTGAGCTGAAGTCAGACACTTAATCGACTAAGCCAACCAGGCACCCATGAATAAAGTTTTAAACATTCATGCGCAGGTTTTTATATGGGCACAAGTTTTCAGTGCATTTAGGTAAACACCAAAGAACACAAACAGTATGTTTAATTTTATAAGAAAGTGTCTTCCAGAATTGCCGTACCATTTTGCATTACCCTCAGCAGTGAATGAGAGTTCTTGTTGCTTCACATCCTCACCAGCACTGGATGTTGTCAGTGTTGTAGATTTTAGCCTTTCTAGTAAGTATGTAGTGGTATCTTACTGTTTAAATTTGCAATTCCCCAATGGTGTATGATGTTGAGCGTCTTTTCATATGCTTATTTGCCATCTAGAGCTCTTCATGAAGTGTCTTTTCCCTTTTTTGAAATTGAGTTGTTTTCTTACTCTTGAATTTTAAGATTTTTTGTGTATTTTTTTTAAGTTATTTATTTAAGTTATCTCTATATCCAACGTGGGGTTTGAACTCATGACTGCAAGATCAAGAGTTGCATGGTCTTCTGACTGAACCAGTCACATGCCTCCTTTGTGTGTTTTGGATATGAGTCCCACATTGTTCTTTTAAGCCTTTCTGACCTTTATAGGGTAATTAAACCACTTGGAGGCTCCTTTTAACTTATTTTGTTGGTTTTTAATTATTTATTTAGTAGTTTATTTACTAAAGTTATTTTAGTTTATAGTATTAGGGGGAAAAGTATTATATGTAAATGACTTTTTTTCCCCAAATACTTTTATTTTTTTAGTGTTACAAGATTCATTATTCATGTATCACACCCAGTGCTCCATGCAGTACTCCTCAATACCCACCACTAGGCTTGCCCAACCCTCCACCCCCACCCCTCCAAAACCCTCAGTTTGTTGTTCAGAGTCCACAGTCTCTCATGGTTCATCTCCCCCTCCGATTTCCCCCAATTTACCCTTCCTTTCCTTCTCACAGTGTTCTCCATGTTTTTCCTTATGCTCCACACGTAAGTGAGACCATATGATAATTGACTCTCTCCGCTTGACTTATTTCACTCAGCATAATCTTTTCCAGTCCCATCCAAAAAATACAGAACGCTTCACGAATTTGTGTGTCATCCTTGCACAGAGGCCATGCTAATCTTCTCTATCGTTCCAATTTTAGTATATGTGCTGCCAAAGCGAGCACTGTAAATGACTTTTTAAAAATAACTTAAACATACTTTTTAACCCAAAACAGCTAACATTAAAATTATTGACACACCTGATAATGATCTTAAACTATATTAAACATAAGGTAATATTTTTCCTTGAATCAGCCCACCAATATTATTTGTTATCAGTTTTATGTGGTGTTATTTATGGTATAGTGTGGGAATGTTGTGATACACAGGAGCCACTGCTGTTAGTGATTAAACTGTTTTTTTTTTCAGTTGCTCTTTCCTACTTTTTTCTCTCATCTGTCAATTGTGACTTCTCATTCTTGTTAGAGTTACAGTGTGGTGCTTTGTCTTATATCTAAAAATTTTTCCCAGTTTAGATAAGATCCCACGATTGTTCCAGATCCTCTTTCATATTTTTTAGCCCTGAAGTAAGTGTTGATACTGGCTATTAAAACTACATGGGTGTGAAAACATCTCTGTGTTCTGTGGTGTTGCTTTTCTTATCCAGGATTTACTATTTTTGTCTTTTGAATTTGCCCTTACCGGCTTGTAAATGAAAACTTTGTCCCTAGATATATAAAGAATTGATGATGATGACTCTTGGTCATATACCAAAACTCTTACTGTCTTTGTGATTTGTAGTAGGTCAGCCACCACTTATGCATAGGTCTCCAAAATTTGTTAAATAAATTTGTATAAAATTCTATGCTGGGTATTCTGAGAAATTTTAAAAAAAATCCAAGGGGCGCCTGGGTGGCTCAGTGGGTCAAGCCTCTGCCTTCGGCTCAGCTCATGATCTCGGTCCTGGGATCGAGCCCCACATTGGGCTCTGCTCAGCAGGGAGCCTGCTTCCTCCTCTCTCTCTGCCTTCTTGGGATCTCTCTCTGTCAAATAAATAAATAAAATCTTTAAAAAAAAACTTCCTAAAAAAATAAAATAAAAATCCAACATTGTTCTTATTCTTACCTTGTAAAAGTTTACAGTGTAATCATGATAAGACTCTTTCATGATAAGTTTAGTAACCCCTGTGAAGAGTTAAATAATGTAAGAGCAAAATATGAGAGGTGTCAGAAAGCAGCACTGAGGGCTAGACTAAGTCCTGAAAGAACTGGAGGATTTTGGGTGATAAGGTTAAAAAACTAATCTTCCCCTCTCCCTCTTTAATATCTAGTATCTTCAGTATGCACTTTTACAAGCATACCATTTTTCTGAGTAATATGTCAGTTTCAAATTAGGCAAATACAGAATGTGTTTTGGAACTAAGAGCTTTTCCAGTCTACTCCCTTTAGACATTTAAATGTATCCTGCTTTTGTACTTTTCTTCATTATTCTGGTATGTGCATTATCCTTTAGTTTTTGAATTTTAATGTTTGTTGTGTTTCCAATATCCTTTTGTGCTATCTATGCCTCTAACTTCTTTTTCTCTCCTTGAAAAATTTTTGATGATATCACTAATGAAATTTCCCATTTCTTTTTCTTTCTTTTTTAAGATTTTTTTCAAAGATTTTATTTATTTATTTATTCCGCAGAGAGGCGAGAGATCACAAGTAGGCAGAGAGGCAGGCAGAGAGAGAGGGGAAAGCAGCAGGCTTGATGTGGGGCTGGATCCCAGGACCCTGAGATCATGACCTGAGCCAAAGGCAGAGGCTTTAACCCACTGAGCCACCCAGGCGCCCCTTTTTTAAAGATTTTATTTATTTATTTGACAGATCGTAAGTAAGCAGAGAGGCAGGCAGAGAGAGGGGGAAGTAGACTCCCTGCTGAGCAGAGACCACCCCCCTATCCCCCACCCCCCTGCCGATGCTGGGCTCGATCCCAAGACCCTGAGATCATGACCTGAGCCACCCAGGCGCCCCGAAATTTCCCATTTATTTTTTTTCTTTTTTCTTTTTTTTTAAAAGATTTTATTTATTTTCATTTATTAGGAAAGAGAGAGAGTAAGAGAGAGCATGAGAAGGGAGAAGGTCAGAGTGAGAAGCAGACTCCCCATGGAGCTGGGAGCCTGATGTGGGACTCGATCCCGGGACTCCGGGATCATGACCTGAGCCGAAGGCAGTTGCCCAACCAACTGAGCCACCCAGGCTCCCGAAATTTCCCATTTCTATCTAGCTTCTAGCTTCAGATTGTCTCTTTACTGAAAGTCATGCTGGTAGCAAAACTTATTAATGTTGATGTGTATAGAATATTTAGTGGATTGTCACTACTCTGAGCCTTGCTCTCCATATTCTCACTGTCGAAGACTTAGAGCTGTGGAATTTATTACCCACTCTCAGTACATCCCAGTTTTTTTTTTTTTTTTTTCAAATAATAGTATAAAGCCAAACCCTTTTAGAAAATTTTTCTTGGAGTGTCTGGGTGTCTCAGTTCGTCAAGCATCTGCCTTTAGCTCAGGTCATGATCTCAGGGTCCTGGGATCAAGCCCTGCCTGCATCGGGCTCTCTGCTCAGTGGGAAGCCTTCTTCTCCCTCTTGCTTTGCCTCTCCCCTCCACTTGTTCTCTTTCTCAAATAAATAAATAAAATCCTTGAAAAAAAAACCCAAACTTTTCTCAAGACTACCACATATTTCCATTTTTTAATTTTGGGAAATTTTTAAAATAGAAGAGCAGGGGATTATAAAACGAGATTTATATATCCACCATCCAATTATAATTCTGTTTTATTTGCTTCAAGATTTTGTAACCAAAATATTAAGAATAAGTTGTAATCCCCTTAGAACTTCCACCTGTTTTCTAGTTTATCCACATTCTCCCTGCTCTATATTTATAAAAAATAGTGTCCTACTTTCCTTAGGATATATATTCCTTATAAAAAATAGTATCCTACTTTAGTAGTTTGCTCCCTATGCTTTGGAATCAGGTTTTTAGTTTCTACACAGTAATAATATTTGTAAAAGGGGAGAATGAGTTAAGGATACTTTGGGGGACTGTAGCCTCTGTTACTTGCAAATTGGTTAGTAATTTGTTATTGTCTAGTACATTAGAATTAAATTCCTGTTTCTTGGTCTTCTGTTATTTGGCTCTTATCAATTCTTTCCCCTGCTATTTCCTAATATATAACCTGGAGTCAAGAAAAATTTTCATATCTACCCCTGTATCTCAACTGTAACCATGTTATATTTATTCAATGAGGATTTTTTTTACTGTAACAATGTTATATTTATTTGATGAATTTCTTTAAAAATTCAGTATAGTTAACATACAGCATTATTGCATGTTCATATTGCATGTATACTGCATATACAATATAGTGTCTCAGCAATTCTATACATTACTCAGTGTTCATCAAGATTAAGTGTACTCTTAATCCCCTTCATCTGTTTTACCCATCTCCCCTGTGGTAACCATCAGTTTGTTCTCTGTGGTTGAGTCTGGTTTTTGGTTTATCTGTCGTTTTTGTTGTTCCTTTGTTTTCTTTCTTAAATTCCACATATGAGTGAAATCATATAGTATTTGTCTTTCTCTTATTTCACTTAGCATTATATCTCTAGATCCATCCGTGTTGCTGCAAATGGCAAGATTTCATTCCTTTTTATGGCTGAGTAATAGTGTGTGTGTACATGTACATATACATACCTACCCTACATTTCCTTTATCCATTTATCTATCGATAGACACTGGGCCACTTCCATATTTTGACTATTGTAAATAATCCTGCAGTAAACTTAGAGGTGCGTGTATCTTTTTGAATTAATGCTTTCATATTCTTTGGGTAAATACCCAATAGAGCAATTACTGGATCACGTCATAGTTCTATTTTTAATTTTTTGAGAAACCTTCTTACTGTTTTCCACAGTGGCTGCACCAGTTTGCATTCCCACTGACAGTGCACAAGTATTCCTTTTTCTCCACATCCTTGCCAGCACCAGTTGTTTCTTGTGTTGTTGATTTTAGCCATTCTGACAGGTGTGAGGTGATATTTCATTGTAGTTTTTTTTTTTTAATATTTTTATGTATTTAACACAGAGAAAGATAGCGGGAGAGGGAACACAAGCAGGGGGAGTGGGAGAAAGGAGAAGCAGGCTTCCCTCTGAGCAGCGAAGCCCGATGCGGGGCTCGATCCCGCACCCCGGGATCATGACCTGAGCCAAAGGCAGATGCTCAACAGCTGAGCCACCCAGGTGCCCCTCATTGTAGTTTTGATTTGCATTTCCCTGATGATGAGTGATGTTGAGCATCTTTTCGTGTGTGTTGACCATCTGTATGTCTTCTTTGGAAAATGTCTCTTCATTTCTTCTGCCCATTTTTTAATTGAATTATTTGGGGAGTTTTGGCAGTGAGTTTTGGATACTAACCCTTTATTGGGTATGTCATTTGGAAATACCTTCTCCCATCCAGTCGGTTGCTTTTAGTTTTGTTGATTGTTTCCTTTGCTATTCAGAAGCTTTTTATTTTGGTGTAGTCCTAATAGTTTATTTTTGCTTTTGTTTCCCTTGCCTGAGGAGATATACCTAAAAAAATGTTGCTATGGCTGGTGTCAGAGAAATTACTACCTGTGCTCTCATCTAGGATTTTTATGTTTTCAGGTTCAAATTTAGGTCCTTAATCCATTTCGAGTTTTATTTTTGTGTATGGTGTAAGAAGGTGGTCCAGTTTCATTCTTTTGCATGTAGCTGTCCAGTTGTCCCAACATTATTTGTTGAAGAGACTATCTTTTCCCCAGTGGATAATGTTGCCTCCTTTATGAAAGTTTATTGACTGTATGATCATGGGTTTATTTCTGGCTTTTTTTGTTTCATTGATAGATGTGTTTGTGTACCACCACCATACTGTTTTGATTATAGCTTTGTAGTATAACTTGAAATCTAGGAATGTGATATCTCCAGTTTTGTTCTTCTTTTTCTTTTCTTTCTTTTTTTTTTTTAAAGATTTTATTTATTTTTATTAGAGAGAGAGAGATCACAAGTAGGCAGAGAGAGAAGGGCAAGCAGGCTCCCTTGCTGAGCAGAGAGCCCGATGCGGGGCTCAATCCCAGGATCCTGAGATCATGACCCGAGCCGAAGGCAGTGGCTTTAACCCACTGAGCCACCTAGGCGCCCCTTGTTCTTCTTTTTCAAGATAACTTTGGCTATTCAAGGTCTTTTATAGTTCCATACAAATTTTAGGAATGTTTGTAATAGTTTTGTGAAAAATGCTTTGGTTTTTTTTAATAGGGATTGCATTAAATCTATAGACTGCTTTGGGTGGTATGGACATTTTAACAGTATTTGTTCTTCTAATCCATGAGCATGGAATATCTTTCCATTTGTTTGTGTTATCTTCAATTTCTTTCATCAATTTTCTATTTTTCAGAGTACAGGTCTTTCATTTCCTTGGTTAATTTTATTCCAAGGTATTTTATTATTTTTGGTGCAATTGTAAATGGGATTGTTTTCTTAATTTCTCTTTCTTTTGCTTCATTATTGTGTATAGAAATGCAACAGATTTCCGTATATTGATTTTGTATCCTGGGACCTTACTGAATTCATTTGCCAGTTGTAGTAAGTTTTTGGTGGAGTCCTTAGAGTTTTCTCCATATGGTATCATGTTATCTGCAAATAGTGAAAGTTTTCTTCTTCTTTACCTATTTGGATGTTTTTTGACTCCTTTGATGAGAGTATTTGGTACATGGCTCATCACCCACGCCCTACAGTTCTTTCTCCTACACATGATCACTGTCCTTCCAAAATATCATCTCCCTTTCTTCCTCTGTCTTTTCTTTACTTCAGGGAACAGGTGCCACAAAACAATTCCAACTTCTGCAGCTCACTGTGATTTTCTTCTTTATCTAAAGTCATTAATAAGTAAACATTTAATGGCTATTGTTACTCCTATGATCTTAGCAACATTATTTGCTTTCTGAGAAAATAGAGTAAACCATGTCTGATGGTTGTAGTCATTACTGTATTCTTTGCTACAGCATTTCCTGATGGTTGCTCATGTTTTTAAATTTTTTTAAAAAAGATTTTTATATATCTCTTTGAGAGTGTGTGTGTGCTCTTGAGTAGGGATAGAGGCAGAGTGAGAAGCAGACTGCCCCCTGAGCAGGGAGCCTGACATGGGGCTCAGTTGCAGGACCTTGAGATCATAACCTGAGCTGAAGGCAGGTCAACCAACTGAGCCATCCAGGCACCCCTCCTGATGGTTACTCTTGATTGCTTCATAGCTACTGCAAACTGTCTTGTAACACAAGTTCCCAATTTCTTATTTGCAGTTTTGAAATCTAAAGATTTTTTGTAAGGTGGATCAACTTACAAAACTACTCATTTAGTGGAAAAACTTGCTCATTCTGAAGAGAGACTGTTCATAAGTCTTTATTCTACTAAATGTGCCCATTCACAAATTTGCTTCGGAAATATTAACATACTTTATTTGGGTGTTTACCTCAGAACCTGTTGAGGATATTATATAGCATGCAG
>CM052812.1:43693260-43744582 GCA_028533885.1 Nasua narica
TCTTTCTTCTGTTTTGCTGTTCGTGTATAGGAATGCAACTGATTTCTGTGCATTAATTTTATATCCTGAGACTTGACTGAATTCCTGTATGAGTTCTAGCAGTCTTGGAGTGGAGTCTTTTGGGTTTTCCACATAAAGTATCATATCATCTGCAAAGAGTGAGAGTTTGACTTCTTCTTTGCCAATTTGGATGCCTTCACTATTGTTTCTTTAGTGGTGTAATGAAAAGATCGCTTAACTAAGTAAAGAATCTGGGTTCTAACCTCAGCTCTACTATTTGTTAAATTTATGACCTTAGTTAAGTTTGTTTAACCCTTCTGGTGATACTCTCCATCCAGTCTTTCTCAGAGTTATATGGGCTAAGAATATACATGAAAGTGCTTTAAAATGTTAATGCTATAAAAATATAAATAATAGTACTTGGTAAGAACAATAATTAACACTTCCAGTTCTGGGAATTCTTTCCTAACAATTTGGAACTCTTATTTATATACGAGGTATAAGAATGATATTTAATTATAGTAATAATCCAAGTTAATATTGAGGGCTTATTTTATTTATGCTGTGAACCTTGATAAGCATGTAACATGGGTGGCTACTGCCATTCCTGTATTGCAGATGAGGGAACTGATGCCCCAAAATTAAACTTCCACAAGTTCATGTACCTATACAACTCAGAGTAAGTGATTTGGCTCAGATTCAGGTTCAATTCTGGCTGACTTTCAGTTTTAAATTTTACATGGAGACAAAATGGATTAAGTGTCTATTGAATTGCTTTCTCACTTTTGTATATGAAGTCATCTTAAGTACTAAGTGAAAAAATGAACCCATCTTTAAATTACTGGTAGTTCTATTCTGATTTCATTTTCTAACTTCTCAACCTTTCCTCTCAATAACTACAATGTTGAGGCTAAACCTGGCTGTAGCTCAGTGCAACAATACTCCTTAAAGACTGATGCCTTTATTTCCTTGAAAGTATTCTGATTATCTTCAGTAATTTTTTTGTGTTGTTTTGCTTTATAAAACCAGAAGATTTTATAACAAAAATGTCCTTAATCTTAAAATTTATCCCATCATGAGTATGTATGCAGGCATGTACATCTCTAAAATATCCTTAAATAAAATGACAGTTAATACCATAGCAGCTGTGATGTTAACATGTGAAAGTATTGGCAAGCGTGGCTTCTAAGGGAGCATGAAATAAGAACTTTTAAGCTGGTAAACCAAGCTAGTTAGGGCATAAAATCAAGTTGTAACTTTTTTTTGTTAAACTAGTCATTTGGCAATCAAGTGAAGGACTTTACCACTTGATTTTTCCTTTCTGTATTGTCTCTTTAGCCTATGACTGTGTTTATACATAAAGAGTCTATCTATGAGTCTGTATTTCTATCAGTGAACTACTTTACTGGAATATCTAGGGTAACTAGCATTGTTACCAGTAAATCTGGTAACAGAACTTGAATCTGGTAGCTAGAACTTGACTCCTTAATCTAGAAAAATATGTTGGACATCAATCTCTTGTTCTGCTGTGACAATTTTTCCGTTTTACTTGCATCACCGCCACTTTGAGTCATTCCAAAATTTCGGTTACATACAACATTGACTTGTTTGAAAGCGTCAAAATTTAGCATGAAGATATATATATGAGATTGAGTTGGAATCTGAGGATCTAGGATATAAGAAATTTCTCATATGCATATGTAGAGAGGAAAAGAAACACCAAAAGAATACATTTAACTAAGATTGGCATTAGAGAACATTAGCATAATTAGGTATTAGCCAGATTCTGCAAAGGTATTAAAAGGCAAGAGCAAAGTTTAAACATTTAGCTGGGTTTCCGTAAATATTGATTGGATAAATGAATAGAACAGGGCATTATAAATTATGTAAATATAGAGTTTGGTTCATTTTTGTGTGTGTGGTTTTTTTTTTTTCTTTTGGCAATGAGCCAAAATGGGATTTCAGACCAAATTAATGAAAGAACTCAGTGTAGATTCATCACTTTATTGCATCTTCTTTCCAAATCTCTTCCCTTGCAACCCCAAATCATTTGATATGGAGATAAGAAATGATAAATTTGCCTACAGGCAGGAATCAGGTGTTCATGGGAGTGTTGATCAGACTGCTGCTTTTTTCCACATCTAACCATTTTGTGGGAAGGTAAAAGAAGGAGTATAGCAAAAGGGTACTGGTAAGAGCTTACCATGTCTGTCAATTTTGCAAATTAGGAATTTATTACCAACTATAGTTGTGAGAGATTTCACGTATTACTAACTACTCTCTGACATGGGACCATTTCCTATAAGAAATTATGGATTTATTCAACAAATATTTTAGTGCCTACTATGTGCTTACAATTCTTTGGATATTGATCAGTAAAAAACAAGGTCTCTGCCCTCTGTACAGCTTAAAACAGGAAACTAAACAAAACAGGAGAAAAACAGACAACTAGACAAGCTCTAATAACATAATGAGGTAAGTATCTGGTAGGGGAAGTAGACAATACTGTTGGATCCTAGCTAGTGAAGTGAGTGAAGGTTAGGGAAGGTACCCTGCCTGCTAAAAGTGAAGATTAAGCTGAGATCTGAAGAATGAGTAGAATTTAAGCAGGTGAAGAACAGGGTCAGGAAGGAACAGCATGTGAAACTCTGGAAGCAAGAGAGAGCATGATGGCACTAAAGAGGAAGTGAAAGGAAATTGGCTGGAAGGTAGAGTATGAGGGAGTATAGATAGTTAGAAGTTTCACCCTGATTGTCTGGAACAGTGAACGGTCTGATAGTCCTATTTCCGTTTTCATGAACTCTCTTTATTCTGAGTTTCAGGAAGGCAGAATACAGTAAGGAACATCAGTCTTAATAAAACAACTGGGAAGAAACTACCCCATCTGTGTCACACTCCATAACTATCAGTCATTTTCCTCAGTAATTCCCACAAATGCCCCTCTCCCCCATCTGATGCTCATTATAAAAATGCTGGGGACTGCGTTTAGCACTAACATGAAGTGCTAATAATTACTCTGTTAATTATTTAACACAGACCAAAACTTTTTTTCCAAAAGCCTTGTAAAACTTAAATTCAAGTATGACTTGAGTAATAGTGTTCCTGATTATAGTTAAACTTGGTGAAGTAAACACACTGTGGTAGGAATTTTTCTGTATTTTAGTTTACACTGTTCTAGACTAATGCTAAATGGTCATCAGCACTTTGTAGATATTCCTTAAGATTAGTGGGTATATTTTGGTAAGTAGAGTCCTAGTTAACAGGATATTAAAAGTCTGTTAACTACTTTATTTTTTTTTTTTAGATTTTATTTATTTATTTGAGAGAGAGAGAGAGAGAGAGAGAGAGAGAGAGAACATGAGCGGGGAGAAGGTCAGAGGGAGAAGCAGACTCCCAGTGGAGCTGGGAGCCCGATACGGGACTCAATCCTGCGACTCCGGGATTATGACCTGAGCCAAAGGCAGTCGCTTAACCAACTGAGCCACCCAGGCGCCCATGTTAACTACTTTAAAAAAAGTTCCGGAGAGAGGAATTTGAAGGAGGATAATCTCTAAAAGACTGAAAAATAATAATACGCTCTTCACTGTACCCTGTTCCTTCCCCCACCAATCTAATTAAATAAACCTATAAATACAAATCAACAACATTAGATTTCCTGTCTCAATCATTGCCTCCTGGAAAACAGGCTCAAAATTAGTGAAAATAAGTGGGCCAACTTTCAGATTTTCAGGAGACTGATTGGCCCTGGATGGGCCAGATTATACCTTGCAGTTTTTTAAGATTATACTAATAGCTAAAGTCGTATTACTTTTTGCAACGATACTGAAAAGGAGATTCTTGCACAGTTGTTCAGGTGAAGTGAATTTGGCCTTCCGATGTTTTCCCAGCGTTGTCTTGTATTTTCTACTAAGTGGACTTTATGGTATACTACTAGAGAATCTGCATTTTAAAAATACTAGTTCTTGTGATACTTAATTTCTCCAAACCATTGGAATAACAAATATGATACAGTTGTTCCAAAATCTTGTAAAAATTTATCACCCAGTCGGACCCTTTTGATAAACCCATACTGTCTTTTCATGGTAGCACTTGTATTATTTGACCTGTAGCTCTTCAAATAAGCTAACACCTAAGAATTCTATACTATAAATTTGATGCTGTTTTTGTTTTCAGAACTCTTCATCTTGGCTTATACCTATCCTGCCTGATATGCTGCGACACATTTTTCAGTTTTGTGTTTTAGAAAGCAGCCAGGAAATTCTGGACCTCATTCACAAGGTACACAGTGAATATATCTGTATTCTTTTCCCCATAACTTAGTAGATTTTTAAAATTTTTCATAATTGCTATACTGTTGGTCAGAGATTTTTAAAAATTGGAAATCAACACATTTGAAAAGTGTGGAGATCTATGAAACAAGGAAATAGGCTTCTTATGAGTATAATAGTTAAGTCTAGAGGAAAGTGTTTTAAGCACTTTCTTCTGATAGCCTCAATATAGAAAATAAAATGAAAAGACTTTTTCTGTATCACTTATTTTGCCGTTCATCCGTATGGTTATTGATTCTGCAGGTATCTTTTGGGATTCATTGGTGATAGAATCTGATTGTTGTGGTTTAGATTTATTTTTTCCCCCCTTAGCAAGATTGGTTGTATGTGTTAGAATCTTTAAAGAAGAGCCATTTGATATATTTAATAATGTTTATGGAGGGAAATAGTACTGTCATAATTCAGTCTTGAACTATTGCCACTGAGGCATCTCATTGTTAATAGCCTTGGATTAACAGTGGTGTTATTTCTATTTGTTTTTAGTTACATTTATGTTTGGCATCAAGAAAGGTACCTTATTAAGATCATCAATCAAGACTTTAAATTGTTCTTTATTTATTTATACTAGGATCTTACTACCTCTAACTTTAGCAGAGGTTATCTATTAGGAGCTGTCATATCTTGAAGTGTGTGTGCATGTGGTGGTTTTTTAAAATATTTATTTGAGAGAGAGAGATAGCATGAGTAGGGGGAGGGGCAAAGGGAGAGGGAGAATCAGACTCCCCGCTAAGCAGGGAGCCCATAGTGTGGGGCTCTATCTCAGGACCCCAAGATCATGACCTGAGCCGAAAGCAGACGCTTAACCAACAGAGCCACCCAGGTGTTCCCTGAAGCGTGTGTGTTGAATATAGGGCTACATTAGTATCCAGCTTTATGATATATGCTAAGGATTTTAATGACTGGAATTTTGACTTTTATTGTTATGCGTATCTTATATTTTAAATGATTTTCACAAGATATTGAAGAAAATTCTTTCTGTTCCTGTCTTTAAAACTTTCTTTTGTGTTTTTTTAGTATAGAAACCTATCAAGCAATATTTTAAAATGAGCCCTTATATTGACTTTTAATATTCATCTCTGTACTATTTCCTACTTTTTTTTTTTCCAATTCAGTATCCCTAAAAATAAGTATTAGGTTTTATTAACCCTCACTAAGAAAATTTCACTTTTCATGTTTCTCTTCACTCTGTAGGTTTGGATGGAACTGTTGAGCAAAGCTTCAGTTCAGTATGTGGTAGCAGCTGCCTGTCCATGGATGGGAGCTTGGCTTTGCTTAATGATGCAGCCTTCTCATTTACCTATTGATTTAAATATGTTACTAGAAGTAAAAGCTAGAGCCAAGGTAAGTGTAGAGGGACATAATATATTTGTATGTTCAGCTCTAATTATTAATACAGTAACCATGTAAGAAATTTGTATTGCTTTATTTTAATTATGTGTAATTTAATTAATGTAGAGAGAAATTATTTTATGAGGACCTTTACAAATGCATAATAATTTTTATCCATTAAAATTTTGTGAAAAGAACTGTATTTTATTGGGAGAACAAATGAGAGTATTTTTGTGTATAGAGGAGAATTGCCTATTAAATTTGATTATTAATTTTTACTTATTCCCCCCCTTTCCCTCTAGGAAAAAACAGGTGGTAAGGTACGCCAAGGCCAAAGCCAAACGAAAGAAGTCCTTCAGGAATACATTGCAGGTGCAGACACTATCATGGAAGACCCCTCCACTAGGGATTTTGTGGTTATGCGGGCCAGAATGATGGCAGCCAAGTGAGTATACAAAAATTCAGAAGCCTTTTTTTTTTTTTTCCAGAAGCCTTTTAACCAAAATATTCTTCTAATGTGTTTGTCAGTACTTCCTCCAGCACACTGGTAAGAGTAAGAAAAAGTATAAGAAAACATTTTTCATTTTCTTAAAGTTTTAAATAAGATTTATGGCTTTTTATGAAGATAAAATAGGAGTTATGGTCTTTGTTAGGAAAAGTTATAGCTTCAGTAAGGGAAACTTTAAGTAATTTCTGTAGTAACTTCTTTTTTCTCCTTCATAGATTATTAGGAGCACTTTGTTGCTGTATTTGTGATCCAGGTGTAAATGTGGTAACCCAAGAAATTAAACCAGCTGAATCCCTTGGCCAGTTACTACTCTTCCATTTGAACTCCAAATCTGCCTTACAGAGAATTAGCGTTGCTTTGGTAATCTGTGAATGGGCTGCTTTACAAAAGGTAAGATTTTGCCCAAAAAGTAATGGAGACGAATTAAGTAAACCAGTTCCTTTAGTTGTTAGGATTATTTTCATTGTATTTCACAAACAAAAAAATTTTCTCTGTATTAAAAACCCAACAGTTATAGAAGAGTATTCTAAATTATAATGTGAAACAGTTTCTCTTCCACTTGCTTTTAACCTTGGACTTTTTTCTTACGACCCCTAGTCTGGTACCTGAGACTACTAACTATGACCATACATAATGAATGTTTGCTCTTGATACTACAGTCTGTTAAGAAATGTCCCTCCTAAAAACACATGTGTATGTGTGGAAGCAGTCCAGAAACTGTTGGTCATTTATTCCTTTATATCTCAGATGTTCCTGAAAACTATAAAAGATAAGAGGCTTTGAATAATAGAGATCCATTAGTATGAGTAGTAGCAAGGGCAGAATTTTGGGTCACAGGAAGAATAAAACCTCCACATTTAAATGAAAATTTTCATGTTTTCAAATAAGCCATTTCCTGCAGCCCTCTTAACCTTTAACTTCTAATAAGATGTGTGATTTTGTGTAAGACTGACTTCTGTAAATCAAAGAAACTTCCTGCTGGCTTTGTTTATTCCATTAACTGGAATTCTGGAAATTTAACTGTCTGCACTTGCTGTGAGAGTTTCTTGTTACTGCCTCTTAGCAGTTTGTCAAAGCTATAAGCTATGTCTAAAAGTAATTGAGCCATGCTCTGTTGCAACTGAGACCCCAGCTTTGCCTCTGGAAAGAAGCAAGGCTCATCTGTTTTTAGGCAGGACTCGGTGTGCTGGAGAGGCAGTGATGCTGTGTTTTTGTGCCTCTCAGACTCAGCAGCAAGTGTTGACAGTTCGGTTTCTGGACCCTCACAGAGCTTCTCTGGACTTACTCTGTGAAGCCCAGGCTGATCACCCAGATCCCACAGAACCCCTCTTGGCTCACCACTGAGGCCATTCCCCCTCTGGTTGGGGCAGGCAACAACCAGAGAGAGTGGGAAGGGTTAGTTAAATTTGGGGGCAGGTAAGTAGCTTTTAAATTATATATCCATTTCTACAGTATGGCATGTGAAACTATGGGTTCAACTGTTAAGAAATCTAATAATGAGTTTTCAAATAACATTTTTAGTGCATGCTAAGTGTTCTTTTCTGAGTGATTTCTTTTTACAGTTATATATTTTTAAATCTGTGCTGTATGTATGTAAACTTCATATAAATTCAGAGTAAAGTAAAAGTAATTAGGCGCAAAATTTAATGGAATTGTAATAGTTCCATGTGCATGTTCTGAAGTCATATTAAAATTTTAGAGTAGTTTGGGTGTGGTACCTTTTCTCTGTGCAACTAACGATGTTCTGGGAGGTAACAACATAGATTCAAAATGAATAGGAATTTAGAACTTTGTAGTTTGCAAATGAAGATGTATATATCTCTAGAATTATGTTTATATATTTGCCCTGAATGTTTTTTGTCTGTTATATTTTAGGAGTGTAAAGCTGTTACCCTAGCTGTGCAGCCACGTTTACTTGATATCCTTTCAGAACATTTGTATTATGATGAAATTGCCGTTCCATTCACTCGAATGCAGAATGAGTGTAAACAGCTTATTTCATCACTAGCTGATGCACATATTGAAGTTGGTAATAGAGGAAACAACAGTGTTTTTACAATAGATCAAGCTAATGACCTGGTGAGTAAAGAAGTGACTTCATAAATTTTAGATTGAGCATGAAATAAAGATTAGAAATTTGTCAAGTGATGTTTACCACAGAAACAGTAATTTGTTGAACCTGTCCATGGCCTGATAGCCTACCACCCATACTGTGTAGAAAAGTTACTTCATTGTATTGACTTTTTTTGAACTTAGGGGATGGGGAAGGAATTTTCTTTAAATCTCAGATTCTGACAAATCAGTGCATCTCTATCAGAGAAAGCTGTTCCATTTTTTGGTCATTTCGCAGTTTTGCTTAAAACTAGCGGAGGAAAAAAAAAACTAGCGGAGGAGAGGGGTGCCTAAGTGGCTTAGTCAGTTAAGGGTCCGAGTCTTCGTTTTAGTTCAGGTCATGATCTCAAGGTCCTGAGGTCAGCCCTGCATCACACACTCTGTGCTCAGCATGTAGTCTGCTTTGGGATTCTTTCCCTCTCCCTCCTCCTCTGCTTGTGCATGGGCTCTTTCTCTAAAAACCTTAAAAAACAAAACTAAAACTGTCAGAGTATAGAAAAGACTGCTTCTGTATAAGTTCCTGAGTGTTTCTCCTCGCCTCTCAACAACTTAACTCAAACGTAAAGAAAAGGTAAGAAGAGAAGTATTCATTTACTCACCAACTAGATTGCATAGTTAACATTTTACTAAATTTGCTTTATCACACATATATGCAGCTATCTACTTATCCAGCCATCAGTCCACCTTATATTTTTTGATGCATTTCTAAGTAAGTTGCAGATATCAGTACATTTCAGCATGTATACATATTAACTAAAATTCAGTATTTTTTGCTCTATTGTGAGGTAAGATTTATTTACTATAAAGTACACAAATCTTAAACTATTTGATGAATTTTAACAGATGGGTATACCTATGAAACCCAAACCCCTATCAAGTTACAGATACACTGTCACCACTTTGCAGTCAATTCCTGCCTATTCCTACTCTCAAGTAACCATTGTTCTGATTTTTTCTCCAACATAGATTACTTTTGCTGATTCTAGAATTTCATATAATTGGAATCATACGCTTTGTGCTGTTTGGTATAAGATTTTTTTCAGCATGATGTTTTTAATATTCATCCATGTTGTTATGTGTATCGGTGATTCATTGTTTTTATTGCCTTTTTTAATCTCCAAGTTGTGAAGGTATTTACCTTCATTTTTCTCCTGAAGCTTTGCAGTATTAACTTTTATATTGAGATTTTGTCATCCATATTGAATTAATGTTTATAGTGTGAAGCACACATTGAACTTTTATTTTTTAAAGATTTTATTTATTAGAGAGTGAGGGAGAGAGAGAGAGAAAGAAGGAGCAGGGGGAGGGGCAGAGGAAGAGGGAGAAACAGACTCCTCAATGAGCTGGGAGTCTGACATTAAGCTCCATCCCAGGTCTCCACGATCATGACTTGAGTGGAAGGCTGACAATTGACTGAGCTACCCTGGTGTGCCTCCCCCTTCTTGCCCTTTTAAAAAGATTTTATTTATTTATTTATTTGAGACAGAGAGGGAGCGAGCATGAGTGGGGGGTGGCAGAGGGAGAAGCAGACTCCCTGCTGAGGCTGCTGGGGTGGGGGAGGTTTGGGGAGTCTATCCCAGGATCCTAGGATTGCGACCTGAGCCAAAGGCAGACATTTAACTGACTAAACCACCCAAGCACCTCTACTTTAGTTTTAGTTTTACTTGGTTTTTGGTAGTTTTTTTGGTATGGTTTTTGTTTGTTTGCTTGCTTGCTTTTGTATGGAAATGTTTTCTTTTTAAAGCTATCAGGGGCACCTGGGTGTCTCAGTCGATTAAGTGTCCAGCTCTTGATTTCAGCTAAGGTCATGATCTCGGGGTCATGGGATCTAGCCCCACTTGGGTCTCTGCTCAGCATGGAATCTGCTTCTCCCTCTCCTTCTGCCCCTCCCCCTACTTGACCATCAGCGCTCTCTCTCTCTCTCTCTTTAAAATAAAAAAATAAAATATTTAAATAAATATTTAATAAAAGTAAATCTATCAAATGACCCCATCTTCAAGCTTTTCTTATTCAAAATTCTTACTCTTCAGTGAAACTACTGTTCTGTTTCATTGACTTACTTAGTCCAGTTGTTTTTCTGGACACATCAGAATCTCAGAAAGTATTGAGGGAAGGGCTATTTAACTTTAAAGTTTTTATTTTATGCCTGTGTACAAGAGTACATACTATAAGATTCCATTTATATGATGTTCTACAAAGGCAAAATTAACCTATAGAGATAGAAATTGGAAAACTGGTTGGTTCTTAAGCAGGTGGGGGGAGGTGTTGACTAAAAACAGGCAGGATTTTCTGGGGAATTAAAATGTTCTGGGGAATTAAAATGTTCTGTATTTTGATGGGAGTGGTAGTTACATGGGTGGGGTGTATCAACAAACTTTACACTTTTGTTTTCTGTAAATTATGTGCAAATCCTTCTTTGTAAATTATATGCGTCCTAAAAGTACTGGTAAATAAAAATACTGGTCTTGGCTCACTTAAAAGTTTTTATTTTAATTCCAGTTAGTTAACATACAGTGTTATATCAGTTTCGGGTTTACAATAGGGTGATTCAGCAATTTTTTTTGGTAAAAAGATTTTATTTATTTATTTGACAGAGAGAGACACAGCAAGAGAAGAAACACAAGCAGGGAGAATAGGAGAGGGAGAAGTAGCAAAGCAGGAAGCCTGATGTGGGGCTTGATCCCAGGACCCTGGGATCATGACCTGAGCCAAAGGCAGATGCTTAACAACTGAGCCACCCACGTGCCCTGTGATTCAGCAAATCTATACATCACCCGGTGTTCATCACAAGTGAACTCCTTAATGCCCATCACCTATTTCACCCACCTCACCACCCACGAAGGGCAGTTTTATATTATTTTAATTTATTTTTTTTTTCCAGGAAGGGTAATTTTAAAATGTTAGTCTTAGTCTTGGGTTAGAGCCACCACTTCATTAATCTTTCCATTGACTCCCTATTTTTCTCTTACCTGCCATATATATGCATTTCCCTCAGATGTTTGTCACCATTCTCACAATTTAGTTCTTATCTTTGTGCTATACTATCTTGTCTTGATCTCTTTAAGTTCTTCTGTTGGGCATTTTTAGTTGGATAGCTCACTGTCACTTCAGCTTAACATAACCAAAACTGGAATTTTTTTTTTTAACAGTAAAATGCCTTTCCAGTTTGCCTTTTCCAGTTGCAAATCTTGCTACCATTTCCTTTCAGAAAGCCTCGTATGTTTATCTTTTCTCTGATTTCATTGCCACAATGTGGTCAAGGGCCTTAGTCTCTAAAGCTCCTGGCGGTCTCTGGTCCATTTCATCTTGCCTGTTGTGCCACACTTATAAAGTCCTTTAGTTCTACTCTGAAGGCATCCCTCCCCTGCTTAAAAACATTATTTTTGATTTCCTTGATTTTAGGTTTTTTTCTTTTTTTTCACACATTCTCTAAATTCCTCATCTCTTCATTATTTCTCAAACTTCCTCCCCTTCAGCATAGTTCATTTTTTTCTTGCAGAAGTGTACATGCTCACTCACCTCCTGTGCCTCACTCATTCTCACTTTTGAGTCTGAGCTCCTGTTTCTTTTGTCAGGAATTCCCTACCCTCAGCCTTCTGTGTTTGTCCCAGGTTCATCTCTTTAACTTCCTCCGTCTGCACCCTATACTCGGGCCATGATTATATGTTCTCAGTTCCCTGGACAATGCCTCACTTTCCACTCACCACCTCACTCTATTTGCCAAAATGTCCTTACAACTCCGGACTTAACCCATTCTTTAAGAACCTTATCACAAAAGGTGTCTGAGTGGCTCACTTGGTTGAGCAGCATCTAATTCTTGGTTTCTGCTCAAGTTTCAGCTCGAGCTACTTTCCCTCTTCCCTCCTCCCCTTGCTTGCGCATGCACACCCTCTCCCTCTCAAATAAATAATTAAAATCTTCAAGAAAAATAAAAATCACAGGTGCTAACTTCATCTCACAAGCCTCCACTGATCTTATCCTCTGAGAAAAGTTGAGCAACCCACGTGTCCCACAGTAACTTGCACTTACCTTGTTATGTTGCATTGTCTCATATACATCTTTCTCCCCTATTAGTCTACATTTTTTGAGTGTATGAAGACATTGCGTCTTACTCATCTTTTAGTATTTTTCAGTAGATACTTGTTGAATGAGTGAATGAATTAATAAATTTGGGGTTATTGGAAAGCTTTTCCTTAGCTTAGAATCATTGAAAATTGACAGAAGCATAGTATATTTAGGATGGTGTTTTCAAACTAAGCACTGAAATCCTATTTCTGATAAATCTTATGCAGAACTCAAATAAATAAAATGAAGTAGAAAGTTAAAGCTGGTATGTGATTGTGTTTCTTTGTAGTGAGCAAATTGACAAGGTCAAGCAGGTACAGCTCAAAGAGTTCTGTATTTTATAATCATAAAAGATCTTAATTGTGTGCCTGTTTTTCATAATAAGAGGACAAGTATTATCAGTCTTGTCAATAATAGAATTATTTGTAAGTCTGAAAAATTAGGTTCCCCATTTAAAAAAAAAAGGTTCTTCAATGTTACCGCCTTCTCTAATATTCATCAGACTGGATCTATTTATAGAACCTCTGTATGATTACAGTTACCTGTCAAACAAGAAGACTAGTTTTGTTATGTAAGCCATCATACAGTCTTTAGATGTTAGTTTAAAAAACATGCTCACACAAAAACTTGTACATGAATCTTCATAGAATCATTTTTCAATATAGTAGCTAATGGGTGGAAATGTTCTTCAACTGATAAATGGATAAATACAATATAGTGTGGGATATTATTTGGCAAGAAAAGGGAAAGAAGTACCACATTCGGGATGCCTGGGTGGCTCAATTGGTTAAGTGTCTGCCTTTGCCTCAGGTCATGATCCCAGGATCCTGGGATCGAGTCCACATCCACCTCCTTGCTCAGCAGGGAGCCTGCCTCCTCTGCCTGATGCTCCCCCTGCTTGTGCGCTGTGTCTCATTCTGACAAATAAATAAATAAAATCTTAAAAAAAAAAACTATAAAAAAGGAAATACCACATTCATCACTACAAAACTGATGAACCTTGAAAGCATACTAAAAGAAAGAAACCAGTCACAAGAGATTACCCCCTGTATTAGTCTATTCATATGAAATGTCCAGAATAGGCAAATCTATGAAGATAGAAAATATATAGGTGGTTGCATAGGGCTGGAAAGAAATGAGGAATGATTGCTAAAATTCAATGGTATGAATTTTATACTGGGGATGATGACAATGTTCTAAAATTGTGATGGTTGTACAACTCTGAGTAGGAAAAAAATCATTGAATTGTACACATTAAGTGGGTGTATTATATGTAAATTATATCTCAAAATTGTTAAAGATGTATTGAGCAGTCATTTAATGTGGCTTGTAAAGTAGTCTGATATCACAGGGTTATAGCTTTAGGCAGCTCTTGGTGAGTAAAATATTCGTGACTATTGTGCCAGTTTCTTTCCTTGTTTTATGTTCCCCCACAGATGCCAGGAATTTTCACAAGAAGGGAGGTCAAAGAAAGAATGAAAATAATTCAGTTAGCAACACTTAGCAACTTAGCAATAGCTGCCCCCAAAGTTTTTGAATAGAGAAGAATATTATTTTCTGAAAGAAAGTTTGTGAGATTTGGTATTTCTTAATTTAGTTTATATTTGCTGATAGATTTCTCATTGCACCAAACTACTGTGTTGGCATTCTGTGTAATTTTCTATTAAACTTAAGTAGATATATTTAAAGGATAGGTAATTTTGTTCATCTCAGTAGACTTTGTGTGTGTGTTTATGTGTGTGTAGTTGACACACAAGTGTTAACGTTAGTTTCAGGTATGAAGTTTAAAGTTGGGAGATTTTAGATATTTAGTTTACTGAATACTAAAATAATACTAGATACTGTGAAACTTTAAATTGAAACAAAGCTTGCTGTTGCCCTTTAGTTTACAGACTATTTGGGATTGATGTCATTAATGATTTTTAATTTCTTTTTTTTAATAGGTCACTGCTGTTTTTAATGAAGTCACATCATCTCTCAATTTAAATCCTCAAGTGTTACAGCAGTTAGATAGTAAACGACAGCAGGTCCACATGACAGTTACAGAGACCAACCAGGAGTGGCAAGTGCTGCAGTTGAGAGTGCATACTTTTGCTGCATGTGCAGTTGTGAGTTTGCAGCAGCTTCCAGAGAAATTAAATCCTATCATAAAGCCATTAATGGAGACAATTAAAAAAGAAGAGAATACACTAGTGCAAAACTATGCAGCTCAGTGCATAGCAAAACTACTTCAGCAGTGTACAACAAGGACACCCTGCCCCAATTCAAAAATTATTAAAAACCTCTGTAGCTCACTTTGTGTGGACCCATATCTAACTCCTTGTGTCACATGTCCAGTACCAACACAAAGTGGCCAGGACAATTCTAAAGGTATATATCTAAACCTACATTTGGGGTAGAGAATTAACCATTTAAATTTGTTTTTTTTGACTGTAGGTATTATTTAAGCACAAATCCAGTTTATGTTAGAGCTTTTCCCCATTTTGCATATATTGGTAATCAAATAACAACCCTCTAAACTCAAACTACTCATAAAAGACCTAAAAGACCTGATATTTCATATGACTGAAATCTGTGAGACAGGTGTTATAACCCTACTCTCTCTTTGCAGACCATCATAAGGTTTTATTGTTTATGGGGCTAGAAAACTTAATTGTAGCAAATGTTGAATAAAAATTTCTTCCTATAAAACTCTAGTTTCTCGGGCCCCTGGGTGGCGCAGTTGGTTGAGCGACTGCCTTCGGCTCAGGTCATGATCCTGGAGTCTCCGGATCGAGTCCCACATCGGGCTCCCGGCTCCGTGGGGAGTCCGCTTCTCACTCTGACCTTCTCCCTTCTCATGCTCTCTCTCACTCTCTCTCTATCCTAATAAATAAATAAAATCTTAAAAAAAAACCAAAACTCTAGTTTCTCTAATTTAGTGCATGTCTTATAAGTGAACTCTGTTACCTTTAGCAAATAATGTGTAGCCATTCTGAAAAAAAAATGTGTAGCCATTCTGATTTCATCTGGAAAACAAGAATTGCTCTCTGCAGGCTAGCATCAAGGACCAATGTTTCTTTACATGCCTTAGTCCTATATGATTTATTTTTTGATTGTTTATAAGATTTTAGAAAAGAAAATTATTCAAAATGTATTAGACTTACAACTTTGGCACAGTATAGTTCATAATAAAATGTGAACAAACTGGAAGAGAAGGTGGCATTTTGAATATCTTCATCTTAAAACTATAATAGGGTAACAGTCTCCCTCCCCTCCCCCCACCGACCTCTAGTGTTATTTGAGCTAGTAATATTTTGCAGTGGTTGATGTTTTTGAATTTATGGTGACTGTGGACATTTCTTTTAGAACTTGCTTGCAATGTTTTTTATTGTTTCTTTTTATGCCTAGAAGCAGTCATTTATTTTTTTAAAAATTAATATACTTTAACTGAAGGCTCAAAATCATTCTTGCATGTTGTATTTCTTGTTAACATGATTCTACAATTTTATATTAAGTATGGTCCTATGCAAATATCAAAACATCTAACTTAATGTTGTAAATTATTGACTGTTTTGTTACTATTTCATTGGCTAAAGAAAATGTCATCGCCTTATTAAAGTTGAGGCTTAAAGACATAATTTAAAAATATGTTTTATCTCTTTTGGAGCAGGAAGCATTTGGTTACCTATATTATGCTTAAAAAGTTATGTAACTTTTTTCCTTTTAGGATCCAACTCCGAAAAAGATGGGATGCACCATACAGTCACCAAACACAGAGGTATAATTACACTCTACAGGCATCAGAAAGCTGCTTTTGCTATCACAAGTAGGCGAGGTCCTACCCCCAAAGCAGTAAAAGCTCAAATAGCAGATCTTCCTGCAGGAAGTAGTGGAAATATCCTTGTTGAACTTGATGAGGTAAATAGTTGTTTTGGGTTTTTCTGATTACTCTGATTTTTAAACAGATATCTTACAGATTGAGAGCTCAATTATCATATGAGCCTCCATTATTATATTTTTAAGTGCTAGAACTGTTATTAACCTTTTGTAGTACCCCCACAACATGATCCAGAAAGACTGCAAACTTCTAGTGTCAAATAATTATCACCTGCTTGCCTTTTAGTCAGCCTGGAATTTATTAAATATGTGATATGAGGTAGGGATCTAAATTTATTTTTCCATATGAGCAGTCAGTTATCCCACTGTTGAATGCTTTTCTCCATGGTTTATAATGGCACCTCTGTTATATTATATCATGCTTCATATATGTATCTTTTGGGCTTCCTTTTCTGTTTCATTGGTGTACTTGGCTACAGTACAGTCTTTAAGAACAATTAAAAAGTGTTTTTTGAAATGTTTATAGTCACAGTATTAACAGTAGAATGATGCTCTAGGTAGCTCATTTGGTTGGCATGACCTCGAAATTTAGTTCAGCAATAAACTATCAATGCTGAAAGACATGTGTCTATTTCTGTAAAACATATTTTAAGTTTCTTTATTAAATACAAATCTTACTGTCTTACCTGTATTTCTTTTAAAATATCCTGTAGGGGCCCCTGGGTGGTGCAGTTGGTTGAGCGACTGCCTTCAGCTCGGGTCATGATCCTGGAGTCCCGGGATTGAGTCCCACATGGGGCTCCCAGCTCCATGGGGAGTCCGCTTCTCACTCTGACCTTCTCCCTTCTCATGCTCTCTCTCACTCTCTCTCTTTCCTAATAAATAAATAAATAAATAAAATATTTAAAATATCCTGTAAATGTTTTTTCACTGATTCTATTCTTCCCATAATAATTTTGATTAAAAAAGTTACTGTGATTTTGATATTTATAGGTTTACATAGTTCTTCCTTAAAAAATAATTGTAAAAATATATGCATCTTTATGAAGAAGACAGTTTTTTTGCATTAGAATGAAATTATTGCCAACTAAGCGCTTATTGATCTTATGATTAGATTAAACAGATGCTTTTATTGTATCCTTTAAGAGAATATAAATATAAGGACAAATTATTTTATCTCCTTATCTTCTCCTTGGCTGGTAAGTTTCTTTGGGGCAGGGAGCAGGGAAAAAAGTCATCACTTAGGACTATCTCTAGAAACTGCATATTCTTCTTTTCCTTATTTTTCAGCTCCAAAGAAGTATTTTACTTTGGATGGAAAAATCTAGTTTGGGGTTTTATGCCCATGTAAATTTAATTATTAAGAGACATTTATAGTGATAAATATGTTTATGGTTGCTTAATTGGTTAATGGTAACACCATGAGTTCTTAGATGGTGACTTTTAAATTCTCTGAATAAAATTTCAAACCCATTATACTTTTTTTTAAAACTCTCTTATCAACTAACATTTTAGGCCCAGAAGCCTTATCTGGTACAGCGAAGAGGAGCTGAATTTGCCTTGACAACCATAGTGAAGCATTTTGGTGGTGAAATGGCAGTGAAGTTGCCACACCTCTGGGATGCTATGGTTGGTCCATTGAGGAATACAATCGACATAAGTAATTTTGGTGTGTACATATTTTTCTGAGTTGGACTTTGAAAAATTATTTGCAAGGTGATACACACTTAAATCAATATATTTTAATAGATGGAAAGTCCCTCTTGGAAAAGGGAGATGGTCCTGCCCAAGAATTGGTGAATTCTCTGCAAGTTTTTGAAACAGCAGCAGCTTCTATGGATTCTGAGCTTCATCCCTTGGTAACTAACTAATGCAAGTGTAATTTTCTTCTAATACAAGTGGTTTTATTAAAAAGTCTTAAGACTTAAAATGTGTAACTCTGATGTCATCCCTAGCAATTGCACTTTCTTTTATCTGGTATAACTAGATTCCTTCTTTATTGACAGCACATTTTTTTTTAAAAGATTTATTTATTTATTTGACAGAGATTACAAGTAGGCGGAGAGGCAGACAGAGAGAGGAAGAAGCAGGCTCCCTGCTGAGCAGAGAGCCCAATGTGGGGCTTGATCCCAGGACCCTGCGATCTTGACCTGAGCCAAAGGCAGAGGCTTTAACCCACTGAGCCACTCAGGTGCCCCAATTGACAGCACATTTCTTGTGGGCTTTGAGGCAGAGTTTGGTGCATGAATGTTAGAAAACTCACTTTGGGAGCTTAGAATATGGAGCAGTGGGGACAGGGCTCTGATGACACAGAAGCCTGGTATAAATAGAAGGAAAGTTACAGCCCTGTGTATGCCATATTTAGTAATACAGCTCCAAGAAAGGAAGAACATAGGTAATTAAACTTCCTAAGGTAAGTGTAAAGGTAGAGGAAGTTACCTGCCTGAGATGAAGCTAGTCAGTGGCAAAGAACACTGGTTTGTGTTGACTATTAAAATAAATATTTCTTTAAAAAAAAATTGTGATAGAGGAGAAAAACGGACTGGAGAATTAAATATCTGGTTTTTTCATAGAAGGAAGCAGTATTCTTTTCCATATAACTGTAGTAGGAATTCTGCAATTTACAGCGCTGTTAGGTGTGCTAGCTCCAATTCCCTATTTATATCTAAGAGAAAGGGGTGAATCTAGGAGAAAGAGAAGAATAAACCTTTTCTGTTTATATAGAGTAATGAAATTATATCTTTTTACTTGTTAAATTTCGCCAATTTATCATTAGTAGAGAAGGGCAGAATCAATCTGTATGCTCTCACCCTTCTATGATCAGCTTGACATTCATCTGAGCTGTAAGGCTAGTCTGTTCACCATGTACCTGACTCTCATTAAGATTAATCCTGGTATTCCACGCAGTAGGCATTTATTAATGAGATATATCATCCTCTTGTGATCATAATGCCTCTGGTAAGCCAGGAAGTTAAAGTTGGAAATACCTACCAAAGGATGATGCCTAGGACAAGATCAGGATAACTCAATCCAGTGAATAAAAAGTATGTATCTAGGGGTGGCAGGTTGGTTCAGTTGGTAGGGTATGTGACTCTTGATCTTGGGGTCATGAGTTCAAGCCCCACATCGGGCACAGAGCTTACTTGAAAAAAAAACAAAAAACAAAAAACATATGTACCTAAACCTAAGCCAGAGCTACCAAATTGGGAGGGGACTGGGATGTGTGGTGTCATTTCTCCAGCCTCAGGAGAATCTTACAGGTACCTTTTAATATGCACCCTAATGCCTAAGACAAAGAAAACAGAGAAGAAGTTATGCACCTTTTATTTTTAAAAGAGTTTCAGTACCTTAGTTTGGATTTAGATTAATTTTTTATTGAGGATGTTTTGACATAATGTTTGCGGTAATTGGAGTTATTCTTGGATTTAGAGTCATTTAGAATATCAAGAACCTCTGAGTATGGGCTGTACTAGTTATATTTTAAACAGTAGATCCCCTAATGAATATTCTGATTGTCTTATTGTCTTAAACTTTTTGTTTTTAGTTGGTACAGCATTTGCCTCATCTTTATACGTGCCTTCAGTATCCCAGCACTGCAGTGAGGCACATGGCTGCTCGTTGTGTAGGCGTCATGAGCAAAATAGCTACCATGGAAACAATGAATATTTTTTTGGAGAAGGTTCTTCCATGGCTGGGAGCAATTGATGACAATATCAAACAAGAGGGTGCAATTGAAGCACTTGCATGTATCCTTTTTTATTTTTACAAACTTTAGAAATTGTATTCATTTTATTTAAGGTTGAGTACAATAAAATTCATTAATTAATTTAAATGTTCATAAATAACCAGTTTTGTTCCAAAAAGAAAACTACTCTCTTATATGTTATTTTGAAGCATCTTTATATTACATTATAAATATGTTACAAATATATTTACATTTTATTTTGAAAATTTTCACTTAGAGTTTGAAGAATTACTATTAATTTTAAGAGATATTTTTAATAGGCAAAAATGTAGGTACTTTATGAAATATATTTCTAGTAACTGATCTATTGGTTTATAATCTGTCGTATTAGTACTAATCAGACATTGTGTACGTAGTCTGTATTTTATAAACATACTATGTTTTCAAAGTTCATTATGTGGGTGGAAAATGACTAACTGTACTAGATAACTAGTTTTTTTTATAACTATAAGATATAGTTATAATATATAGTTATAACTTATAAGATATAGTTAACTTATATAGTTATAACACAATTTTTTTAAAGAATAACTAGAAATATACAGGCAAGCTTTTTGCTATGGGTGAAGAAGCATCCATTGACATTCTTTAACTGGAAGTATTGAAAGATATTTCTAAGAGCAAGAAATGCGGATAGAGATCAAATCAGTAGAAACTCTGGTTTAGAAATGCTGAAGATTGCAGGAGCACTGAACTTATTGGGCCCTGCTATGTCCAGTTTATGATCGTCAAGATCCTGGTTGGATATTTGGAATTAATCTTTGAGTGACATTGAACTGTGCTCCCTTGCTTGCAGCGTAACTAATTTTATTTTGGTATCGGAATTCTAGCAACTTACAAGAATTTCTCTATGACAAAAACCTAATTAAAACTTACTCCAACCTCCTTCAGGTGAAAAACCTAATTTTATAGTCTTAATCAAGAGAAAGTTACATAATACTTACAAAGGAGAACAGTGTACAAATGCTGTTATAATTGAATCATAGATCTCGAGGGACAGTCTATTCCCTCATAATGTAGATGAGAAAATGGAGAACCATTTTAGAAGTCAAAATCGTGATATATCTGTGAAAACATTAACCTCAGAACAGTTTGGAAATTTCCTTAATTACTTACTCAGGTGTAATGGAACAACTAGATGTTGGTATTGTTCCATATATTGTCCTTTTAGTTGTGCCTGTGTTGGGAAGAATGAGTGATCAGACAGACAGTGTAAGATTCATGGCTACACAGTGCTTTGCAACACTAATTAGACTCATGCCACTTGAGGTAAGTTGAAATACTTGGTTTATGGACTTAATGTTTTCTGTAATTTCATCTGTAATAACTAATTCTTTTAAAAACAATGTCAGGTTAAAGACATTGTGACTATGTTTACAAGCATTAGGAATTTTATACTTTAATGGAGCTATGTATATCTATATATATTTATATATAAACATTACAGATAGATAGGGTTTTAAGTAAAACTATGGTTCCTAAAAGAATGATCATTTATTGATGCTATTCTAGAAACAGAATTGTTCCTAAGTGTCCCTGGTAACATCAAGGTAAAGATTCTGTGCCAACCTTGTCATGAAAGGGAAATTTGAAAGATGATAAGAGAAGGTGTAAAAAGCAAATGAAGTTTCTGTGGGAGTGTGGAGAGAGCAGACTCTAAGGTTGGTTGGACAATTCTGGAATATATTCATGGGCTAGAAATAAAATAAAATATGTGGCCAGTACAGGAACTAGAAGTAGCTTGAAGCAAAGGAAGGACCATGACCCTGCCACCAAACTGCTTAAGATAATTTGATGGGATTTTTTTTTATTTATTTGAGGGAGATACAGAGAGCACAGCAGGAGGAGAGGGGGGAAGAGAGAAGCAGACTCCCTGCTGAACTGGGAGCCTGACATGGGGTTTGATCCCAGAACCTGATCATGGATCAGGAGATCATGACCTGAGCCAAAGGCAGATGCTTAACCATCTGAGCCACTCAGGCACCATATGGGATTTTTACAATTCAGGAAATCAGTAGATACACAATTTATCCATGTTGTAGTATGTATCAGTACTTCCCCTTTTTGTCCAAATAGTATTCCATTGTATGGATGTACCACATTTTATCTACTCACTAGTTGGACTTTTGGATTTTTATCACCTTTTGACTATATTACAAGTAATGCTACTATGAACATGCATTTTTAAGTCTTTGTGTGGATATATGCTTTTATTTCTTTTGAGCAGATGTCTAGAAATGGAATAACTGGGTCATGATATTGAATTCTTTGAGAAATTGCCAAACTGGGGCGCCTGGGTGGCTCAGTTGGTTGAGCAACTGCCTTCGGCTCAGGTCATGATCCCGGAGTTCCGGGATCGAGTCCCATATCGGACTCCCGGCTCTGCGGGAAAGTCTGCTTCTCCCTCTGACCTTCTCCCCTCTCATTCTCAGCTCTCGCTCTCTAATAAATAAATTAAAAAAAAAGAAGAAGAAGAAATTGCCAAACTGTTTTCCAAAGTAACTGTGCCATTTTAGATTGCTACTGCAAAGTATGAGCATAAGTTGGATAGCCTCTATAAAAAAAGTTTGGCTATGCTTGCTGAATTTGAAGATTCCCATCCCAATAGCCCAGCAAATTCATCCTAGATATATAGCCTAGAGAAATTCATACACATGTACCAAGACATATCCTCAAGAATATTTATCATAGCATTATTTATAGTAGTCTAAAACCACTCAAATGTTCATCATCAGTGGAGTAGATATGTTTAACTGGATGGTAATGGTGGTGATACTGCAAAAGAATGAACAAAACAGAAATTATAATATTAATCTTTAACATAAGATTCTGTTTTTATGAAGTTCAAAAATAGGTAAAGGTAAATGGGATGCATACCTAGGTGATAAAGGCATAAAGAAAAGTAAGAAAGAGGTTGAAATGAAAGTCAACGAAGTGATTACCTCTTGGGGAAAGGAGAGTGGGTTGTCACTGAGAAGGAATATATGGGATCTTTTAGGATTATGTTAGGGCTATTTTTATTGATCTGGTAATGTTTATAAAGTTTGTGTTATAAAACTGTACATTTATTGTTTATGGTTTATTCCACAATAAAAAGTATTAAAATAACTATGACAAAAAGAAATACTAGACTATGGGCGCCTGGGATGGTTCAGTAGGTTAAGTGTCTGCCTTTGGCTCAGGTCATGATCCCTGAGTTCCAGGACTGAGCCCGGCATCAAGCTCCCTGCTCAGTAGGGAGTCTCTGTTCTCCCTCTGGCTTCATCCTGCTTGTTCTCTCTCACGCGCTCTATAAATAAATAGTCTTAAAAAAATTAGTAGACTACTGTATTGAAAGACACAAGTCATTTCCAGAATAGTTTCCATCTTCTGCTTCTGAGGTGTTATCTGTATTTTTTAATTCTTGGTCTTTGCATCCTCTTATTGTAAACTAAATTGTTAGTTCACTTTGGCCGTTTTCCACTTTGGAATCAATGAGTGATAGGAAACCCCATGTGGTCTTTGAGCAAAAGAGTAGATGCTGAAAATGGTGTTTTAGGAAAATTAATCTAACAGCTGAAAGCAGTTTAATAATTATTAGGAAAATCAGTTTAATAGCTGTTTATGGATTAGAATGGAAATACCCCCAAACAGAGCCCAATCCACTGTGAGGTGCTAAAGTCTTTTTTAGATTTTATTTTTAAGTAATCTCCACACCCAACGTGGGGCTGGAACTTGCAACACTGAGATCAAGAGTCGCACATTCCTCCAACTGAGCCAATTGGGCGTAGGAGTCTTTTTTTTTTTTTTTTAAAGGGGAGACTAACAATATTTGGTAAGCAGATTGGCAAAGTAAAGAGACTTTGACTTTTAGACATTGAAAAAAGATTAGTAAAATTCCCTTTGATGTCAAAACTACAAGAATGTGATCCGTATTTTACTTTTGGCCATGATAGAAACAAAGGGACTGGGGCACCTGATGGGCTCAGTTGGTAGAATGTGCAACTGTTGATCTCAGGTTTGTAAGTTCAAGTCCCATGTTGGGTGTACAGCTCACTTAAAGATAAGATCTTCAAAAGAAAAAAGAACCACCAGATTTATTCTTGCATCTTAAGTAGAAGACTAAACAAAAGGAATGAAAGTAGTTTTCAGATATTAAACAATAGGCAATGAGAGAAGAGAAACAAATGAAGTGTCCTAGCTTGCTGCCTGGAGTGAGTTTCCAGGCCATATGATAGGGAAGTGAAACCTAAACAGAGCCTCAAAAGTCTCACCAAGTTGAATGGTCAAGAGTTCAGAGTGTAGGTAGGACAAGATGGTTAGAATTTGAAAGGCAGAGTACCCAAGAAGTAGTAGCTGCATGGAGAAGAAGCTCCAGAAGTCCACACTAGGGCTGAGTATTCATCTGGGCATATTTATGTTTGAGACTAGAAGAAAAGGATGATTGAAAGGCAGAGGTGGAACAATTCCCAGAACTTACAAAGGGCCAGGAATAGTTTGTGTTTCCACCAAGCTGAATCAGAAGACCTTCTACCATTTAGAGCATTAACTACAGTCCTTAGAAGTATATTGCCTATGTAGTGGGGTCAAACAAGTCCTTGGCAAAATGCTTATTTGGACCTACCTTAACAGAGCTTTAAAATAAGCCTTAAAAGGGGGGTTAAAATGATTTCAAGTAACTTATACTGTATCCTAGAAAATAACTCTGAAATATTAAAACCAAAAAATCCAGCACCCAACAACGTAAATGATGTTTGGCACCCACCAAAAAATGACCAGGTATGAAAATATATCCAATAACCATCAGAAAAGTCAGTCAATACAAGCAGACCCTGAAATGACCCAGATAATAGAAATAGTAGACAAAGGCATTAAAATATACCCCATGTGTTCAAGAAAATAGAGTAAAGCATGAATGTAATCAAGAAAGTGGAAGATAAAAGGACAAACTAAATTGAACTTCTTGATGAAAAAATACAATTATAAATAAAAACACTGGATGGGATTAATAGCAGATTAGGTACTACAAAAGAAAAGATTAATGAGTTTGAAGGTGTAGCAGTAGAAACAATATCATGCAAGTATATTCCTGTTCCACTCTATTTTGATTTCCTCTGTTAGCATCTTCATAGGAAGAACATGTTCTTTTCTGAAATACACACTGAGGAGGATTCAGGGAATATCAACCAGTGATTTTTGACAAAAGCTTTAATTCCCTGCAGTATTAATAACTGTTGCTGATTTTATAGGAATTGGAATGAGGATGATACTCACAAGAAGGGTTCCTGGCACTGAGTAACATTTATGACTCTTGGGCTTAGGGTTTCATTGGTAGGAAATGAACCACATTATATGGCCTTATAGTTGATTGTCACCCATTAAAAATTCCATAAAGACAGATGTTTGAAAATTTTGTTATTTCTTTGTAAAGCACTGTGCAGAAAGGGCTCATTTTTATGATTATCATTATGCTATTAGATGTGCAAAAGTGTTAGTTTCTAGTTGTTAATTCCAAAGCCTTTTGAAAATATAACAAGGTAGCTGGTTTTTAGGACTCAGCGTACATACCTTATTTCTCTGATACTATTTCTAATGTTATATGGAATATATACTTTAAATGACTTTAATTGAAATTCTGTTTCCAGAATTTTACATTCCCCCCCCTCCCCCAGGATTTTGCATTTCTTAACTTTAGAGACACCACAGGGCAGTAGTTCTCAAACTTTTTGGTCTGGGGATCTCTTTATATTCTTAAAATTGAAGACCCCAGGGGCGCCTGGGTGGCTCGGTTGGTTGAGCGACTGCCTTCGGCTCAGGTCATGATCCTGGAGTCCCGGGATCGAGTCCCATATCGGACTCCCGGCTCTGCGGGAAGTCTGCTTCTCCCTCTGACCTTCTCCCCTCTCATTCTCAGTCTCTCTCTCTCTCTAATAAATAAATAAAAAATCTTTAAAAAAAAAAAAATTGAAGACCCCAAAGAGCTTTTATTATATTTTCTTTTTTTTTTTTAACATTTTCTATAATAGAAATTAAAACTAAGAAATGTAAAAAAGATTTATTAATTCATTTAATAAACCCATTAGATGTTACCATTAGTAGTATTTTTAAATGAAAAATAACTTTTTTCTAAAATGAAAATTAGTTAGAAGAGTGAAATTGTTTTGACATGTTTGCCCTAATAGTAGATAGCTTGATTCTTGTATTTGCTTGGGCATTCACTCTGTTGCAAAATGCTCCTTGGATTGAGAGTATATGAAGAAAGGCAACCCTCAGAGATAGGTAGTTGGAAAAGTGAACACTATTTTGACAGCCTTTTCAAATAATTGTGGATATTCTTTTGATAGCATACCAAAACTCAAAAGGAGAAAGCTTATTACATTTATGTGCAATGTGGAATCTAAAATCCTATCAATGACTGTAAAATCTATGTTAAAATTTATTGGTTTATCTTAAACTTTTCAGTAGATCTTCTACTCATACATGTTCTTTTTTAACATAAGCTTTGGTCATTTGGAAAATAGTGGTTCACCGAGTTATGTAAATCTTTTAAAGTTGGTATATTTTGTCATAAAATAGCAAAAAATCAGATTCAAAATATCACCAACAGAAATTCTTTTTAAGTATTGGGAAGTTTATACTTAGGTTCAAGCTCACAAAGCTGTTTCTTTTGGAAGACTGAATTTTATGACTGACAACACGTCAATTGTTTTCCTTGAAGTGACATATTTATTTTTGAGAAAATGTTGGCCAAGTAGCCAAGTCACAATAACTATAGTTTGTCAGTCCATTCAAGTAAAACTTTGTTCAATGAAAAATGGCTCAGATCACATTTTAAACAGTTGTCACAAATGTTTTGCCTCAGCATATTGTATTTTGATAAGCAGCAAAAGTGTTTTATATGAATTTCACCTTTTGCACATAATGTTAAAAAGATGTGCATTAAAGGGTTGAGGTCTAATAAAATTATTTTTACTGCTTTAAGGACATTCTTAAGTGAAACTGGCTTTTAAAAAAAATGCTGGTGCATGGCTGTATGTAACACAGTGCATTGATTCTTTCTGAGACATAAGCAGTTTTGCCCACCATAACTTTTGCAGTATCAGTGTAAATGTCAACACAGTGAAAAAAGCAAACTTCTTTTATTATGAAATAGTTTGACCTCAGTCATCCTTTGAAAAAGTCTTGGGGATCCTGAGGGATCTGCAGAATACATTTTGAGAATGGAACCCTTGGAGCATTATAACACTAAAATTGAGAAGCTCTAGTAACAACATTGTATTTAAAATAAGTTACATGATTCTATCTGCCTCTTTATCAAGTAATGCCGTGTGGGAAAAAAGTTGTAACTGTGTTCTTTAAAAATACCTCAGATATATTTATTTAGTAGTCCCATAGCACTTTTAATACCTGTCAGATTTAAACTCTATTTAATTTTCCAGTCTTTAAAATTATTTATTATTATTGGGGCACACTTCCTTTCCCCATGCCCCCCCCCATGTGATCACTCATGCGTTCTTTCTCTCAAATAAAATCTTTTAAAAATATTTTATTATTGCTATTTTCAAATTATTTTTTCTCTGTATTTACATTTTGATAAGATTTAAATTATCATAATCTTGAGTATGAAAAAATTAACTGTGATAAATAATTTTAATACTCTTTTAAAAAAATCACTTCAGGCAGGCATTCCAGACCCTCCAAATATGTCCGAAGAACTAATCCAATTGAAAGCCAAGGAGCGACACTTTTTGGAGCAATTACTAGATGGGAAAAAATTAGAAAATTACAAAATACCTGTACCAATCAATGCTGAACTCAGAAAATATCAGCAGGTAAAGTTTTATTCTTATCTTATAGATAGTGATTATTCCTTTCAATGTACTTTGAAGAGTTTTTAAAATTGACTTAGTAAGAGCTTGTGTTTAGTGTCTTATACTCATTTATTTCTCTTTTGCCTATAAAAATATTTTTGGTTTGGGGCTCCTGGGTGGCTCAGTTGGTTGAGCAGCTGCCTTCGGCTCAGGTCATGATCCTTGAGTTCCGGGATCGAGTCCCACATTGGGCTCCCAGCTCCACGGGGGATCTGCTGCTTCCTCTAACCTTCTCTCCTCTCATGTTCTCTCTCACATTCTCTCTCAAATAAATAAATAAAATCTTTAAAAAATATATATTTTTGGTTTGTACATGCATGTTTTACAAGAAAAAAATTTTTATGATCTGTTCATATTTCTAATTTTCTTCTTTCTCCCAACTTTCAGGATGGTGTGAACTGGTTAGCATTTCTTAATAAGTATAAACTTCATGGAATTCTATGTGATGACATGGGTTTAGGAAAAACTTTACAGTCCATCTGCATTCTAGCAGGAGATCATTGTCATAGGTAATTTAAAATATTTTTTTTTTTTTTTAAAAAAGAGCTTTCACGGGCGCCTGGGTGGCTCAGTGGGTTAAAGCTTCTGTCTTCTGCTCAGGTCATGGTCTCAGGGTCCTGGGATCGAACCCGCATCGGGCAGGGAGCCTGCTTCCTCCTCTCTCTGCCTGCCTCTCTGCCTACTTGTGATCTCTCTGTCAAATAAATAAATAAAATCTTACAAAAAAAAAGCTTTCAGATGCTAAGAAATGTAAACAAGCCAGTTAATTCTTTGTGTTTTATTTATTTGTTTGTTTGTTTATGTTTTATTGTAAAGGGCCCAAGAATATGCAAGATCAAAACTGGCAGAATGTATGCCACTTCCTTCCTTGGTGGTTTGTCCGCCAACATTAACAGGTCACTGGGTGGATGAAGTAGGTAAATTTTGCTCCAAAGAATATCTCAATCCATTACACTATACTGGACCTCCTACTGAAAGAATAAGGTAAGAACTAGACAACAAAAAAAAATGTTTAATATTTTGCTTTAAGAACTTTAGGATAAATTTATTTTAAAAATTCTAGTTTTTTTGGTTGTCAAAAACTGTCTTATTTAAGAAAGATGAATATACATTATAAAGATAAAATCAGTGACACTCATCAAAGTTTAAGCACTTCAGTCATTGTTAACAGTCAGTCGGGTTTTGTAAGTATTTGGCCTAGGAACTAAAGCCATTCTCTCTGCCCTTCTTGGGAGTCTTGTGGTCATAGCATATCTTTCTCTAAGAGCTCCCTAATCCCCAAAATGTTTTTGCTTCATAGTGACTGCCCTGGCTGCCCTGATACCATAGCATTGCTAGAGTTCTATTAGCTTTACCCTTTCTCTCCTAAACTAGTACATTCTTTATGTTCCTAAATACAAATTTTGAAGAAATTCTGCTCTTCAGAGCAGATTGATTTCAGTTCATCTTTTAAAGCATGGAGAGTCATAGGTTGCTGATTAGTCCATAGATTTGCTGCCTCTCTGTATCTGTAATAGCTAACATATGTTGAGCATTTATTAGCCTGGCATTATTCTTAGTAGTTTCACATTTATGTAAAATTGTGTATTATGTATTTGCACAATCACCATATGAGGTATGGTTATTATTTTTGTTCCCAGTTTGCAGATAAAAAGTCTAAGACATGGGGCCTGGGTCCAAGGTCTTACAGCTAATTAAATGGGCAGAGTGAGGATTTGAACGCAGGCAAGTCAACAGCTTGCACTTTTAAAAGAATTTACTGTAGTGTCTGTCAGAATTTATTAAAAGTATGGAAACTCAAACTAGCTTAAGCAAACAAGAAATTCATTAATTAACTAAACTGAGGATTTCAGGGGTGATTTCTTACTTGAGGCACATCTAGATTGCTCTCATTTGTTCTTCCTCCCCATTCATAGCTTGTTTTATTGGTCTCTGCAGTTAGTGGATAAGATGACCATAGATAGGGGTGCCTGGGTGGCTCAGTAGGTTGAGCATCTGACTCTTGATATCAGCTCACGTCTTGATCTTCAGGTCATGAATTCAAGCCCTGTGTTGGGCTCCATGCTAGGCATGGAGCCTACTTAAAAAAAAAAAAAAATGACCATAGACATATCTTAGACCCACATTCTCCTAGCTTGGCAGCTGTAGTAAACAGAGATCTTCTCCCTCCCATCATGATTATGGATCATGATGGATCACTGGAAATGACTGGTCTTTGAGTCATGCTCCCCAATCAGTCTTTGTGGTCAGGGGATAAAATATTGTGAATGGCTCAACCTGATTCAGTGCTTTATCTCTCTGGTGATTATGGGGACATGTGGCTCTCCATCATCCCCCAGCACAACACAAAGTTTGGAAGGAATAGTGCCTTTAAGGAAGAGGTGTTAGCAAATAAAAGTGTCCACCACGGTTTGAATCAGGTACCCATCTCTTTTTTAGTCAGATAGAGTTAGGCTAACAAGACCAAGTCAAAAGAATGGTCTTCAAGTAGCAGGGTCATGGATGTAGAGTAAGCAGAAAGGAATGTTGAGCTTAGTAGGCATATTGAAAACACTTTGTAAGATGGTAGCAGTAACATCCCCTTTGAAATTATGTTATGGACTTTGCAGGTTCCTTGCTTCCTACTCTTACTTCTTTTTAAATACAGGTTACAGCATCAAGTAAAAAGGCACAATCTGATAGTGGCTTCATATGATGTTGTGAGGAATGATATAGATTTCTTTAGGTAAGAATTAAAATTTTTTTCTTTAGAAAAACAGTATCAAGGGCGCCTGGGTGGCTCAGTTGTTGGGCAACTGCCTTCGGCTCAGGTCATGATCCTGGAGTCCCTGGATCGAGTCCCGCATCGGGCTCCCTCTTCAGCGGGGAGTCTGCTTCTCCATCTGACCTCTCCCTCTCATGCTTCCTCTCTCATTCTCTCTCTCTCAAGTAAATAAATAGAAAAAAAAAAAAAGAAAAACAGTATCAAATTTGAAGAAAGTTAATATTTTCCTGCCTGAAAGGCTCTTCATATAGTGCTTGCAATATACTAAAAGATGCTAATTTTTTTTTGCTTATTCTCCCTTAGAAATATTAAATTTAACTACTGTATTCTTGATGAAGGCCATGTCATCAAAAATGGAAAAACAAAACTGTCAAAAGCAGTAAAACAACTGACTGCTAATTATAGGATTATTCTTTCTGGAACACCAATCCAGGTAGTTATTTATTGTTCTATCTGTATATATTTGCCATGTGGAAAGAAGGCTTGATTTGCCATTTGGCAGTGAATTAAAGAAGTATTTTTCTTCTCTCTCTTTTTTTTTTAAAGTTTATAGGAATGAAAAATTCCAGTAATTAATTGTATTTTGTAATCGTTCATTTGGTTGGTAACAGTATCTAAGCAAACTGGGTTTTAAAAGCAATGAGAAGGGACGCCTGGGTGGTACAGTTGGTTAAGTATCTGATTCCTGGTGTCAGCTCAGGTCACGATCTCAGGGTCATGATACTTGTGCTCTCTCTCAAATCTCTTTTTTTTTTTTCCCTTAAATCTTTTAAAGATTTTATTTATTTGAGGGGCGCCTGGGTGGCTCAGTCCTTAAGTGTCTGCCTTCCGCTCAGGTCATGATGCCAGGGTCCTGGGATTGAGCCCCACATTGGGCTCCTGCTCTTGCTTGGTGTGAAGCCTACTTCTCCCTCTCCCCTTCCCCTTCTTGTCCCCCCGCTCCGACTCTCTCTCTGTTAAATAAAACCTTAAAGAAAAGATTTTCTTATTAGAGCACAAGCAGGAGGAGGGGCAGAAGCAGACACCCCACTGAACAGGGAATCTCACGTGGGGCTCAGTCCCAGGACCCCAAGATCATGGCCTGAGCCAAAGACAGACGCTTAACCGACTGAGCTACCCAGGTGCCTTGAAATCTTCTGATACTTTTGAGAGTCTATTATCTTTTGGAGGAATTGGTTGCAAATGTTCACACCTAGCTTAGACAGCCAACTCTAATATGAAGATACCCCTCATCATTCTCCAAAGAGTGGAAGGGTGAACACCCACTGACCTCTAAGATTCCTTCTGATTCTAAAAAAAATTGACAGTTCTTTATTTACATTTTCTTGGACTGGTTATTGTGTTAGGGTTTTGTTCATTTAGTGAATGCTTTTTGTTCATAATATTACTTTCATAAAAAGCTTGTTTTTTTGTTTGCCTACAAGACCTCTTTCTTTATCCCTTCCCTACCTGAACATTTTAGCTCTGAAGCTATAAGGGTTTCTGCACTGAAGACCCATGATAGCCCAGAGTTAGGAGGCAAAGCCTAAGTGAGATTAAAAGGGTGTCCATATGGGAGGGCAGCCCACCATGGGAAACCAGAGCCTCAGCAGGATGAAGAGGGCGTCGGAAGGGGATAAGGGGATAGGATGGTATCTTAGGATTCACACATATTGGGAATGCATCTAAAATGAAAAAGTGCTGATTTTTTTTTCTTTATTCCTTTTTTTAAAATGAAACTTCAGAATTGGAAAGAACCTATGCCTGTTTGTCATGACCCTTGAATACTGGATAGACTTGACCTATAATGAAACTCTTCTAGGTTTTTCTTAAGTAGTGATGTCAGCCAAGTTCTTTAAATCTTGCTGATTTAAGAATCAGAAACAGTCATAGTACTTGATAAATGCCACCAGTAGGATTTAAACACCATTGACCAAGGCTTATTCTGGTGGAAGAGACTTGAAAATTCCACCCAATAGAATATTTTCACCAAGGATACTGATGTGAATTTTACACATTAAAATACAGACTTAACACAATGTATGTAAAAATGTGATTGATTACCCCTCATGTATGTCATCATAATGGGCTTTCATTAATATTCCATTTTTCAAGTATAAGGAAATAATCCCAGTACAGAAGATAACTGATGTTCCATTCTTATATTCAGAACAACGTTTTGGAGCTGTGGTCATTATTTGATTTCCTCATGCCAGGATTTTTGGGGACTGAACGCCAGTTTGCTGCTCGATATGGTAAACCTATATTAGCAAGTAGGGATGCTCGAAGCTCTAGTCGAGAGCAAGAAGCAGGTATGAAAAAGATATAATTCTACACCATGCAAGTGCCTATACCTTATTCATAACTTTTTTGAAGCCATTTTCTCTTACTGTTAACAGGCGTTCTTGCAATGGATGCACTGCACCGCCAAGTCCTGCCTTTTCTTTTGAGAAGAATGAAAGAAGATGTTTTGCAGGATCTTCCACCCAAAATTATTCAAGACTACTACTGTACTCTTAGTCCTCTCCAGGTTAGAAATCTGGTGATTGTGGTTGTTGGTGGTATGTTTATTAGGAGAATGCTTTGAATAAGCCATGCAGGTATTGAATAAAGGGGATTAGACTTTGGTTTTATCACTCAAGTCTAGCTTCTACTTTCATAGACTTTAGGGATATTCTGTTCCCAACATGTAAAGATAGGACCTGAATGAATCTGTTTTGACATGTGGGTATACATTTGAATATATGCATTTTGAATATGGCATTAAAATAAAAGCCAGTATCATAGTTGCTTTTTTTAAAAAAAAAAAAAAAAGATTTTATTTATTTATTTGACAGAGAGAGATCACAAGTAGACAGAGAGGCAGGCAGAGAGAGAGGGGGAAGCAGGCTCCCCGCCAAGCAGAGAGCCCGATGCGGGGCCCGATCCCAGGACTCCGAGATCATGACCTGAGCTGACGGCAGAGGCTTAACCCACTGAGCCACCCAGGAGCCCCCATAGTTGCTTTCTTATATGTTGAAGTAATTGGAAAAGTTGCAAGGTTAAACCGATAAACGGGCCAGTGTTTACAAGGGCCAAAAAATCTACCTGTAATGTAATTATAGGTATTATCAGTCCCTGTTTTTGCAAATAAGGAAAGGGAAGCTCAGAAACGTTAAGTAACTTGCTCAAGGTTATATAGCTAATAAATATCAGGGCTGAGTTTCAAACCTAGGAAGTGGGACCACATATCTCTATAAAAATACTATTGCATTGCCAGTAAATTTTTGAAATAAGATTTGGCTTTTGTACAGTTCTGATTTTGTACAGAGACCATTATCAAAGGAATTTATTTCTTTTCAAAGGAATTTTTTGTATGCCTTTCCTTGTGTAGTATTTTGTGAGCGGAAACTATCCCTTGTCTTAGTAAGACATGGCCTAGAGTCAAAATTTTCTGTTTAACTTTAGGTTCTAGGTTAGTATGCATCCATTCATCCATTTCAGTATTTTGCGTTGATTTATTATGGTAAAATGAATAAAAGATAAACAGGCACACCCAGAAATTTACTTTCTTTCCTATCAGTGTGACTTGAGTTTAGAGCTTAGCAGGACACTAATCTAGGTGCTGAGATTTCTATGATCATTTATATTATCTACCTTATTTGTCTGGGCCTCCATTCCTCATTTGTAAGAATTGTATTGGTTCTTGAAAGGAATATTTTAGGAGCAATGAGATGAAGACTTTTTGAAGTACAATAAAGAAAAGGTGCCATATGAAAAAAATCCATGGTAGGGGCCACTTGGCTGGCTCATTCAGTAGAGCATGCAACTATTCTTGATCTCAGGGTTGTGCCCCACATTGGGTGTAGAGATGACTTAAAAATAAAATCTTAAAAAAAAAAATCCATGGTATGTATGATGGTGGTATAAAACACATTTAAGTAGCCTGAAGAAGAGGAGTTGGGAGGGAAGTGACATTTAGCTTTATTTAGCATTGGGTTTTTATAGTCTGACTTCTGTTTTGGCACTGTAGATTTTCTTCCCGTTTATATTTTTTTTAGCATGTACAAGGCAGGAACCTAGACCCTAAGGTAATGCTTCAATGTTCATGAGTTCTCCTTTTAGGTAGCACTAGTATTCTCTCCTTTTTACCTTTTTTTGTTTGTTTGTTTTATTTCAAAAGTAATCTCTGCACCCCACCTAGGCCTTGAACTTACAATCCTGAGATCAAGAGTCACATGTTTGACTAACTGAGCCAGCCAGGCACCCTAGCAATAGTAGTATTTTATTTTAGGATTTTTATTTATTTGAGAGAGAGCATGAGAAGTGGAGGGTCAGAGGGAGAAGCAGACTCCCTGCTGAGCAGGGAGCCCAATGAATAGTAGTATTTTAAAACTTGGGAATGTACTTACAGGGTACCACATAAATTAGAGAAGATTTTCTCACTTGTAAGGAAGCAGGTTCTCTTTTATTTGAATGTATTTCTCTTTCTCAACAGTGGAAATATTGAGTCTAGGACTATTAGACTAGTTTTTAATATTTTAACAGCCAAGCTTAAAGTGTTATACTTGTTTTCTAAATGTAATTTTAAAGGAATTTACCAAGATGCAGTAGGTAATTTGTAATCAGGCGTAAAGCATAGATATCATACTTTCTTTAATGAGGGCTGGTCTAAATCACTGTTCTTATTGGCATTTGCCAGCTATGTTTTAAACAATTGAAAATAAATATACTTACTGCTTTCGGGGGGCACAATTTTATAGGTTCAGCTCTATGAGGATTTTGCTAAGTCTCGTGCCAAGTGTGATGTTGATGAAACAGTTTCTTCAGCTGCACTTTCCGAAGAAACTGAAAAACCAAAGCTTAAAGCTACAGGCCACGTATTCCAGGTATAGATTATAGTCTTCTTTTTAATTCTTGAGGAATCATGTTCTTTAGTACAGCAGTTTTTACATGGAATACTGAAGTACAGGTTTATGTAAATTTTTTTAATACTGAGTATACATTCTTGAAAATAAAAGTACTAATTTATTTTCATAATTATAATTAGAAATTAATTTAACATTAAAATTACACAAAATGTCAGAACTGGAGGAGATTATGCTAAGTGAAGTAAGTCGACCAGAGAAAGTCAATTATAATATGGTTTCACTTATTTGTGAAACATAAGAAATAGTATAGAGGACATTAGGAGAAGGAAGGGGAAAATGAAGGGGGGGGGTGGAATAGAGGATAAGAGGAACCATGAGAGATTATGGACTCTGGGAAACAACTGAGGGTTTTAGAGGGGAGGGGTGTGAGGGGATGGGTTAGCCTGGTGATGGGTATTAAGGAGGGCATGTATTGCATGGAGCAGTGGGTGTTATAGACAAACAGTGAGTCAGGGAACATTACATCAAAAACTAACAATGCACTGCATAGTGACTAACAAAAAAATAAAATTATACAAAATGCAATATATTTTTGTATATTACATGAAAAGAAGAGTTTGAGAGAATCTTTTGCTTTACATTAAAAAAAGTTGGAATGCCTGCTATATGGCAGTAATTTCAGGAGTTAATTAAAGCATTGGAAAAAACAAACTCCTTCCTTTGTAGCGTTGAAAAAGGAGCAAGTACAGTACATATTATGTAAGAGAAAATTAAGCAGAATATGGGGTTATACAGTATAGGAGTTGTGGTTTTTAGTAGAGGGATCAGGAATGGCCTCACTGAGAAGGTGACATATAAGCAGAGATCTGGAGGATTGAGGCATGCAGATTTGTGGGAAGGGAAGTGATTCCAGGCAAGGATTCCAAAAATACAGACGTCTTGAGACATGTATGCCTCATGTGCTCAGGGGAATAGCAAATGAAAAAGAGAAAGTGTCAATTCAGTCTTTCTGTCCCTTTTGAAATAGTCCACCATAGAAAACCTCCCCAAAGCCCTTTGCTACCAATAACTTAAGTACTATAACGTTTTTAAAGATAAAAGAGGGGAAAAGTTAGTTGTGAAGGCTAATACCTCTCCTACAGTTTCTGTCAGTGTCCAGCAATCTCTTGAGCCTTGTCAGTGGAGCTTTCTAATACAAATCTCAAGACCCAAATACTAAGCCAAGTAAAAGGCAAGAGAAAGAATGTAGCTGAATTAGAGAAAAGAAAGGAGGACCGTATAGGGTTCTGATTCTTAACCACTTGAAATAACCACCTCGTTCCACCTTCCCCTCTCCCTGAGTTGCTGAATTAGAATAATGTATAGGGGAGAGATTTACAGATTTATAAGGTCCTCAAGAAATTTTTATACCCACTGAAGTTTGAGAAACCCTTAGGAATTCTTTAGGAAATGTTGCCTTACTCCAAAGGCATCTGTAAACATTATCAGGCACTTTGAGTGGGAAAGAGGTCTTTCTGCCATGAGCAGCTCATTATCTAGTGAGGGAGACAGATGTAACCTGTAAAGTTTATACAAGCTATAAAGGCTCTCATATACTGCACAAGAAACACTGATGAAGGCATTCCAGATGAGATATTTGAACTGGTTCCTGAAGAATGAGTAGGAGTAGCAAGAATAGGGAAAAGGGCATTCTATGGATGGAATAGAATAGGAAAGGATACTGAGATATGACATTTGTGGCACATATGGACTTGTATATATATTTTTCCCCCTTAAAGGCATTACAGTACTTACGTAAACTGTGCAACCATCCAGCATTAGTCTTAACACCTCAACATCCAGAGTTCAGGAGTACTACTGAAAAACTGGCAGTTCAGAATTCTTCTCTTCATGATATTCAACATGCCCCTAAACTCTCAGCTTTGAAACAGGTAAGTAGGTCTCATGAGTATTAGATGTGTTTTACATATTCTTGGTGTGTAACACCTGGTAAATTTGCTTTTCCAAAGGATTACTGATGTGTTTACCATGTCTTTTATTTTTTAATTTGTTCCATTTTTGGCTTAGTTTTTTAAAAAACTGTGGTAAATATATATAGTATAAGATATGCCATTTTAACCATGTTTAAGTGTACAATTCTGTGTCATTAATTACATTCACAATGTTGGGCAGCTATCGCCATTTCTTTTCCAAAATTTTGCTATCACCTAAACAGAAACTCTGTACACATTAAGCAATAACAACTTGCTATCCTCCTTTCCTCCAACCCCTGGTACCCTCTAGTCCACTTGATACCTATATGAATTTACCTGCTCTTTAAATATATCATGTAAGTGGAATTGTTCAATATTTGTGCTTTTGTGACTGGCTTATTTCACTTCGTTTTTCAGGGTTCATATATGTTTGTAGCATGTATCAGAACTTCATTTTTATGGCTGAATAACATTCCATTGTTATTATGTATACATCACATTTTATCTAGTCACGTGTTGATGGACACTTGGGTTGTTTCCACCTTTTGGCTATTGTGAATGATACTGCAATGAACATGGGCTAATAAGTATCTGTTTAAACAGCCCCTCTTTTCAGTTCTTTTGGATGTGTAGACCTAGGAGTGGAATTGCTGGAGCACATAGAAATTCTATGTCTAACTTTTTCAGGGCCTCTCAGATTTTAACACGGTGATTATACTATTTACATTCCTATCAGCAAATATGTTAATGGTTCCAATTTCTCCACATCCTAGCCAACACCTTTTTTTTTTTAATTGTAGCCATCCCAGAAGGTATGAAGTGCTATCTCATTGTTGAAAATGCCTTTTAAGTTCTTGAACCATTTTAAAACTGTATAGTCTGTCTTTGGTTGAGTTTTAAGAGTTCTTTTATGTTCTAGATATTAAGCCCTTATCAGATACATGATTTTGCAAATATTTTCTCCCATTCTGTAGATTATCCTTTCACTTTCTTCAATAATGTCTCCATGGTTTCTGATGAGAAATCTAATATTGACCTTATTGAGATCCCTTTTACATGACTAATTCACCTTTCTCTTGCTGCTTTCAGGACTCTCTTTGAATGGTTTAATTATAATGTGTGTCAGTGTAGATCTCTGAGTTTTATCAGGAGTTACCTACCCTGCCAGTTTGCTCTGTTGCTCTCTTGGTATATAACTTTCAGAAACAGAATTTTTGAAAATTTTTGAAGATTTCAAAAGGTTAAACTTTTTTAAAGGACCAATTTCAAGCACCAAAATGTTAAGGCTAATACATTTAGTTCTAAGTTGTCTTAAAAAGAGCTTACTATAAAATCTGGACTTCAGTAATTGTTTTTGCTTTCTGTAGTTATTCTGGCCTAAATTTCATTGAAAATAATGAGAGATTTTTTATTTCACATGGGTTAATATAGAAAATGTTATATAATGACATATGACATCCAGGCATGTATCTTTATATTTTTAAATATCAAAGAATGGATTTTGGGGGTGCCTGGGTGGCTCATTGGGTTGAGCCACTGCCTTCTCTGCTTGGCAGGGAGCCTGCTTCCTCCTCTCCCTCTGCCTACTTGTGATCTCTCTGTGTCCAAATAAATAAAATCTTATTTTAAAAAATAGATTTTACCATAAAATAGAATGACTATTGCCTTTAGATTATATATGGAATAGCTTTCTTATTTGACCAAACTAATTTTGTAAATGTTCACAATTTTCTTAACATAGCTGATACCTTTTTTTTTTTTAAGATTTTATTTATTTGAGAGAGAAAATACGAGTAGGGAGGAGGGACAGGAGGAGTGGGAGAAGCAGACTGCCCACTGAGTAGGGACCCCAACGTGGGATTCGATCCCAGGACCCTGGGATCATGGCCTGAGCTGAAGGCAGATGCTTAACTGACTGAGCCACCCAGGTGCCCACCATAGCTGATATATTAAAGCTGTAAGATATACTTAGTCAAGGGCGCCTGGGTGGCTCAGTTGGTTAAGCAACTGCCTTCGGCTCAGGTCATGATCCCGGAGTCCCGGGATCGAGTCCCATATCGGGCTCCCGGCTCTGCGGGAAGTCTGCTTCTCCCTCTGACCTTCTCCCCTCTCATTCTCAGTCTCTCGCTCTCTAATAAATAAATAAAAATCTTTAAAAAAAAAAAAAGATATACTTAGTCAAGGAATCAGCTAATTAGATTTCTAAAAAACGTTGAATTTCATCTACAATTTAATTATAGGGTTTAAAATATTTTGTTTATCTTTTTCCACATTACTTTTTTCCCCCTGCAGATATTACTTAAACTGATCTCTCATTTTAGAATGCTTCTTACTACGATTCTGAAGTGTCTGGAATTAAGATGCTTAGGAACTCTGCAGCTTAGGCCCAGATTATTTCTGGCTCTACTTAGGGAGGGCTTTTCTAGAACCTGTCTTTTCCATTTTCCCAGTTCTTTTCAGCCATTTAGTGCAAAGGTTCTGTCTTAGGGGATAGAGAACTAGCTTGCTTTCTTGTTTGCTTTTATCTAAAATATGTCTATTCTCTGAATTAGGGGAGAAGTCTTATTTGCTTTTTAAAAATCTGGCACTAGAAATATAGAAACACGTTTATAAGCAAATAATAGGGCCAGAATTTTAAATTTTAAAAATTTTTAAAATTTCTGGAAATTTAAAAATTTTCTGGATACTGGAATGATGAACTGAAACTATAGGTGGAAATTAATGGACATAAGCAAAGTTAGTTTTAAAAACTTACAGATTCTGTCAGACTTGGCAAACATACATATAGTGTAAAGTTGCATTTGATTTGATGGCAGGTTCACTATAAACTGTTGTATGAATTAGTTACTGGTAAATAAAGCTCATATGATCTTGGGTGGGATTAATAATAATATAATGGCCAAAATGAGGGCATCATAGTTTCACTGTCTTTTATACCTAGCACACCAAATTTTGAGTATCATTTATAGTTCTGGGCACTCTAAGCGGAAGATCAAAAGAATCTGGAAACCATCTTATATGAGGAATAGTTTGAAAAACCTGGGTTAATTTAGCCTATGCTGAAGTTAGGGCAAGAATAAATTGCTCTCTAGGGAGGCAGCTGGCCTCCCATACACCCATATCATACCTTGGTAACCAGAGTCTAGTAATCAGCTTTTTAAGGCTGCAAACTAGCTTTTGCCAGAATACTTGGATTTCCTCAAGTCTCTCACAGCAAGCTCAGGTTATAAGAGATTATTGGGAAAACCAGAAAGTCGGTTCTGCTGCCAGACAAGAATATTTATGTTAAATGACATGTCCATATAGCCAGTAGGATAGCTACACTGGAAGAAGATATCAGGAAGATTGTATGGTAAGTATGGACTTGAGGAAGTCTTGGATGGATGTTCTTATTATGACTGGTTAGCTGTAGGGTTTGATATTGTTGCCTAAAGGATTAAGATAATTGAATGTGCATGATACAGACATTCTGATAAATTCTTACTCTTTAGAACTCCTCTTTTATATAAAGAAGCCATGTAGAATGTCCCACTGATATGTCCTTCTTTATACTGGATACCACTCACTTATACTCTGCTAAAATACCCCAGATTTTTACAAAGATTGTAATCTGCACATTTAGGGGCAAGGGATATAAATAATTACATTTATCAGCTTTCTTTATTCCACCTGCGGGAGTTCCTTGGTGTAGTATACCCTGTATGTACTTGATATCAAGGAGGGGGGAAAGCCTAGGGCAAAAATTTACAATTTAAGAACTACTAAGGTAGAAGAGAGAGAACATTTCTTTTTCTCCCAGCATCAAATTATGACAACACATGTGAAGTGTTATCTACCAAGTGAGCTCATTAGAGACTCAATGCCCAAAGTTTTTATTGGGTCTGATCATGTAGATTCCCTCTGCCTAGTATATACGAAAATTCTAGACTCCCAGAAAGCAAACAAGTCTCAGCATAATTATATTGTTTACACAACAGTTTAAGCACAGTAGGCGACCCTTATCAGGTAGGAAACAATGGAAAGACTCAAAACCCAAGTTTCAAGACTTGTTTCAGCCAAGGACAGACCTTGCAAGCTGGACTTTCTAAGAAAAGCATTTCAGGTCTGCTATGTTAACTTTTTTGTGCACAGTAAGAGTTTTACACTGAATTTGGAGTTTACCTGGATGTCCTTTGGTTTTCTAAGTAACTTTTATGAGTAGAAAGGAGAAAGCCTCCTGCATTGAGGTCTTACATTTTGGGCAGAATTCACTATCTTAAGGTCCTAGGAATGAAGAAGATTAATACTGGGTACTTTAGTTTCCCAAACAGATATAAACAGAATTTTCTTATTTGGATATTTGTTCATTTGTTGTACCTGCCATGTGCCAGACACTAAACCATAATGTAGCAGAAAATACCAAAGATTTATAGCAGCATGGTTCTTGCTGTTAAAGATACTGGTTGCTAGCTATATAGTAGTAAGCTCAGGAATCCAGATCTCACTAGATGCTTTTGGTTCTCTTTTTTGTAATTTTGATTTCTGCCAGATTTAGCTGCTCCATTAGGTTTTCTTCATACTGTTCTTTAATTAAGTAGGCTCTACACCCAGTGTGGGGCTTGAACTCACGACCCTGAGATGAAGAGTTGCGTGCTTTACTGACTGAGCCAGCCAGACACGCCCACTCTATTCTTTTATAACTTTTCATGAACCATTTGCCTGGAGGTCTTCATTTTCAATAAAGACTTATTGAGATTCTACTGAGCCTCAGGTAACTAAGGAAATGAGAGAAAGTCCTATTAGAGAACCTCCTGAAGAGGTGATGAGGAAATTCTAAGCCTGAACACCTCAAAAACTAGTTCCAGAGGCTGCAGGCTAACAGATTACCGCCCAGAGTGCCGATCTGCTTCCCAGGTGACAGATGAGCTTAGCCTTTTCTTACCACAAGGAGAAGTATTTGTCACAGTGAGATTGGTTGCCTACTTTATTGGACACCTGTGTAACAGCTGATTCTTTTTTCAAGTTGCTGTTGGACTGTGGTTTGGGAAATGGCAGCACTTCGGAGAGTGGCACAGAGTCGGTTGTGGCCCAGCACAGGATACTGATCTTCTGTCAGCTTAAAAGCATGCTTGATATAGTGGAACATGATCTTCTCAAACCTCACTTACCCTCTGTCACTTATCTGAGATTAGATGGCAGCATACCTCCTGGTCAGAGGCATTCCATTGTGTCACGGTAAGTGGCTTCTAAAACTCTTAGAAAGCAATGAAACACTTTCTTTGGCTAAATATGTATGTGTTTTGTTATGGTATAATTCAACCCAACTAAACCCATTTTAAAATCTAGAGCTCCAGAAATAGAATTGATAGTTAAAAAAAAAAGCATGACAATATTAGGAAGGCACTCTGAAGGGCATGGAACAAATTTAAGACATTAATAAAAAATAGAGACAGTGACTTTCCTCCTTGCCTTTTTTGGGAGGTTAGGGTAGGAGGAAACAAACAAGTGGCTTAGCTAAGATTTCTAACATCCCTGTGTCTCTGCGAACAGGTAGGAAGCAGAATTGGTGAGTGCAGTTTTTAAGGTCCCAGACCTGCTGACCTTAAGAGTGAGCATTTTTTATAAGCATCTCTAAAAGGGTTAGGCACAAGTGTTAGAGACCCACAAAGGGGCTTTGGAGGTAGACAAACCCAGGTTTGACTCCTGACTCTAGACATGTTCTGTTGGGCCTATTTGTCAAAAGTGATAATATCTATAAGGACAACGATAATATCCTTATAGAGCTATTATAACAACGTATTGCATACAAAGTACAAAAGCCCATCGTTTGATTCATAGTGAGAATGGAATAAATGGTAGCTTAATGTTAGTTTTTCTTTTTCCTAGAAGCTCTTAGGTGTCAGAACTTTTATCAGTATCTTCTAGGATTAGCACAATAGTAACAACCACCTCCTCCTTTTATTTTCCTTACTGAGCTAGCCTTTCCCCCAACTCTTCTGTGTCTGCATGTTAAAGGTTAATAGTTGGGTTTTGTCTACATTAGTGTTTAATTACATTTTTGCAAGTTAGTCTTAATCTGGTATCCTAAAATATAACCCATTGTTTTTTGTGAAATTTCTTAAATATTCTAGAATACATTTTTCATATTACTGAATATGTATGTATATTAAAAGATAGTTTCATCTCAAGTGGGCACAGCAATGTCCACATCATATATATATATATTTTATTATTTTTTTAAGTAAGCTCTATGCCCAGTGTGGGGCTTGAACTTAAAACCCTGAGATCAAGAGTCTTGACTGAGCCAGCCAGGCATCCCTATAGCATAGATTTTTTTTTTTTTTTAAGATTGTTCAAGAAAGCATGTGAGCATGCCAGTGGAGGAGGGGCAGAGGGAGAAAGAGAATCTCAAGCAGCCTCCTGCTGACCATGGAGCCCAGCATGGGGCTTGATCTCATGATCCTGAGATCATGACCTGAGCCACCTAGGCACCCCCCCCATTTAATAGATTTATTTTTATTTATTTGACAGGGGGAAACAGGTTCCCCGTTGAGCAGAGAGCCCGATGAAGGGCTCAATCCCAGGACCCTGAGATCATGAGCCGAAGGCAGAGGCTTTAACCCACAGAGCCACCCAGGCACCCCCATATCATAGATTTTTAAAGCAGTGTTCTCATTTGTGCTCTTTAATTTTTATTAAACAGTTACAGAAACCTTAGAAATGTACTAATTTTATTTTTTAATATCTATACTTTTAGGTTTAACAATGATCCATCCATAGATGTTCTTTTACTTACAACTCATGTTGGCGGCCTGGGACTTAACTTAACAGGAGCTGACACAGTAGTATTTGTGGAACACGACTGGAATCCTATGCGTGATCTACAAGCTATGGACCGGGCCCATCGCATTGGGCAGGTAAAAAGTCATCACTCAAAGCTGTTTACTTGTACCCTGGGAAAAATACTTACCCAAAAAAGCCAGGAAGCCTTAGTTTATGTTTCTTCTGATACTAAGTGTTGTGACCTTAGGCAAATCACCCAATCAGTGGCACCACTTCCTCCTGCATTAAATAAGGTACTTGGGCTAAGGAAACGTTGGATACCATCGCTTCCTAATACTTAATTCTCTGCAAGATGATAAAATTTTAAACTCATGAAGCCAGATAAAGAAAATCCAATCCTAATTAGGTAGTAGTTAAGTACTTAATTCAAGTATGCAAGCCCCCTGACTTGGTGAACCTCAAAGCTTATCAGTTTATTTGTGCTACAGTTTTTTAACCTCTTTTTGTCATTTAGAAACGTGTGGTTAACGTGTACCGATTGATAACCAGAGGAACGCTGGAAGAGAAAATAATGGGTTTGCAGAAATTCAAGATGAACATAGCAAATACTGTTATTAGCCAAGAGAATTCTAGTTTGCAGAGTATGGGGACAGATCAGCTTCTTGATCTGTTTACTCTTGATAAGGTAAAGAACTTACACAATTTGCTGTATCTTTAATGTGTTGACAGACTTCCTGGAACTGCTTGGTAAAAGTATTAAAGTAAGCAGCAAAAGGCATTTGCTTTAGTATTAACGAGGCAACCCTTTAAGGGCATTTTTGATGTCTCTCTAGTGTCTTGCCTCGAGGTTTCTTAGCCTTTTTCTGCTAAAAGACAGCTACTACTCGAGTCAGCTAGACCTGGGTCTGTGTTTCTTGCCCTGCCTCCTATTAACTGATGACCTTTGGCAAATTAACTGGTCTGCTCAGAGACTTCTGTGCCTTGGGAGGATAAAAATGCTGGTATCACACATGGTTGTAAAGATAAAGTGAAATAGTATATGTAAGCACTTAGAAAAGGTACCTAGTATAGATTCTCCAATAGTAGCCATTATCGTTATTTAGGATGATGGAACTAATACATCAGATAACAGTCCATAATCAAAGGATACAACAGCTTAGAAATATTGGTATAATAATGTAAAATCAATAGGCTTGGATTTTAAGTCCTGCATACGTTCAGAAAAATCCACTGCACACTCAGTATAAATTATGGTAAGAAGTGGCCTTAAATGAGCTCTATTAACAAACTTGTAATGTCCAAATATGAGAGAAAGTAGATATATTGTGCTGCATTTTAAACTGTAATAAGTAACTCCCCAAGAGATGGCCCAGATGGAGGAAGGTTCTTCAGTCACGTCATGTAAGTAAGGTTGAATAAGATACATGTAATCTATAAAAAAGAAGGCTCAAAGAAACCTGGATTACTGTCTTTAAATAGCTTTAAATTTCCTTAATTTAAGTATTATGATTATGTAAGAGAACATCCTTGTTCTCAGGAATACAGGCTGATTACTGTCTAGGGATAAAAAGACATAATATCTACGCCTTAACTCTCAAATGGTTTGGGGGGAAAAAGCTGATAATTTATATATCTGACTAATATATATACATACACAATTAACAATGAGTTCTTTGTAATGTTCTTGTAACTCTTCTTAAAAAGCTTAAAATGATAAAACTTTAGGACTGGGAAAATAGAATTAGCTTATAAGAACACAAATTTGTGCATTGCTTGAAGTGTTTAACTCTGTTGAATGAGTGCAGTGTTAGAGTGTGATATTTTAAAGTAGAATATTATTTCTGAAGTTAATCTTTTGTCTTTCTGCCAATTTTTCTTAAGGATGGCAAACCAGAAAAAGCTGACAGTTCTACTTCTGGAAAAGCAAGTATGAAATCAATTCTTGAAAACCTGAGTGATCTTTGGGATCAAGAGCAATATGATTCAGAGTACAGCCTGGAAAATTTTATGCATTCTCTCAAGTAACTATCAAATATTGTAAATGCAATTGCTGCTAGTTCAGTTACATTTCTGCTGATATTCAGCAAATTTCAAAGTTTATGGTGAACTTTTAGCTCAATGTGTAAATAGATCTGAAGAATATTCAGCATAACGCTGGTTCTTGTTTCACTGGGGGGAACAAGTTATTCTCAAATATTTGCACTGTATTAAATTTAAATGTTAATGTGAAATGGTTTAAATTTTACATGCTGAACAGCTGCAGAGCAGAGGAACCAAACCAGGTTTACATGTGCTACCATGAGGTGTTCTTACTGGGAACGAACCTCCTATCTTTACATAGTCACTTTGTACAGGATAATATCCATCAGTACTTTGGTGTTCATGTACATTTTTTCTTTTAAATGGAGCTTGTTTTTATAAATGATTAAAAATAGGGCTTTTTTTGTATAAAAGCCTTAATGAGCCATAATTTTAAGAATAATGACTATGATATTGGTCACTCTTGGAACATGAAAATCTTAGACAATGAATTGAACCTGGCCCTTGGTGAAAACCTTTATATATTTAATGCAGATGCATAGTGTTTTTCAAATCTTTAACATCATTTTGTCAACTTTTAAAATATATCAACTATTCTAAATACAGGTAATGGTCTATTTAAGGCTATCATAACATCCTATTAATAGGGTGTTTTTTTAATTTATCTAATGGCTAGGATATAGCCAGATTCAGAGAACATTATGTACTCAATAGGTTTCAATCATATATATAATATATTTTTTGTAACTATGAACATATACAGTTTTCCAGAAGTAGATTTTACACTGTTTAGAATCCTAAAACCTATGGTGAAAAGACTGTTTATTGTAGTAAGGCATGACTGAAGCATAAAAGGGAGAAATAATTCCTATACACAAACATACATAAATACACATATCTATATGCAGAGACATACCTATCCTGCACCCTACAAGGTGCTTGGTTTTGGCACTAAAATCATGTAGTTATACTGGGCAGCAATAATAATTGGGCATGAAGCTGATTAGTGTTAGGAAAGTGAGCTCAATGGTGAAGGTGGGTATATGTATATAGATATGCATGTATGTGTATGTATATAATTTTATAAATTTCAGACAAAAATTAATACATGCCTGTGTGCATATGTATGGGATATATTTGTATATACATGTACAGGTAATAAACATCCCCAAGGTTTGTGGCTGGCCATACACATAGGCATCGGTTTAAAAACCATCAGACCTCAGCTGTAAAGTAACAACTTTTTTGTTTAAAATCATTAAAGTTACACTGTTCTGCAGCATTTAAACATGGACATTTGTCACATTTCAGTAGCTTTGACAACCATACTGTAACATTAAACCTAGCATTCCACAGAGAATAAAAAGATTGAAACTATAAAACATATGCAACTGTGTATTATTTGTAGGAAATATCACTAGAAAAAGCCAAGAGACTAAAATTATTAGTTCAATATAAAGGTTGTAAAAAAGCTCAACACCTTTCTTCCTATTAAGTAGTTATTTCACTATTTAGTATTTATATTCAGATTATAGAAAACCAAAGGGAATCCCTTATCTAGAACATCCATCATAACATCACAGGGTAGCTCAACTAGTATGCCTGAGTTATTTGCCATTTACATAAGCCAGCTATTTAACATAGTTCATAGTAACTGATGTTTTCTAAAAATATGGAGGCAACAATATATAATTAAATAGGAAGGGGCAGAGGAATTCACATCATGAAAGTTAAAGGTTTTTTTCCAACTTGAATGGTCAGATGTTTATGTAGTTTAAATTCTAAGAGTAAAATATTTCTGTTAGCAAGCATAGACAGGAACATGATTGCCTTTCAGTGGAAAAAGACAGGTTGGAGGTCAGGGGAAGACTAAAAAAAGTAATCTTTTGAATTGTATACAATTAAATCACACATTACAGGTTTCCAAATTAAACAGGTAAGAACTAAGTGTTCTCAGTTAATTGACCCATTTAGAGTCACAGTAGTACAGCTTAGGAATAAAGGATACATAGGGAAAACCGAACTGAGCAGTGTATGTTATTAAAGAAACTTATAGTTAATTTTGTGGATGTGATAAGGATATGGTAGTTAAGAGAATGTTGGTAATATTTTTGACTTTTTGAAATTCTCCATAATTTACATTTTTAGCACTAGGGAAACACTAAAATTTGGGGTTCTGGGTATAATTTTTGTTACATATATATATCCACAAACATTTCTCCAAGAACTCTTCTAGTCTTTCAACAAGAGCTTATTATAATGGTAACAAGGATAAAAGTTTCTGATGTTGGGACCAATTGAACCAGAATGGTATAGGCTTATTCCTTCTGGGTGGTTATATCAGCTTATTCAAAAGTAAACACTTTTAATAACACTTTATGAACTATGTAAAATAGAGGCAAAAGTGGGTAACGGTAGGAGTGTAACAGAAAGCATCTAGTGTGGCATTTCACACCCGTTAGAAATATTTAATTCCAATACAATCTTATACCTCGTGATTAAAGGTAGACCTCAGTTTCTCAGAATACATACTAGTACTGGTGGAATCTAAAGTATATTGATTGCAGAAACATCTGTTATCAAATATCAGAGTACTCATTGTGAATCTATAAAGCAAAAACATGAATTTTGCCACTTGACAGAAAATGTTTGTTTGCTATTCACACAAATCTGTCAGTCATCATCTCTAAGATGACAAAAATTACCTCCTACTTCAAGACAGAATTCCCTGCCAGTGTGTGGTAGATTCCCTCAAACAAGTGAAGTTCTATTGAAGAATGTAGGGGCTGAGATCCTATGTAGGGACAAGAAACTTGATTTCAGGCTTTAGCAAGAGATGGAGCTATAACTTGATTCCCTTTATAAAGCCTCACAGAGCTCATGTATTCAAATGGGACTTGCATAAATTGTCCATCAGCCCGGAAACACATTCTATGAGAAATCAAAGTTTATACTGATCAGAGAAATCAGGCGTATACCATAAATAAATTTAAGGTCTGGGTTTATGCTAAATGTATACTGTAGGAACTACAAATCAAGGAAATAACAATTCTGGGACCCTAGCAGAAGCAAATACAAAATTGCCTATAGGGACAGTTTCAGGTTAGGGTCCTACTGGACTACCATGGGGGGAAAGATTCTAAGATTAAGCATATACAGATAATCTAGAGGAGGCAGTGAACTACCAGGAAGAAAAGTCAGTAGATGCAAATAGGAGAATTAGTTAACTACAAATAGAATAATCTGAACCATAAAGTAATATGATCAAGATAATTATAAAAAAGGCAAATTTCAGAAAGATCCATAAGTGAATATAGAATTGAAAATTTGATAGTTATCAATACAGATTTGACACAACAGGAAAAACTGAATTGTGAGATTGATTTTACATCACCTACAATGGGATGTAGAGATGAATTAATAGAAACTATGAAAGAGCTGGCAAAAATCCTGGGAGATGGAATTTAAGCGTATTACACTAAATAGGAGGTCCAGAAGGAAAGGTAGATTACGGGACAAGAGACAAGAAGTCGCCTTTGACCTACATTTGTGTCTTGCACATCCCTGCATCCAGTCCATCAGCAACTTGTACCATTTGTGGCTCTAAGATAAATTTAAAATCTGTTCACATTTCTCCATTACTACTCCTATGGTTCCCATCATCTTAACTCTCTTGAACTACTATTTTCTAGCTGCTCGTCCCTCCTTGCCAAATCCTCCAGTAGCTTCCTCTAACACTCACTCTGTATGTGAACTCCCTGTCACAGTCTACAGGACTTACAGGTTCTGGCCCCTGCCTCTCTGATTTTCTCTCAATCATATGCCACCATATTTACTCCAGTTCAAGTCAATCTGTCCTGCTGCCTATACCTCAACATAAAACCAAATGTATTTCCATCTTGGTTTGGTTCTTGCACAGCAATGGTATAATGGGAAGATACAGAAGACTAAAGAGAGGATATCTGGGAGAGAAGGATTAGGAAATTAAGAATTCTCTTTTGGTCATTAAATTTGAGATTTCTGTTATATTACAAGGTAGAAATGATGAGCAGAGTCTAGGTTAAAGGAATTTAGAGCTCAAAAGAAAGGTCAACAGATTTGGAAGATAAACAAAATTAGAAACAAATTTGGAAGATAATATTCGAAGGTGCGAGACGATAAGATCTGGGGGTTGTTTACATAACGAAATATACAGCAGTGAAAAATCAATGTGTAAGAAAACATGGATAAATTTCTAAAATGAGGGTGAATGATAAAATGTGTAGTTTGCATCCATTTATATAAAGACTAAAAACAGGCAAAAATGAAACACTGGGGAAATACAAATCACAAATCACCTATATGGTTATCTCACATTTGAAAAATAGAAAATTAAGTGGAAGTCATCTGCATATCATTTATTCATCATTTTCTACTCTGCCAAACAATGGGAAAAGCTCAAAGACCATTGAGGAGGGAGGATACCAAGGTCAACAGCTGGTACAGTTACATTAATTTCAGAAAAAGTGCCCTTCAAGGCAAACGGTAGTACTTGTAATAAAAGAGTATCTCAAAATGATGCGATCCAGTTAACCTGTTACAACAACTCCAAATTGATACACACCTCAAAATCTATGATGCAAAAATAGACAAAACTACAAAAAAGAAATGGACGACTCGAATGGATCCTAATACCTCTCCTTCAGTAGAACAAGCAGATCAGGGGGGAAAAAAGGCAGCAAGATATAGATTTTAATATAATTAACAAACATGACTTAATTGACATATATATAGATAGATATCCAACAACTCCAGAATACATTCTTTGGAAGCTTCTGTGGAATATTTGCCAAACTGACCATATGCTGAACCATAATGCAAGTCCTGGCGAGTTTCAGGAAATCTTATGTTGTGTCTGCTTCTTCCAAGACAGTGGAGTATTGGCATAAAGATAGATCAAAGACATACTTAAGGTCCTACCCAGTGCAGTGAGGCCATAAAAGGAAAGCATATGACTGTTTAGATTGTATAAAATTCCAGAGAATCCACCCAAAAAACCCACTAGAAGTAGTTTAGCAAGTTCACAAGATACAAGGTCAATATACAAAAAGTTGTACCTCTCTATACTAGCAATAAAAATTGGAAGTTGAAAAATTTAAACATACTTTATATAATAGCACCAAATCCCATGAAATAGATAAAAGTCTTATGAAATCTGT
>CM052812.1:43745082-43884702 GCA_028533885.1 Nasua narica
CATTTTCTTTCCTATATTTCAAAATTGAGGTATTGCAAAAGATCATGTCAGTCAGAAAGCATGCCTTTTTCCTTAAAAACAAACAAACAAAAAAATCTTCAGCCAACTTTTGAAAACTGTCTAGAATACAAAAAGTAGTAGTGCATAACAAAATTTCTTGTACAGATGAAAAAAAACCACAAACATAGAAAAAAAAAAACAAACAAACAGAAAACCACAGCTGGGCTGGAAAAAAGCAATTATTACCAAAAAGCCCAGAGGTAACCTCAAAAGGGGAGGATTCTAATAAGCATTTTTAATCCAGTAAAAAACTATGTTGTTTTTTTTCCTTTTTGAAAACAAACTATAGTTTGAGAGCTGGTAATTGCAACTAAACACTGGAGAAACAAAACAAAACAAAACAAAAACAAGCAGTCTTATTAACTTAAGAGACAGGACAAGGACATCACAGCACATAAAACACAGCGACTTAAATCTATTCTGCAGTGTCATATCCAGTCAGATTGTCCCCAGAATTCCAAAACATAGGAAGAAGATTAAAAAAAACAAAGATTTACATAGTCTCACAATCATTGTGTGTGTTTATATATTACTATCTGCAGCCCAAGAGTGAATGCTAAAAAAATGTTCACGGTAGTTCTAGCAGGTCTTAGTTCTATTCAAGCTTTACAGGATAAATCCAGGGAATTAAGTAGTTAAATTTCTCACCCAGACAACCAGCCCTGCCCAGGCCATCTAGTTTTGGCCAGACATTTCTTTAGCATCACCATCACGCAACTTTCTTAAAATGTGCCTAGTTTGTCAATCTGACAACTTATCTCTATATACTGTATATATTCCTAGTGTTGGTAAGCTAAGATGAGCTCTTTGGTTTTCTGGACAAGGTCTGAAGCTATGTAAAATGGTGCAAGCACTAGGAGATTGTAACTAAGAGCTCATGTGTTAGTTAATAATATACCAGTTATGAACTGTCAGGTTCGTTAATGTCTGACACAGAGGCTTTAAACAGTTAAGTTTGATCACAGTTAGACATAATCACTTTACTATATAAAATAAATTGCACAATATATAACAGAGCACCGCAAAGTACTTCATCTACCATCCACAAATTTGCTTTAAGAATATCCTACACCTAGGTTTTATATTGGTTGTAATATAGGTCATTCTGTTATGGGCTCTTCCTAATTTCAGAAGCATTCCATTCATTGAGGCATGCCTTCCTCCAGTCAATCACCAATTCTTTGAGTGAAAAAAAACTCTTTTAAAAAAATCAGTATTTTATAGCTTATATAGATTCTTAATTTGTGCATTGTGGGAAGGTTTTATACTAGACATTGGATATAAAATTTATTGCATGCAGCAACCTGATTAAGTAAACATGCAGTCAGAAATAGCGACCTTCCGCTGAAGCTTTCTGTAGTCTGTTCTGATCTCCTTTCGGCAGCCGATTCTATCTCTAAATCACAAACGTGTGTTGTTGGGTTTCTTTAAATTGATACCTTAGCCTGAAGAGAGTATCATGGTATTAATAATACCATCTTAATAGCAGCAAAAGCTATTGCAGCATAAATTTACATAACACTAAAAGATCTAACCCAAATCCTCAGCAAAACAAAAATCAAACATGAAGGAAAAATAAAGATTCAGCTTATGAGGTATCCTTACATGTCAAAATAGAAAACTAAAGGCCTATTTTCCTTAAGGGTTACCCTTACTCTAAATGACCCCAACTAATGATTGCCGAACTGTTGCGAAGTTTTTGCTACATCTGCCACCTACTCACGAGTATTACCTTTGGTAAGTCTTCTCCTAGGGGCAACTCTCGAAGTTTCTGAAAATAAGTGCATGCTCCAGTTCAAAAACAATCGGAACAACGACGACAACGACGACGACGACAACGACAAACAAAAAGAAAATCACAGACATCGACCTGGTGGCCGCTGATGAGAATGGCAGTCTACGAGTGACAAATCAGGTGTAAGAAATTAAGGTACCAAGCAGACAAAGGTGTGAATCAAAGTGCAAATCAGTACCGTTATACACTCTGCAATTTTGCATTATACTGGACACTGAGTTCAGTAATATGACTGTAAATAATAGTAATAATAAAAAGACCCATTTCTTCTTTAAAAATCGAGAACGAATGCACAGATTTCCAGAACACTGTAAGCCCTGAGGCAGTGCCCTCTCTTTTTCCCTCCTTGTTATCTACTCCAGTACTTGTGGCTGGGTCTGCCCTGGGCTCAGCTCCAGCGGAAGGGGACATGCCGAGGGCGGTCGCCTCCCTCCTTCACCAGCGGTTTGTGGAACTCCCGCCCGGCGCGGGAGTGTATGCTCGCCCAGCAGTATTCGCAGTAATACTGCAGACAGGTGACGTTGGCACAGAAGAACGGGGCAAACTTCCCACCACAGCGCGTGCCCTGGCACTCATCACACATCTGATCATCCAGCACATATGGCTTCACTTCCACCTGGACCCAGAGAGGAAAGACAGGAAAACATGTTTAGCAAAGCTTGCTCACGTTTCTTCCTTTGAGGGCTTACAGTAGAGCTTAATGACTGGTGTCGGGCACACGAAGGTGTGAGTCAAAGCGCACATCGGGGCTTTGGAACTGCTCCATTTACAGGTGCTGTGATCACAGGCCAATTCTGAACCTCCCTCTGGGCTTCTATTCACTCTGTGGGTCAGTAAACTGCATGTAATTTATGCACAGACGTGCACACATATTTGCGTATCTGTAAAATGGGTACAACAATGTCCGCCTCCAAGGGTGCTGGGAGGATTGAGAGAGGCAGGGCGTGGAAAAGCACCTGAGTGGAATCCTGAAGGCCAGGCAGCCCCTCGCTGTGTGGGGTGAGAGCGCGTGGCTCAGGGAGAGGAACCAGCTGGGACAAAGCCCACAAGCAGCCTAAGCAGGGCATGTAGGTGGGGAATGGTGTGACGCGAGCCAGGCCAGAGGGGAGAGGCTCGCTGGCTGGCCAGAGAGGTTGAGATGTGCCACCACTGGGAGGCTTTGGGCCTCCGCGTCTCAGTGACAAGGCTTCCAAAAGTCTATTATCCCAGTGCTCTATCCAGACGATGAGACGGGAAGTCTGAGGGGGCTAGTGAAATGCTAAGCTACTATAATAATTGAGACTTTCTTATTTTTTGGACTTTATTGCCTTAATCTCCCCCTAAACTTCACAGAAGAGAGCTTTTCCTCACAGCCCTTCAGGGGGGGGATTTCACAATGGAAATGAAGTAATCAATGCTGTGTATGTGGAAACCGAAAGCAAGGAAGAACAGAGTTACCAGAGTTTTCCCCATGTCTCCTTCCTAGAACCTCAGAAAAGGGACATTATTCATGGTTTCATCTTGAATGTTGGAAGTTAGCACGAAGGTGGCAAGTCTGTGATCGGGCCCATCCCACACAGCCCTCCAGAGCCATTTTGGGGAAAAGCGACCACTGTGGCTATAGAGACAAGGACCCAGGACTTTCTGACAGGAGCTAACTGCCTAGTGATTCAAGCTGCCTCTGGGTGCAGCCAGGAGGGTCTAGCTGGCATGAGGCGGGGCACAGGAGAGGGGCCGCAGGGTGGGCAGCTCGCGGGGAGCAGGAGAAGGGGCCTGCCTAGGATCAGACACTCTACTTTTCCTGGCTTCCCTCCCCTTTGGAAGGCCCCTCTGCTGGCCTCCTCCGGAGTTCCGTCTCTAGCCATGACTCCAGTCTACAGGACCATTGGCCGGCCGGATACTCTGCCTTGGAAGACTCGCCCGAGAAGACCTCTTATCAGCTCTTGGGTACCTGGGGCTGTCTTTACTCTGGCTTGAGTTCCCCCTTCTCAACCTGTGGCTTCAAGAAAATCTCCTGCATTGATCTCCGCCTGCATCATAACTAGAACTGCTGTGGCTCTGGGGTCGCCCGCCGGGGTTCAGATCTAGGCCAGGTTAGGAGCTGTGCAACCTTAGGCAAGTTGCTCCCAGGCAAAGCCACTTTGAGTCTGTGTCCTCATCTGTGCACTGGGGGAGAAGAAGAATTCACACTTGACAGGTTCCTAGGAGGATTAAATGAGTTAAAGAACGGAAAGCCTCAGAACAGGCCTGGCACAGCCTGAGCATGAAGCGTGGTTCAGATTCTGGCTGCGTCCCCTCCAATCCAGGCCGCCCCAGCTTGGCCCGGGTATGTTCACCACCGACGGCCTCTGCGCTGGCCACCGAGCTCCCGGCCTTCCCCGGCTCATTCTCCCATGAACATGCTGACATTTCAATTCATCTGCTTCTATGGGGTTCCTCTCCTGGTCACAAGCCATTCCAATCCGCCGCCGCCCACAGGAGCGAGCCCGGCTGCCTAGTGCGACAGGGTGCTCCCCGCCTCCCCACCCAGACACCAGCCAGAGGCCGCACCATCGCCCCAGGCTCCCCGGTGGGGCCCCTCTACCTGGCCCTCATCTTTACTTACACTTTCTTCCCACCTTTAATGCTCAGCCCACTCGGTTTTAGGTACCCAAAGAGGCCAGATCATTCCTTTCTTTTTAACATAAAGTTAACAATTTTAAAGTGACCATTCAGTGTATTTAATACACGCATAGCACTGGACAGTTATCACCTCTATCTGGTCCCTGAACAGTTTCATCTCCCAAAGGAGACCCTGTACCTACTAAGCAGTTATCCCCCCTCCCCAACCCCTATTAACAGCCAGCCCCACCTTCTGTCTCTAGGGATTTAGCTGTTCTAGATATTCTATATGAATGGCATCACATAGTATGTGACCTTTTGTGTCTGACTTCTTTTACTTATCATCATCATATGTTGTTCAATCCATGCTGTGGGCGTATTTCATTCCTTTTCGTGACTGAATAATATTCCTCTGTGTGTGTGTGTGTGTGTGTGTGTGTGTGAGAGAGAGAGAGAGAGAGAGAGAGAGAGAGAGAGACAGACAGACACACACACACACACTCATTTTATCCATCCATTGGTTCGCTGATGGACACTGGCGGTTTCCACCTTTCAGCTATTGTGACTGGTGCTGCTGTGGACATTGTGTACATATATTTGTTTGAATACCAGTTTTCAATTCTTTTGAATATATACCTAGAAGGAGAACTTCTGGGCATATGGCAATTCTGTTTTTAACTTTTTGAGGAACTCCCAAATTATTTTCCGTAGAGGCTGCACCATTTTACACTCCCACCAGCAAATTCACAGGGTTCCAATTTCCCTACATACTCATCAACACTGTTGTTTTCCATTTTGTGACCTGCCATCCTAGTAGGCATGAAGAGGTATATCACTGTGGCTTGATTTGCGTTTCTCTACTGACTAATGACATTGAGCACTTTTTAATGTGCTTGCTGGCCACATGTAGATCTTTGGAAAAAGGTCTATTCAATATGAATGTATTAGGTGCTCTAGATTGTTCACTTTGAAATGGTTAATTTTTTATGACTTTAACTTCAATTAAAAAAATTTAAGCTCTTAAAAAAACCTGAGGGGGGGAACCCACATAACTAACTATATTCTATTATAGTATCATTTTTCTAAAAGGTCTTTATTTATTTATTTGACAGAGAGCGAGATCATAAGTAGGCAGAGAGAGAAGGGGAAGCAGGCTCCCTGCTGAGCAGAGAGCATGATGCAGGGCTCAATCCCAGGACCCTGTGATCATAACCTGGGCTGAAGGCAGAAGCTTAACCCACTGAGCCACCCAGGGGCTCCTATGGTATCATTTTTATACCTAAGCATAAATAGTTTTCTTTAAAAAATTACCAAAAAGTCCCTCTGTGCTAAACTTGAATCTCCTTCATTGCTCTTTTCATATTTGTATGTATTATTTTATAAATGGCTATTGCCATTCTTGAAGCAAATAATCCCCTGCCCATTGTTAAACTGTCTTCTGTTATTGACTTGTAAAAGTTCTTTATATAAGCTAGATACTAGACTTCCATTAGACATATGATTTGCAAATATTTTCTAAATTGTTTTACTTTGTTGACAAGGTCCTTTGATGCACAAAAGTTTAATTTGATTAAGTCCAATTTATCTATTTACTCTTTTGTTGCTCCTCCTTTTGATGTCATATCTACGAATCCACTACCAAACCCAAGGTCATACAGATTTACCTGTTTTCTTCTAAGAGTTTTCTGGTTTTGGCTCCTGTATTTAGGTTGATTTTTAATTAAGGTTGTATATAGTGTGAGGGAGGCGTCCAACTTCATTCTTTTGCATGTGGATACCCAGTGATCCCAGCACCATTTGTTGAAGAGAACTGTTCTTTACCCATTGAATGGCAACCTTGTCAAAAATCAATGACAGGCCTAGCCTTTTTTAACTATTTCAGTCTCACAGGGATCTACTCCTTCCTCCTTTGAGCTTAATACTCCATACTGCTCCTCTGGCATTTCCTATCTATAGTCCTTCCTTGGTCAGCATCTCTCCTGAGCTTCAAGTGACTTGATGATAGAATCCTGGAGCAAGACAGGACGGTGGCTGGTCCAGAGAAGAAGGTGGTCTTCAAAGACTGTGGGCTCCTGGGGGAATGGAGCTACTGGCTTATGAGAGTGTTTCAACTTGGTCTGATCTCCTTGCATATGAAAGCCAAGAAAGAGTCAAAATGGTGGAATGACCCCCCTCTACCCTGAAGCTAGAGAACCACTGGTAGAGGCAGGGCATTCAGGAAACTGCTTTTTCACCTCCAGGCTATGAGCTGAAGACCACTTTGCTTCTACCACCAGGTAGATGCCTATACTCAGGGTGCTCCAGCAAGCAGATCGGAGCCTCAATAAGCCTAGATCAGAGAGATAACTGGTCTGAACAAACAGAATTCACCTTCAGCCAAAGAAAGCTGCTGGAGGAGAAAGACAATAGTCATTTATAATACATACAAATATAAAAAAAGCACGTAAGGAGATTTAACTCCAGCACAAAGGAGACAGTCTGGTAATATATTTTTTAAAAAGGTTACTTTTGTAACCTTTCCTCTGTTTTTCTTTCCTCTGTTTTTTTAAAGATATTATTTATTTATTTGAGAGAGAGAGAGAGAGCGAGCAGAAACACTGGGAGGGGGAGGGAGAAGCAGACTCCCCCCTGAGCAGGGAGCCCGATGTGGGACTCAATCCCAGGACGCTGGGATCATGACCTGAGCCGAAGGCAGTTGCTTAACCAACTGAGCCACCCAGGTGCCCCTTAAATTAATTTTTAAAATTGAGGTTAAATCATAAAAAATTAAGCATTTTATTTTATTTGCTATTTTAAAGATTTGAGAAATAGAGACGGGGGGAGGGGCAGAAGGAGAGGGAGAGAAATCCTCAAGCGGACTCCCTGACGAGCACAGAGCCCAACATGGGGCTTGACCTCACAACCCTGAGATCAGGACCTGAGCCGAAATCAAGCGTCAGACGCCTAACCAACTGAGCCACCCAGGCACCCTTGAGAGTTTCTTAAAGGCACTCCCAAACCATTTGTAATTTTCGCCGTACCTTAATGCTATCTACTATTACATGATGTTTTACTTGACTATCCAGGTTAATTCTGTTTTTCCCAATACACAGACATGTAGCTATTAAAATAAAAATGGGTTTCTCTGTTATCAACAAACTATAACACACAGAGACACTAACGTATTGGGATCATATTATTGATCTACACTTGCATTATTAAAGTTCAAATAGTACAGAGTGCTATGCAAAGCGAGTCATATCGTGGAAGAGACGTTCTGCTTTAAAGGGGTTTGCAGGTACAGGAGAGGAAAACTTCCTAGAGAGACACCTGGGTTCATACCACACACCTCAAGGTGATGACCATGCCCAAGACTGCTGACAAACACGTGGAACTTATTGACGAACTGTGATAACCATTAAGGATAAGGAGGACTGATGGCGATAAGCAGCTGTAAGCTGGATAAAGGGAATAATATATTTAGAATGATATGAACAAAGAGAAAGCCATACCTGAACTGTTCTCAATGCTGACACTGTTTTGTATCTAACAAGCTAGAGAAAATATTTCTGTCTGCAGTTTTTTTGATTATCAGCCAACAAAATGACCTCCCAGTGTAAATAAAGCAATGACCGAAGAGCTCTTGGTGGCATTGGGGAGATACCCAGGGAGAGCATAAACTATTCACAGATCCAGAATTCCCTCTCCTTGGGCCTGAAAGCTTGTAGAAAAGAAAAGGGGGGCGTTCATCAAGGTTAAAGCTCAGTTTGAATGATGAGCTAACTGTCCTAAAGAGTGGTCCCTGCTGCAGTGTGTCCCGTGGTGACAGGAAGCACCAAATTAAGTTTGCTGGACAGCCAGCCACCCCAAGGCAGGAAAGTCATGCTCACGGGGGGCTGGAAGTTGAGTAGAAGCAAAGATTTTAGATACTGGAGTCAGAGTGGACAAACTGGAGAAAGACACCAAGAGGTAATAATTTAATAGAGATAAATGAAGAGGCTTGCTCAGAAGTCAGGTAGGCCATTTCTTATCATCTGCAACAACATGCTGCCTGGAAAAACCATTTTATTTGGTGTACTAAAGCTTTTAAACATGATGTGCTCCTAATCTCCTTGGCATGTGTCACAGAGAACATCTATCTTTGCCTAAAAACTGCAGTAACCTCATTAACATTCCCACCGAACATGGTGTCTTTACAGTTGCTAACGCAGGCCCTCTACCAGCCGGTGATACAAAGATTGTTTAGACATAAATTTTTAGTTTTTCAACGGACCATGAGCTGGAATCCTGCTGTTGAGAAAGCAGATGACAGATGCCTAGGCAATTAAAGCAGCGATGTGAAAATGGCTCTTCCTTAGCAACAAAGTTATCCACAACCTTCCAGATATAGCAAATTCACAGTTATTTAATTTTAGAAGCAATCTGGGGATGGATTTAAAAAAACATATGGGAAATGGTTTGAATTTTCTTTTTACCTTTCAAAGGTTGGGACTTACTATTTTTCATATTCTCAAGTGTTGAGGGGAAGAAAAGTTTTAAAGTCATCCTTGTGCCTTTCCCACAGTTCAGAGCGTGCTTATGTGAGCTTATGCTGACACCTTTGCCATATGTTTCCAGAGTGCGGAGAGATCTGGGAGCACTCTGTTTTGTGAAACAAAGAAGGGCCAGCTGACAGTATCCCATGGAATCCACAGATTCACCCCTTGGTCTGGTTTTCTTCCACGATGCTTGGGAGTGGGGCTGTAGGTGAGAATATGGACCAGCTCCAAACTACATTCTAGTAGCAGAAGAGTGTACTGTGTGGACAACAAAGGGTAAGAAAGCCGTCATCACAAATCTGTGAAATGCATGACTGCCGTGGCATCACCAACCTCCCAGAACGCAGAGGTGCAGAGCTCCCTGGCTCGGGCCATTCACTGGCTATGTCACGGTCTTGCCTCAGTTTTTCCTACCCCATGAGAGGTGTGCACCAGCTCTTCCAAGTGAGCACCAGCACTCACCAACAAACTGCTAACTGACTAATCCTCTCGGACTTCCGGAGTTAAAGAATTTGAATGTCCTACTGAGATAACTACTTAGAAAAATGGGGGTGAGCCTTTTCCCATTAGTATGCTCACAAACAGCCTCTATGCTCAAATATAAGCAGGAAAGAACAACATTTAATCATTCTAAAGTCTTCATATTAAGAATTATCCCAATTCCAAGAGAAAAGACATAAAAAGAGATAACGGGACGGGAGAGATCAAGGGTCAAGACTAGGAAGGAGAGACGAGACAAAAAGGTTCCACATTCTTCAGAGGGACAGCTTTCTTTAGATGACCCAAACTCCATTTAGAAAACTATTTCTAGCCAAAGGCTCTGAGATCGCCAGAGCTTCAAAATGAGCCCAGAAGGATTAGTTCAGACGGCATTTGAACTCACTTCTGGGTGCTGCTTCCTCTCAAAGGGTCAAATCAAACATAGCTCTAACTACAGCTGGGAAGTTTTCAAGCCACATCCAGCAGGCGCCAGGAGCAGCCGCAGAAGAAAGGCTGGGCTGTCGGAGCCCCAGGCTAAGGCGGGGGGAGGACTAGGCTGAGAACAGGCCATCAGAACCTGCACAGCGTTTGCTATGGAGTCATTGTATATACTCCAGCTGGGGCCGGGGACAAAGTGTAGTATCATCAGCATTTCTGTTCGTATGGTTACTGGGTCGTATTAATCTTCATGCGGGCTAAAAATATAAAGCCTTTGATAGTCTGTAGCTAAAATTCAGGCTCAACATGTTTCCAGGGAAGAGAAAAAAAGATTAAATACGTAAAGTGCTTGAAGTGCTTGCAAAGAAAGGTGCAATGAATAACATCTCATTACATAAAAAATGGGTTATTCTGAGGTATGCTACTCAGAGCAAATATTATGTGCTAATAAGGCTTAGCTTTCACAATGTTCCTTAAATTAAGGTATCAGAAAGCCCCAAATTAGCTAACTGAAAGGCAGTCTCTTTGGCCCCCTGCATTCAGCTAAAACGAAATCAATCAAGGAAACATTACTTGTCAATGGTATATTGATATCAAAACTACTGATTTCCCTTCTTATATAGAGACTGGTATGTTAAAGAGAGACACTAAATAATCTCAAGCAATCAAAAAACAAAGGACTATAAACACTAAAGGGAATGCTCGAACATACCGTCAGTGTCCCACACCTGCACAGCCATGCGCTGTTCTTTCCCTGCCTCACCCAGCTCTCTGTAGACAGAAAATATATCTCCACTTCTGGCAGTTTATTCAAAAGAACTGCAATCAGGCCCACGTCCACTGCAGCATTATTCACAACAGCCAAGATGTGGAAGCAATCTAAGTGTCCACAGACCAATGAAAGATAAAGAAAATGTGCGCTATCAACATACAATGGGATATCCTTCAGTCTTAAAAAAGGAGGAGGTCCTGACACCAGCAACAACATGAATGAAGCATTTAAGGACATTACGCGAAATTGAATAAGTCAAACACAGAAGGACAAATACTGCAGGACTCCATTTATGTTTCTAGGTAGTTGTGACATAAGCATCTTCGCTCCAAGCATTTTTGCTAAAATGTTTTTGTTGCATAGCTAATTGGGCATGGGGTAATTTAATTGTAAAAAATAAAATCATGACAAACTAGAGAGGAACATTCACTGAGAAGGACATAATGAAACATGAAGAGGGTAACAAAATTAAAATGACTTTATTGCGAAATACAAAATATTTGAATGTGTTCAAAATGTATAGTGTAAATACGTGGCAATACTGCACTGCACAAGTGACTGATTTCATTTTGTGGATTATACCTAAGCACTTGTCTTCAAAGTATTTTGTTCAGAGTATTAAACCTTTTTTTTTTTTTTTGGCTTGTCAATTCATCTCATCTGGCATCACACTTTTTCTTTTTTTCACTGAAACTCTTTCCTTCATTAGGAGAGGCTATCAGTTTCCAAATATTAGGATGCGTATTTGTGAGTGAGCATTGTATTGATTTGTGAAAGCCTTCTACACCATTGTTTGTTTTTGGTACGTTTCACAGGTCCACTGACAGACGTCCCAAAGTTCTATGGGAAACGTGAGTTCAAAACTCTGTCACCGTGCAGACCATTAGGAGGGCTAAGATTTATATAACATAAAAACGGGAGTACTGCTTCAGTGGAGAACTGAAACCCAATGTTCAACCAGCTGATGAACCCAAACTGCCAAACAGTTTTTTTTTTTTTATCTTTTAGGGCACAACTGCCTTATAGCCAATTAGTTATGTGGTGAAAATGCTTGTGGCAAAAATATCTACAGCAAAGATGCTTACAAAGGAACTACTGGACACGCTCATTTATATGACAGACGGAAGTAGAATGGCGATTGCCAGGGGCTAGGGACAGGGGAAAGTAGGGAGCTGCTGTTCAAAGGGTATCAGCCTTCAGTCATGCCAGATGAAAGAAAAACTTTTAGAGATCTTCTGTAGAACATTGTGCTTATAGTTAACAGTACTCTATTGTACACTGAAAAACTATTAAGAGGGTAGATCTCATGTGCCTTTTCACAACAATAAGGAAAAAAAAAGAAAATATATGATGGGTAGGACACACTTGGGGAAAAGGGATTAAGGAAAGGAAAAATAATCACTAATTATTAAAAACAGAACTACCCATAACCCAGTCACTACATACTAGGTATTTACCCAGAGGATACAAAAATATAGATTCAATGGGGTACATGTACCCCAATGATTACAGCAGCACTATCAACAACAGCCTAATTATGGAAAGAGCCCAAATGTCCAATGTCCATCAACTGATGAATGGATAAAGAAGATGTGGCACACACACACACACACACACACACACACACACACACACACACAGAGGAATATTATTCAGCCATCAAAAAGAATAAAGTCTTGCCATTTGCAGTGATGTTGATGGAACTGGGGGGTATTACACTAAGTGAAATAAGTCAGTCAGAGAAAGGCAAGTACCATATGACTTGACTCAAACAAAACAGATGAACATATGAGAAGGGGGAAAAGAAAAAAAAGGAGAGAGGGAAACAAGCCATAAGAGACTCTAAACAATAGGGAACAAACTGAGGGTTGCTGGAAGGCATGAGGGGGGATGGGTTTAATTGGTGATGGGGATTAAGGAGGGCACTTAAGATGAGCACTGGGTGTCGTGTGTAAATGATGAATCACTAAATTCTACTCCTGAAACCAATATTACACTACATGTTAACTAACTAGAACTTAAATAAAAATTTGAAACAACAAAACCCTAAATCACCACTACATACATATTAAACTTCTGAATTTGAGCATGAAGAAGGAAGCTGAAAACACAGTATTTTCTCAAGTGGGTTCCCTAAAACATTATTCCCAAGAGATGATAAATTTCAGAAGAGTTCCATGATCAAAAAATTTATGAAAAACTGCATATTGTTTCCTTCTTGGGTTTTCACAATGAAGACTGGTACATAAAAGATTCTAAGAAGTCCTAGAATAAACTTACCTATTTAACAATCTTCAAAAAAGCATTTCTAAACTCACTTGACTCAGAAAAAGACTTAAAAAAAATAAAATAGACATTAAAATCAAAAGGGGCTCATATTTTACAGAAAACGATTTAGGAAATGGTGGTTTAGGGGGACTAATTTTAGGGACAGATTTCAAGGCAGGCCAGACTTGCCTGCTGAGAGCTCCTTCTTCTGTTTCAAAAACTAAGATGACCAACTAATGTTACCCCTGTCTTGCCTGACATATTTAACCCCTTTTATCATATGAAATCCTAATTAGATTGTCTAATGAATATCTTTCAGAAGAGTTCAAATATTAGTCATAGTTTCATATAAATCAATGTAGTCTCAGTACCACTATATACTGACAGAGCGCTTTAAGTTTTTAAAATTGTTTTCATTAACACACACACATACACACACACACACCCCTATCCTTCCTTCAAGTTATACAGTAAGTTGTTTAGTGAGGACTAAACTCCAGATTGGCTTATTCTAGCCTATTATCCTTTCTAGTAGTAAAAAGGTCTCTGTGGGCTTAGTTGGCAGACTTTAACCACTGTCTGCTGCATGATGCATTTCAAGTTATAGACATCTAATTTATAAATTTCGAGGAAGGGGCACCTGGGTGGCTCAGTTGGTTAAGTGGCTGACTCTTGATTTCACTCAGGTCATGATCTCAGGGTCGTGGAACTGAACCCCACATTGTGCTCCACACTCAGCGTGGAGTCTGCTTGAGATTCTCTCTTTCCCTCTCCCTCGGCCCCCTCCCATGCCCTCTTTCTAAAATAAATAAATAAATCCTCGAAAGAAATTTCTAGGAGACAACATGACCAAGTTGTGGTAAATAATAGCTATTTGTGCAGGGAGCCCCTAAGATTTTTATTTTTATTTTATTTATTTTTAAAAAGAGTTAGTTAGTTAGTTAGCTAGTTTGTTTATTTATTTGCCAGAGAGAGAGAGAGAGAGAGAGAGCACAAGTATGCAGGGCGGCAGGCAGAGGGAGAGGGAGAAGCAGGCTCTCTGCTGAGCAGGAAGCCCGATGTGGGGCTTGATCCCAGGACTCTGGGATCATGACCTGACCTGAAGGCAGATGCTTAACAACTGAGCCACCCAGGCACCCTGTCTCTCAGATTTTTATAAAGAAATTGTTCCTATGAATCAAATATGCTTTTGTTAGACTAAAGGAGATTCAACTGATTCTATCCTTATATATATTCTCTGGGCGACACAGAGTAGAAAAAAGGGTAGAAAACGGCCATGTAAAAAGATTACCACTTTTCTAATGATCTAATTTTTCACACTACAAAAATCTTTCATATGTGAGTGACCTAGCCTTGAGTTATAAAGAAATTTATACCTGAAAGCTCTGAGTTTAGCAGAGCTTTCACGTCCTAAGTGTTCATTTGGCATCACTTCTAAAAATACCATTAAAACAGACAGAATGAGTACAGATGCCCTCTTTTGCCCTTATTGTACTTAAATACTTTAAACTGTTCCAGTTTTTCAGAGAAATGCTCTTCGTGGATTATAAGCAAAATTTAATCCTAACCTTCTATTCAACTTCAGGTTCAAAATCTTTTCATTATCAGAGAAAAGACACTGGTAAAAATACTTCTTCTGGACAGGACTTCTTTCTTTCTTCAATTCTTTGCATGGAAAATGCATTTAGTTGTTTACCTCCATAAAAGGGACTTGTTTCTATGTGTGTCTTGACTAATATCCAACCAGCATGTTGGCAGATTAGCAGTTATGTTAACTGTGTGTGTATGTGTGTGTGTGTGTGTGAACTTCAACTACTCCATTGTCTCTGTATTAAGGATCCTTAGTGGAACTAAGTAGGTGCTTTAAAAAAAAAAAAGAGAGAGTCAACAAATTAGCCTTGGATACATGATTAGGCACCTGCACACTAAATAAGCCAGGCTCAGCAGTAATGCAAATCAATGTCAGCACAGCCAAGTAACTTTCCAAAGCGCTTCTCCATCTGTCATTGTTTATCAGCACCACAAACTATAAGACAGCCTGGTCCTCTTACTATTATTGGAAAATAAAATCAATAAAATCAAGCCCCTACAAGGTGGTAAATTGTCCAAGGTCACATTACTGGGAGAAGAGCTTGGAGTGTTGACTCAGGTCTCGAACAAAACACTTTTTCACTATCACCATGTTCTCCGCATGGTAAGAACAGGAGTGGGCATGGGGTGTACCCCCTCTAAGATACTGATGGCCACGCCCCAGAAAGGCCCCACTCTATTAGTGTTCTAGGGAACCTGTTACCCAGGAGAGCGATTCACATGCCTCATGTGTGCCAAGGCAGGCTGATGAGGCAACTCACTCATTTATTCATCTAAACACAAATAATTAATGTGTGTCCACTATGTGTCAAGTATTAAGTATACAGTAGCTAACATGAAAGACGCCAAGAACTGCTGTGCTGGGCATCACACAACCTTAATACTGTCAACACATTACCAAATTAACAAATTACCAATTGGCTAATAACTGGTGAATATTAGCCATAACACATGCATAATGTAACCTTTAAAGTATTTACTTCAAGATGCTAATACTGTTTCCTTGGAAGTAAAAACAAGCATAAATTGTATTTGTGTCGTTTAAAACATTTTTTATTTTTTTATTTTCCCCATCCCTTGTGTCATTTATAATAATAATGTTCCATAACAAGGGTCATGATAGCAACTTAAAATGCCAAACATTTCAATCAAACGCTATAATCCAGTGGAGTTGCACTGGTTCACCCTCACTTGTAAATGGTTTCATATGAAGACAATGTGAAAGTGAAAATAAAAGCAAATCAACTGCAAAAAGGCACAGAAAATTTTCCAGCTCAATTTGCTAATGTTAAAAATGACCCACGGACGTATTAGAAACTCTTGATGACAGACCCCAGATGTGCTCTGCGCTGTGCAGAATACGTTCACCTGGGAAATGATACGAACTCCTGAAACATGGGCACAAAAGGACCTGATCTCACTCAGACGTTCTGAATCTAAGGTGTGTGGAAAAAGACCTTCTTCATTGAAGAAGAGGTTGAAGAGACATCAGACCCTGGGTGAGCCCAAGGTTCTGGAACAGAGTCCCATGAGCAGAGGCAACTCTGCCCTTAATTAACAGGTTTCTTTACAGTCTCCGAACCTCTGCTGGATTCTCACTTGTTGCAAAATAAAGGACGTTGGACCACTTCCCGTCTAAGGTTAGTAAGTCCAGCTTTAATGTCAAAAATACTCTAAATTTCTTTATTACATAAGTGTGTGTTTTAAAAGATTTACTTATTTGAGAGAGCGAGAGAGAGCGTGCACGTGTGCGAGTGATTGAGCAAGCAGGGGGAGGGGCAGAGGAAGAGGATCTCAAGAGCATGGAACCCCATGTGGAGCTCATTCCCATAACCTTGAGATCATGACCCGAGCCCAAATCAGGAGTCAGAAGCTTAACCAACTGAGCCACCCAGAAGCCCCACACAAGCGAGTGTTCTCAATGAAGTAGAAAAAGAAAGTTGTGCAAAGTGCCCTGTGGTGGACAGCTGGATATGCCAAAGGTTGCTATCGAAGGGCTTCCATCTAAACTACCTCAGTGGACACTCACTCAATAACTCACTCATTTATTCATCTGAAAACAAATAATTACTGTGTCCACTATGTGTCAAGTATTAAGTATACAGTAGCTAACAGGAAAGACAGTCATTGCCCTCATAGATTGTATAGTCTAACAGACTAGATGGGCATTAAATGAAGCAATATTTCATTACAGAGGTATTTAAGGCCACAGAGGAATGGTAGATGGTATTATGACAATGATCTATGATGGAGATGTAAGCTCCACTGAAGAAAGGATTCCTAAAAATATTACAATTAAGCTGAGACCAAATGGAAAAGTAGGTATTAGGCAGGCAGAAGAAACAGTATGTATAATGACCCTGAAAAAAAAAAGGCCAGTTGTGACTGGCTCAAGTTGAAGCTAAGGCAAAAGAAGTGTGTAGTGCATGAAGGATCATGGAGGTGGTATTAATTAAGGATTCTGACCTAGATCCTAATGGCAGTAGAAGATAACTGAAAGGTTTAAAGGAGGACATTATGATTTTAAAAGGTCACTCTGGTTTTTATGTAAAGAATGTACTTGAGTCTACGGCCATACCACCCTGAACGCGCCCGATCTCGTCTGATCTCGGAAGCTAAGCAGGGTCGGGCCTGGTTAGTACTTGGATGGGAGAATGTACTTGAGATTGGCTAAGCTGAAATGGGGAGACCAGTGAGGAACCTCCTCTAGATATCCGGGTAAGAGATGAGAGTGACTCACTCCAGCATCCCTGAGAGCCTTCTGTGGTCACTTCCGGTCCTTGTTCTCCCATACATCATCCTGATCTGTTCTACACATTTACTGAGCACCGCCTGTGAACCAAGCAAGCATTCCCATTCAGACCTCCGGGCACATGTGGCAGAGTCAGGATCCTGCCAGGTCTGTAAGGAAGTACCATCGGGAGCCCGTTCCACTACTGTGAGCCCTGCCATTGCTAGCCAGACCGCGGCAGGGAGTTTGTTGATGTCTGGATTTATCGGACAACTCCAACAAGTCACATATTCTTGGGGGTTTCTAATTACACTTAGAGCATGGGTCGGAAGCTTGTCCCCACAGCCTGGGCTACCTTGTTCCTGTGACTTCAAAGAGTACAGGTTAAATAAGAAGGATGCCCTCCCTATAATAACTCAGTAGGATAAATGCAGCGTCCCCACTGCCTCCCCGACTGGGGGTCATTGTTCAGTTGATCCTCTTACAGCAGCTTGAAGGCTGTACAACACCTCTTGCTCTGTTCTAAATTTCACTGTGGTGATGGCTGCACAACTACGTAAATATGCTACAACCTGTAGCATATTTAAGTTCCCTGTACACTTAAATTGGTGATTTGTATAGAGGTTGCATATTGACGCATTTTATTTTATATTCACAGGCAAGCCAAAAAGTCTCTGAAACTATGAGAAGAAATCAAATCTATAAAGGTTTGTATTTTCTCTATAGACCACTCCATCTGAAAACTTAGCCAAAGAGCAGCAACAACAACAATAAACGCATAACATTTAACTTCTCAAAAGAGATGTCTTTTTCTTTTTTTTTTTTTAAAGATTATTTATTTATTTATTAGAGAGCGAGAGACTGAGAATGAGAGGGAAGAAGGTCAGAGGGAGAAGCAGACTTCCCGCAGAGCCGGGAGTCCGATATGGGACTCGATCCCGGGACTCCGGGATCATGACCCGAGCTGAAGGCAGTCGCACAACCAACTGAGCCACCCAGGCGCCCAAAAGAGATGTCTTTTTCGAGAAAAGTTGGTTGGATACAAAAGAGGTGGAGGAAATAGACCAGTCAAGTTCTTCATGCACCTCCCACAGTTTACCTAGGAAAGCTGCAACCTGAGAGCACACCCCTCAAACAGTCCGAGAACTTCCAGGGTTCCTGGCATCGCTGCTCTGCAGGTGACCCCCTCCTGCTCTCCATATGGGGCAAAACGAAAGGATTAGGGGGCTGCAAACAGCAAGCAAGTGGCCTGTAAAGTGCTATCTGTAGGGTTTTGTTTTGTTTTTAGTTCACTGATTGCACTATATCTGCATTCATAATGATGCAGACAACAAAGGAAGTTCCTCTGACCAGAATGGTAAGAAAGGTTGATGCTATTTAAAACAGTCAAGGTCTTGGTTTAAAGGCAACTGTAGGCTAACATAAGAAGGAAGGAGAATAGGACTGTAGCATCTTGGAATTTGCAATAGTCAGGGAAAGGGATTATGGGCATAGGAAGATAACTGCTCCTGACTTTTAGGACAGCAAATTCCAAAACCTTAACTATGAGACTATTGCTAAACACCTAGAGGGGTTATTCAGGAAAGAAGGTTGTGCCTAATGAAAAATTCTGTGTAGGCAATAAAGAACAGAATGCCCAAGAAATAGAGCGTTATCTATGGAAATACTCATGTGCTTCTATATAATGGGGCTCTCTGGAAAGCTCAAACTTACGCTTTAGGAGAAAGATAAGTAAAAATAAAACTAGGGATGAACTTTAAAAAGCATCTAAGAAGGAGTTAACTGAGCAGCAGTTAACTGAGACTTCAAAATGCCAGAGTAAAAAAAAAATCAACTATTTTTGGCTACATTCAAATTAAGAAGAAAACAAAAGGACAGAGTAACAATTTGGGGGAAGGGTGTGTAATGTTCACAGAACAGTGAAAGGGGCGCCCATCTCAGGATGGAAGCTGGCTTGTATCTCTCATAATGAAGAAAACGGTCTCCATATTGGGCAGGGGAAACAAAGAGCACGAAAGTGGAACTGGGAGGCAGCGGAGAGGAGGGGCTGTGCCACTTTTAATGGTTTCTAATTCTCTCCCTTAGATGATTCTCACCTCTGGGCACTGCAGAATGGACAGGTCCCTTCTAGACACCATGCGGATGGAGGTGGCATTCTTGTGACTATGGCAACAGTCCCACTATGCATACGTATTAGGTGTCACATTGTATATATTGCTTCCTCTTCCAGGTTTCCCCCTGGGCTATTACTACTGCCTTCATTATACACTGAAGCTCAGCATTTAAGTGACCTACCCAAAGTCATACAGCCCTCAGGGAACCGGACCAGATGGAGATCCAAGGGCCCCAGGGCTCTTTTCACTAATCAGTTTGTCTTCGGGGAGCAACTGATAAAATTCAAGCTATGTAATATTAACGACATCAGTATTAATTGTAAAATGAATACTGTTAACCATCAAGTGCTAGGTACTAAACATCTACCCAAAGGTCACACAGCTCTGGCTGTTCAATCCTCAAATCCCATTTATTTTTCAGACCATCCCCCGGAGGGAGTTACCGATGAGGACCTGAGGCTCTTGGCATTAATTAACTTACTCAGGGTCACCAGTGACTAGTACAGCATTGATGTAAAAGTATTAAAACCTATTCTAGCTCTAAACTCCATACTCTTTCCACTACTCTTTAGACTACTCTACAAGATGCAAGGTACAGTTCACCCAAATGCAATAGGCAGAAAATTGTCAATGGTTTTTTTGAGTCCTCAGAAGTTTGATGTTCCAAATACATTTTCATAAGCATGGCCTATGATCATGCTCACTACCTCTCTCTTTTTTACCTAGGTCTAAGTCTTGTGGGAAGAAATACTGAGGGCCTGAGGGTAGCAGGGGAAAGAGTAGGGGTGGGCAACAAAACAAATAGCATCTGAATTTACTGCGATTTTAAAAGGTGCTCAAAGATTGCCATATTCCCTGGGGCAAGCGTACTCCCCTCCATTAAGGAATAGGTCAGGAGGTTGTTAGCCTGGGGGCAAAGGGAAGATAGAGGCAAGGGGAAATGGAGTCTTCTCTATAGTCCCTAGTACCACCCCGTGTCCAGTCACTAGTTCTGGCTGCAGAGGAACAAAGAAAACACACAGATGAGAATCTAAGGCTCTTCAGGTTAAGGTTATGAACTGGAGTCACCAGTGGTGAGTGCCATAGCAGTCTAAATGTTTGGTGTCTAAAAATCTGGTATCTCAGACTCATAAAAGCACAGGCACAAGAAAGTCCACTGTCACCAGCAGCATTAGAGAAAAATCCTCCCAGTATAACCATTTGTCAATTCAACAAAGGTTTAGCAAGCACCTACTGCTGTGGCTATCCTTCAAGCAATGGGTAAGAAAGCACCGGGAACGAAGCTGAGACTGGGCCAGACACCGTGCCTACCATCTCTGTGGAGCTTACAGTCTCGGGGAGGGGGGGGCAGAGGGGAGTTACTGCTACAAAAGGGGAAGCTCAGCACGCTGTGGGTGCTTGAAAGCTAGGAATGGAGCTGAATCTTTATCATACCTCTCAGCCTCCATTAAAGAGTGTTTCAAAATTCTGAAAAACAATTATTTAGTTTATTTTGGTTAAAAAACAAACCACCACTACTCACTTTTAAGGAGCCCAGTAATGTAGCAACTGTTTATTTTGGGCACTGGCTTCTGAAATTTGATCAGATATATGTCTTAATAAAAATATAACTTGCTGAGTATTTAAAAATCCAACCCCAACTGAAACTTTCACCTTCTAAAAAACTTCAGTCAGCTACACAAAATTAGTCGAAGTCAACCATAGAGAGTAGAGGTGAAACTTCATAATAGAACATATTTGGGGTGCCTGGCCGCTTCAGCGTCCAACTCTTGGTTTTGGTTCAGATTGTGATCTCAGGGTTCTGAGACCGAGCCCCGTGTCAGGTTTTGCGCTCAGTGCAGAGTTTGCTTAAGACTCTTTCTCCCTCACTCTCTCTCTCTTAAATAAATAAATCTTTAAAAAACAAACATATTTCCTACTTTATTTAATCCAGTCCAATGTATGCCCCAAGAACATCCTTTGCTGGAAGTGTTAACAGCCACTGTACAATTGCAAAGGGAGGTGTTCAATACCTATCTATTCTCCTCCTTGTTCTGTTAATCTATTAACAGGTCTCAGATTATTTCCTCCTACCATCTTCTATTTCCCCAATCTTCCTAAGAGTGGCAGAGCTGGGATTTCAGGGATTTAGACCTATGTCTGTCCACAAAACCAAGTGAGCACACCCCGACTCCGTACAACTCTGCCCACGTCTGCTCTTTAGATCAGAGGGAGCAAATCAGAATGCCTCTAGTGGCCGGGCAGGTAACGCGCATTCGTATGTGTTACGTGTTACGAACAGGATTACAGGGAACTGGAAGACTACAGGGAATTGGAGGCGGCTGAAAGAGACAGCAGTTATCTGGCTCCAATGACCGCTATCATGTGTGATCTTGCAGTTTTAAGAGAAATCAGAATTTCAAAAATTTAGATATACTCCCGAACATTAACACTGAGCCCGAACTTACTTGTTTTAAGAGCGCCGCATGGGTCAAGGAGGTCACCGGCTGGCAACCCTTGGTAATGCACTGTTGGCATCATCTCTTAAACAGCACCCGTGGGGTCTGCTAAATTCTGCAGGGTTATTTTCACAAGTGTAACATCACCCTGGGGATGGGTGGGGCAGAAGGTTCATTAACGCCTGAAATACTGTGCGTACTCTCTTTTTCAGGCAGCCTAGAGGGACTCAGGGACTGAGACCATGAACGGTAAGCAGCTCACTTATGATCACGAGGTGCTTTTGTCCCCAGGGGCCCAGAAAATAAACTTCGTTTCTTTTCCAAGGCAGTTATCCCCCGCGCGGTCGCTTACCCGTTTGTCAATGTCATTGTGTTGGAGCTGCACGAAGCGCGCGCTGATGGCTGCGATGTAGCTCTGCTGATTGGAGAACGCCACGCGGCCAGCACCTTTGGGGTACTTCAGCTCTGGGTCCGTGTCAATACCGGCATAGCACACACCACCGTATAAACGGTCCATGATCATTGCCAATTCAACTGCAAGAAAATAAACACAATTCCGTATAAATGTTTAGAAGAGACTTTTGCCCAGGAGAAGGAAGAACATTTAAAGATCATGCAGTATAGTTAAGAAAGGAAAACCCATGTTAGGTATCGTGAAGAGTGTCCGCATCAGTCTTACAACTCAACGAGGGGAGCACCTTGTATTTAGAAATAAAATGAGGGGCGCCGGGGTGGCTCAGTCAGTAAGCCTCTGCCTTCAGCTCACGTCATGATCCCAGGGTCCTGGGATCAAGCCCCACCTGCTTGGCAGGAAGCCTGCTTCTCCCTCTCCCACTCCCCCTGCTTGTGTTCCCTCTCTCGCTGTCTCTATCAAATAAATAAAATCTTTTAAAAAATAAATAAATAAAAATTAAAAAAATTAAGAATTTACACAACACACACACACATATTTACATAATTGGAACTTTGGCAACAGTATAAAAGGAATGATATATCAGCAATCCTCCTGTTCTAACTGTTTAGTCCACTCTGGAGTGGGCCCTGGGTAGGCAAAGCATTTCAAACAATGCACTAACAAGTTAATTATAAACAGCCCTATTTACTGACCTCTAAGACTGAGAGCAATTACTGAAGTCACACTGCTATATTAAGTTATAGAAAGAATTCATTGCTCATTTTAATTGGAGGCAATATATTTATAACCTTAAGATGAATGTCTACAGTGAAAAATATATGTATTTTTTAGTATATTCCATTCCAACTGAGAAATCTCCACACTACCCTCTCACACTGGATTCTAAATAATAATATAATAATACTAGTAATGATAATAGCAGCAATGAACATTTATTGAGCACTTAAAACAATGTACCAGGAAGTATGAAGGCAGTAAAAATATACCCATCTTGTGCTCTGCTATAAATCCAGAGGTCTGGTCTGCACTCCTTGCCACATTTTTTCTAAATAGACCTTCCTATTGGTATATTTACAAAACACCCATACAGAAGACATTTGGAAACTGGACCATTCCAAAGGTATGATATCCTAGAATTATCCTCACCATAAAGGTGTCAAGGAGAGACATGTAGCAGTTACTTACCTGGATCCAAACTGCCTGAAGGTAATTGTTTACTTGATACTGGATGTCACTTCCTCCATGTATGACCATTTCTTTCAGGCTACTCATATGACTTAAGTCCAGAAGACTTAGCCTTAGCCCTGGGGAATGACCCAAGAACCCACTTCTCTCAAACACCTACATACGGTATTTAGACAGGAGAAGGCAGGGTAGGTAGATGATGCCCTGGGTTGCAGCCAGTGTGCAAAGACCGTCACATCACATAACAGACCTCCATGGGAATCCGTATTTGGGGAGAAGGAAAGCAGCCCAAGCCAGTGGGGTAGGGGAGGAACTTTGTAGCAGATACAAGAGTTGAAGGGTCAATGTAAAAGAACCCCACCAAATTTCTATGAACAGAAGGAAAGCCAAGCATTACTGGTTCCTGTAGTATAAAGCTGCCGAGCCAGTAAGAAAAGCTATGTTGCTAGCAGAAAGGATGTCTTTCTACTTAACTTCTTCCAAATTTCTCTCCATACCAGATTGCCTAAAATTGATGATTATTTTCTAAGTGCCTGTTTTTAAGAAGAAGATTGACATGCAACCAACAGGTTCTGGAATTTTCAGAAGATAATCAGTTAGCAATAACTAGGCCCTAGAATAGGTACAATTGAAGACAGAACAGCAGAAAGCCATCCAAATTACCCCATTTTGATCAGAATTTTTGAGTCATATCAACCAAAGAATATTGCTGATTACAGCTCAAGTGGACTCTGATTGCAGTCTTAGGGGAGAATCCAGGAATCCCATTCATTCAAATTACGCAATAAGAATCATGCACATACCCTGAGTATCAGAGTTCAGTGGGTCCTCATACTTCAGCCCAACAACCTCCGGTGGCTTGAGGACTTCCTCACATGGCTAATAGTATTCCAGTAACAGAGAACAAGACATTGGAAGTAGAAATAATTAAATGCAGTCATTAATGAATTTCCCTTATTGGTCAATGAACTTACTAAAATAAGCAACCTCAGGAACTGGAAATTAAACCCAAATTTTCCAAAGATCAAGCTTCTCGTGGAATGGAATAAGAGAGTAAGCACTCCATCAGCCTGATGAACAGCCAGGAGAAGAATGCTGGCAAAGGGCTGACTGGCACTTGTCTTCCACCCTTAGAAAGGACTCAGGAATGCATCGGATTTAGAAAGAAGGTACACCACCTGTAAGCTTGAAGCTCCAAGGAGGAGAGTTACTATAACCACAGGTCCTTTTACAGCATGGTGGTCTCCAAAGGAATTTTAGGGATCCTTGGCTCTGGTCAGAGAAGGTGCCTTCCATAGCACAAACATTCTATTACTTCATGAATCTAGCTGCTAGAAAATCATCTTCACATTCCAAAGATGAGGTCATGACTGATGTTGCTGGCAGTTAAGTACTTTCGATAGGAAGCAAACCCTCACTCACTTAAGCTAATTATAAATAAATCATTTATACTTATAACCTTATATACCATCATTTTCTTGGCCACCAAAAAAGTCTGCAGACATTTGAGCTAATGAAATCTCACTCATGTGAAGAGCAATTTGTTGAGAAGCTAGAAGAAACCATGGTGACTAAAGAGTTGTTCTGGGAAAGAGTATGAAGACTTCCCATCTCTCTTTCTACCCTAATCCATATTTTAACTACAGAAGGTCTAACACTATGATCACCCTTGAAGAAAAGTAACTAATACTCAAACAATTGCTGTTTATATTTGGTCCTTTACTCAATCAGTGAATCTTCACTAAAAGCACACTTCCGGCAGACTAACCTCATGCTGGGCTCTAACACCAGAGTGATGTTATTTAAGTACTAAACAGAGTTTCTAATTATTGAGAAAAGTAGCCATGCTTGGTAAAAATAGCCTTAAAAAAAAAAGAGAGAGCCTAATTTAATTCATCCACAACATTGGTGACTAACAGAAACATAGAACAAGCCTTCCTTAAGTCCTAAACATTTCTAATCTAGAACACTTTTGTATATAGAACATAAAAATTCACCTACAGATGTTAAAAAGTACAACTCGTTTTAGAGACTAGGTTTTAAAAGATTCTTTAAAGTGAATCTCACTATTTAATACAGGAGAGTCCCATATACATTCCCCTCCTCTGATGTGGGTGAAGCTGACCCATGAGGAGGGTGACCCATTTTGACTATCTGGGAGAAGGAGAGAAAAACAGAAGAAAGGCAGTAAGGATCTGGCAGAAGTCAACTAAAATCTTCATGGATTTATCTATATCTTGTGATCTCAACCCTCCTCATGAAATGTGAGACTTAGATCAAGGTTGTGTCTTATTCAGAAAATGTAATCAAACTGCCTATTGAGCCTCTGACAGAGAATCCTCTTCTCAACTACCCTCTGTAGAAGGCGGGGGCAGCGCAGCTCCCAGGAGCAGGGCCTACGGGTGGAGGCCACAATTCAGACAGATGGGAGTGACAGCAGGCATAGCCAGAGTCCATGTGGAGGTCAGAAGTTTTCAGACCACTTTTTATTTTTTCCTTCCTATCCAGACAGTGTTCACAGGATCTGTCTGGTCACAACAGGGGTGGAAATGAGCAGGTCTGGTAGCCATATGCAGTGGCATTTTGTACTTTGGATGAGACGCTCTGTGCTCTTAAGATGACTCAAGTCTTCTCATGAATGGTAACAACAACACTACTACTGACTCTAATCTACATATTGGCTCTTGTGATGAACTTCACTGTGCCACAGCTGGAGAGGGAAACAAGAATACTGCAGTTGTGGGTAGCACCTAGAAACCTATAAAGTCCTCCGGGTTGTGGGGACTATGTCTCTGAAATTGAATCTAAACCCCAATTATGGTTCCTTGGGTTTGCTTCTGAGTCTTCACAGATATCCGAAAGGGACTTTAGCTCACCAGAGAGAAAATCATGACGACTCCTGCATCCTACCCTACACCAGGATCCTGTCCCTATTATTTAATTATATTTCAAAGCCAGCCACAGGCAGTGTGGTCTGAGACACTATGAGAACCAAATGGAGTAGAGTAGGAATGAGAAGTCCCAAGGGAAATAGCAACACATTCATCTTCCCAGATCTAAACTATGAATCTAGAAACCACATTTTCTTCCCTTTGGAGATAAGAACAAAGCAGACAGGAAAGAGGTAAAAGGCACCTCAGGAGTAGGGAGAGGTTTGGACTTTGGAAAGAAAGCATAATTCCACTACAAGCTGGACTTGTGTAGGTTTTCCACAATTGCTGAATTGGTTCACAAGGCAGTTCACACATCTTAAGTGGAAGAAATGTGCTCATAAGCTTCCATTCTGCACCAAATGTTGGGAAGTAAAGAATATTTTCAAATAAGTGGCATGAACAACCAACTAAGTCAGAGAGATTGAGTGTTGAACTTGATTAAATCAGACTGGTACCAACTTGACTGTTAATACTGTTACTGAGACAACATTTCAGATCTCAGCTTGATAAAGAAGCTTCGTTCTGTGCAAAGAACATCCATACTTGAAGTCTGGAAATCTGCGTTTAAATCTTGCCATTTTTACTTATTGTGGCCTTGACCAATCACCCCCTTTGAACTCTGCCTCCTTATCACTAAAATGAAAAGTCTACCACTTACAACGTCACAAGGTTATCATGATGATTAAACATACATGAGAGCTCTGAACACACGGCTCAGCAGAGTGGTACTCAAATGTTTAGTTTTGTCCAGGGAGTGCTTTTCTCTCTACCCATAAATCTTTGCTTAGTATTAACTTGGCCTGGTCTCTGCTCCATCAGCACCAATTCGTCCCAGTCTGACTTTGGCTTTATGCTAATGTTACTCAACTCGCCAATGACATGGCAAAGTTTGACATCAGTTGTGGGTGAGGGTTAACTTTTCAGGGGGAGAAAGAACACAAGCATGTACTCGCATTAGAAAATCCTTAACCCTAAAGGCAATCCAGTTAATCAAGTCAGTATGCCAGATCTGGAGTTTATCTGGGACAACTTATACTGAACTTGGACTTGGTAAAAGAAAAAAACTTCTACTACTGAAAAACCTGGTATGATTTCTGCCTGCTACCACTTCACAGAACAACAGAAAAAAGGATATTGTTACTATATTCCTATTTCCTAAATCACAAATCAGGATGTGGTTCCTAATACATATGAACTACCAGAATGTTTGTACAGAATGTCTGAAATAAATGCTCTTAGAAAAATTCAGAATGTTCTCTAAATGTATGCCATACGTCACTAAATATTTACCTCAAAAGTTTTTTTAAATTTTGTTTTCCTCCCAGAAAAGCCAACCTCATAGTAGGGGGTGCGGGGGAATGCAGAGAAGAAAATTTCAGGATCCATCACAGAATATTGGTAGGGGAAAAACAGACAGGAAAGAATTATCAGAGCAATCAGAAAAGGCAGGAGACCCGAAGATGACAAGCAAATGTAGGCTCCAGGGACTCAGATGAGCAATCTCTCGAGACTGATCTTTCTGCAGGACCTGGTTAGATAAACTGTCAGAAGGAAGTCGTGAAGTGGAAGAACAGCTCACATGTCCCTAATGAGAGAGGAAGTCTGAGGGTTTTCCAAGCATGATTAAAGTTGGTCCCAAAGCTTGATCACTGAGGCAGTCCTCAGATTAGATATCTAAGCCTCTTGGGGTCAGAGTCTAAGCTGGGGTCAGAACACTCATGTTTATAAACTATAATCCTCAAGCCCAGCACTCATTTCTTCTCAGAGCAAAGAGATGCATTTGAGAGAGGTCCTAATGCCATAGGGAAATACACTAGGGCTATTCCTGTATTGAGATTCAGGAAGACATGCTGTTTACATTACTTGAATGAAGAGTGGCGACATGCTGTTGTACTTTGAGGTGTAGTAAGCAGAGAACCAGAAAGACTACCCCTTTCCTGGTACCGACTCTCTGAAGAATACGTGAACTTTAGCCACATGATGGCATGGTGAGTCTAACTATAGCCTTTTCTAGGATGGAGGTGGGAAGAGGTGGGGAGAGGAAGAAGAACAAGACCTGAGGAACACCGGGATACTCAAGGCAAACAATCCTTGACTTGCCAGTGTCACCGAGGAGCAACGGAAGGGAGAGACAAGAGACAATAGGAATGTGTATTATTTAACCTAGAGCAACCAACAATCAGGCAATCCAATGTTGGATAAACATCTAAAGTTTCCATTTTCAGGTTAATTTTTTTAGGCCTATGATTTTTTATTTTTCCAACCTATATTTTAAAAAGGGAGGCTTGTCAAAAAAACTGGAAGGACCAACTTAAATCTAGCCAGGGCAATACTTCTTAAAACAGGTTGTCTTGTTTCTTTAGAAGAGTTTGTGTGTTTCTGTTTGGTAGGATAAGAACTGTATTTAGAATAATTTATTAGTGATAATAGTCCCTGTCTAACAATGGGAGGATATCAAAGAGAAAAAGCCTCACAAGATCCAAAGGAATAATTCTTGAGTGATAACATTTTAAGTCACTGTAACATGTTAAAGGACAATTTCTGGCCCACGGTGAAGTGAAAATCAATCCGGACAGCTAAAAAAATCTTACCTGTTGAGTACTATTCAATCATGCCCAGTCCAGGATCACCCTACATACAGTGCCTGAGATAGTTTAAAGACTTTCCAGAATTCCACAACCACAATACCATCTAGAAGTAATAAAATGCCCTAAAGGATTTAAAAACCAAATCTGAGGATCACTGTGTTGAAAAATATAATTTAGTATCCAATTACTTCTGAGTTAGCACTCTATTAATACATTTCTTGTTTTCTTCTCTTCTGAAATCTCTGACTCTGTAGATGATGACCTGTGTAACACGACAGTGGGATGTTCATTCAGGTTGGCACGGACGTGTATTTACTCTGTGCCAGTAACACGTGGATGCTTGCTCAATAAATGTTTATTGTTCAAGTGAACTGCATTGTATTCATTTCAAGACTGCCTAGCAGAGTCAAAATGAATTCCTTTAAAAATAGTCTTCTGTTCTAAGGCACACACCAGTCCACAAAGCTCAGTGCGGTGCAAAGAAACCCAATTCTGTGCACATGGATAAAAGCTGCAGATGTTAATTCTTTTTGTTTAGAGTACATGGATTCCAATCTGGAGGCTTGGATAGAGAGTGAAATGCTAAGATGCTAATATAGATTGCTTTGCCATCTAGAAACTAGCTACTAGGGGAGGTGTTGCCATGGGGGAACATTTTCATTAGACCAAGTGAATGTGGATTACTATCCACACAAATGTAGAACAAAACCATTTTAAAACAAAAAGCTTTAGCTTAGCTTAAATAAAAGAGAACTCGGAGACTTATAAAAGGTATACTATCTAGATAGGGAACACAAAATCCCATTTCTGACTAGACAACTAAATTTAATTCTCGCCTAATCCTAGGACTTGCAGCATCTTGTGAATAATAGTAAAAAGCATAAGCGATAAAAAAGGGAATTTAGTTTCTAAACTTTTGCGTCTGTGATTTAAAAACACACATAAAAAGTTAAAGTCAGTTCTGTTATTTTCATAACTGTGGGACTTTTTCTTTCAGAATTTTTTTTTTCAGATCTCCAACTAGAAAAAAAGGGGAGGGACTAGAATATGAAAACTAGTTTGTACTTGTAGTTCGCTCCAAAAAAAGAATAACTGGAATGCTAGCAATAAATGTCCATTCTTTTAGAATACGTACACAATTAAAAGACTATCAAAGGGGATTCTTCTCCCTCTCTCCTCCTAAACATAACACCAGTTAGAAAAAGACAGAATATTCCATGCCCCACCCACATTTTTTTTTTAAAGCACAAGCAGTTTAGAAACAAAGGGCTACATTTGCCCTCATCTCATAATGCTGTTCACGTTTGTGTTAGCCCTTCCTAGACTCTATTCTGACAGCAGATAAAAGGGAGCCATCTCTGCCACTTGGCTTTTTCTTCCTTTGGGCACAGTTTTCCATTAGAGTAAGAACAAGACCTAAAGATACTTAACTCTCTGAAAAACTGTAAAAATACAAACTTCATAATCACAATTAATATGTCACACAAAGTCCTTCAAAATGGAATTATGAATATATAGACAGGCCTTGTTTTATGTTATGTTTTAGGAGTGCACTGAAGTTGAGATTTGAATAAATACATTAGAAATGTTGATGAACATTCAGAACTAAGAAGTCATCAAAGTCAGAGACAAACAGCTATAATTCTTTTTTATAATTCTTTTATAATTCTTTTTTTTCCCTACTTGATTTTAATGGTTTCTGCTTTTTCTTTTCTTTTTTAGGTAGAACTAAGTCTTCTTGCTTACAAATAACAGAGAAAACATTCTACTTTTGCAACTACAGGGTAATAGTAACCTTATTTTTTCATCTTACTTTAGAAAAATAAACTCAATTAAAATAATTTTATTGTATTCTACTGGAAGAACACTGCTCTGCAACTGATTAATCTTTGGATTTAAATATTGAAGTCATCGGCTCACCATCACTTCAAATGCCCCTGTCAGTTATGATTCTGCCCAATCTCAGCCCACAATTATTTTGTCATTGGAAAGCAACTTAAAAAAAACAACAAACAAAAAACCAGGAAAGCTTTTAAAAAGTCATAATAAAGATGCTCAAATACATTAGTCATTTTTCAAAGTGCATAAGAAAAAAACAGGAATCTGTTTCACTTGGGAAGAGTTCAGTTTGCTTCCCTGTGACACAATTCCTAGCAGTGGTTTGGCTTGTCACTGAGGGGTACACAGCTGCACTGGACAGATTTCTGATGGGGTGACTTCTTTTTCTGTCACACATAACAATGCTGACTAGCGTAAGAATGCACACTGCCAAATGTATTGTTATTATTTTTAAAGTATGTGGTTGAGAGCACTAACTAGAAGCCATCCTTTCAAAATACCAGTTTAATGAAATTGACTCTTGTACCATAAGAAAATGAAGCATTTGGGGAGAAAACGTTTAATCCTGAAAGAGTTAGCTCAGTGAAACTTCTTTTTGGACACTGTGTATAGCTGAGCAGAAACCTAGAAAATATTAAAGACTAAATACATTGGGGATTTTGTTGTTGGTGGTTTTGTTTGTTGTGGTGTTACTATTTCCACTCACCAGCTCGAAGGGGTCGTGGAACTCCCCCAACAAAGATAGTTTTTCTGGGGTCCAAAGGCTGAGAACCATCCATTACAAAGTCACTGTCACTTAGGTTCCACGGTCGAATTTGCACCTGAAAAAAAGTCGTTTACTTGGTCCTTACTTCATTTCCATCAACCCCAAATGAGAATAAGGTGAGACTAAAGACAAACCCACTGATTTGTGCATTTTACACATACATAACCCAAACAAAATCCAGTTATTAATTTATGTTATCTGCATTAGGTGTCTTTCACCAGAACTCGAGGAAACTACTTATAGGTACTCTACTCAGCACTCTAAGGCATATACCATGAAACCTTCAGAAACTACCCGTGGTTTTGAAAAAAGGCAGTCTTTTAGAGACAGACTCGGGGTTTTGAATCAGATCCATTTTAACACATGATAGACTGTTTATAACCCGTCACAGTTCAGCTACTTAGCTTTTTAAGAGTTCACCTAAGGAAAGGGAACAGGAACATGAGGAATATTTTCTAAAAATTATCTGTAGATCTGGCTTTTAAATTTTTATTAACCCCTAAAATTGAAACAGTCATTTTTCAGAAATATGGTTTAACACAGATCAACACTCACCAGGGAATTACCAGCAATATCAAATACTGAAGCACATAGAGTTATCTCTTTTTGATTTATCTGATTTTCTTAAACAAGTTTGGTTAAATAAAGGTAAGCCTGGAAATTGAAGTTATTTCTCAAAGAGTAGAAAAAGAAATCTTTATGGACATACTTCTTTCTATTTGGTACTATCTCTTCACTGGTACTCTGACTTCCTGCCTACAAAAAATAAGGTATTTCATCAGGATTATAACCTTAAAACATATTCCTTTCAATCCTTAACTCAATCATCAGAGAATAGCTTAAAATAAACCACAAAAAACCCCCTCCCTTACCAAAAGGAGAGCTTCAGTACTGCCTGAGAATCAACCACTCAGCCGGCCAAATGCTCTGGGAAATGAGCTAGGTAGAAGCAGCAGAGGAACCAGCCTCTATCTTTAGTGAACACGCCCTTCTTTCCCAGTATCTCCAATCTCCAATAGTATATCCAATAGGATAGGAAACATAACAGCTGAATTTTCATTTCCTTGGTATCAACACAATTTTTCATTCTCCCCATTGCTCAACTTTCAACACTTAGTGCAAAAAAACACGTAAGATGATTTCTTATGTGGCTTGTCTTTTTTTCTAGAAGTACTCTCATTTGAAAGGTAGTAAATCTATCAATTACAGTTTCAAAGCACCTTGAATCAACTCTAGAACTGGCATTGCTCTGTTAGAAACAGTCCACACATTCCTTATGATTGCTAAATTCAACCCCCCCAACTTTTTGCCATTTTTGACACTGTTGCCTTCACCAGTTAGTGAGAAGCAGTAAAATCTCCATTTCTTCCCTAGACCCTGAAAACGTGGACCTGCTTGCAATTCTGCTAACCTTTAAGCATTTGTTCCACTTTTATCACGTGAAAAAAAAGATAATCCTTGTTCTTTTCTTGAAACATGTGGTCTGTTTGACTAAATTACCATTCCCTTGACATTTATCACAAAGACAGATCACAAATACCATAAAGCACCACTTTTAAATCCCTTCATGAGGGCCCACTATTATTTTTAATTAAAAACATGATTTCTTCATATTGTAAGAACAAAGATTCTAATGTCACCAATAACAAAAACGTAGGACACATTTTTTCCTACACAGAGCCCTCTCTTCTTCCAGCCCCATCCCCAAAAAATTTAAGGCAGCTTCAGGACCTGGTAAGGCAATTCCAATCACTGAGTGATAATTGAATTTAATTGCGGGTCACTTTGTCTCACAAATGAAAACAGTTCCCTTGTAGTATCCATGGGGTTCTGGTTTCAATTAATCAGAAGTACAGAAAATGCAGCGTTCTGTAACAGCTGTAGGTTTCTGCTGCTTGGAAAAACTCTGCAGAAGATCTCAAACCTTCCCGCTGAGAGCTTTCATTACTGCCTCTTCTCCCGCCCACCCCTGCTTCATTATATCACACACAGCCCATTCCCTTAGCCTATTCTTGTATTATAGATTAGGTAAAAAATACAGGAAGAAGACTCAAGAGACAGTTATGATTAAACCTTACTCACAGAACCTGCATTTCCCAGCTGCCACTAGAAAATAGCTCCTCAGAGCTCCCACCACTACAGAATCAGAAATGTCAACATAGGCCAACATCGGCACTTTCTGCACGCTAAGCAAAAAGTAATATTATGGTACCGTTTGCACTGGGACGTTCCATTCACACTCTGGTTTCTCTCTGAAATATAAGCCCACTCCCACATAAGGCATGTTCTCTACCTTCTAAGTTTATTCTCAGCCCTCAGGGCCTGATACCCATATTTTATCTTTTTGACTTACTCTTTGAATATATTTTCTGGTCCTCATCTATACATATAGGTATTTCTCTACCTTTTAAATATCATGCTTTCTAAGCTAGCTCAAATATACTGTAGAAAGGGGTGGAATGCAAATAAAAGAACTGCTTCTCTATTATCTTTGTTTATTTAATAATTATTTTTGAGAATGGATGAAAGTAGAGCTCTGTTCTAATTCAATATAAACTTCCCCAGCAAAACAACCTTTACATATATAGGCATCACCGTGTGTATGTGTGAAACAACTCTTCCAGTATGTTGTCAAATAGGCTATACTCTGGGCGGTAAGAGCCTCAACATCCTGAGAGTCGGGAGTTTAGGGACTTCATCAGTCAGGGTGAAAATTCCCTTCAATGAGCCTGACAGTGATTCCAACACTCCTTCCGGGAGAAACCTGACCACATTTGCTTAAAAAGGTCACTCCAGAAAGAGGCACGGCCCATGGCCCTTCGGCCATGCCACGTGCTCCCAGTAGGGGTTACACAAACCAAATGTCCACGGGGATGGACAGGTAGCTGTCCGTCAGCCACAAGAATAGTCGTTAGGAAGGCAGTGACACTCCGGGGTAAAACGTTCCTTTTAAAGGAAGCAGACACTTCTCAGCTCCAGCAAGTAGTTATCGTTTGTGAATGTGTTGCCAGATTTTTCCATTTTTCAGAGTAGCTAGAAATTCAGATTTTTATGTGAAACTTCAAGGTTTTAAAACGTTAAGAAAGAATTCAAATGTTAAAGCCACTGTACAGCGAAAACTAACTGCAGACCAGATCTATCCTGTGCGCCTCAGACTTGTGATCTCTGACTAGAAAGGTTTACTTTCTGGTAAACCTCACAGCTCCCAATGGAATGTGGTCTTCCATAAGCACTCAAGAGAGAAAAAACAAAAACGGTTTTTCCTTGGTTTCCTTTTTAAGCATGTATTCCTATGGAAACTCTGGTGAGGATCGTGAAACCTACTCTTTGGCTGAATTATTTGCTTCTTAATTCTTAAGAATAATCTGAGTTGTTTTCTGAATTAATAATCTTCCTTGCATAATTGCTTATCTCCAAAGGCAAATCTTTTTAAGGATAAAAGCAAAAACCAAATGTAAAGGTGGTACTATTAATACATCATTTTTTGCCATATAGTGACTCTAACAGACTTCAAGAAGCCTAAAAGAATGTAACATTAATCATATCAACAGTTAGTACTGGAAGCACTCATTTTCCTTTTCAAGGTTTCCCAATGTGTGTTCTGTGAATAGCAGGTCCATAGGGTTGTTCTGCCAGACGGTGTTTAGGAAAAGTTACAGGAAGGAAGTTATCTTTTCCTTCTTGGAGTTTCATGGCACCCATTGGTATATATTAATCAAAGGCTCTAAGAAGTTGTACAGGAAAGAAATCTATCCAAATGTTTAATCCAGCATTTCCAAAATGTTTTTCATAACAACTACTAACATCCACACTTTGGATAATACTATTATATCTTACTTTCAGTATGTATCAAAATATGGCATAACAAAGTTGAACCAACTGAACAAAATGTAGAAACTTCAGGGCGCCTGGGTGGCTCAGTTGGTTGGGCGACTGCCTTCGGCTCAGGTCATGATCCCGGAGTCCCGGGATCGAGTCCCATATCGGACTCCCGGCTCTGCGGGAAGTCTGCTTCTCCCTCTGACCTTCTCCCCTCTCATTCTCAGTCTCTCGCTCTCTAATAAATAAATAAAAATCTTTAAAAAAAAAAAAAAGTAGAAACTTCACTCTGATCACGGCCTTTTCTCACCCTATTGCCTGCTATTGCTCTAAAAGGGTTGTTCTTGTAGAAATTAACTTTAAGTGGTTAAGAGCATAGTAAATATAAATAACAGCTGTTAAAAAAATCGAAAGCTTTCTAACTAAACTGCACAAAAGAGATGTTTGGCTATTTTGATACCAATAAAGAATAAAATAGTTAATTATAGGTCCATGTAAAAACTGAAACTTCAATCTATGTAAAACTAAAAGGCATTTATAGGAATAAGATCAGGCCAAGTGTTAGGGGAAAAAAAATTTAAGAAATAGACTATGGGTCACTTACTTTGACAGGAAACTGTAAGATCATTTTCTAAAAAATAAATTTCATTGAAAATTTGCAAAAGTCTCTAAGTAAAAATTCAATATAAAATTCATTTTTATTGTATCTTTAATAACTGGATAAGAGAAAACACATAACTTTAGTAAGAACAGTTTTTTGACATAAACCTTAGGACTTTAAGTCTCCAAACATGACCAAGCCACCCTATGGCTCTAGAATTCTCTGTTTAGACCACTATTTAGAATTTAGACACTTATCTACCAGTAAATGACAGTATCTTGAGCTCATTTTGAACATCTCACCTATATTTCATCCTTGTCTGATCATCTCTTTAGGTTACAAACATCCCACACAGGAACGTCCTACTGCCTAGTGCCTTCCTTTTCATCTCTTCATCTCAAGGCAGCTCCACAAAGCAACCAAACTGTTCAGAGTCAACAGTGCAATCTGGTGGCCAGCTCAGGAAACTACCTGATCAAAACCCCTTTCCTGCTACGTTTTCTTTCCCTTGCATTTCCCATAAAGCGCATGGTGTAGCCTCCCTACCCCCCAATTTCCTCTTTCTTTTTTCGATACCCTTCAAACTCCTACTCAAGAGAAGATCTCCATTTTTCTCTCCCTCGTCATAAAATCCTTTCAGTCTACATGAATCACAAAAGCAATACTGCAGAACCATCAGGACTGCTCTCCCCAGCAAGCAGCAGCATCTCGGCTCTTCTGACGACCGCAATGAGTCAGCTAAACTTAGGTCCCCTGACATACAGCTGCAACAGCTCGGCTGTATGGGTAATGAACTCAGGCCCACCCCAGCTGTCAGCAATTCTATTTTAAGCATCACAGACCTCACAGAATGACTGGAGTGCCCCACAGTATCACAAATAAACAAGTTTGTGGTTTGTGAGGCATCTTTATCTCTTCCATGCTGTAAGGGGTTGTTTTGTTATTATTAACCACCAAAACTAACAGCCACAACAGCAATAATTGTGGTCTGGATTCTCCAAAGAACATTCATATTTGGCATCTCATTTCAACCCAATTTCTTTTTTTTTTTAATGAATTTTTAAAAGATTTTATTTATTTTTCAGAGACAGAGAGACAGCACAAGCAGGGGGAGCACAGGCAGTGGGAGCAGACTCCCTACTGAGCAAGGAGCCAGATGTGGGACTTGATTCCAGGACCCTGGGATCATGACCTGAGCTGAAGGCAGATGCTTATCTGACTGAGTCACCCAGGTGCCCATCAACCTAATTTCTAGGGACCCTACAGGTCCCTAGCAAAAAGGTCAGCCAATTTCCAGGAGTTTAGATGCTACTTATTATTCTTAAGTGCTGCTCTCCACCCAATGGAGAGAAGGAGATACTCTCCCTGTATCTTCTGCAGGACATGGCCAGAGAGCAACCTAATAGCTCATCAGTTTCATTGCTCTTGATAAGAGTTTTCTATGCTGGGCTGCTCTGGGGCCTCCAGTCAGAATCCCACTGGGCCTCTAAGCAGAAAACTAACTCTCAAACTCAAACTATTCCTCCCACTCCTTACATAGAAATAGATTACAGGCCCCAGAGAGCTTCATCAAAATAGGCAGGATTCTTCCTAGACAGGGAGCTAAAAGTAACCCTGGGAAATTCTCTCATGCCCATCCAGAATGCTCCAGATCCACCATCAAGGTCAGGGAATGGTCTACATACAAAAAAGAAACCCCTGCCATCTGTACCAAGCTGCACAGCCTGCCGATGTAGGGAAACCACAGGCTTTCAGCCCTTCAGCTCCTTTGGAACAGTTGAAATAGCACTCCGCATACTGTTTTCCTACGGGCACTCAGTACCCAAACACAGCATGCATAAACTGCCCTGAAAAGGGTGATGTACAGCCTTGCTCTGTGTTTGACTTAGTAAAGCAATTACCAATTAAATGTAATGATCAACACTTATAACTGGAAGATTCAAGGGAATACCTTCCTCTAAAGGCTTTCCTGACTCCTTCAGGAACATCTGACCACTTTGCCTTGGAGCCCCCCCCCCCCCCCCAGCCATTGCTGATACAACGTTTATCATAGCACCTTTGATTCCTTACTTCACTTAGTATTTACATGGCTATTTCCTCCCACTGGGCTCTAGGGTCCTCTAACGGGGAGATCATATCTCTGTGTGGGTCCCAAATGGCTGGCAAAGCACCAAACAGAGAAAGCGCTCTGTGCTCATCAGTGCTCTGGTGAATTAACAAAGGTTTCCCTGAGGGGAAGATGTTGATGCCGCAAGATGTCCCGCCACTGCCCTTCTACAGCTTCCAGATCACTTTCCTCACTCCACTGAAAGCCACCTGCCAGGGATTTGGAAACACAGTGTGTCTAATCACCAGCTTAGGGAGCCCTAAGACTTGGCCTAATCAGCGCAAATTTCTGATGCCCCCCCACTCCCGTGATCTACTCAGTGATCAGAATTACCCAGTGCTCATCATCACTGCTGATACTCCTACGTCATTTAGAAAACATAAGCATGATAGATGATTTCCTTTTGAAAGAAAAAAGAAACTAGCACTTATGAAGACATATGCTACACCACTGTGCTAGGCATTTTAACCCACTGTCACACTTAAACTCACCATAACTGCTATGCTATAAACATTATCCCTAGTTTAGAGATAAAGAAACTAGGACTAAGAAGAATAAAGTCAAGTCAGAACTGAAACCCAGGTTTATCTGACCCCGAGTCTATATAAATACTCTTTCCAATGCAATGATGTCCTGTGCCTACAAGATCACTTGTCCTCCAGGCTACTGGCCACCAGCCATGCTTCCCGAGAGTCGCCTGAACAAGTCAAAATGCATTTTTATTTGTGAATGATTAATTTCCCTCTTCTTTCTAAATTCATTCTGCTCCTTTTCAATTAAGAAATGACTGACAGATTCTTCTTAAACCCACTAACAAAATCAGCAGTTAGAAAAGCTGAAGAAAATGGTTTGGCAATGAGTTGGCACTGTGTTCAGCTATTTTAACTCCCAGGCTCATAGCCTCGAGCAATTGTGCTCTTGCAGCCAGACAATTTTGTCCAATGTCCACACAAATGTGTATTTCCAGCTCCATGGTACTAGGACAAGGATGTTGTTACTGGCATGCTGATCACTAAAACTCTTGAGAGTAATATACACATAAAAGTTCAAGTTACCTAAGTTTTTCCTGGGAAGAAGCCTATTCTTTGAATGAGCGTCATGGAACACTAATTTCACCAAAATCTTCACAAGTATAATCCCCAAACAGGTATATCAAATGCTGGATTGAAAAATATTACACAAATTTATTTACTGTGAGACTTCTCAGAACCTTAATATATCAACTTTTCCCAAATATTGTTGGTTATGGAACCTTTAATTGAAGGAGAAAATGGATATAAAATGCACAAAATTCTCAACAAATGACATCTATTATTGTTACGAGCAAATCTTCTGGCAATGATGCTCTCAGGAGACCAGTATCTGATGGGACAAGTGTTCTTCAAAACGCACTTTGGAAAACACTAAATATGTTCCCTTAAGGGATGGTATTAGCTATTTTGTCCAATAGAAACTATTTTAGTATATCAAAACTACAGCATCTTTTAGACCTCCCTAAAAAAGAACATTAGGTCCAAAGACTCAAACACTAAGAAACTCTGGATTCAAATGCAAATTCAGAGAGTGGGGAGAGGAGGATTTATTATGAATAAGAGGTATTTCTCTCATTGTAGAGAAATTCCTCCTTTGGAGAAATTTCTATGATAGAAGGTGCCCAAACCACGAAATTTAGACCAAATGGAACAAATAAATAAATAAAGAAGATTAGAAATGCTGAAGATTTCCAAAGAGGGATATGACAAATCCGATTTGACTGAGCCAAGATAAAATTATAGTTATTGTCTTAGGAGGTAGTAGGTGGAGAATGAAAGAGTTTAAGTAAATATACCACAAACCCAAGGGCTGAGGCCATCAATCAAGGAGCCCTGTAACTTAGCCCCTACTTATTTTCCCAATTTAATTTCCCTCTGCTCCTTTCATACATTTGTGCTCTATCTAACCAACCTAAATGTTTTCCACTCATTCTGCACAGTTTCTCATTTCTGTGTTTATACTGTTGCCTTTCTCCGCAATGTCCATTTCCCACAGTTCCACTGCTCTACCTCTCCCCTGGCTAATCTCCAAACCCTTTTCAACTTTCGAGGCCCAGTTCCAATGACACTTCATCCAAGAAGCTTTCTTTCATCACTCCGGGTATATATAAACTCTCCAAAGCACTTAATCTTATCTTTACTGTATTTGTTATTTTTCCTAATTTGACAAATATTTGAAAAATTTCTATGTGCCGGGCTCTACAGGTTCATAAATTTATATACTTGTTTTATCTACCCATTATACTATTAACTTTCTGAACACAGGATCTTGTCTAATTCGTAGTAACCACCTCTAAAGTCTTACCCATAGTTGGCACTCAAACATGGTTTAAAGGAAGGAAGGCGCATTGCTTTGAAAAGATGCTGTACGCGGGCTGGAGATAGCTAGAGTAGTAGGCATCACTATAGATGGTGGAGTGATCAGAGAAGGCTGCAGGAAGGAGATGGCATTTGAGAGGGGTCTTAAAATAAGTGTAGCCATTAGAAGTTGGGACAGGAACAGAAATATTTCAGTTGACTGGAATATAGGGTTCAGAAGGAAAGCAGAAAAAAGAAAGGTTGAAAAAAACTTGAAGTCAGACAGGGAAGGTTTCAGTCCCAGGCAAAAGGATGTGGACTGTCTTTGTATCTAAAGAGGAGGGACTAAAAGTGCTAGCGATCCTGCTGACACATCAACAGCAGTAGGAAATACCAGAATTAGAGAGAGATTGGACAGAGTTAAAAATTAAAGAACTGAGGGGCGCCTGGGTGGCTCAGTTGGTTGGGCGGCTGCCTTCGGCTCGGGTCGTGATCCCGGAGTCCCAGGATCGAATCCCATATCGGACTCCCAGCTCTGCGGGAAGTCTGCTTCTCCCTCTGACCTTCTTCTCTCTCATTCTCAGTCTCTCTCTCTCTCTCTCTAATAAATAAATAAATAAAAATCTTTAAAAAAAAATTAAAAAACTGAACCAGCCTCCGACTGGTTTCCAATTTCTTTGTGCTCAACATTTTTTTCAATTTTTGTTTTTCAAATTTTGAGTGGATGACCATGTTACCTGAGCAATAACCAAACTTCAGTTTTAAATATACAGTTGACCCTTGAACAACACAGGTTTGAAATGCATAGGTCCACTTATATGCAGATTTTTTTTCCAACAATGGCAGTATAGTACACTTTTTCTCTTATGATTTTCTTAGTAACATTCTCTTTTCTCTAGCTTACTTTATTGTAAGAATAAGGTAAACAGTACATATAATATACAATATGTTTAATCAAGTATATATGTTATTGTGAAGGCTTGTGGTCAAGAGTAAATATCGGTAGTCAAAAGTTTCTGGGAAGTCAAAAGTTCTATGTGGATTTTTCAACTACATGGGGGTCAATGCCCCTAATATGCCCACCTCACCTCATTGTTCAAGGGTCAACTGTATAGCAAAATCAATCTGTCATATTTCAGGATATTTATAAATTGTGATTATGCTATAAATTGTAAATAGGAAGAAGCAGGAAACTTCTGGGATACTCCTTTCAAAGTGTTTACTATTCCACGTCTCTGGCCAAAGTGTTTTAAAAGGTAACAACCATAAACATCTCCTTCCACACCCAGTAACCTCAAGGTTACTGTTTTTCAGTCCTTATCTCTGTTAGTCTCTGGCAAGTTTCCTGCTCTATCAATTTGTTGTTTTGAACCTTCAGGTTCAGTCTTTTTACATGTTCAAAAAGTGGAGTCACTTTGACAAGAGAAACCACTGTCACAATGTCTGTCCACTTCACTGGAAGCCTGGACAAGAACACAGCTATCCTTTGGGTTGCCTAGAATATCTGAGCAATGGAACTTCTTTTGCTGTGGGGGCGGGGGGAATCACATATCTAGGAGCTTTGCAATAACTCCTGCTCTTACCAATTTGTTTACCCTTCTTGGGGACTGAGAAGTCAACTGAACAAGCTATATATACAGTGTCTTCTGCCATCTTTCAGGATCAGACCTATACATAGGGTAGGCTGAGTGGTCATAAATGAAAGGTAATCACTAACCAAAAATATGTCCCTAATACTATCTGAAATCCACTGATTAGGGATTTATTTGAGTTAAAAAACAAACATGATCTTAGAGAAGTGAGAGGGGACCCTGCTATCAGGCTCTGTATTAGGAAAACAATCTGATTAACCTAATCCACAAAAAGGGAATGTGGGTTTGACTTGGGGGAAGGGATAAGGGAGAAGGTCAAAGGATAGAAAATCTGTGAGATCATTCTAGAACACTGTATATTTCCAAGGAGAAATCCAGGTAGGATCAGATAGAACTAAAAAATAGAATGAGGGCACTAGGATCCTGAAAGGTAGCCAAGCTAAGAAGTAGAAAAAGCAAGAGCCATAGCTCAGAAGATTTGGTGAATGAGTTCCAAAGGTTGACTTTACCTTGAATTATTGCCAAGGTCCTCATTTACTCCCAATAGTTCAACCCAGCTCTCACTTTCTGTGGGAGCATCCAAAATGAGGTGGAATGTACCGAAACTTGGGTGGGGAAGTATGGCCAAATGAGGTTGAGAGTGATAGATAGGGAACTGAAGCCAAGAAAGAGAAGGTTCAAAAATGGAGCCAAAAGAGCCAGAACCCAAAATGGGATCCAGTTCATCAGAATTACAGGTATTTGGGGACTTTTCTGTTTCCCATCCTAAGTTTTATTTAAATTGTTTTTGCTGGAAATTCTGAGTATGCCTGGGTTAAAGAAATACGTGATCAGCAGCCACCATTCAAAATTCACCAAGCTCCAATAAAACCGCTTCACTTGAGTTCAGAAAATGAAAACTGCAATAAGGCAGAAATTTGTAGAAACACAAACAGTGAAAGTTAGTTTCCCCATAAACATTTCCAAAACAGATAATTACACTAATTATTTTCAAAAGTCCTTCAAGCCCAGGGTAATACATGTATTTGGAGGGAAAAAAATCAACATATCACAGCCATCTGCAACTGCCACTGCTCATTCGCTTCTCAAGAGATGTCTAGTCCCGGTGAAGGCTTGCCCTGACAAGGCATAACATCCTCCTTCTCCCACAGAGCCAGGGACATAACCCTTCCAAGGTACACAAGCCCATCTGCTCATCTCCATTCTCCTCTCAATTCAACAGCTTCTTAATCTACTCTGGGCATAACTACCTCCATGCAGACCTCTACCCCTCTGCCTTTTTTTATGTATAAATATATTTCAAATCCTTTCCTTCAGTGACAGAGGCTCTCTGGAGGTTGACCATTTACCTTTCAGACATCTGACTCCGCCAAATTGGGATCAGTCTTTCTAATCGCACATTATTCCAAAGAGATTTAGAGAAGTTACTTCAGCATTCTCATTATTTACTCAGATGAAACACTGCATACTCCCATTCTAGTCACAAAGCACAGCCTCTCCACACTGTTTAAATTAAGACTAAAGTTAACAAAGGTTCCCTACTCTTTTTCCCGACCTTATTCAAGTTGGCTAACTGCTATAAAAATTTGGTAATGGCCCCAGAATTTGAAAAATACAGTGGCACTGTCACACTTGCTAAAATCCTTGCTTCTTCTGCATTGATTATTCTATGATTCAATATCCCCATTCTTTAGTAACTCCTTCTGCTTTCCATGCTGCAGTCTCCCCCTTATAGGTGGACAAGTCCCAGCATCATTCTCTTGCAACCAACTGTAAACCCTATTCTAGACATCACCATTCTTTTCAGCAGACCTTACCATGTAGATAAGCTCTAAACGTGCTCTCCTAACTATAGCACTATTTGGCACTAATAGCATCATCAAGTTACACCTGTGTAAGTCCCAAATGCTTTCACATTCATTTTCCTCTTATCTGAGCTGCTCAACATCCCAGAGAGACATCATATTCCTGCCATTTTACGGATAAAGAAACCAAGATTCTACAAGTATTAGGTGACTTCGTCTGAGCCAAGCAGATAATTTAAATGAGCTGGAGTCAAGACTTCTACTTTTGATCCCAACTCTTTCCCCATGCACATTTCTGAGAATAAACCTAACTGCTAAGCAAGCTGCACATGTCTCAATCTGACAGGATGTGCTGCAGGCCCCATGAGAGATACCGGCTTTGGTCCTTGGTCTGTATCACTATTTTTAACCCTATTTCCCACTCCTAACACCAATTCTTAATATACAGACTCACTCCCCTCCCAATTTCCCTCCATCCTACTTCTACCATGTTAGCCAATTTCTTTTTGTTGTTGTTGTTCTGAATATAGTCTTGTCCCTTCTCCACTTCTTCTCTTACCCAACGACTTATTCACACCCTTTGGCTCAGAAACCACAAACTCTGTATGAGCATACATTTATTTATGGTTTGGGGTCCATGTTCTCTGTCCTTGCTTTCTCCTGCCCTGTTCAAAGCTATCCATTTGAGAGTATAAGCTCCTGGCCCAGAAGGCTCTAGTTAGTCCATTGTGGGTACCACCCAGCACAATGCCTTCCATTCGCAGGAGCATAAACATTGCCAATTACAATCCTTAAAAAAAAATAAATAAATTATTCCTGTCCTTGATCTCAAATAATGACAAAAACCAGTTGCCAAAACCACTAAGAGCATTGTTTACTTCAATTCAGAGTTAGTGAATAGGAATTAGCTTAAAAGAGCTGTAAAGTGAAAGACGAGGACATATTTGTTTACACGCAGTCCCAAAGGGATAAAACAAAATACCGAGTAATTTGTTATTAGTTTCCCATCGACAACAGTCCAGCGCTACTGCATAGCAAGGTCACCCCGGGTAAGAGGATCCTAGTTACCAGCATTCCCATTAGAGAAAGGAGGTGATCAGCTATTCCAAATGCATAAGTGCTCTAGCAAGCACCAGGTGGCTGCAGATCACTTACCGGTTTATCCTTGATGGTGGGGCTTGACACGCACAGGTATAGCTTCCCATCTTCTTCCAGGCAGGCATCTATCAACGCTTGCACTGAGCTCTCCTCCTGGAACAGCAGAAAGGCATAGCCTTGGGAGAACAAAAACAAAAGGATAGAGAGAGAAATCAGTACATTAAACTCAAAGTACCAAACAAAAATTTACCTGTTGTTTCACTTTGGCAAGTTCTTACTAAAATCCGAGAACTTGAAATGGGACACGAGGAAGTAATAGTCACTGAGAACTTCGTATGCCAAGCATTGGGTTAGTTACTGGTAGACATTATCTTGCTTAATTCTCATAATTACTCAGGGGAACAAGTTCAGAACTCCTCTATGGAATTTCCATGAAATACAAGCATACCTCATTTTATTGTCCTTCATTTTATTGTGCTTTGTAGATATTGCATTTTTTACAAATTGAAAGCTTGTGGCAACCCTACATCAAGTAAATTTATTGGAGCCATTTTTCCAACAGCATTTGCTTACTTTGTGTCACTCTGTCACATTTTGACAATGCTCACAATATTTCCAAACTTTTTCATCATGATTATTATATTAGTCATGGTGATCTGTGATCAGGGCTCTTTGAGATTACTATTCTGATTACTCTGGGGAGCCATGAACCGGGCCTACATAAGAAAGAGAACTTAATAGATATTGTGTGTGTTCTGACTGCTCCACTGACCAGCCATTCCACCGTCTCTCTCTCTCTCTCTCCGTGGGCCTCCCTATTTCCTGAGGCACAACAATATTGAACATAGGCCAATTAATAACCTGACAATGGCCTCTAAATGTTCAAGGAAGAGCCACACGTCTCTTACTTTAAATCAACAGCTAGAAATGATCAAGCATAGTGCAGAAGACATGTTGAAAGCTGAGAGAGGCTGAAGGCTAGGCTTCTTGAGGCAGTTAATCAAGTTGCAAATGCAAAGGAAAAGTTCTTGAAGGAAATTAAAAGTGCTACTCCAGTGAACATATGAATGCTAAGAAAGCAAAACAGCTTTATGGCTGATATGAAAAAAGTTCTAGTGGTCTAGATAGATCAAACAAGCCACAACATTTCCTTCAACCAAAGCGTAATCCAGAGCAAGGCCTTAACTCTCTGCAATTCTATGAAGGCTGAGAGAGGTGAAGAAGCTAAAGAAGAAAAGTTGGAACTAGTAGAGGTTGATTCACAAAGTTTAAAGAAAGAAGCCATCTCTATGACATAAAGTGCAAAGTAAAGCAAGTGCTGATGTAGAAGCTGCAGTAAGTTATCCAGAAGATGTTGTTAATTAAGGTAACTAATGAAGGTACCTGCAGTAAACAGCAGCTTTTTCAATGTAGATGAAACACCTTTCTATTGGAAGAAGATGCCATCTAGGACTTTTACAGCTAAAGAGGAGAAGTCAATGCCAACATTCAAAGCTTCCAAGGACAGGCTCACTCTCTTATTAGGCATTAATACAGCTGGTGACTGTATGTTGAAGCCAATGCTCAATGACCATTCTGAAAATTCCTACAGCCCTTAAGCTTAACGGTAGATTTACTTTGTCTGTGCTCTATAAATGGAACAATAAAGCCTAGATGATAGCACATCTGTTTACAAGATAGTTTATCGATTATTTTAGGTCCACTGTTGACCTACTACTCAGGAAAATAGATTCCTTTCAAAATATTACTGCTCATTACAATGGACTAGTCACCCAAGAGCACTGATGGAGATGTACAATGAAATGAATGTTGTTTTCATGTTTGTTAACACAATGTCCATTCTGTAGCCCATGGATCAGGAAGTCATTTCAACTTTCAAGTTTTATTATTATTTTTTAAGTTTCTTTACTTATTTTAGTAGAGCTCTCACACCCCAAGATCAAGAGTTGCATATGTCTCCAACTGAAATAACTAGGCGCCCCAGTCTTATTATTTAAGAAATACATTTCATAAGACTAGCTACCAGAGATTCCTCTGATGGATCTGGGCAACGTAAACTGAAAACCTTTTGGAAAAGACCTACCATTCTAGAGGTCATTAAGAACAATCATGATCATGGGAAGAGGTCCAAATATCATCATGACAGGAGTTTGAAAGAAGTTGATTCCAACTTAAGGATGACTTTGAGGGGTTCAAGACTTAAGTGGAGGAAGTAACTGCAGATGTGGTAGAAATAGCACGGGAACTAGAATAAGTATATTTAAGATGAAGATGTAACTGAATGGCTGTAATCTCAGCCAGCTTTAATGATAAAACTTTAACAGATGAGGAATTGCTTCTCTCGGATGAGCAAAGAAGTGGTTTCTTGAGAGGCAATCTATTTCCAGTAAAGATGTTATGAAGATTGTTGAAACAACAAAAGATTTAGAATATTACATAAACTTAGCTGATAAAGCATAGGCAGAGTTTGAAAGGATTGACCCCAATTTTGAAAGAAGTTCTACTGTGAGTAAAATGCTATCAAACAGCATTGTATGGTACAGGGAAATCATTTGTGAAAGGAGTCAATCAATGTGGCAAAGTTAATTGCTGTCTTATTTTAAGAAATTACCATATCCATCCCAACCTTTAACAATCCCCACCCTGGGGCGCCTGGGTGGCTCAGTTGGTTGGGCGACTGCCTTCGGCTCGGGTCATGATCCCGGGGTCCTGGGATCGAGTCCCATGTCGGGCTCCCGCTCTGTGGGAAGTCGGCTTCTCCCTCTGACCTTCTCCCCTCTCATTCTCTCCCTCTCTCTCTCTCTCTCAAATAAATAAATAAATAAATCTTAAAAAAAAAAAAAATCCCCACCCTGATCTGTCAGCAGCCATGAACACTGAGACAAGATTCTCCACCTACCAAAAAATTACAACTCACCAAAAGCTCAGATAGTGGTTAGCGTATTTTACTTTATTTTTTTTAAGATTTTATTTATTTGACAGAGAGAGATTACAAGTAGGCAGAGAGGCAAGGGGAAGCAGGCTTCCTGCCGAGGACGCGGGGCTTGATCCCAACACCCTGAGATCACGACCCGAGCCAAAGGCAGAGGCCTTAACCCACTGAGCCCACTAGCGTATTTTAGCAATAAAGTAATTTTTAATCAAGGTATGTACAGTTTTTAGATATAATGCTATTGCATACTTAACAAACTACAGTATGGTGTAAACATAACTTTTATATGCACTGGGACACTAAAAAATTGATTTGATTCACTTTATTGAAATATTTGTTTTACTGGGGTGGTCTAGAACTGAACCCACAATATCTCCATGGCATGCCTGTAGATCTGGTCATCATGAGAGCAGGCAGATTAATCATTGGCCTGAGCCACAACCACCAGCCAAAAAACAAGCATCCCCGGCCCCCCAAATTCCATCAAGCTCTAGGCTTGACACATGCTAAAACATGGATGGACCTTGAAAATATTATGCTAAGTGAAAGAAGCCAGGCACAAATATTGTACGATTCCATTTATATAAAATGCTCAGAATAGGCAAATCTATAGAGACAAAAAACCAAACCAAACAGATAAGTGATTGCCTAGGGTTAAGGACTAGAGGGAATAGGTACAAGGTTTCTTTTGAGGATGATGACTGTTTTCTAATTTAGATTATGGTGATGATAGTGGCATAACTTTATGAACATACTGAAAAACACTGAATTTTATACTTTAAACAGGTAAACTGTATGGTATGTGAATTATATCCCAACAAAAATTGTCCAAAAAAAAAAAAAAGCCCAATAATAGCTTAGTGTTCTTACATGTTACTTCTGATGATGATGCTTGCTTTCTCCAAAGATACTCTCCTATCTCATGGAAGAGTATATAACTTATAAACATGGATACTAGCTGCAGAATTTCCAAAGAGACAGCTAGCTTTGCTCACTTCAATCAGTAAGATTTATTGAGCAATTGTTACAAGTGGAACACACTCTATGGATTTTGAGAAAACTGAGATGGAGGAGAGTACTTCCTACTGTCAAGAGACTTACGTGGTAGAAGAAACAGACATTTAGACAATTAACTATTTGCAACAAAGCCGAGGCAGATACATGGGGACAAAGTGCCTTTGAAGCCCAGAGGAGCAAGGACTCTGACTTGAGAGAATCAGCAAAGACTTCAAACAGGTCAACAGATGTTCAAGGGACCAATGCTGGCATCTGCTGCCATACCAGCATTCACGTATGGCAGCTGGGCAAAGGCCCATCATGAACTAGTTTAAGTTTGACTAGTCAACTATTCAACTCCTCTGCAACCCCTCTAGCTTTGCTCAGTCTCTCAGCTGTCACCTCCACTCCCAGTCCTGCTACCTCAAAAAAAGCCATCACCAATATTGTTCCACCCTGGTGCACTGCATGCCAGAAAGGCGTAAATAGTGGAGAAGAATAAGAACCTCCATATTCAGAAGATTCTCACACATCAAACAAAGATGTTAATCAACTTGCCTACAAGCAATGCTCTTGCAGTCCTGGGCAGCACATAACGACAGAAGCAGTAGATAATGAATAATGGGTACTTTTTAAAAAATCCTTTTTCTCAATTCCTTGTCTACTACACACAGCATCCAAGCAAATATAGCAGAAGAAGGTTAACCACTACCATTCAAACAAACACAGCAGGAAAAAGATCAACCATTACCTGACACACCAAGAGTGGCCAACGCAACAGGCAGAAGTCAACATACAGGGGACAGCACCAAGCACACACAAGTGGGTATATAGATACAACAGGGAGGCTGCCTACATGGGGGTACCCAGAGCTGTTTTCTGGGCTCTACTCCTAGGCTCCATGGGTCAAAAGATTCAGCAGGTGGCTAGGCAAGAAAAATAAAACGTAACTGCAAAACTAGAAAAAATATCATTTCTTCATATCCTTTCTCTACTGGAAACAGTATCAAACAATCACCAAGCCCCAAGGAATCTATTAAAAATTCAGTGTTTTCATTTAATGTGAGAACATTAATTCCACTTGCCAAAGTGAATATCAGAGATGAGTGAGTTAAAACACGCAAATCAATTTAAAACACGCAAAAAGAGGAGGTCTCAGCATGTCCTCTCAAACCTCCTGCCTCACCACGTTAAACCCTGGTACAGATGGCCCACAAAGGTCCTAAGAGGCACACTGGATATCTTGTTCATGGAGAGGGCCCCATCTGTGTACATTATGCACAGGCTCATCAAAAAGACTGGGATGGGGAGTCTGGGTGTTTTGGCGGTTGAGCATCCGACTCTTGATCTTGTCTTGCAGAGCTCAGGGTCATGAGTTCAGGTCCCAGGTTGAGCTCCACGCTGGCCATGGAACCTACTTAAAAAAAAAAAAAAGGCCTGGGAATGCTCACTGAGCTGGGCCTTTCTGTAGCTCCTTGCCACCAGGAAGCCACCAGGTTGACTATGTTTTTCTGGCACATTGCTGCCCACCTTCTGGAATTTTCCACATCAATTCCTACACTGAGCTCAACCTGTGCATCAGAAGAGAAGGACAGTATTTCCTCACGGCAGCTGAGTAGCTACCACAAAGCATGTACATCTTCAATCAGGCCTCTCTCACAGCCATAAATGTTAACATGAGCAGTATACAGAGTAAAAACAATGGGGAGTCAGAAGTAAAAGCTTGCTACAAATACTATTATCAAGAAAAATATCCACAAACAACTTCTTCTCCTTTCCCAAGGAATGGCTCATAATACTTTACCAATTCCTTCAGGATAACTCTTTTACAACAAATAATCTTTTATAATAAATCATCTCTACTCCCTGATCAGCAAGCTGCCACTCTCAGTAATGACAATATTCTCCTGGCATTACAGATAAGGGGTGTGACTCCAGTTCAATAATTTCCTTCAACCCTACTTCATACCTCAGGTCTTCCAACCAAAACAAAATTCACCAGAGACACCCCAAATCACTCATGAACACTTTAGTGTACCTTCACTACTAAAAACACATTCTGACGCCTCAAGATCAACCAAAACCCAGATGACAATAGAAATCAGAGTATTTAAAAACAAATTAGGAAGGAAGAATCCTTCACATATGTTTCCTTTTTGATCTTCAGAAATTTAAGATCAAGGTAATGAGAGTAGAAAAAGAGTCCTTCTAGAATAACAAGGTCAATGTGAGATGAAAATTAAATCAATTATTTACTAAAAGGCAAATTCCACATGGTACTATGAAAAAGAGTTCTGGACTAGGAGTCAGAAGGTCTAGATTTAGATCCAAGTTCTAACATTTACTAGCTCTGTGTGATAACAGCTAACATTTACTGAGCATCTATCTACTGTGTACCAGGCACTATTCTAAGTGCATTCACTCATCACCACACACACCCTGTGAAGTAGGCACTGCTTTTAGTTGTTTCACAAGAAATTAAAGAAATTGCACAGAGTGATAAGCAACTTAACCCAACAAGTGGTGGAACCCACTTAACCCAACAACGTAACCCATCCTAACCCAACAAGTGGTGGAATGATGAATTTGAATATTAACTTAAAGTTTCTGAGTCTTGGCTCTTTTCTCTGTAAAATGAAAAAAAAATTGTCCTGATTAACTTACAGAGGGGTAAGTTATGAAATAACACATGTAAAGGTGCTTTGTAAACTAAGTATTGTGCAAGTGTCAATTTTTCTTTCTGCATTTTGTTATTTGTGTGATATGTCAGAGTTTTACATACAGTCTCATAAAAATTGGAGTTCAAATTAATGATACATACTTTCTATGTGCATTTGGTGAATAAAGAGCCGTAATCTAGATACTAAAGATAAACCTTAAAATTATTTAAATAATAGACTGAATATTACTGTAAACAATAAAGTGACTGAATTTTTTTTTTCATATATAACTAGCCATCTCCACCAGGAAAGAGAATGATCAGATGTGATATAATTTGCTGATTCTAATACATTCTTTAAATAAAAGTCTATTATTGAGGTACCTGGGTGGCTCAGTCAGTTGAACATATGACTCTTGATTTTAGCTCAGGTTGTGATCTCAGGGTGGTGGTATCCAGCCGTGTGTTGGACTCCACACTTAGCAGGAAGTCTGCTTGGGACTCTACCCTTCCCCCCACTCTTGCATGGGCTTCCACTCTCTCGAATAAATAATAATCTTCAAAAAAACAAATAAAAGCCCATCTACTTACAAAGACAGCACCTCAAACTGTCACTATGATGGCAGATTCTTCTGTTAGTTTCAAAGGCATATAAAAAAGCTTGACCAAAAAATTACAAGCACCTTCTGTTCTCCCTTGCCCTCAGAGCCACTAAGAGACAACAGGATCATAAAACTCAAGTTTCAGAAATGGTGACTTTGTTTCTCACGTACCTGAGGAGGCTGAGAGGGTTTCACAGATGTGGTGAGCTATGGGAGGCCCTCAACTCAGAACCAGTCTGTGGGTGTATCTACGAGCTCTGGGGGAAGTTACAGGAACTCTTAACACTATCACCATCATGACTCTGGGTTGGGCAGAATGGATGGCAGGAAATTGCTTGCTTTCCCACTGGTGCCAAATAGGTTGGGGGAGGAAGGGGAAAACAGTGAAGGACTTTTAGACAAGCCTGAACTGACCACACTTCTCTGGGGTAAAGAGGAACAAGAAGGTGTGGGGTTGGGGGGACTTAATTGGGATAATTCCATTTTATTTGTCCAGGTTTTTACACGGTAAATTTAATTAAATTTTTTTTTCCTCTTAATACCTGAGAACACATTAAGTATAACAACCTCCAAAATGTTCTTGGCTACCTGTCAAAAACAACCCTTCCTGAGCTCTTAAATACATAATTTTTCATGTTGGAATTTTTTTTATACTTGATCCCTAGTACAAATAACCATCACCACCAACTTCACTTCCACAAACACCACTTACAAAGTGCTTACAGTGTGTCAGGCACTTTGCTAATAATAAACACTTTACATCTGCAAGCTCTTTTCATCCTCACAGTAATTCTATGAGGTAAATACAGTTGTTATTCTCATTTTACAGGTGTGGAAACTGAAACTCCAAGGGGTTAAGGGACACCTCAGATTAAAACCCAGGTCTGCTTACAGAGCCCTCATTCTTCAACCATTCACTTATACTGTCTTGCCTAAAAATGGTGAGGCAAAAATTTCATTATCATTAGCAAATAAGGACTGGCCTGTTTATTATTTATAGGTTACTTTTGTGACTGTGATCATTTCACAGTGTTTTAAATAGCAGAAAGTGGTCACCTGTGCTTTAGTGCTACAATTTAAGGCCTATGCAGATATATTTGCTCTAAAGCCCACAGATCTACATTAAGAAGAATTGAAATGATAAATTTCAAAATCATCAGAAGCCTAGATTTAGTTTTATTTAGTCAAATTGTTACATTTAGTAAGATACATATTGGCTTTCAATGTATTTCTAAGTTACATATGTATGTATTTATTTATCTTTAAAGCTTTTACTTATTTATTACTTGAGAGAGAGAGAGTGAGCAGGAGGGAAAGAGAGAGCAAATCTCAGGCAGACATGGGGCTCAATCCCACGACCGCAAGATCATGACCTGAGCCTAAACCAAGAGTTGGACACTCAACTGACTGAGCCACCTAGGTGCCCTGTAAGTTATGTATTTAGAATAAAGGTACTTGAGGGAGTGAAAAAGCAGATATCTTACTAAATTAAATAAGATTTTTATAAAATGAATATCGTCATCACAGTAATAATTGACTTAAGCAAGAATCATCAATGGATTCTAAAACCATTGGGTGAATTTGGGAAGGGGATACAAGATATTTAATATACTCTTAAAGTATCACTTCACAGATTAATCAGTATTTGCAAAGGTAGATAGAGGCACTTTTAAAATGCGGGAATCTGGCAGGCAACAGTTTAATCAAATGATCAAACTTAACATCACCAACAAAGGGGCAAACTGACTTAATGTGCCTCCTGTACTATGTCCTTCTCAGTGCAGTGTATTATCTGCATACTATTCCTGCTAACAGTGTTTTACTTGAATCTCATTATGAGGAAACAATTAGATAATTCCAAATTAAGTGATATTCTATAAAACATCTGACATGGACCCATCCAATGATACAAAAGAAAAAAAGCCTAGGAAACTGTCTAAATTAAAGAACAGTAGAGAGATATGTCAACTAAATGTAAGACTATATCGGATGTTAAGGCTACATGTTTGGATCTTGAATTTTTAAAGAAACGGCTCTAAAGGACATTACTAGAACAATCTGGATATTTCTTGTTCATAGGAGATATGCAGAAGCACTTAGGAGTAAAGGGTCCTGATGTCTATGACTTACTTGCAAATGATAATCACAGAGAGAGAGAGAGAGAGAGAGAGAGAAAGAAAAAGCAAATGTGGCAAAATGCTGACAACTGGTGAATCTAGAAAAAGGTTATATAGGCGTTGCATTTATTCTTACAGCTTTTTTGTAGGTTTGAATTGTTTGTCTCAATTTTTTGTTTAAATTCTAGTCAACATGTAGTGTAATACTGGTTTTAGGAGTAGAATTTAGTGATTCATCACTTACAAATAACACCCAGTGCTCATCACAAGTGCCCTCCTTAATGCCCAGCACCCATTAAGCCCATCCCCCATCCTTCTACCTTCCATCAAACTTCAGTTTTTTCTTTATTGTTTAAGTATCTTTTATGGTTTGCTTCTCTCTTTTTTTTCTCCTCCCATATGTTTGTCTGTTTTGTTTCTTATATTCTTCATATAAGGCATTTGCCTTTGTCTGACTGACTTATTTTGATTAGCATAATATACTCTAGCTCCACCCATGTTGCCACAAATGGCAAGAGTTCATTCTTTTTTTATTTTTTTTTAAAGATTTTTTTCTTTTAATTTATTAGAGAGCAAGAGACTGAGAATGAGAGGGGAGAAGGTCAGAGGGAGAAGCAGACTTCCCGCAGAGCCGGGAGTCCAATATGGGACTCGATCCCGAGACTCTGGGATCATGACCTGAGCCGAAGGCAGTTGCTCAACCAACTGAGCCACCCAGGCGCCCCCCCCCCTTTTTTTTTAAAGATTTTATTTCTTTATCTGACAGAGAGAGAGAGATCACAAGTAGGCAGAGAGGCAGGCAGAGCAGAGAGCCCGATGCGGGGCTTGATCCCAGGACCCTGATATCATGACCGGAGCCGAAGGCAGAGGCTTTAACCCACTGAGCCACCCAGGCGCCCTAAGAGTTCATTCTTTTTGATGGCTGAGTAATATTCCATTGTGTGCATCTGCCACATCTTTATCCATTCATCAGTCGATGGACATTTGGGCTCTTTCCATAGTTTAGCTATTGTTGATAATGTTGCTATACACATTGGGGTGCATGTACCCTTCTGAATCTGTATATTTTTTATCCTTTGGGTAAATACCTACCAGTGCAATTGCTGGGTCATAGGGTAGTTCTATTTTTAACTTTTTGAGGAACCTCCATACTGTTTCCCAAAGTGTCTGTGTCAGCTTGCATTCCCACCAACAGTGTAGGACTCCCCTTTCTCTGCATCCTCATCAACATCTGCTGTTCCCTATGTTGTTAATTTTAGCCATTCTGACAGGTATAAGGTGGTATCTCATCATGATTTTGATATGTATTTCTGTAGGTTTTAAAATTTGAAAATAAAAATTTGTGAAGGAAAAAAAAACACAAGGTCTTTCTGGGGAAGAGAGTGATATATTCTCCCATTCTCTCAAGAGCTGTTTGGTATTTTTTAAAGACCCACTAGTTCTTTTTTTTTTTTTTTAAGATTTTATTTATTTATTTATTAGGAAAGAGAGAGAGTGAGAGAGAGCAGGTCAGAGTGAGAAGCGGACTCCCCATGGAGCTGGGAGCCTGATGTGGGACTCGATCCCAGGACTCCGGGATCATGACCTGAGCCGAAGGCAGTCGCTCAACCAACTGCGCCACCCAGGGGCCCGACCCACTAGTTCTTAAAATCAACTAATGCTCTTAGTGATTTAGATGTTTCAAATACCAACTACAATGGGAAAACAATTTTGGCTTGTAGAGCTGTGCCCCAAACCACTGCTGGATTCATAAAACAATACCCGACCAAGGGATAGCCAGTTTCTGATTAAGTGAAATCAGCCCTAGAAGGAAAAATCCATGGTCTGGACACACACACATACACATACACACACACACACACACACACACACACAGGTCTCCTTGCACAGAATCCAGGCTCCCTGATTTCCTGTGACCTTCCTAGACAGACCTGAAGGGCACCTCCCCAGCGAGAACTGCCTGAGTTCTGACACTTTTTGGCACAGAAGCTGTTCCAAACATTCTCATTAACCTTGGCTCTCAGGTCAGAAGACTTAACCTGGTTTGTCTCAGGAGTCTTTGTTTTTGGATTCAATTCAATAGGACCAAAAATATTTATGAGGGACACGGCATGGAGCTAAGCAATGAAGCTAAAAAGATGAAGAAGCCAAGTACCAGAAAAATCTAACCTATAAATAAATGACTAAGGGACACGATGAAAAGTGTTGTATTGGAGGTGTGTCCTACAGAACACTGGTGAGAGACAAAGAGCAAAGGTGTCCAAACATCTGTGAAAGCCATAGAACAAAGGCCATATATGAGCTGGGCGATAATTAGTCTTCAGGAAGCAAGGGCATTCCGAGCTCAGGAAAGAGGGCAGGCCAAGGCATAAAAGGTCAGTCAAAGGTTTGACTCATTTGGAAAACAGAGACTAGAGTTCATTAGTTAGAGTATAGGATTGAGGGCAGTGGGCGGGAAGAGCTGAAGCACCTCATCAATTCCCTTCCTGCTGCCTGGAGAACACCATAGGTCTCTGAATTGCATTTCCTATTCATTCTCTATTCATTCATGAAAATATGGGATTTCCAAAATTTACTGGACACTAACTATGTGCTCTAGACACTGCAGAAGAATACTAACATAAGCAAGACTTTGTTCTTAAGGAATTTATAAGCTAGTATAAGAAAGTCATGAAGAATAAGTGCATAAGAACTATAATCTAGGAATAACACATTAAGGATCCCAATAAGTATTTTTTTGAAGTATTTGTAAAAGTTGGACTTCACAGAAAGAAAACATCTTTCAGTAAAGAAGACATGGGTAGAGAAATCAAGAAGTCTTTCTGTAGGTGGTAGCATATTTTAATGGCATGACAGAGTGAAAAAATGGACGCCGTTCCAAGCAAAAGAATTAGCCTAAGATAGTATGTAGAGATGGCTCTGCAGATACTGCCCAAATCCATGGATTCCTGAACGTTTCCTGTGGGTTCAAAACTAAACATATTTCTTTGACTATATTTACTACATAGGGCCGAGGCTCAAACATTTTGGTCTAGCCTGTTTTGTGTTTTTTATTGCACTAGTAACTGTTTCTTTGTGAACTTCTGGCTTGGCAGCGGGGGTGGAGGAAGGTAGGAATGGACAAGAAAACAAGTCTGATGGGTAGAACCACCTCAGAGCTGAAAATTGGCAATCTACTTCCTGTGTTCTTAGCAAAGTCCTGTAATCCAGGGCAGTGACCCGGGGCATTTGGGCTTAAAATTTGCTCTGTTTATGTAACCTCACATTTCCTACATAAAGAGGTCCTTGTGAAGTCGGCCAGTCTGTCAGTTCTAGTCACAGTCAGTTCTAACAAGCTCCTGACCATGAAAACTGAGATCAGACTGGGGGTGTGGGGGGAAACTGGTCAAACTAGTTGGGCAGTTTTATTATTACTGAGCATTACATTTTCATCCGGGGTGTGGGGGGGGGGGACACTAATATTACTTAACACCTATTAAGCCTAAGTACTGTGTTGGTATGAATGTGCCCTGTTTCCTATAATCCATTTAATAACCCAATGAGTAGTATTAACACAGATGAGTAAACTGAGGTTCAGAGAGTAAATAACTTGCTCAGTGTCACACAGTTATTAGTAACTACTTCCACGTCTGAGTCCACAAACACCCAGTTCTTGCCCAACTGCCTGTTATCTCCCTCATTCAGCATCACACAACTTTTAACCTAATAGATACTTCCCTACAGATGAAGCTTTGGTCCAAACCTGCTTATACAGTGCTTGAACTTTGACAATCTAATTTCTCCTCCTTCCTGCACTTTATTATTCGTCTGATGAGTTCCTGATGCTGCTGCCAATAGGTTTTCTCTGGGCCACCATTTCTCCTTCAAAAGACTAAAGCCTTGATTAAAGCTATCCATTCGATTTTGAAAGACAACCCAAGTCTCTGTTCCCAGCTTTCAAAATTGATCACCAGATCCTCTCATTTCCCCATTCCAAACCTTTTCAACTGATATATCCTCTCTTGGTCTCACTTGCTCATCCAATTCCTGTCAGCAAGTCCTGTCCCAATCTTCACCCTCTGTGAAAACATTCACCCTGCCTCAGGCTGTCAAATTTGCACCTTCCATTTCAGTTCCTGAGAGCTACTCTCTTCCAAAGTACATTCTCATCAGGGGTGGTTCTGACTTCTCTATACTAAACAAACATCTCCCCCGTTCCTAGCACTTCTGTCTGGACGTACCACCACACGTACTGCTGTGACAGAGTACAGGGTGTCTCTGTTATGTATGTGGCTGCTCAAGCTCTGTCCTATGGCCGGTACCTTCCTCTGCCTACTCCCTTCTATACAGTCCCTCAAAGTACACATGCTCTGAAATCAAAGAGTCACTCTTACAGTTCGGCTTTAATACAATGCAGAAGAGATAGGTGTTTAATAAAACAGTTTAGACTGAGGGTATGCTAAGCTTTTAAAAGCAGTAATAGCCCAAAAAGGACAAAACCAAACAAAAGACCACTCTTGCTACCCTGCAGTATAGTTTCCATGTTTTTATAAGAAAATCCTTCCTGAGAAAGAAAACTTCGATCAGTTGAAATACAGAATTCACTAAAGAGCATGAGTATTATAAGCCAGGATCTGCTTTAAAAAAAAAAAAAGGCAAAGTACTACTCAAAAGCTTATAAACTGCATGGGGTACCTGGGTGGCTCAATGGGTTAAAGCCTCTACCTTCAGCCCAGGTCATGGTCTCGGGGTCCTGGGATCGGGCCCCACATCGGGCTCTCCGCTCAGCGGGGAGCCTGCTTCCTCCTCTCTCTCTCTGCCTGCCTCTCTGCCTACTTGTGATCTCTCTGTCAAATAAATAAATAAAATCTTAAAAAAAAAAAAAGCTCATAAACTGCAAAAGGTTAGGTACAGGCTAAAACCCTTGAGTTTCCCAACTTGGATCAGTTTATGTAACTCAGAAAGTAAAAATCTTGGAATCTGGGCCTAAAACAACAGACTTATTTCCATTCAAGTTATACTACAAGGGGAAAAAAATGTGAAATTTGAAAACTTTCCTTTCCAAAGCCAGATTTAGATAAACTGAAGGAAAAAGAAACAGATGCCATGAATCCAGCCGATGCAGCCTCACAATGACCTATTTTTGTCCATTTAGAGTCTTCTTTCCTGTTCTTCAAACAGGATCTCTGTAGCTGGCTGCCTCAAAGTTAATCTGAAAGTCATGTGGCCTGGCTTGTGCCAGGTTCACAAACCATGCTGATATTGCATACCCTTCCACAACGGCATGACCTTGGTCTCGAGGACCAGCCGTCAAGCCAGCCCAGCCAGCGCAGAAGAAATACATGACCACCTGAACAAACAGCCACTGAGAAGTACACCCTTTACCCAAGGTGGTGGAATCATCAGATCGATCTGATGTAGGCATGAGTTACTCTTGCACACATCTCCATGCCCGACTCTGTTCCTGTTCCTGTGCACCTGAATCCTGTTCCCTCTGGACGGCCAGAACCCAAACTGGCTGCTCAAGTGGGCTGAGACGGCCTCCTCCACTCCACTGCCAGCATCACCAACTTCTGAATAAGGTTTCAGAGCCACATGGTCAATCTCCTGTCCAACATCTGCAGCTGGCTGCTCTCCTTACCTCTGTCCCAGAAGTCTCTGCCAACAGTGGTAGTGCAGCATAGGGACTACCCAGGAGGTGCCAGTTCTTTTCCCTGGCCCCCGCCCCACCACGAGAGCAGTATTGAGACTATTGGCAGTGTCAAGAGCAGCTGCTTAGTACAGAACAAGGGGTAGAAAGCTCAGGGCGGGCAGAGATTTTTCTGTAGCTCTAGTGATATCAACTTTAGACAGACTAGTCTTTCAGGAAGGAGGCTATGATAAACATACTTATCCTCATAAAAGCTTGTCATGCCCACCTTATCCTCCTACTAGTCACATTCACAGCCCCACATTCAAGGAAGCAGAACTAAGCTGTTTCTTTACCAAGCAGTCAAGGGTTCTGCGGTCACTGTCTTTAGGATGGCCTATGTCACAGCTAGGTGTTAAAAAATGAACTGGGCCAATCAGATTCCCTCTTCCTGGAATTCAAGTGGAAATATGAAAATAATTTTCCCACTGGAAGCACAGTCAGAGACAAACACACGTGCAGAGAAGAGCTGAGTCACGATAATGGTGGAATATTACAATGAAGAATTCACAGTTTCCACTGTTTGAATCCCTGTAGCCTGTCACCCTCTAGCATGATACCTCCATGATATCTGGTTCTACCACAGCTCCTACTTTTGGGGCTTTCCTTGTCACTTATTACCACATCCCCAATTTGAGGCAGTACAAGAGAACCTCTGATCTTTGTAGTCAAAGAACTCAATTACAAAGCAGTGCACTCCTGTCCAGAAATGGTGTGGCAAAACCCAAGAGCAGACTCCCATGATTACGCTATACGGGATGTAATCCCGTGCTCATAGCTACAGCTAAAGGGCAGCTCAGACCCACAGCCTCAGCCTAAACCAGCTCTTGGAAATACCCCTGTTATATGAGCATGACCAACAGAGCAGAAGAATTCAGGAAAAAGCCAAGGACCACTTTCATATTTAAATAGCTGTGAAAGTGTCCCACGGGTCACACAACTTAAGTTGCTAATTTTTATATAAAATCCAGTCCTGTACATAACAGCATAATCTATGAGATTTTACAGTTTAAACCAATATTCCTTTCCCACAAATGATACACACTAGTCAAACAAATAAAAACAACTTCCTTTATAATTCACCAGATAAAATAGCATAAACTCTTGGTCAGTCAGGTCCAAGTCTGTCTGATAAAAACTATGTGCTCTTAGGAAAACGCAATTCACCTCTTCGAATCTCAGTTTAAAATAAAGATTATATTAAAATGAGATGATCTTTACGGAACTTTCCAGCTTTAAAATGTGATAGACTTCTACTCTCTGAGTGAGTAGTGAACTCATCATTTGCAGAGATAAAATTCATTCATTTAACAAATATCTGAGGGCCAGCCACTAAGGCAGGTATGCAAGGTACTGGGCATAGAAGAGTGAACAAAACATAAAAACACCTTACTCTCATAAAACTTACATTCTGATCTAGAAAACAGAGAAGAATGTCAATTTTTCAGCTCATAAGCACTTTGAGGAAAGAAAATAAGAGTGAAAAAGAAATAAAATGAGGGTAAGAGGGACAAAGAGCAAGAGGATAGAGGGACTGCTGCTTTAGATAAGGAGATCAGGAAAGATTTCAGACAATAGGAAGACAAAAGGTTTCAGCCCCTGAAGGGCCTGAGGGGACCTCAAGGAATAGCAAAGAAGTCAATGTGGTCAGAGTGGGTAAGGGAGAGAATGATAGGAGATGATGTCAATGAACACCAAAGAGTTAACAGATGTGACCCAAGAGGAAACGTTTAAATGCTTCAAGTAGAAGATTCATACCAATGTGGTTTCTGGCTTCTGTGGGGGTCCATTACATTTCAGACCCACAGGCAAAAGGTAAGTCCACACTGCAATGTACCATCTATCTAACTTGTAACTAAGCAAAAAATGGTGCTGCAGATGTCCAAATTAGCATAAACTTCACAAAGAAAATTGCTTTGGGAAGCCATGTGATAGCAAATCTGGACTCATCAAGATTTTCACTTCTTTTTACTCTAGTTAAGTGTCTGCCAATTTATTATTATTTTTTTTAAATATTTTGTTTATTTGACAGAGAGAGTGAGATCACAAGTAGGCAGAGAGGCAGGCAGAGAGGCAGGGGGAAGCAGGCTCCCCGCTGAGCAGAGAGCCCAATGCGGGGCTCGATCCCAGGACCCTGAGATCATGACCCGAGCCAAAGGCAGAGGCTTTAACCCACTGAGCCACCCAGGCACCCCATTGCCAATTTATTCTTAAGAGAATCCTATGAAAGAAAAAAAACCACATACAACAATATATTAACAGGAAGGAACATCATTTATAATAGCCTAAATAACCAATAAGCCAGTAAATTAAGGTGTAACAATAGGTTAGGCAGACTCCTGAAAAATATGGAAAGTAGGGACGCCTGGGTGGCTCAGTTGGTTAAGCAGCTGCCTTTGGCTCGGGTCATGATCCCAGGGTCCTGGGATCGAGTCCCGCATCGGGCTCCTTGCTCAGCAGGGAGCCTGCTTCTCCCTCTGCCTCTGCCTGCCACTCTGCCAGCTTGTGCTCTCTCTCTCTCTCTCTGACAAATAAATAAATAAAATCTTTAAAAAAAATATGAAAAGTATGTAGTAACAAGGCAGGGAAGGAGGAGGATAGAAAACTGTATTTCTGCTATAATTACATCCCCCCACAAAAAAGGATATATATGAATAGAGACTGGAAGGAAACACAAAATGATGATGGTTGGTTCTGCTGGGGAGGCAGGATTATTCTTATTTATAAAATAATACTCGTTTAGTGCAAACTCAATTTCTTTGTTCTGGTTTTCCTATTTCATTAAAATACACCAAGAATTAAGATAACAATAGAAATTCCTATGGTCATGTAGTTGACAAGAGGGTCACACTCATTTCTGTTCCAAGGTGGTCTTTTTTTTAAATTTTATTTATTTTTTAATTAAAAAATTTTTTTTTCTTAAGTAATCTCCACACTCAACATGGCGCTAGAACTCACGACCTTTAGATGAAGAGTCACACACTCTACCGGCTGAGCCAGCCAGACACCCCTCTGTGGAGACCTTCTCAAGTAACCCTACAATATCTGATGGTGCTGATACACTTTTTTGAAGCTTCTTTCCTTAGCCTCCAAGGCCACAAATATGCTCCTAGTTCACTCACCCACATCTCTACTGACATGTTCTCTTCTTCCTTTTAGTTTCTAACAACGCTTACTTATTATTTATCATTTTCTTCACCCTCTTCTCTATAAAGATGACTCTCAAGAGGTATGTATCTCCAGCCCCAATCTCTTCTCCCAAACTACCTAATCACAATCTCATTGCCTATTAATAATTTCCTCTTAGATCAGATATGAGGACACACCAAACTCTACATGTCTTTAATCAAATTTTCATGTCATCAAACTGGTTTTCTCTCAATTGACTCCCCTATATTCAACAGTACCATGACTCTCCCATTCAGTGGAAGTAATTTTAGCACAACCATATTATCAAAGTCTATCATCATCATGATCTACTCTCATTTAGAACCACTGGTCTCTAACTGTCTCCGTTCTAGTAACATCTCAATGCTAATATCTTAGGTCTTTGTGGTCCTTATTACTGCTTATAAGCTATATTACAGAAAATTCCTAAATAGTTTTTCTGACTCTGGCTAAAACAACAAAATCAAATAAAAAACCTCAACCACCTCTCCCTTGCTTTAAAAAAAAAAAAAAAAAGGATTCAATGATATCTAGGTACTACGAAAGTGTTCTCTATACATTTTCTTATTTAATCCTCATAACAAACCAGAATTAGATGCTATTATTGTTTCCATTTTGTAGATTAAAAAAATAGAGATTTAGGAAAATAATCAGCCCAGGGATACGGATATGGCAAGGAGTGGAACAGGAATCTAACCCAGACAGCATGCTCCAGAGCCTTTATTCTTGATCACTGGATACTCACTCGGCTTAGGTCCTAGGCTTGGTCGTCAGGCTACCACATAATCCTGCCTTAATTAAGCCTGCTGCCTACTTCTGGGCCATCCTTATTCCAAAATGAGAATAGTAGAGTGTAATACTTAAGAGCCTTGGGCTCTGAGGCCAGCCTATTTAGGCTCAAATCCCAGCTCTACCACTTAATACATGACCATGGACAAATTGTCCTCTTCTAAATCTGTTTCTTCTTCTAAATGAAAATGGGAATACTAAAGGTGTCTACCTTGTACAGTTGGGAAGATTAAATATGATTTAGAAAATAGTAACCCAATGGCTGGCTGATGGCAAGCCCTCAGTAAAGGTTAGCTATCCTAATTATCATAATTCCAGTCCCCTGAAATTTCTGCCTATTCTTTTCCTGCCCAGCTTTGAAGATCAAGGTCTTGCATAGCCCACAGCAATCTGTTCCTCTTCTGCCTGCACAAAATATTTTTTGCTCACTTGTCATTAAGCATAAGTTGATCTGTATTTTAATAAAAATAATAGTATCATTCATAATATCTACTGTATGCAGGGACTGCTTTAATCGCCCCACATGAACTTATATACTCGTTTTAATCCTAATCATAACTTTCTGAAGTAGGTACTATCATGATCCCTCTTTTTTTTTTTAAAGATTTTTATTTATTTATTTATTTATTAGGAAAGAGAGAGTGAGAGAGAGCATGAGAGGGGAGAAGGTCAGAGTGAGAAGCGGACTCCCCATGGAGCTGGGAGCCCGATGTGGGACTCGATCCCAGGACTCCGGGATCATGACCTGAGCTGAAGGCAGTTGCCCAACCAACTGAGCCACCCAGGCACCCTCATGATCCCTCTTTTGCAGATGATGAAACTAAGGCACAGAAAGGTTAAACAGCAAGTGTAAGGTTATACAATAAGTGGAGGAGCTCAGCAAGTCTAGTTCCAGAACCTGTGCTCTTTATCATTACTGAGCATCTCACAACTGATGTTTTCATGTCTCCTCTAGGAAACTGCAACCCTCTCAAAAACAAGAATGGTAGCTTCTCTAGATCCCCCATAAGCCAAAAATGGACTCTTCCACAGATTGACAAGCAACAAACATTGGATGGACTGATATTCCCAATGTCACACCATCACTTGCATCAGGACCTCAGCCCTCTGCATTTATTCTGTTCTCTCCCCATCCCTTTTCAATAACTATCTTTAAATTACCTGCACCCAAGCTATTTTTTTTTTAAAGATTTTATTTATTTATTTGACACAGAGAGAGAGAGAGCACAAGCAGGGTGAGCAGCAGGCAGAAGGAGAAGAAGAAGCAGGAAGCCCGATGTGGGGTTCAATTCTAGGACCCCAGGATCATGACCTGAGCTGAAGGCAGAAGCTTAACTGACTGAGCCACGCAGGTACCCCCTGCACTCAAGCTATTATAAACATAAGTGACATTGATTACTATTCTGTACGAGTGTGGGATTGGGCTCATGCCCTAAAACTTGGAAAAACCTCTCTTTCCAGACCTCACAATTTCAACTCTGCTATTCCAGAACTAAAAAATTAGCAAGGACAATCTTGGAAAACTTTTCTGCAATAGTTTGGCTTGAGTTGGATTTCTTTTCATCATCAAGAATTAAACACAGTAAACACAAAGCAAGCCTTTGCTTCAGTTTTATCATAGCTATTTGAAAGTATTTTAAATGGATATTTCTATTTGACCCAACTCCATTCTTCCACACCCGAAAGACAAATGCCACACAAATGCCTTCATGTCCACTCTCTTTGGGGGATGAAATCAATTTAGGGAAGAAAAATAAACCCTATTGTTTCAAGGATCATTCTTTTGCATCATTTTCTCGTAACATTCCAACCACACTTCATTTATTCAAAGGTACTAAAGCCCTTTCATACTCAGTTGTTCCCATATGGTACTCCTCCACTTGGAACTTGCTTCCTTAACTTTCTAGCTAATTCCTCAATTTTCAGGTCTGCTTAACTGTCATCTTCTTAAAGAAGCTTTCTCCACATCCCCACTCTAAACTGATGCCCCCTTTTTAGAGTCACTGCACTCTCTACTTGTCCTTTACAGAACTATCCCAGTTTGTAATTGTGTTTATTTATTTATTTTTTTTAATTGTGTTTATTTTTTGACTAGTTGACTAATTTCTTACTTTCCCCACAGGACTATAAGTTATGAGGTCCGAGACCAAATTATGAAAACACACATCTTGACTTCCATGCCTTCCTCCACCTTTCATGTTCTCAGTGTTGCTCTGGAGAACAACGAGCAATTACCTGCTTGTGGCCTACAGACAAACTGATCCACAGGACTTTGCATATCTTCAAATGTCTGACCAAATATCTTAGTGGTCTTTGTGCTGCAGAGCCCCAGACTCCATTATCTTCCATTGTGTTGGCCCAAAAACACTTAGAGGGACAACTGATGTGCCTGGTCATTGTTTCTCTACCTGGATTTTAAACTCTCACAGTCCATTGCAATGGTCCTGGTTTTACAAACCTTACCCTATATCTGTACAGGTAAATCTGCCAGATCAATGAATGTATATTTCATTAGGCATAGACTTTCTGAGAAAAAGGCCAAAGGGCTCAATAGAGGGCGGTTCCTTTCTACTTAACACACAAACCAAAATGGACAGCCAAACAAACTCTAACTAATGGCCAACCTAAGGTAACCTAAAGAAAAGTACACTCAGCATGAAGGGCATTACCAAGAAGGCATGGACCTGAATTAAAACCTAAGGAATTTAAGGAAAAGTAGAAGTAGAGCAAGGGGGCATTATTAAGAAGGCATAGAACAGCTGCATTGAACTCCTTAGATGTTCCCAACATTCAAAGCAATGGGCATGAATTCTGAAAGTCACTTCAATCTTGGAATAACATTTAATCTCATTAGGTCCTCCCCAATCAGGTCAACCTTCAGACTAGCTGAAAGCCAAAACATGAAAGGAGCCAACAGTATAATCATTATTTCTATTCCTAACCCCTAATCACAGGGAAGGCAATCTGCTCTGCAAGGATGCAAGCCTGTAGACCAGAACTGGGACATCTAGATTCTCCTCTTGGCCTTGCTGTCACTGGCCCCTCTCAATACTTAACCTGAGGTGTAAAATAAAGGCACCAGATATAATGTTCTACAGTTTATAATATTATGCTGTTACAAAGGAATGGCACCAAAAACCATGGAGTTAACAGAACTACTAAAATTTGTACTACTCATACCAAACCAAATGTTTTCTCTTCAATTCTTAGTAACAAATTTAAGTAGGATATTGTAAACATGACATATATACAGAAAAGGAAGACAAAAAATGGTGATACAGCAACCATTAGACATAAGGTATGACTGAGAGAAGTGAAAATATCTATCTTTGAAAAGAGAAGACTTTTTAGATTTTATTTATTTATTTATTTATTAGGAAAGAGAGAGAGTGAGAGAGAGCAGGTCAGAGTGAGAAGCGGACTCCCCATGGAGCTGGGAGCCCGATGTGGGACTCGATGTGGGACTCGATCCCGGGACTGCGGGATCATGACCTGAGCTGAAGGCAGTCGCTCAACCAACTGCGCCACCCAGGGGCCCGAAAAGAGAAGACTTAAAGAGAAACAAATAGTCTTTTAAGGACCAAGAGACAGATGTCACAGTGATAATTTATTCTATTTTACTTTATAGGACACAATTGATCAATAGGGTAAAGGTTGCAGTGAAGCATTTGACTCCATTGAAAAGCAAAATTAAGAATTAGCTAGGTCTAATCAGCCACAGCAACTTCTTTCAGGACATGTCTCCAAAAGCAAAGGAAACAAAAGTGAAAATGAACTTTTGGGACTTGATCAAGATAAAAAGCTTCCGCACAGTGAAGGAAATAGTCAACAAAACAAACACGCAACCCACGGAATGGGAGAAGATATTCACAAATGACACTACAGACAAAGGTCTGATATCTAAGATCTATAAAGAACTCTTCAAACTCAACACTCACAAAACAGATAATCACGTCAAAAAATGGGCAGAAGACATGAACAGACACTTCTCCAAAAAAGACATACAAATGGCTAACAGACACAAGAAAAAAATGTTCATCATCTTTAGCCATCAGGGAGATTCAAATCCAAATCACACTGAGATACCACCTTACACCAGTTAGAATGGCCCAAATTAACAAGACAGTAAACAACAAACGCTGGAGAGGATGTGGAGAAAGGGGAACCCTCCTCCACTGTTGGTGGGAATGCAAGTTGGTGCAGCCACTGTGGAAAACAGTGTGGAGATTCCTCAAGAAATTGAAAATAGAGCTACCCTATGACCCTGGAATTGCACTCCTGGGTATTTACCCCAAAGAAGCAGATGCAGTACATAGAAGGGCCACATGTACCCAATGTTCATAGCAGCAATGGCCACAATCACCAAATTGTGGAAAGAAGCAAGATGCCCTTCAACAGATGAATGGATAAAGAAGGTATGGTCCATATATACAATGGAATATTATGCCTCCATCAGAAAGGATGAATACCCAACTTTTTTTTTATCAACATGGACGGGACTGGAAAAGATTATGCGGGGTGAAATAAATCAAGCAGAGAGAGTCAATTATCTTATGGTCTCACTTACGTGTGGAGCATAAGGAAAAACATGGAGGACATTGTGAGAACGAAAGGAAGGATGAATGGGGAGAGATCAGAGGGGGAGATGAGCCATGAGAGACTGTGGACTCTGAGCAACAAACTGAGGGTTTTGGAGGGGAGGGGGTGGGAGGTTGGGCGAGCCTGGTGGTGGGTATTGAGAAGGGCAAGTACTGCATGGAGCACTGGGTGTGGTGCATGAACAATTAATCTTGTAACACTGAAAAAATAAAAGTATTTAGGGGAAAAAAAAAGAATTAGCTAGGTCTAGCAAATATATAGACTTCCTCTAAAATAAACTCCCTCCTTTGTCACTGGATGTCTCAGAAGCTACATGAATAGCTCCAAAGATTATTTTAAAGCAGGAGGCAACAGAGTTTCTGCAAAGGGATATGAGGACCACATATAGTCTCTGCTAAATATTCTTTTTGCATGTGTATTTTTACAACCTTTAAAAATATAAAAATCATCCTTAGCTTACAGGCCATATAAAAACAGGTAGTTTGCAGATTCCTGTTCTTGAGAAGTGCTTTCCAATAGAAAGATGAGTCATATATGTATCTTAAAATTTTCAAAAACAAAAAACACCCAAAAAACCACACAAAAATTTTCTAATACCTACATTATAAAGGTAAAAGAAAACAGGTGAAGTTCATTTTAATATATTTTATTTAATCCAATATACCAAAAAATTACCATTCTAAAATGAAAACAAAAGTACTAGTGAGATATTTTACCTTTTTCTAAAACTAGGTCTTCGAAATCCAGTGTATGTTTTACAATTATAAGCATATTTCAGTTCAAATTAGTCACATCTCAAGTGCTCATTAACTACATATGGCTAGTATCTATCATTCTGGACAGAGTGGTTCCAGAGAAACTTATGCACTCCACTGAGAAACAGAAGAGATAACCTTCCAATCAACACTTCTTTCTTTTTTTTTTTCTTATACTTATTTCTAATGATTCAAATTGATGAGGAAAAAATGTATTAGTCAATAAATGACTATTGAGATGACTGGCATGCTACTTGGAAAAAGAAAACTGGATCTTGTGCATTACTCCAATATGAAGTCAGACAGAAATGAGAAGTCAATCGAAAAAAGTAAAATACATTCCAAGGCAAGTAAAGAGAAAAGAATGCCAAAAAAAGGGGGAAGGGGATGTTATTTAAACCATCAGACTAGCAAAGCTTGAAAGGGAGTCACTTCCTCAGACTCAATAAAACTGGTTTACAAATCAGGTATTATTGGTGGAAACATAAACGTACATAACCTTTCTTAAGGGAAGCTTTGCAATCTGTGTAAGTATGTACCTCACTTCTAGAAATTCACCCTAAGAGGTAATGATAAAGGGCAAAAAGATGAAGGCACAAGGATATTCGCTGAAGCGTGATCCATGAGAGGAAACAGCTGGAAGCAACTTAAGTGTCCATCAGCAGGACAGATTAAATAAAATAAGGTCATTAAAATTACGTAGCTCTCTTACAGAAAGATGTTGACACGGCAGAGGGGGAATCCAGGTTACTGAATAGCACACACAGTGTGATCCCATTTATGTAAAATGCAAAATTTCATATAAATGTTCATATTCATAAAGAGAACATCAGAAGTAAATTTAATAAAATGTATACAGTGATTATGTCTGATAGAGGTAGGTTTTGGATAATTTTCTTCGGACACATCTATATATGTTTATCTTCATTTTTTATGATGATCACCTGACACCTTTTATCCCAGAGTTGTTTTTATAACCTTCTCAGCATGTTTTTTTTTCACTAGCACTCTTAGAAATATCTTTTATACATGTAACTTCACAGAGTGTGTTACATGCACCCCAGTGTGGTGAACACATTCTTTCACTGAGATAACATGTATGTGCAACTCGTACTTTTTATACACGTGACTTTTTTAAAAAAAGATTTTATTTATTTATTTGACAGAGAGAGAGATCACAAGTAGGCAAAGAGGCAGGCAAAGAGAGACGGGGAGGCAGGCTCCCCACTAAGCAGAGAGCCCAACGCGAGGCTCGATCCTAGGACCCTGAGATCATGACCTGAGCCGAAGGCAGACACTTTAACCCACTGAGCCACCCAGGTGCCCCTACATGTGATTTTACAGAGCATGGAACCTACAGCACTGTGTGGTGAACTCCTTCGCTCACTGAAATAACACTACTCCGACTCAAGGAATTATTAGCACCCTTAGACACACATTTTAAACGTGTCTTTACATAGTGTCACACATGTACTATGAAGTGGTGAACACATTCCTTCATTGGAATAATCAACATGGTGTTTTTCATCTTTTCTGGTTAATATAAAACTTATTTTTTTAACTTTAAAAATTCTTGGAGGAGATCAAAAAGGAAATGTTAAAAGTAAACAAACAGTCTCTATTTAGTGAGTAACTTCTTTTCATAGGTTATAGAGAGAGTGGGGAGAAATATAGGTGGCAAAGAAACCTAATAATCAGACATATGAGGAAACCACCTGCCCTTCCCAAGTTAAGCTATAATTTAATTCCTGTACAAAGCACAGGAAGGGTAAGTATTTTGACTCCATCATCTTGTGGTGAATAATGTTACATGATCATACATATCAAAAAACCAATTCTTTAGAGATGAAAGGTATCCTTGAAACATATCTACAGATTATAACAACACATGAAGAAAACTTCCTTTTTAAGATCCAAAACACTCTTCTATATAATTCTAGGAACTTACCCAGAGTTAACATCACTAGAAAAGTTCCCTGAATTCTGCAGAAATGACAAACCATGAACAAAGTAATATATTTTCATGTCTTTGTAAATTACCAAAATAGCCTACCAAACATAATGGATGAGTTCATGTGAAGAGTTCTTTGCTAATTTGCCCTCCACCCCTCAACAAGCTAAGTCACTTAAAATACAGACGTGAATAAAGGTCATTTCATACAATGTCACTTTTCGGCCACTAGTTTGGAGTTTATAAAATCTATAAAACAACAGGATTATGGGATACAAATAAAATTCGATGCTATATATCTTTTCCTCTCCCATCACACTGACATTCTTCGAACCCTTAGATTTTTTTTCTTTCAGATGATGAAAATTTAGCACAAGTCTCATTCACAACAGACTCACAGGATCTCACTGTAAGTACAATAGATGCCTGAAACCATCAGCGTGCTCCTGGGGGAATAGTCTCCAAAGGAAAATGGTATGACACAAAAAGATGATCAACATTAAAATACTTTCTTAATTAGGGGAAAAAAGCCAACTGCTATTTCAAGAATTAAAAGGCTGTCTTTTATTGAACTGTCATACTAGCTCTCCAACAGGCAAGCAATGGAGACGTTTTAAATGCATTACCTTTAGGAGGAAAATACGACTTGCTCTCAGCTTTGTGAGGCCAGTCTACAACGAGAGGTCCAAACCTGCGAAAGCTGGCAGTGATCTCATCTACAAAATAAAAAAGCAATTTTAGCAAGAGAAAAAAAAATATTGCAAACAGAATAGCATAAAACATGTCTTTTTATTTAAAAAATATTTTGAGAACTATTTCTAAAGCATTTTTACAGAAGTCAAACCTACTAAGTGAAATATAAGTGTTTATTGGGCATGTTTGGTTATTCACTTTCAACCATGCAGAATGCGTTTCTAACTATAATTCATTGCTCTTCACTGCCAACAAATTTTATATAAGAATTTGGAAGAAAAAAATCTGACATAACCAAAGTGACCTGTCAGGTAAAAAAAAAAAAGAAAAAGAAAAAGAAAAAGATTCTAAAATGTTCTCTGCTGGTGGAAAAAAGGCAAAAGTACACAAAATATTTAAAGTGTGCTTTCATTTATGTAAAATAATCTCTAAAATATCTAAGATAATTAATATTAGGTTTTGATTATTAGTAATCTAAGATTATCTGTAAGATTATTTTAGAAATAGATACAATTCTTTTGGTGAGGAGTAGGGGCAATAAATAGGTAATTCTATTTGATGATAAAAAAGTTAAAAAAAAGTTAAAAACCAATGATCTCTTTCTTTCATACTTATTTACTACATATCCTATAAAGAAAATATTTCCAAAGTTATAGGTCAAAAAATTTACCTTTTCCTTCTGACTTCTGACCCAAAGCAGAAGTATAACCCTATAACCCTAAGTTATAACTTAGGTCCCAGTCAGATTTAACCTGCTACCCTCTCAGTCATGATATAAACTTTGTCTTAAAAAAAATCCAATTGATAGATGAGATTAACACTAGTATGAGAGTAGTTTGGAGGAAAATGAGGCTCCAGATATGTACAACTTTAAAGCAATAAGTCATAAATAAAAGTAGTTTTTAGACTATTCCTTTCTCATCATGAAAAAAGAAAATCATGATAAATTGGAGAAATGTCACAACTAGAAATGTCACAATTAGCCAACAAAACAACTGTTTTAACAATATTTTTATAGAAGATCCAAAGCCTACTAGAACTAGAATTGTTGTTTTTTCCCTTAAGTTAACTGTCACAATTTTATTTCATCTGTCTGTTCAACAAATATTTATTGACAACCTATTATGTGCTGATTGGCTTTGGGCATTAGTGAAAACTCACTTTTGGATAGACGGTATCTCAAGAACATTATTAAGAAAAAATCTAATTAGTCTTTATTCTTTAAAGGCAAGGGGGGCTTTTCATTAATAGATATATATAAAAATATGAGATGGGATAGTGTGATGAACATGAGCAAAAGCACTGGAATTGGACTAATTTTGAATGCCAACCGCACTATTAGCTACATAACCTTGCACAAACTGTCTCCCTCTGATCCTCAGTTTCCTCATCTATAAAAAATGGAGTTGGTAGGGGCACCTGGGTGGCTCAGTTGCTTGGGTGACTGCCTTCAGCTCAGGTCATGATCCTGGAGTCCCGGGATCGAGTCCCGCATCGGGCTCCCAGCTCTATGGGGAGTCTGCTTCTCCCTCTGATCTTCTCCCATCTCTTGTTCTCTCTCACTCTCTCTCTCTCTCTCGAATAAATAAATAAAAAATCTTTAAAAAAAATGGAGTTGGTAGTATTTGCCTTAAAGGATAGCTATAAGGGTTAAATAAGATAATGTAATGTGAAGTGCTTAGCACAATTATGGGCTTATGAGAGTTTCACAAATACTAACTTTCATTATTATTTTACAGCTATCCCCAAATTAGTGACTAGGAAACAGGAAGCTGTTGGGAGACTGCCCTGTATGAACACATTTGAAGAGCAGATCTGAAATGCACCATCTGTTACTTTCCCATCTTTTGAATATTTTCATCCTCTAAACACAAAAACAGGAATGTCCTAAAACTGCTTGGAGAGGAGAGGCAGGGTCAAATCACACAAAGAACAAACCTGGCCTTTATAAAGTCCTTAATGAACGCATCGTACCTTCATCAATATCAGGAGGAAGGCCTCCAACAAACACCTTTCTAGAGTAACGTTCTACTCGTTCTCCGTTTTGACAGCGAGTGGGAGAACTTAAGCCAGATGACAAGGATTGATCGCCATGACTGTCGTCCAGGAAGGCATCTTCAAAGGGAAAGAGAGAAGACCGACCTGAAACAAATGGAAGTTTCTACAGTTAAAATTATTTTCTTGGACAACAAATGCTTTACTAGGAACCAAAGTGTAGAGTGAATCATACAAAAAAGATGTATCCCGAACTGTGACTTTTACAATAGGATAAGCGACTACAGGTTGCTGAGCCTAGACAATACCATAATTTTTGTGTAAAGGTGTGCATAGCACAGGAATATATGGACTGATAGTCAGGAGGAAGCATCAAAAATTACAGCTGCTTCTGCTGCTAAAAATCACCACCTTTTTACTCAGAGAGTTCCTATCACTGCTACTAAGAGTATTCTGCAGTTATTTTTCCTTTCCCCAGACATTTCTTATAATAAATGGAAAAGTTATCTTTATTCATAGATTTTTATTTGCTCAAAGATCCAGGCTATTTGGCCCTGACAGCAGAGGGAATATTAAACTGATAACAAAGGCTGATAGCCTCTCTGAGAAAAGGACTAAGGATGATCAAGTTTTCCCTGCCACTCCGAACTAATCCAATTTGGGAATAAACATCTGCAGTATTAACAGGTGGAACAAGTAAATGAGAAGACATAAATTAAGATGTGGGAGTACAGAGGCAGATGTGGTTATGACATTTTTACCTACTAATCTAGGCAGTGTTTTATATCACTCAAAAAATTATTTTTATTGTTAACTCTATAGCCAAATAGAGTTTATACAGCAAAGGCATCTACCCATTCCACGGGACTGTAAGAAAGATGCTAGCAGTTAAGAGTCTGTTGATAAATGTAACACAATAATGCCATCCGGCATTACAAAATAAAATCTAAGTTTAAAAACAAATTTATTTCCTGTTTGAGTCAGTGAGTTCCTGGTAAAACTTTCCATTAGGTTACACTCTAAAAATGAACTGTCTTGAATACTCTAACTTTTGAAAAAAAGAATTCCCCTCTAAAATAAATTCATATACTCTTCAAAAAAAGAACAGTATCTTCCCTATTTAGTCTATCCTGTCTATATTTCCCTGAAACCTAGTTTCTGCGTCACTACAGCCAACTCTCTAAAACAGAATATAAATAGCCTTATAAAAATACTGAACATTTATTTCTTTTACAAAAAATGGCTACTAATATAACTCTGTTATGAACAACCCAGGTGGTATAAGAAAGGCCCTATTTTGATATTGGGAGTTAATAAATAAAAGGACCTAAGAATTTTTTGTTCAGTTCTTCCCAGATTAGCTACAAAGAAACAGAATAAAATTTGTCACCTCATGTCACCTAGCTTTCTTAGCCTGGGGGGAACAAACCATAGGCAGTAAATTCTCATCCCATGAAGTCTGTTCTGATCACTGGGGGTAAAAGAAATACAGTTGCAGCAATTATAGGCAAAATGACCCTTCCAAAGACATCCAGAGATGGACTCACACAACTGTCAGATTTGCTTCACGTGGAGTCCACACTCAGTGAGTTAAATGCTTACTCTGGGACAGGCACACACCCAAATCAGCATTTCCCAAGGAAAACTATCCCCACCTCTTACTCTCAAACTAGTACCATGAGATGCTCAGAAAACAAAGGCCAGGTTGGGGGCAGGGAGGAGGGAAGACAACTAAATAATACTGGAAAATACTGCACACCTTATGCCCTTCCCAGACATTCACAATCCACATCAGAATACAAAAGGCTGGGGAAAGTTGTGCAGTAAAATAAATTGATCCAGCAGTACCTGGATTTAAGATAAAGGAAACATTAACATATATAACTCAGTGGAAAACATTTGAAGAAATATTTATCTATACTCTAGAATCACCAAACTAATATGAATTATTTGAAAGTTCTTGACAAAGAAATCGAGTCTGGTAAGAGATAGGCAAGTGCATAAGTATAAGACGGAGAAATAAGTACTAAGTGAAGACCATACCAAGAGCACTATTACTGCCCTATGGGAAATGGGGCAGGCGGAGACCTTTGGAGGAACTTCACACGAAAGTAACCTTGAGTGGAATCTTGTGGGGTTGGGGGTTTCTAAGATAAAGAACAAGAATCCACAGAGAACGAACTTTCAACACAGCTTTGACCTTTCCCTCCAAACCAGGTCCTCTAGCATTCCCTTCAATCTCAACAGAAATGGCTATTATCCACACCCAATTCAATCCAGAAATCTAGGAGTCCTCCTTGACATCTCCCTTTCTTTCTTACTCCACATCTAATCTCTCTCTTACTAACCTCTACCAATTCAAGCTATGAAGTAATTCTTCAATCCATTCACTTCTCCCATCTCCAGTCCTAACACCCTGGGGTCCAGATCGTCATCATCTCTGCCCTAACCTAATGGGTTCCAACAAGTCTACATGACAGCCTATTTAGTCTACTGGTTTCTATTTTGAACCCCACAATGCTTCCTCAACACAACAGCCCAAGCCATCATTTTCAAATATGAATCTGAACACATTGCCACACTCCTTCCTTTCATCCTTAAAACCCTTCAATAACGTCCCACTGTTTTTCAATAAAGTACAAAAACATCACTGTAAACTATAAGGCCTCTGCCATCTCCTACATCATAGTTGCTGCCCTTCTCCTTCTGTCTGGCTCACTCACCTCCAATCACTCAGGCCTCCTTTGAATTTTCTGATAATTCCTCCTTGCCTCAGGCACTAAGGACAAGGTTTTTTCCCCCTTCCCCCAAATAAATACTCTCTTTCCAACTCCCCCAATTTTCTAGTTAATTCCCACTAATCCTTCAGGTCTCAACTGAAAAGTCATTTCCTCAGGTGGAACTTTCCCAAACTTCTAGATTAGGTTAGATTCCTGTCTCTATCCACTCACAGCACTTTTCTTAACACTTTTCCCAATTACCATTATACTATCATGTGGGTTTTTATTTATCTCACTCGCCAGCTCCATTAAACTGTAAGCTCTATTAGGACAGGGACCAATTTAATCTTGTTCACCACTGTATCTTCACGTCCTAATGAGGGCACAGAAAAGGCATTCAATAAATATTAAAAGTAAAGCAGCATCCAGAAAAGGATAACAGTACATGCAAAAACACTCTGTTGCAAGTATATGCTGGAACACAGCAATGCAGGTGTGAGAATGGCAAAAGATGGAACCATGTCCTAGGAAATTGAGACCTTTTCTATTGCTTCTATTTATCAAACATTATATCCTATACTCTATATTACAAAAGCAATAGGAAATTTCTCTGTTTTCCAAGTTTAGTATTTCCTTCTAATACTAGCTTTAAAAAACAAAACAAAACAAAAAACACTTAACTCACTTTCTGGAGACGGATACTCCCATCTAATTCATCTTCCATCCTGTCAGAATGACTTTTCTGAGATGCTTATGACCATGTGATTCCCCCTATCTCACATCCTACAATAGCTACCATCACTTTCACCAGCAATTTGCACCCAGGGAAAGAGGGGATGGGGTGAAAGTCTGACGAAATCTGGGACCGTCCAGGTGAGAGATGAGGAAATCTTGAACGAGAACCGTGAAGGAGAAGAAGTAGATATTCAAGATATTCCAAAACAAAGAGAATTTTCCTTGTACATGACCAACATAACCACAGCTTCCCAGAATATTTTGGCAAAGAAAATAAAAGCAAGAGTTAAATGTAAAAATTTGGACAGTTTTAAAAATTGGTTATGGGTACTTAAGAAACTTGCCAAGGTTTTAAAAACAAATCTCTTATTATTAGTATTTAGAGTACCATAGACTTTAGTGATAAAGTTGCCCTTGGAGGGGCGCCTGGGTGGCTCAGTTGGTTGAGCAACAGGTCATGATCCTTGAGTTCCGGGATCGAGACCCACATCGGGCTCCCAGCTCCACGGGGAGCCTGCTTCTTCTCTAACCTTCTCTCCTCTCATGCTCTCTCTCACTTTCTCTGTCTCTCAAATAAATAAATAAAATCTTAAAAAAAAAAAAAGTTGCCCTTGGAAATGAAACTGCAAAGAATCCACACATACATGCTGTTCCTCTACGGATAAGAACTAAGTCTTTTGGGGGACAGGGAGGTGCCTGGGTGGCTCAGTCCATTAGGCACCTACCTTTGGCTTGGGTCATGATTCCAGGGTCCTGAGATCGAGCCCCAAGTCGGGTCCCTACTTGGTAGGGAGCCTGCTTCTCCCTCTCCCTCTGCCACTCCCCCTGCCTGTGCGCTCTCTCCCCCCACCCCCCTACTGTCAAATTAATAAATAAAATCTTTAAAAAAAAAAAAAAGGCAGTAAGACAGGCATTTTTGAGTCAAAGTCTCTTTGAGATGGTAGGCAACATTAAAAAAAACCCAAAAACTAAGACTATAGGTCTCAGAGTCCAATCCCCAGATCTACTTAATCTGAATGCATGGGGTTCGAATTTGAAAATCTGTACTTTTAATAAATTTCCCCAGTGATCCCTATGGTCAAGTTTAAGAGCAACTAAAATGGAAATTAACTGTCTGTAGTAGGCATCCACTGAAAGTGATATTATGTGAAGTATGTGAAAACCATCTATTTCCTTATGCTCTAATTATAAGCTCCTGAAGGACTGTTCTATTAGTTAATTTAGTACCTTGCTACTGTGAAGAGGTACCACTGTGACTCCTAAACTAGTAGACAAATACTCAGCCACTAAAATTGTCTACTGTTACTTTCATCTCCATAAATTAAAACATTGGTATTCTGGTTTGCCCAGGGTTCCTCATGAGGTTAGTATTTGTGCATTCATTTGGTTGGCATAAATCCATTCCCCCCCCCAAGACAAATCATCCCTGGGAAGACTGGTAAAATTTTACTTCCCACATATGTGTAACTAGAAACTGCAACTTTAAAAGGCTACACCCAAACTGTGTCCCATGAGAGGCCTTACTTCACTAGCCAGCATCTCTCTGACACACTACTTTTCTTTAATAAAAACATCACCCAAGACCAAAACGTTTTAAGTAAGCCATGTTACTTTCTCAAAGTTATATTCTTATATACCTAGCATATTAGTCTGCTTTAGAATCTGATAATTTCATGTAAAATATTCATATTGAGTATTTCAAGAGAAGAAGGAGAATACTTCCCAATTTGGCTCTTTGGCTTTCCCTTCTACCAATGGTCTGTCTGGTTTATGATATATATGTTCAGTTAGTAACCAGAATGTAGTTTTTTTTGTCCAGTAATTGAACAAATAATCTCTGAATGTAGAGGTAACTTAAAGCTATGTTGAATGCTTTGTAAGAGGTAGGAGCCTTGTAAGGAAAGTAGAAACTAAGAAACCCGCAAAGCATGAATCAAACACGAAGTCTTGTCCAAATCTCTTGCTTACTTAGGAGGCTCCCTTTCCTGCAGCTTATGATGGGGAAACGAAAGCCCATTGGCTGCAGTGGGGTGCCAAAGTGGCTCAGGCCTCACCTCTAAGCTCCCACCAAAGCCTCTGTGGTCAATCCAGCACTTCCAGTATACTTCTGGCCCAGCACTTCCATTCCAAATCTGACCATTTTCATCTTAGTTTTTGTAAGTAGTTCAGAAATTAGTCGCTTCAGGAGTTTTGCTTTTTTTTTTTTTTTAATGGTTTATGAGGCATGACTTCCCTAAGGAAAAAAAATTGCCTGAAAGTCAGGACAGTCAGGTCCCAGCTTTACTCTGTAACCTTGGACAAAACATTTCACACATCTCAGTCTCATTTACATAGAGAGAGATTTGAACTAGATGAACGGTTTTCAAATCTCTGGAAGCAGAATTCCTTTTATTACACAAAAATCTTTCATAAACCTTAATATACAAATACTAAAGTGCATCTTACGTGGCATTACTATGTGGATATCTCTTAGGCATCACAAACTTAACGTGTTTTTAAATGAACTCTTGACATCCACCTTGAACATATTCTCTCCCAGTCCCATTTTAATATGTGGCATCACAATTCACCCAATTGCTCAAGCTAGAAGCTGAACATCATTTTTGAGTGTTCCTTCTTATTTACTTCCTACCTTCAATTCTTCAGTTTAATGTCACTGAAAAAGGTTCATTCTACCCTCTAGAATATATTTTCCATTTGTTCATTTCTTTCCAACTCTATTGCCATTACTCTATGCTAAAGCACCATCATCTCTTGTCTAGACTGACTACTACCACCTTCTTTCTGAACTAGACAACTCACGTCTCTTCTCACTTCACTTTAAATAGTAGTAGCCAGAGTGCTCTTTGAAAAACATAAATCTGATCATTTGACCCTGCTTTAAAACATTCATAGAGTTCCTCTTGTACTTGGACCACATTCAAAATCCTTACCGGGCGCTAACACACAGAAAGATCATATTTCCTTCCTTCCTCCAGCTTCATCTTAATACACCCTCCTTTTTCTCCTACTAAGCTCAGTCATTCTGGTCTCTATTTCCCCAAATCCACAAAGCCGTTTTGGGCCTCACCTATCCCCCACTTTTTAAATAAAAGCTATATGAAGATATAATTCACCTATCATACAATTCATCCATTTAACCCATTAGCTGCCACTCCCCATTTTTCTTGAACTCTCTCGGGCCTAGGCAAATGCTAGTCTACTTTCAGAAAGGACATTTCATAAAAGAGGAATCACACAATATGCAATCTTTTGTGATTATCTTCTTTCACTTAGTATAATGTTTTCAAAGTTTACCAATGTTGTAGCATCTATCAGTACTTCGCCTCAAGCCTCTTAAAATAACTGTCCTATAATGTCTAGAATTCCCTTTAAAACATTCTAAGGGGGGGGGGAGGAAGAATGAACATATGAAACAAGATTGGCAAAAATGAAGGTAACTGATGGGTAAATAGTTCAATAAACTATTCTATTTTTGTGGATGTTTGAAAGTTTCCACAATAAAAATTGTCCTTTAAAGATACCTGTCTTTCCATCCTTTGGGTTTCAGCTTGAGTATCTTTTCAGAGAAAATCACCCTAGGTTAGAGGGAACCTCCCATTTTTCTTGCCTAGTACTTTTCACAATTATTGAATATGAAAATGTTTGTTTCACTTATTATCTCTCTCCTACTAGAATGAACACTTTACAGGAAGACAGAACACACCTAGAGTCTAGTACAGCATCTAACCTTATCGTAAGCATACAAACTCTTAATAAATGAAATTAGGGCGGAAAGCCCAGAACCCCTCCATCATTGTTTAAGACCCTCCTAGGCCAACTTCTTGCAAAAACAAAGTATGATCTTATTCCCCCACCATTTCCTGTGCTCAAATTTCCATATTACTATAAGGAGTAGCATTTCAGAAATAACCATGAACAGTCAGAAACTTTCTCAGCTGTCCACGTTTCACTGAGGGACCAACCATTCCTTTAGACAAGAAAGTTCATGTAACTGGGTTTGAATTAGCAGAATGACATGTTTTACCATGGTCTCACTGATATGTGTGATCCTTCTTCCCTTGAGAAGACTTTTGGCACAAAGATCCAACTTGAACTTGGCACATAAGTTTGTTTCATTGGATTTTTTGAATCTTTGTTATTAACTAAGATTAATATCTCATATCATGTCAATAGATTTTTATGGATTAAATATACACAGAAATATATGCTTTTCTTTTTTTTTTGAAATATATGCTTTTCAATAGTAACTCCAACCTAGCATTAACTCCAATAGTAAAGTAACTGATCATTCTTTGTATTTGCTTATTTACATTGTTTAAAAAGATATTTTATATTTTCTTTGCTTTTTAAGCAATTCGACTAAACATCAAGAGCACTGGAACAGCCAACATGCCTACTTATGAACAGAAGTCTCCCAGAGACCTTAAGAGCTCATGTGAAATGAAAAACACAACATATATATTAATCAGGTGTAAAATGTATAGGCAAAGTACTTTAATGACACTACCTGATAGACTAGTTTCTGACAGGGTCTGCAGTTATACAAGAAGGTACATACCAAAGCTTGTGAAGGTCAAAATACTCGAGAAAGAAAATGCTAAAATTATTTGGAGTCATTTCGATTCCATAAGGGAATATGGGAATATGGGAATAAAATCAACATTTCTCTAAAGGAATATACCTTTAAATTAAAGGTGGGTATAATAGGAAATATATTTGGACATTTAAATACTTTATATACAATCACTCATTTTCAAGTTTAATTCTTACACATCTAATTCTCCTTCCCTACTACTGTTTCAACTACACTACTAGAAGTACTTGGTTTGCCAAGGTCTACCCTTCAATACTTGTATCCCCAGCTAAGCCTCCAGCTGATGTCCAGGTTCTTTCCTGTTTTCTCACTCAGTCATGAAACCCTCTTTTGAAACCCTGATATATCTATCTAGGAGTCTTCCCTTTTGTTTAAAAAGGACAGCTCAGACTGTTTCATAGCAAATTTCTCCTCTCCAGCTGGCTCCCAATGCATATGCTTAGGGACATATGCAACAAGCATGCGGTCATGCCACTCTTACCCTGAAGCTTTCTTTTAAGTTGAATCATATACCTGATGAGGTCTCTTTCCCACTCCTCTTCCATTATCCAAATAGTTCCTGAAATTCTATCTGTTCCAGGAAGCTTTTCCACATTTATCAGGAGAAGTGAAAGATTCCACTGGCCTAGTCCTTACTGACAGATCTCAAAACTGTCACGGGTAAATCCCTTTGCTTTCTATTCCTAAAATGTTTACCAACATGTATATGTAATGTATAGAATATGAGTTAGAGGTAATTCTTAATAATAAAGTAACATATATCAGCAAGTTCAGTTTTTAAATTTTTTATTTAAATTCCAGCAAAGTTCATTTTTTTTATGATTTTTTTTTTTGAAAGCCTAAGCTTTGCTTGGAGGAAAGAAGTCAAGCAATAACATGACCCCTGATTATACAAACAAACGAGCATGAGGAAATCTGCCAGTTCAATAAATTTATACTATGCAGTCGCCCAGATGAGTATGCTTTAGGAAAAAAGAATAGATATGAGCTACCCCTACCCCATCTCACATGCTATGTCACTACATTTAAGGAAGATGACTTCTTTTTCACCTTTGGGAATAGAAGACTAAATAAAGGCATGGAATGAAAATTTTCTATCTGTTCTTTTCTCATTACAAAAAGTCAACCTTCAGTCTTTTAATGTTCTCACTCTCTCTCTCTCTCACACACACACACTCTCATCATTATCTTCTTCATCTATAATTATCAAACTGCAGACTTACAGAAAGCAGGGACCAAGTCATTCTAGGTTGTGTTTACCTTAACACTTGATACAAAGATGACCATGCTTGTGAAAAAAGTCAAACTTTACAAATAAATAGGGAGAAGGAAACATGGAAACAGGAAGAGTAATTTTTTCAGGCACTTAGAAATTATAGGTGATCTTAATATTCCTGATGCCTGGTACTTAATATACTATGATTTGTGAAAATAAAATAATTTTTAAAAATATGATGCCAAACTCTGGTCTGCATAGATGTAGGATGTTACTTCAAAAACAATCCTCATCAACAAACATTTAATAAGTGCTAATTTTATGTAGATCACAGTGTTAGGCACAAGATACAAGTGCCTTCAAAGAATTTATCTCCAGGTGAAGAATCAGAGTATACAGAAAAAAAACCAAGAAGAATGTAAGGCAGTAGAAGCAGAGGAAAACACTGCCTGCAAGGCCACTGGGCAAGGCTTCATGGGAGAGAGAAAGCTTTTTGGCTTAAATGCACGAACTAAGGATAGGCCTTAGGTAAGTAAATGAAAGGAAGGGAGGCCAACACGTGCGGGCAACGGCCAGACTGTGGGCAAGTATAGAGACTAGTTAGGGGAAGGTGAGGTGGGGACAATGAAGATGATAAGGGTGGTGAAACAGGGAGAAGCCAGATGATGGGGATCCTTAATGGAGGATGATGACATGGACTAAGTGGTGTTTCAGAAAGAAAAAAACAATCAAGTGAAAAACAACAGAAATGAAAAGGGAAGGATGAGGCCCGAGACACTAGAGGACAAATCTTGACAAGATGTGGCAACTGATCAGTGTGTAAGAAGAGGAGAGGCTAGTCCCTGCTATCTATCTTCCAGATGGTGTCTATTCTCTGTGTAAAATTGTCCATTTCTTATTCCTTCCTGAGAGTGACCAATTTTCTAGCAACATGAAAAATTGTATGTATAATACAAAATGATTTCTAATAATATTATTGTCTATACTTTCAATTAAAAAACAATAAGGTTAAAAATATTAAATGCTATTTATTTCCATAACTTAAAAATAATTAACTACACAAATGTTTTTCTTCACCATGATTTGAAAACAAAACTGACTATATGATTCCACCATGAAAGAAGTTTTGAGTAGTGACTCGAATACATAATAGGTATTTTCATTCACTCAACAAATTTTCATTCACTCAACAAATATTTACTATGGAATAAATAAAAAAATACTATGAATTGGGGGTGTCTGGGTGGCCCAGTTGGTTAAGCATCCACCTCTTGGTTTTGGCTCAGGTCAGGGTCTCAGGATTGTCAGATTGAGCCCCACATTAGGTAGGCTCTGTGCTCCACAAGGAGTCTGCTTATCCCTCTCTCCCTCCCCCTCTGCCCCTTCCCCAACTCTCTCTCAAATAAATAAAAATAAAAATAAAATCCTCAAAAAAAAAAAAAAAACAAGAAAGTGAGTACTTTCAAAGCAACTTACATTTCTGGAATGCTTTTAGTGTACACAAATAGGATTTCCTCTCCCATTTTTTACACTGTAATTTCACTAACACTCTTAAAGTTGGACAAGATTGGCTTTATTACTTCATGATTTACAGATAATGATGCCAGACAGAAGTAATAAAGCAGTGATTATAACCTAGGTCTTTGACCCTAAATCTCATACTCCTTTGAAACACTACATTAGGCTTAGATTACCACTTGATAAAGTTATCTGAATGAATTACAGAAATGGAAATGCTTTAGAAAGGTAACAGCATTACACAAATAAAAGCAACATTATTTTGTTCAGGTGTGATCAGGAAAGAATGCAAGTTTTATGGGGCTTAGAGCCTATACAAGTTGGGGATACACTTCAAGAAAAAGAACGCAAAGATAAGGTTAAGAACTTGGAAGGGGTCCCCTTGAAAGTGAGAGTCCCTGAAACTTAGGCTTCTTTAGCTTCAAGGTAAATCTGCCTCTGGATATAACACAAAAGAATTCACCAGTCAACCTACTAATATCAAGAATTGCCCTCTAAAACCTAACTTTGCCTTCTAGGTAGTATGACTAGAACACTGCAGATAAAGGACAAAAATATGTGTATGCTTGGCTATTCTCTCAAGATCATTCATAATAAACCATGTAACAAAAATTTCCAGGTAGAAATAGTCTTTGCTATGTCTATATTAGGATTAAAAGAACAAACTACCAACTAATAACAAAAAATAACTATAATGAAAGTGATGAGAATTATTTTGCTGAAATAAGCTAGAACATCATACAATAACTATTGTTTTAAATACACACAGTATAAACACGCACACACTCTTATTTACTCACAATTTGGCAAGCAAAAGATCTCATTAAAAAAAATTTACCTCGTCTCCGCCCATAGCTCCTGGCTGCATGTAAACACAGAAGAAAACCATGGGTATCTGTATCGAAATGGTGAATTTAGAAATAAAAAAAATATTCACATAAGCCTTTTCTAAGTATTTTCAGTATTAATCTGGAGATACTGTTCAATTTGATGGCAGAGATATTATATTAAAAAAAACGTTTATGAAGCACAAGTTAAAACACAATCTTAAAGAGAAATTCACCTGGATATGGCAGCCACTGGAAAAGATACAATGGATGCTTAAGTCACACAGTTTTATAAGGATTTATATTGTGGTCCATTATCTATAATAGATATAGATAGAGTTCTTTCAAATTTTTTTCTGATTTATAAATCTTCATTTGTGCTATATATTATCATTAAACATCACTTTAAAGAAAATCCATTCATTCTAAATTCAAAATTGTAGCATGTGGTAGTGATTCTGAATTTCTTCACGCATGCATGCACACACACCTACACACACACACACACACACCCCATAAGTAGAGTTGCCTGAAAAACCACATAGAAATTTTACACACAATTAACTCTGGTTTTACAGAATATGTTTGCGTGAAAATTTCAGTGAAGCTTCTCATTATCTCCCAATTTACTTTCCATACAGATAGGGAGAAAAACAACTAAGAAGTGAACTGAAAAAGTAGAAAGGGATTAGGGTACCCTGGGTACCCTAGGTACCCAGACCAGGTTGAAAAATAGAGTGCTTTGAAGATTTTCTTCCCTTTCAAAACTCAAGGCCCACAGAACACATTATTACAACATTTAATAGAGCTAGATTATGGTACCATACATAAATTGCTAGGTGATCCTGTCATCTAAAATAACTTTCAAAGTAGAAAGTTTTTCAAATTCGAAAACTCGAGGTCTATCAATAAATAAGAACTTTAATTCATTTTTTAAAGCATGACAGGTTATAATATTAGCTTAACACAAATCAAAACAAAACAAAAAACAGATAATTTGTGGTGACATATGCAGTATAAGGTAGTACTGAAGAAAAGTATTTCTCTCCTAGAAAAAGAATTCCGACTTTTCAGTTAGAAAGTTGAAATACCACTTGGCCAATCTCATCTTCTGCTAGTTCCCTCTTTTCCTTTTCTTTTCTTCTTTCTTTAAATTAATTTTATTTTTTCCGTGTTTCAAGATTCCTTGTTTATGCACCACACCCAGTGCTCCATGCAATACGTGCCCTCTTCAATACCCACCACCAGGCTCACCCAACTCCCCAACCACCCCCTTCAAAACCCTGAGTTTGTTGCTCAGAGTCCACAGTCTCTCATGCTTTGTCTCCCCCTCCAATTTCCCCCAATTCACCCTTCCTTTCCTTCTCCCAATGTCCTCCATGTTTTTCCTTACGCTCCACATGTTAAGTGAAACCATGTATTATTGACTCTCTCTGCTTGACTTCAGACATTATACCCTCACCTACACACATTTGGCCTCTTCACTTTCCCATTACATAAATAGTAAAAAGGATTTTCCAGTTCAAGCCCTACTTTCTCCCTAACTCCTTCCCATCATTATAACTCTCAATTAAAAAAAAAACCACAATCCCTTCTGAATTTACATAGCAGTACTGTTTACGTCACTTACAAAACGAACATTTTACAAAAAAAAAAAAAAAAATTAAGGAACTTTTATACTTTTCATTATGTAGAACCTGGAATTCATCTCCCCACAGAATGTATAATAAATGGTAGTTTCCTAGTTTGGCCCCCCAAAAGCTTACTACATTTATAATAATATGGGTGAGTTAATACTAATAGACAACACTTAAAAAGAGATTAAGTATGGGGGCGCCTGGGTGGCTCAGTCAGCTGAGCATCTGATTCTTGTCTTCAGCTCAGGTATCAAGCCCTATATTGGGCTCTGTGCTCACCACTGAGTCTGCTAGGATTCTCTCCCTCTGTTCCTACCCCTGCTTGAGCTTTCTCTCTCTCTCTGTCTCTTAAATTAAAAAATTAATAAATAAATAAAATTCTTAAAAGATTAAGTATGTTGGGATATCATACCATTATTTCTTTGTCCCTTCCCCTATCCCCATGCTCAATGATGTCATGCTGCCCAACAACCCCACTGCAAACCTTTATTTAGAGAGGAAATACAACATTCTGTATTTCAAAATTACTCATTTATCTCCCAAACAACAAAATCCCATTCTTTCATTATATCTGATTTCTGGCCAGATGCTCAATGAAAAAGAATCTGATTACAATTCTAAGGTACAAATGACTCATCATACCTTAACACCCCTAAAAGACAAATGAGAATGCTGTTCACTCAAGTCTTCAACTGCCAAATTTTCAGGTAATAGAGAACATGAAGTGAATAGATCCAGTCTTGGGGCTGAGAGGGAGCATCCTGAGTTGGGGAAGTAAAACTTGCAAAAAACATACTTGGGAGTTTTAGTCAAAGCTTCCTTAAATAGTTCATTATTTTTATGGATTTTTTTTTTAATTTTTCCATTTTTAACTAAATACGGTAAATTGGCTCACATCAGCCTGGTGACTGATATGGGGCAAGATACCATACGGAATAGGCAGCCAATTTAAAGTGGTGATGTGAGATGCTTCAGTTTGCTTTCATCATTCACTGTGGAATTTAATTATGTGCTACTCTGGTTCTAATTTCAGTATTTTATCTACGATCCCTATGGTGATTATTATTACACCAGCTACCACTTAATGAGTACTTGCTATGTACCAAAACAGTTCAAATGCTTTACGTGTATTAATGCCATTTAATACACCCGATAACTAGGACATAAAAATTCCTATTAGCTTCTTCTTAATAGATGAAGAAAAGGGACACAGAATTAAGTAACTTGCCTAAAATCTTACAGCAAGGAAGTTGTGGACTTGCAATATGAATCTAAGGACTCTGGCACCAGAGTTCACATTTGCAACCACCTCGCTGTACTGTTAAATACTTAGAGGGCAAGGTCAATATCTTGTATTCCTTTTAATATCCTCTCATGGACCTGGTAGAACGCTCTGTACCAACCTGGTATTCAACAAATACAGGTTGTTAGCTGAGTGTGTAATCAAGGGAAGGAGTAATACATGCCTTTAGAATGTATGCCACCTCTGTTGGTGATTAAAAATTTGCTCATATGAAGGCCACTTGCAGACTAATTAGAGTCAAATTCTTCCCTAAGGGAAAGATAATGAAATGAACACCATGGAGAGAAATTTGGGAGCACAAAGTGCTTTCCCTTGAGAACAAATATGACTTTTAAACAAGAATATTGGACACATAAACTTACATGAGTTGGCACAAAACAACCCCACATAAAAAAAGGGGGAGTAAATATGACTAATTCAATCTTCATAATACATCCTGTGCTAGTATATTCATACCAGATATAAGATATGATATACCTTCAAAGTCCTAAATAGTTCCTCCAAGAACTTTAATTCTTATTTGTCAACAATCATCATCATTACAGATAAAATTTTTTTACCATTTCATATGTATTACTTTCAGAACTCACAAAAAATTACATTTAATTTTTATAAGTCATGGTAATGGTTACCCTTGGCTAGGAGTATTAACCAGAATAACCCTGAGCAGGAATTCTGGGGGTTGCTAATGTTTCGGTCTTGATCCAGGTACTGGTTATATGGGTGTGTTCAACTTGTAAGAATACATCAAGTTATATATCTATAATTTGTGCATTTTGGGTATGTATGTTATAGTTTAATAAAAAACAAAATATCACATTTTGGATCATTTCACTAAGATAAAAGGCTGTAAGATGAATGTAGAAAATTCATAATGCTAATATTTTATAACCTTTAAATCATAAATCTGAATAATTTAAAATTGAAAACATTAAAGATTTTTCATCCATCACAATAAATATAAAAAAGGTACATGTAGTTTACAATGGGATATATTAGAGTTATTCTAAAATTAAGTTTACATGATCAATAACTAGTACACTGTGAATGATACTTTCACATAAATGTTATGGTTTATTAGGTATATGAGGCAACAAAATAAAATGGATCATCTGTTACTCTTTATGACTTGGCCTGCAACTAGGTCTTAAATAGCTGCACTTATACATGTGATTCCTTAAGAGCATGTTATGATCTGATTTTAAAATCTAAACTAATTCTTCAGCTATATAGACTCACCCAAATTTGCTGAAGTTTCTCTAAGCAAAGTAACAATATAAACAGATTCCACCACAGAGGCTCAAAAATGACAGAGAGAGACAGAGAGAGAGGAGAGAGGGAAAGGGAAGAGGGAAAGAGATAGATCTCTATTCTACTATGTATTAAAGTAGCTTGCATCATTTCAAGAATTAAACAGAGTCCCTGGGATGCTATACTGATGTAAAACAAGTGAACAAGATACAAGTGAACAATTTTACTAACTGGCTTGGAAATATCTATCAAGATTGTTAAAAGTCAACCAGAGGGACAAATTGTTAATTACTTTCCTTGTAATAAAATCAATGTCTTAAAAACACCTTGTAAACTTGGGGTACTTGGGTGGCACAGTCAGTTGAGTATCTGACTCTTGATTTCGGCTCAGGTCGTAAACTCAGGGTTATAGGATCGAGACCTGCATCAGGCTCCACATGGGGCATGCAGCCTGCTTAAGATTCTCTCTCCCTCTGCTCTTCCCTTCCACCTCTCTCTCTCTTAAAAAAAAACCCTCGTAAACTTATATGGTCTCACTTACATGCGGAGCATAAGGAAAAACATGGAGGACATTGTGAGGGGGAAGGGAGGGGTGAATTAGAGGAAATTGGAAGGGCAATGAACCATAAGAGATTGTGGATTCTAAGCAACAGATTGAGGGTTTTGGAGGGGAAGGGTGGGGGGCTGGGCGAGCCTGGTGGTGGGTATTGAGGAGGGCATGTATTGCATGGTGCATAAACAATGAATCTTATAACACTGAAAAAATAAAAAGTATTTGGGGGGAAAAACTTATGTTTTCAATACCATTTCAGTATGCAAAATTAAATTCTATTCAAACATCTAATGGTCCCTTTCAGCTTCCATCCAAGTATTAGTCATGCTAAAATTTCCACCTAAGGGGCGCCTGAGTGGCTCAGTCAGTTAAGCATCTGACTTGTGGTTTCAGCTCAGGTCATGATCTCAGGGTCATGAGATGGAGCCCTGAGTGGGACTCTGCCATCAGCGGAGACTCTGTTTGAGATTCTCTCTCCCTCTCCCTCTGCTCCTCCCTCTGCCTTTCTCTAAAAGGAAGGAAGGAAAGAAAGAAGGAGGGAAGGAAGGGGAGGGGAGGGGACAGGAGGGAAGAAGGTAGGTCTTAAAAAAAATTCCATCTAAAATGGGTTAAGATCTTTTTTTTTAAGATTTTATTTATTTATGTGTTTGTTTGTTTGTTTGACAGAGCTCTCAAGTAGGCAGAGAGGCAGGCAGAGAGAGAGAGGGGGAAGCAGGCTCCCCGTTGAGCAGAGAGCATGGAGCAGGGCTCGATCCCAGGACCCTGAGATCATGACCTGAGCCAAAGGCAGAGGCTTTAGCCCACTGAGCCACCCAGGCGCCCCTAAGATGGGTTAAGATCTTAAAATTAGTACAAAAATACCCCCTCCCCTAATTAGATTAATTCCCAAAGAGCAGGAGTGATGGAGTTTGTCCCATAAATGCTCCTCCTCTACCTGCCTTTATAATAGCAGAGAAGACACTTTTAGCCCAGTGATTCTCAAATCTGGCAAATTATAATTGAAAAATGATCACTTTTCTACAAACAATATGAACTTAGCAGGCAAAAATGATGCTTGAAAAGATGGGATACAGTTTCAACTGCTACATTCACATAAAGTATTTGAATGTTTTAAAATCTCCCCTTCCTATTCTTCTCATTTTGACTCTTACCCATTTTTCTCAGAAAAATCTTTCTATTAAATTTGAAAGCCTAAAAAGTAACACAAGCAACTATCATAATACACATTTTCAGATGGGTAAACTGAGGCCTAGAAAGGCTGACTGGCTCTAGATTGTTCAGCTACACAGAGCTGGGACTGAATCCAGGTCCACACGGGTTCTAAGGCATTTATTCTTTTTTTAAATTGAGGTTTTATTTACATTCAGTAAAACTCATCCCCTTACATGTAGAGTTTGATTAATTTTGGTAATCATATATAGTCGTGTCACCATTGTGTTCCATCATACACAACAGTTCATTTTCCTAAAAAACTTCCTTGTGCCCCTTTGCTGTTGATTCCATCCCCCAACCTGTGGTCCCTAGCAAGGACTAATCTGTTTTTTAAAAATATTTATTTATTTTATTTTAGAGGGAGAGAGAGAGCATAAGTGGGAGAGGAAGAGGGAGAGAGAATCTCAAGCAGACTCTACACTGAGCACAGAGCCAATGTGGGGCTCCATCTCACAAACCCGAGATCATGTCTTGAGCTGGAACCAAGAGTCAGTTGCTTAACCTACCCTGCCACGCAGGTGCCTCTTAATCTGCTTCCTGTACTATAGTTTTGTTTGCCCCTTTTATAACTTCATATTAATAGAATCGTGCTTGACTTCCTTTGATATTTTTGAGATTTATCCATGTTGTTACATGTGTTCACGTTTTTTTTCTCCTTATTACTAATATTCCATACTATGGAAATACCACAATTCATCCATTCACCACTTGTTATGGGTTAAAATGTGTACCCTCAAAATACCTAGGCTGAAGCATCCCCAGTGTGATTTGGTTGAAAACAGGGTCTTTAAAGATGTAATTAAGGTTAAATGAAGTGATAAGGGTAGAGCCCTAATCCAACAGAACTAGAGTCCTTATAAGAAGAGGAGATACCAGGAATGCTCAGAAACACGGAAAAGGCCATGGAAGGTAACAGCAAGAAGGCAGACATCCATCAATCAAGGAGAGAGGCCTAAGGAGACATCAACCCTGCCAGCACCTTGATCTTGGACTTCCAGCTTCCAGACTGTGAGAAAATAAATTTCTGTTATTTAAACCATTCAGCCTATGCTATTTGGTCATGGCAGCCCTAGTAAAGCAATACACAAGTCCATGGACATTTGAAAAGCCCTTACTCTTAACTTAGCAAGACAGAAGAGCCAGTATTTCAAACCTATAAAGTCCCTGAAAGCACTTAGAAATTCCCTTCAGAATTTCTACAACCTCGTCATCCTTTAAGGAACTTCTCCATTTTTTTTTTTTTATTTCACTACAACTACCACAGCACTATTGTTTTCTATTAATCATTATACTACTATTTTATGAATTAAAATCAATATTTTTATAATAGGCATTTTTGTGGCTTGGTCAGAAAAATCTAATTGTCATTAATAACATATGAAACTGTATCCTGCATACTAAACAACTAAACTTTTGCAATGTTCTGCTTCACTGCCTTACAAAATCTTATAGGAAACCTATAGATTTTAATCAATCTCACAAACAAAACAGGAATTCCTTGTTTAACCAACACAAATGTGTTCTATCTGGTTCAACTAGAATACCTGAAAATCAAAAGTTAAGATAAAAGACTAAGGAGACTCACTTCAGCCTCTTCCAGTCATTTCTTTTTTAATGCAGAACTCTCTCTCCTCCAAAAGAACCCAAACATTTGTGAGATATTTGCTCCCCAAAGCACTGTAAGGACCCAGAGCCCAAACTGTCATGTGTCCTTCCCCCACAGTGGCCTTTAAAGTACCCCCTTGGATCCTGGGGTTCCACAAAACATGATTAGAAAACTGAAGATCTATACTCTACGGTAGGACCATTCTCGCTAGGTAGAAAGTTCTTTCTAACATGTGCCTCTCTTCTATCTACTTTCCACAGACCTCAATCTAATCCCACTTTTATTTGTGGGTCATTGCTTTATCTCCTTTTGGTTTTCTCTTTTCTATAAAGAAAATATATTTAGCTACTCTTCATAAGAAATGATTTTCCATAACCCATATCATCCTGAACATTCTCCTTTGGATAAACCTAATTTTCCAATAAGACAACACTTGTCTTTCCCAAGCTTCTAATGAGAACATCCAAGGTCCTTCACCACCTGACCCCCAACTACCTTTCAGATCCTCATTCCTATTATTCTACAAATCAGACCCATATATTCTAGTCACACCAATTCAACTCACTCTTCCCACAGTATCAATATAAGATAAGGACTTATCTGTTCAGCATAAGAATCTAGATACCCATGTCTTGATATCTATTCTTCTCTGCCCCTAAGAAATCCCTAACCCCCTTGTCCATTTCCACCCACTATTATTTTTCTCCCATCCTGTTCAAAATATAAGTTCAAGGCTTCTCTATACCATCTTTCAGTACCCATGCATACTGAGTATTGAGTTAGTTTCCAATGTACATTTACCATAGAGGTTACTTATAGAATCTCAATATGTGATATGTTATCAAAGTAATCACTTCAGAATTTCTAAGCCCATTTCCTAAATTCCTCATGAAAACAGAAAAAATCAAAATCTGTATGTCTAACAAGAATTCACTGGAAATAAACCTAAAGAATCTCTGCACTGGGCCCCTGGGTGGCGCAGTTGGTTGAGCGACTGCCTTCGGCTCAGGTCATGATCCCGGAGTCCCGGGATCGAGTCCCACATTGGACTCCCAGCTCCATGGGGAGTCCGCTTCTCACTCTGACCCTGCTCTCTCTCACTCTCTCTCTTTCCTAATAAATAAATAAATAAAATGTTTAAAAAAAAGAATCTCTGCACTATACTGCAATCCCTACTTAGAGTGGACATCCACATCTACTCACATCAGGTGATGTCTATGCGCCTTCACATCTGTAGCCTAATAGCATTCCACTTGAGAGTAACTACCACCTTACTTTCAATAGAATTTTATTAAATGATAGAATAATTGCCCCCTCAACCAAAAAAGGAAAGAAATCAAGAAAATTCCTGAGAATTCTAATCAATCCCAGAGTATTTTGTATTTTACACAGATCAATCTGTCCAAATCAGGTCAGGCCTATGCACCCAAATATTTGGCATATATTCTCAAAAACCATCTTCTCTGAACCACTATGTCAAAATCTGATGAGGTCTCTTCAAACTTTGTAGAAAAACTCAATTTCTAGACTGTTCAGGACAAGTAACACTTGTTATTGTTAATCCTACATTTTTTTTAATCCTATATTTTGAACTCCAAAATAACGTAGGGAACTAAACAGAAAGAAGAAAGTGTGGGGCGCCTGGGTGGCTCAGTTGGTTGAGCTGCTGCCTTCGGCTCGGGTCGTGATCTCGGAGTTCTGGGATCGAGCCCCGCATTGGGCTCTCTGCTCGGCAGGGAGCCTGCTTCCTCCTCTCTCTCCGCCTGCCTCTCTGCCTGCTTGTGATCTCTCTCTCTGTATCAAATAAATAAATAAAATCTTTAAAAAAAAAAAAGAAGAAAGTGTGAATAAAATAGGTGCTAATGTGCCCAGGAGCTTAAGCAGAACCAAAGGCCAAGCCCCTTGGTCACTGTTCCTTGTGTTCTCCTTATGAACAAGGCTCTTCTCACGTATGAAGGAGGGTTCCTTCATGGAAGGAAATTATGGAAAAGAAATAATTTGAGAATTTGGGAAGAGCTCCAGCAACATGGAATGCTGCTCATTTTACTCACCCCTGCCTTGACCTCCCCAAAACAGCTTCCTTTTCTGACCTGGACTTGGGAAAACCTCAGTAAACAATAAAGGCAAAGCATGCTTCAAGAGGGAATATGCCCTTTCAAATTGTTATGTTTATATCCTTTGGATAAATACCCAGTAGTAAAACAGATGAACATAGGGGAAGGGAAGGAAAAATAAAATAAGATGAAAATTAAGAGGAAGGAAAATCGTAAGAGACTCTTAATTCCAGGAAACAAACTTAGGTCGCGGGAGGGGATGGGGTAACTGGATGATGGACATTAAGGAGGGCACGTGATGTAATGAGTGCTGGTGTTATATGCAACTGATAAATCAGTAAATTCTACCTCTGAAACTAATTAAAAAAGAAAAAGAATTGCCTCTAACTCAAAAAGGAAAAAAGGAAGACGAGTGGGAAAAGAGGGAAAAAGCAGAGCCTAGAATTTGTTAGGTGTGCTTTTCTTGCCAGATCTGGTAACAGAAGCATTGCATACTTGACCTTACTGTTTGTAAAGAAGGAGTTAATAGCTCCATTTAAAATAAAAAAAAAAACAGGTAACTTATCTAAGGTCACAGAGCAAATAAATGATGGATCTAGGATTTACATTCAGATCGTTAGCCGCCCCCAACTTCATTATTTCCACTTATATTAGGGGGGAAAACCCCTTTAGTTAGATAACAAAGGTACAAGTATGAAGAGGATATAGAGAAGGCACAGTTTCACCTACGTAACTTTACCTAGGGATCACCTGTATACTAAATTTTTGTTGAAGTCCCAGACACGCTTTCTGCACATACTAAAGGTCTGATTGGAAGGGTGGTTAAAATTCCTGCCATTGACAAGGAAGACTATGTTCTGAAAGTGACTGATCACTCTTGGAAATGCACTCATTCTCCACAATCTATAAAATATTTTTTAGCTAATGTTACTAAAGAAGCTAAATGAAACCTAAGTGATCTTTTTGGGAAAATCCAAGAAAGTAGAATACTAGAGTAAGAGGCTGGGTGGCAGAATAATCTTTATATCTAAGCCACAGATGACTGTTCATTGGTTGGAGGACATCAGAAAATTCCTTTATCTTTTTCAGAAAATGAAGATACTGCCATATTTTAAACAAGGCTGCAATAAAGATGAAATGAATGGCCATGATTCTCAACTTTTCTATCAAAGTGCCCCCAAAGCAGAGGGAAACAAATCACAGAGCATTCTTAAAACTTATTAAAATCTTAGGATACCCTTTGAAGTTGTGAGCTTTATCTTAAAAATTGTATATCAGTTTCATATATCACTCTATCACATAACCCATGTTTCATTTGGATAAGAGAAGAATCCTGGGGTAAAACTGGTGTTCAGGAAAGTGGATTTTGATCATGTCCTGGCAACCCATTATATGCATTACAAAAGCACAAGAGGTCTAAGAATGCGCCTTGTAAACTGTTAATTGCTAGATCCATATATATCATTACCATCTTCCAAAAGAAGAGTTAAAACAAATCTTTATAGAGGAACTAAGGTAGACTGGATATTCTCTAACGCTGTTATACTGTGCTTCTCACAGTTTCTCTGAGCTATCTTTCCCTGTCTTCTGGTCTCCAATATTGAGTACCTAGTGAATAGGTTTGGCACTGCACTTGAAGCCAGTGAGGAGTTGTGTAAAAGCTAGTCTCAGCTCTCTTGAAGCACACATATTAAAGACTAACATTAAATAGTACAAGTGTGGTGAGTGTCATAAATGGGAAGTCCAGGTTCTATGGCCTACGCAAGTGGAGAAGCAAACAGGGAGGTCTGCAGGGAAAAGTGGGTAACTTCTTAGTTTCCCGTATCTTTATTATTGGGTTGGAAGTACTCAATTCCTAGCACTTGAGACATATTCACGCACACAAGGAACTTCTTCCAAAATCCAATTTAACAAGTAAGTCAAGAATATTTCAGACTACGCTTATTTACAACGTTCACTGTTAGACCATGTAGACCAGGTTTATCACTCTATTTCTCAGGAAAAGAGGCTTTATTAAACATTCAGGGCATAAACCAGGTGACAAATAACATTAGAAAAACAATTTCCCTAAGGCAATGAATTTGTGTGTTTGTGATAAACTAGTATAAAAATAATACAAACACTCTTAACAATTAAGTGTTTAAAGCAAAGGTTATCACCCTCAGCCTGGAGGCAAAAGGTTCTGCTCCTGCCTTGCTCGTCATCCTACCCAATTCACATAGTCTGGAACCTCAGTTTCCCCATCTGTAAATGAGAAGGTCAAAACAGAAACAGCAATGCCCTTGGGTTCCCTACCACATTCCTATACAGCATCTACTTAATATAGTTTGAAACTTGAGTACTTAGAAGTTATAGAACATTACATATCCCTATAATTACTGTTTTTCATTTTTAAATTAGCCATCTTTTACAATGTAGTCATACCACAGCTATATACTAATTTTACTCCTTAAACTTTTCATATGGAAATAACAGCACTAGATCTTGTCTCTAAAAGTTCAAAATACTCAGAAATGGCATCTTTAATCTGAGAATATCAAAATAATTCCTTCACTATCTCATTACTCTGCTAAAAAATTATTTACTTATATCCACTCATGGTGAGCAGAAATATAATATACTCTTCAAATTCTGGAAAATTCCATTTGAATTCTAGCAAACCTGGCTCTCTTCCCATTTTGGCATAAAAGCATCATGTGTTCTGCTCCCTCTCTACCACTTCCTCTCAGCTGAGCCTTTCCCCAAGGAGCTCACTCCCAACACAGAAAGAAAGGGGTCGGGGCACCTGGGTGGCTCAGTGGGTTAAAGCCTCTGCCTTCAGCTCAGGTCATGATCTCAGGGTCCTGAGATCGAGCCCCACATCGGGCTCTCTGCTCAACAGGGAGCCTACTTCCTCCTCTCTGCCTGCCTCTCTGCCTACTTGTGATCTCTCTCTGTCAAATAAATAAAATCGAAAAGAAAGGAAGAAAGAAAGGAAGAAAGGAAGAAAGAAAGAAAGAAAGAAAGGTGAGGAAGAGGAAGGTCTGGAAGTGCACAGGAGTCTCTGCCCAACTGAAAGTTCAGAGAAAAACCCTTTCACATTTCCTCTTTTGATTCAACAAATGCTCCAGCAGCCCACAATTCAAACAGAAATATAAGCAGAAACTTCCAAAATATTTTCAAGAGGAAAAAAGTAGAAGACAGCATAAACTAAAGCTCCAAGTTTCCTGGTGCATCCGCTATGCATAAGTTGTTTAACAATCAATGACCTCAGAGTTTCTCAAGCAGGTGAATGTCTCTGTGCTTTTTTAAAGATATTAAAAATGTAAGTCTTCACCTCTTATAACTTAGAATAGACTCTAGTTACAAACTGAAAGGTATCAGAAAACAAATGCCAAGAAAGCTTTTAATTTAAATAAAATTGAAACACTGTTACAAAACTATTGTCTAAAAAAATCATTCTCTGGCATATCTTCTCTGAATAAGGCTATGCACCCTACTTTCCAAATGTAGCAGTAGTGATACCTTACTTGTACATGTACCTATTCTCATCTAAATCTCACAAAACAGGGGTGCCCATGTGGCTCAGTCGTTAAGTGTCTGCCTTGGGCTCAGGTCATGATCCCAGAGTCCTGGGATTGAGCCCGCATTGGGTTCCATGCTCACCGGGGAGCCTGCTTCTCCCTCTCCCTCTGCCCCTCCCCTTGTTTGAGTTCCCTCTCTTGCTGTGTGTCTCTGTCAAATAAATAAAAATCTTTAAAATCACTCAATCAATCTCACAAAACAATGAGACAGAGTATCCTGTCCTCTAATGGGCTCTTAAACAAGGAGAGACTTATGAGATGCAGGGACTTGCTCAGCTAGTTGCCATCCTGATCATATGACTCATCTAAGCTCTAAGCCCTTATATTTGTCCTCTGAAAAAAGGGAGACAATATTACTTCAAAATATCCTTGAAGCTGTCATATTTTTGTCAATCTATATTTGTTGACATTTCCTAGAATTTTATATTAATGGAATCATTTAGTACATACTCTTTGTCTAGCTTTCCAACTAAGCATAATTGAGTCATTCGTGTTGTTACATGTATCAATAGTTTACTTCCTTTTATTGCTGAAAGTATTCCATTGTACCAATGTACCACAATTTGTTTATCTATTCTCCAGTTGAGAAACACTTGGATTATTTGCAATTTTGAAAATCATGAATAATGCTGCTTTGAACATGTGCATACAATCTTTACATGGACATACGATTTCATTTTTGCTCTTAAGTAACTTCCTAGGGAGTTGAACTGCTCCATCATATGGTAGGTGTATGTTTAACTTTGTGTATGCGTATGTTTAACTTTTTAAGAAACTGCCAAAATGTTGTTCAAAATGACTATACCATTATACCTTACAAACATTACAGTATGGCACCTTTAAAGGTGCCAAACATCACTGGAGATTGAGCAACCCTGGGCCCCAAAGAAGGTGCATGTCCCAAATTTAGGGGACAGAGGCAGAAGGTATTCCATACAGAAAAAAAGATTCATAAAAAAAAGTGGCATTTTACCCTGGGACAGTCATTGTAGCTTATGAGTGACTTGTAGGTGTGCTGCCTTAAATCACATCAGGAAAACATCTATTTAAAAGCAATCAATATAATAGAGACTCATGCTTGGAAAGTCACACGCAAGGAAAAAAAAATCTTTAAAAGGCAGCAATAAAGCTGACGCAAGCAATCACAACAGCAGCTCACCAGAGCACTATCTCCTAGTCAGGCCCTATGCTAAGCTTTATGAGATTTATATAAGGCCACTTTAGGGGTCACCATTTTCCAGGGAAGAAACCAAAGGCAGAGGAGTGAAGAATGTGGCCCTAAGGTCCTAGGGCTCATAAGGGACAGAAGGAGAACGGCCTGCCTCTAAACAATGCTTTTCGGGGCTATGCTAATTAACTGCTCCACCCTCAGGTTTTGCACGCCTTTCTAGCCTGCCTGGAGGATGCCTTCTTTTTTTTTTCTGTTTTGTTTTTTTTTCCCCATATATGTTTATTTTATTTTTTCAGTGTTACAAGATTGATTGTTCATGCACCACACCCAGTGCTCCATGCAATACGTGCCCTTTTCAATACCCACCACCAGGCTCACCCAACCCCCCACCCCCTCCCCTCCAAAACGCTCAGTTTGTTGCTCAGAGTCCACAGTCTCTCATGGTTCATCGCCCCCTCCGATTTCCCCCCATTCACCCTTCCCTTCCTTCTCACAATGCCTGGAGGATGACTTCTTGAAGCTGAATGATCCTACCACTTCAGCAACACTGCTCTCTGTTTCCAATTTCATACTCATCAAGCAACTTTCTGATATTAAACTGGTTTGCCAAGCCCAATCTCTACTTGGAAAAAGAAGAGCTAACCAGTCAAGAAGCATAAAGTGGATACACTTGGCAGTGATCATGTCTTAGAGTAAATTACCAGACCAGGCATTTTGGTCTTGAACGTTAATTTGACCATAAATTTGGTTCACTGGACTAATCATGGAGGTACTAAATATCCTTTTCAGAGCATCATCATAATAGAGGAAATATTATCTAAGTCAGGTATCAATGCTATACAAGCCCACAACTGCTAATAAGCTCAACTCTATACCTAAGAGTTTAACAAAACCAAACCAAAACCAAAAGCTGCTGCTGGTATTAGAAAAAATCTGGCTGACAGAACTACTACATATATAGCTGGAAGCATTCTCAGTAGCCTCCTTCCTCCAGCAGGAAAAATAAAAATACATTATGCAAACTTCTAGTGTTTTTGGTGTAAATGTGAAGAGATGAAAGGATAGTTATTACAAAGAAAAAATATATTACCAGTTTAAATGGAAAGGACTTATTGCTTCAAAACTAATTTTATTTTGGAAATACGAGACATGTGGCAGGTCTTACTGATGGATCAGAATTTCTTCACCCAATCTTCCCTTCCATACTCTATAATGCTTGAGGACCTAATATTTTGGGGGAAAGCCAAAATTTAGATGTGGCCTTAATTTCCTTCCCAAAGGCTGGCCTGCTAATTCTCACTAAATTTCATGGTCTTGAATAGGAAAAATTAGTAGATTCTTTGGTTTCACACAAATCTTATTAGTTCCTCCATACCCTACATGTCTATAGGGTTACTGTTTTCTAAAGTTAGTATCCTATCATCCCCTCCCATTTTCTGTCTTCTAGAAGACATCAGTGGCAGTGATTCTCAGAGGAAAGTATAACTGGAAGGCATGCTCTAAGAACACAAAAACATGGGAAACTGGCCCATTCAAAGTTGGGAAGTAGTACTGAGAAGTGAGAATGCTCAGCATGGCACCTCTGTCATTCCCCTCAAGTCAGGAGAGGTTAGAACATGGTGTCTTCAGAAGAGATTTTGGTTTGGTAAGGTCAAGGAAATAAAATAAGGATGGAAGTTTTTTAAAGACACAATCAATAGCAGCATTATGTACAGAATTAGGAAGCATGGATTTTATAAAGCAAAAAAAGGGGAAAAAATAAAGCAAAAAAGGGTAACCAAGAAGGAATTATAATTGACATTTTTTTTTAATTCTAGCTTGATTCAATTCTCTTTAATTTTCTTAGCCAGTCCCTTCTTGTCTGAAAATACAATTCAACCCAGTCGCTTTCAATAAGCAGCAATAAAGGGGCGCCTGGGTGGCTCTGCTGGTTCTGCCTTCGGCTCGGGTCATGATCCCGGGTCCCGGGATCGAACTCCGTGTCGGGCTCCTTGCTCTATGAGGAACCTGCTTCTCCCTCTGCCTACTGCTCCCCCTGCTTGTGCTCACACACTTTCTCTCCCCCATTCTCTCCCTCTCTCTCTCTCTCTCTCTTTGTTAAATAAATAAATAAATAAAATTTTTTAAAAAGTAAGCAGCAATAGAGTTTCAGTGATTTCAATTATGTCTATATGAAAGCTGAGGGGAAGGAAGGACAGATAAGTCACAGGACAATAACAGTGGGGCTGACAAATGGTAGATAAAAGAGGAAAGACAATACATAGATGTGCTTGTGCTTGTGACACATATAAAAGTCACTGGATGAGTTAGGCTCGACCACACAAAAGGGAAGATAAGCTTTATCATACCGAGTCTGTCAAAATCTGTAGGTCTCACAAGTATCTACCAAGGAGGATATTTTGTTTATTCTGATCATTTCGAACTTGGAGTCAACTTTGTAAGAGAACTGATAGTAATGCAAATGTGAAATTCTGGTTGTTTTTGTGGTTTACTTTGAGGACCCCACAAGGCAGTACTCAGAGTCATTTAAAGATAGATATACTCTCACATCTGCCATAATGTAGCAAATATGCGTAATTCATCAATATTTGATATAGATACTGGCAAACTGACCCTTTTTGGTACTTTAAGAAAACATTACATGAGGTGCCTGGTTGGCTCGGTTGATAGGGCATGTGACTCTTGATCTCAGGGTCATGAGTTCAAGCCCCATGCTGGGTGGTCATAGAGCTTACTTGAAAAAAAAAATAGTAAAAATAGGAAGTAAAAATAAGAAAATAAAAAAATATTACAGACTCACAGAATCTTCATTCTGAAAACAATCATTAAAGATGATCTATTTCAGTCCCCTTCTCTTACAGATGAGGAAATTTAGATGCTAAAAGGAGATTTAAGCATCATGCAAAAACGGGAAAGAAACTAAACAAAATCTCATTTAAAAGAAGAGAATTAAAGAGAATTAATCAAAGAGAATCAAAACCTTTTAAAAAGACAAGTGTCTTTTGGCTTCATTTTGTACACAAAACGATAGATTATATCCTCTTGCGGAAGAGGACTCACACCATAGCAAATCAGGTCTTTTCTGATTTTGTACACAAAACAATGATAGATTATATCCTCTTGCGGAAGAGGACTCACACCATAGCAAATCAGGTCTTTTCTAAAATACACACTCGTGCCTTCAGACAGACATACTACCGTACTGTTTTTTCCATTTACATTCAACTCTAGATCCCATCACCTAACTGAAGTGTTTCTACAAAGTTTCACAAAATTGCTGAGGCTCAGCCTCAGCATGTTTGCTGTTTATTAATCTTTACCCCAATGTACCTGCTTCTAGGGAAAAAAAATAAGAGTTACCATAAACTAAAGGTAAAGTGACCTTTCTTTTAGAAATTAGAAAATAGAGGTGGATAGTCTGGAATTTTTATGGTTTCCAAGACCCTCCAAAAGAGGGGATACTAGCTATTTAGAACAAAATACACATGCAGTAGATTAGGACTTGCGTCACCAAGTTCTGTCAGTGGTTCTCAGCAGTGGCCGCTGCGAGGTCGGTGACATGTCAGAAAACATGAGGAATACATGTTTTAGAGATAACTTAGGTAAAATCTACCCTAAGGAACTGCAATGGTAGGAAGGAAAGGAGTAATAGTGTACACAGCCCTAGATTTACCCAGTATGTCTCCTATGCGTATCCACAGTCAGCTTGTATATCTGGGAGGATGACAAGGAACAATTTGATGTCGCTCATTTAACAGAGGAAAAAACCTAAGTCCTGAGAGATTCAATGGCTTTCATGGTCCTTCTGAAAACTGACAATTTCTATTTAGAGACTGCTTTGCAAAGCTATTTGGTCCACAGACACTAGGAAGGAGAACTGACGCCAGCCAGACATTTCTTCCAGAATTAACTAATACAATGACTTTCTGGTTAATTAGGTTTTGATGCTCCAGAACTCAACCCAACATTATACTGACAAAACCATTTATAACCTGTAAAGCTGCTGACCACCTATACCACACAAATTCCACTAATGGGAGATCCCCGATGTCCAGTTTGAAGCACCTGTTGGCTACCTACCAAAATGAGAGAAGTCTGAGTTATATATAAATAAATTGATCTATTCATTCACATTCTCTATCCTACTCCTTCTCTTCCTTCGCCTGCCTCCTTTCTTCCTCTCCTCCTTCCTTCTCCCACCCCAATGGTATGCAGCAGGGGTCTGCAAAGTTCTCTGTAAAGGGCCGGATGGTAAATAGTTCAGACGTTGTGGGCTCCGCCACTGTGGCACAAAAATAGCTAAAGATAATCCATAAATGAATGGGCGTAGCTGTGTTTCAATAAAACTACAAAACCAGACAAAGGGCCAGAGCTGGCTCAAAGGGCTGTAGTTTGTTAACCCCTAGTATAGAGTAGCAGTTTTCAACTTTTAGCCTGTTACAGAATTACCGATAATTTGTTAATACACAGATTTCCCAGCCCCGGCCTTAAAGTTTCTGATTCAGCAGTCTCTAGTGGGGCCTGAGGTTTTGCACTTTTACTAAGTTCCCAAATGATACTGATGCTGCTGGTCCAGGGACCACACTTCGAGAACCACAGGGATAGAATAATGGTCTATCCCACACTAAGTGGAAGGTTGAAATGTAATGAACAATTAAGAAAGTGGAAATTACATGCTGCAACCTTGACTGCTAATTTTATAGAATATTTCATATGAAGACTTACTGTTAAGTGCCATAATATTATCTGTTCCTGGATGATGGAAATTTATTCCCATGCGTCCTAAAAAATAAAATAATTTTATTTTAAGCACAAAGAATGCTTAATATAATTTCAAATACACTGTAAAAGATAAACATTACAAAAGAGCTAAAACAGATTAATCTATAACAAGGCCATAGCAGTTACAACAGTTTTTAAATCAAGTCATAAAACATACAAATGAAAAAAATCTTAAAAACAAAGCCAAAATCTCATTAACAATGAATAAATAAAATAAAATGAAATGAAAAAGAAGCTTCCCTTATAATATATTGAAATTTTAAAGCATCTCTCGCATTCCGATTTAAACATGCCAACTGGATTAAGCATTTTATTTAAACAACCATTCATACTGCCCTTCAAATTCAAGCCGCAAAATAATGAATTCAAAGAAGTATATAAAGCTTGAAGCTTAGAGGGAATAAAAGATAAATGTTTCACAGTAGCTCAAAAATGCAATGTAATTATCAGAATGGCAACCAGAAGAAAGTTGGTAAAATTTATACAACAGGAATAGTGGGGAACAAAGACTGGCCTAAAAATCCAGGGTTCTTATGCTTTCCCTACCACTAACTAGTTATCCAACCTTGGGGATAATGTTTATCTCCAGACCTTTATCCTTGTAGTAACGGGTTTCAAACGTCTGCCCACACTGACGGGCTGCCTGTTTTTGTACACCTCTAAGAATCATTTTTAAAGAGTTGTGAAAATAAAAACTAAAAAATAAAGAAGAGACCATATGAACCACAGGCCTAAAATATTTCCTCTGGCCCTTTACAGACAAAAGTTGCCCAACCTCTGGTCTATAAGATGGTAAGTCTGAAACAGATGTTTTAATGGATAGCCTCCAGGGTTAAGAGTAGAAGATGTAGACAGTTGGTATGTTTATCATGAATTATTTGGGAAAAGGAGGTGGATATATTAAAAGAAAAATGAAACAGAGAGTCTGGTATGGAAAAAAATATATTTAAGTTTTCTTGACCAAGCTCTTCAACAAAATAATTATTGGTACAGTGCTTTTGTGTAAAGCTAATATACATATGACCTTAGTTCTGCAAAGGTCTTTGTGTGCAATTTCGCGAAATCAAAGATTATCGTGAAATTCTCAGAAAAATGTCAATTTTATGTCACTACTACTTCTTAAATAAATGTAAACAGTATGGAAGAGGTGATAGAGAATGCTGGAGATATGGAAGTGATGACTTTTACAATAAATACAGTGTTATAAATAATTGCAAAAGGTCAGCCATCATTTGGTATTAATCTCTATTGTGGGGTACCAGAGGCAAACAGCATTTTCAAGCTCTTCTGGCCCAAAAGAGAAGAATCACAGTGGACAAAACAGAGCATTGGCTTCAAATAAAAAGGGGAAATAATGAACTTCTAGCCAAATCAATTTTTTGCCTAGACAAGGCCATCCTAATCTCTTAAAAACCCTCAGGTCGCAGTAATTATTGAAAGGTCATTTCGTATTAAGGGATAAGGAAAAAATAAAACTCCTAAGTGTAATGTTGCTTGTACTGTTGGATGTGTGTGTGTGTATATGAGAGAGAAAGTAATTAATAATGCAAAAATCATCAATTGATGGATTCTTAGGAGATTATTCTAATTTTACCGTGAAGTGTTATAGGCCTTTCAGCAAAAATTATTTTTAGTTTTTACTATTTTAAACTTATTAGAAGGAAGACATTACATATACCTATCTCTAATTTTATGGAAAATATTTTGCTAGCATTTACATTACAGTAAAATCATTTTTTAGAATATATCTTAATGTTTTCTAGAGAAAAATCATCCTATTGGTAAAGAACCATTTATTAAATAATAGAATTACATGTTTTATTTTGCATTGATTCCATAGATCTTTTCATATTTACTAGAAGCTAATTGTGAGGAGTTTCAGAAACTACCCATTGTTTAAAGACACATTTAACAATATCTATACACGTAATTACTGTGTATTATGTTTTTCCAGCTCCTAAGTTATTTTAGAGTCTCTAAATTTATAGCCTACCCCTTATGCAATGAGTGTTACCTCCTACCATCACCCTGATTAGAACCTAAATAGGAAAATTTGTCATGAGAATAAGGCTTATGGCTCAGTAGGAAGAATTTACATTTTGGTTTTAGTTAGCTGTATCAATATTGTATTATTTTCAGATAATCAAGAGCTTATTTGGATTCATTACCACCAAATACTAACATCCATAAAAACTAGATGTGATTTACTCATTGTATTCTAACATATCTGAATTTAACAGTAAATAGACAGTCACTGTAAAGTATGCCTAAAAACCAAATAACTTTCCAGCAGAACCTAAGGAAATGGTATATAGAGATGGCCTCTTCAATCCTTGACCAAGGAATACTCAGACATGGGTGTGGTTCCTAAAAGGCCAGGGGTGTTCCCTACAATATTAAAGGGTTATCAGGAAAACTAAGCAAGCCTTGGGGCATCTGGGTGGCTCAGTGAGCTGGGCATTCAACTCTTGATTTCGGCTCAGGTCAGGATCTCAGGGTCGTGAGATTAAGTCCCACATCTGGCTCTTGTCCTCAGCATGGAGCCTGCTTGGGATTCTCTCTCTCCCTCTCCCTCTGTTCTTCCCACCCCCTGTAAAACCAAAACAAAACTCAACCAAGCCCAAATTGCGTTGATCCTCATTAAACTTCTTTTATTTCCAGTGCTACAATCGTTTATGGTAAAGAATTATGTGGTTTTAAAATCACTACATCAAATAATAGCGTTTATATGTTTCTGGAACCACTGCTGTTCCCACACTTAAAGGGTGCTTTCTCTGCAGTCCTCCAGAAGCTGGGTCCTTTTTGTGCTCTTTCCAGGTCTTAGGGCTGTTCAGCTTGTAAAGATGAAATTGAAAGTTCAGAAGCTCAGTAATTTTCTGATTTTCGTCCCCTAGCCCACACTAAAGATTTCCAATTCAATCATTCTAAAGATCCAGAAAGAAAGAAAAAAAAAGAGCCTTAGGCAATGTTTTACAGATGAAGGCATCCGGATTTGCTGAAAAGCAGAAAATTTTTTGCCTTTCCTGGTATCCTCCTTGATTCTGTTGGTCTCTCTGACTTCAGTGGATCTCTGGATTAACATCACCCACTAAAGATTTTATAAGAAACTCTGTGTCAAGCCAGACCCAATAGAACCAATTATTTAAATACAATCTAATTGTGTCCCAACTAAATGCATACTCTTTCTAGTAAAACCACTTATGGCTTATTTAAGCTACTTTCTTTACTTCTTCAAAAATTAATATTTAGATTACAAAATGCAATAACTTTTCATTGGAGAAAAATTAGATGATACAAGAAATGCAAAAATAAGATCACTAAAGACAAGCTGTGTTAACATTTTGATTTATAGTCTTCCAGTTTAAAGGCTGTTTATTTGTAAAAACATTTTACATTATGATTTATAGTCTTCCAGTTTAAGGAGTGTTTATGTGTAAAGATTCTTTTCTAAAAGGAGAATTATTTTATGTTTTTTCTTAATGTATTTTGCACCTTAAATTTTATAGTTATTATGAGATTTTGAAGGAGAAAATATATAACAGCAAAAAAAAAAAAAAAACTGCTTCTAAATTCAGATGAGGGCATTTCTTTTTTCTTCCTTTTGTCCAACAAATACTGCTGTTTAATCAGCTGTGAAAATAGAATCAAGTGTGTGACATCTGGTGATTTTTGTTAATGCAGTCTGGTGCTGCCAGCGTGACATTTTGTCACCTGTCCATGGGCTGCTATTTTTAAATCGTTCTTGTCAACCAGCTATCCTTTAAGTATAGTGTAAAATATAAGGTTTCGAAAACTGAAAGGCATACTTGGTTTTATGGAATTAAATGATGCTGTGGAAATCTGAGACTGTCCCACTTTCCCCACTGCACAGGGCCTGATAAATGGGGGTGAGAGGACGGAGGGAGAGGTTGGAGAATAGGGTTACATGTGTTTATCCAGACTCTCAAAATCACAGTCTCATAAGCTCAAGTCACATTCATATTTAAGAGGCTAGTTATAAAAAATGACCTCTATTGTTATTCAAAGTTTCAGAGTCCAACCAACCCATATTTTTATATGTCCAAAATAAAACCTGGAATTTTTAAGAATTCATAATTATGAAAGTCACCTCTTCACTTCTGCAATATGTTATGAGATAGGGAACACTGCAGTATCTTCCTATAATCATCCTTATTTGCTCTAAAAAGTCAAGTCCTTCAGAGACCTTTACATAATAGAATTTAAGTGCTGTATTCCAGAAAAGGTTATAAGAAAAATGCATATTCTGTTGGGTTGTATTTTCTACCAATTTTCTCTATAAAATTGAAGATACATTCCTTCGGAAAAAGTATCCACAAGATGAAATAATATATAATGTAAGAATATAATAAAATGGTGTTTTAAAGTCCTTTTAAGGACAAATGATAAAATTTTGGCACTAAAGTATTCTAAATATGTTCCAAGAACCAAGAAGCAAAAGCTATGAGCTTAGACCTGAGGTCAAATTCTAGTTTCTTTTCATACCAGTAGTAGATAATTTTTGGCATGCTTTCAATTCCTTTGTTCCTGTTTCCTCATTTCAGGTTATACTCTAAAATAGTTAAATCATTCTTTTAAAACTCTCAGATGGGGGCACTTGGGTGGCTCAGTGGGTTAAGCATCCAACTTGATTCTGGCTCTGGTCATGATCTCAGGGTCCTGGGATGGCAGGTGTGTTGGGCTCCGCACTTAGCAGGGGGTCTGCTTGAGACTCTCTCCCTCTCCCTCTGCCCCTCCTCCTGCTCGTGCTCTCTCTAAAATGAATAAATAAATCTTAAAAAATAAATAAATAAAACTCTCAGGCGATTACACTGCTACACAGAAAGGACCACTAAATAAATGGAGATATTTATTTTAAAAAACCATTCAACTTGTATTTACTGTCCCCTCTTGTATAGAAACAAAACAATCTCTTCTTGCTCACTCAGAACCTGTGCCCCAAACAATCTGTGAACTCTGCTAACTTTTATACAAGACAAACTGCTATGGACCAAGGTAGGTAGCACAAAATTAGAACTGGAGCAACAATGCAAGTAAAGTAAAGAGAAAGCATATTTTTCTGGAACAAACTAAATGTAATGAAGATGCACTTTTTCTGAAACAAGGGAACCTCGACATTCCACAAAAGGGGCCAATTTTGTGAAAGTCTATACAATACTTAATTTAAATTATGATGAATAAAGAAAAATGCTTCCATAACACCCAAAGGGTAGCATTTATTTCTTCCAAGTTTCTGTCAATTTAAATGTTTTAAAGCACTATTATCAGAAGATAGTTATTTTCCCCCCCAGATTCAGTACACATTTGAAAAGCAAACCCTTCAATATCAGTTCTCAACTGACACCTGCTCTTTTCATTTTTCAAATTTCAGTTCCATGAATAGTGAGGAAAGAGAAAATTCAAATACATAGAAATGTTTCATCAGGTACTACACCCAAGTTGTCAGTCAGGTCTATTCTTCTGTTGGAAGAGGGAGACTACATGGGATGACAGAAAGGGGACTCTTTGCCAAGATATCTGCTATATTGTGCTACCCCAACCAGGGGATGGACCTTGCTTCACAATGTCACCTACAAGCCCAACACTCTGTGGTTGGTATTTCCCTATTATGCCTCTTCTCATCACTTTGTACTCTGAATGTTAATACTAAGGGAGGCTGTGATTAATTGAACCTGATGACTCTGGGTTTTCATAGGGGTTCCCCAGTGGCTAGGTAAACTTTCATCATTAGTAGCAAGCTGGGCAACACCTATAAGAAGGGTACAGAGATGAATCTTTTTCCCTATCTTTACAGCAAACAATTTTTTAAAAAGATTTTATTTACTGGGGTGCCTAGGTGGATTTTTCTTTAAAAAAAAAAAAAAGATTTTATTTATTTATTTGAGAGAGAGAGCATGAGTGGGGAGGAGGGGCAGAGGGAGAGGTAGAAGCAGAGGCCCTGCTGAGCAGGGAGCCTGATACCAGGCTCGATCCCAGGACCCTGAGATCATGACCTGAGCTGAAGGCAGACGCTTAACTGACAGCTACCCAGGTGCCCGTTTTTTCCATATCTTTAATCCTACCTCCCCCAATGCCAGCAATCCCTTTAATCCTCATAATTATAAGGAAAGTTGTGGATTTCCTTCCCTTTGGCCCACCTGAAAAGAGGGCAGAGGAAAATTCCTCTCTCCTAGGTGTTACTCATATCTCTACCAACCCAAGGATTTCTGCATTTAGAAAAGAAATGTAGGACAGTTTTCATTAGTTGATCGCCCTTCTCAAAACCATCCTTCTCATTTCTTGGAGGCATTCTCTCATACGTATGTATGAAAAGTCATCCATAATATGGTGAGACAACTGATGATTATAGTATGTTATTCTGTTATAACCAAGAACTGTAGTTTGATATCTTTAAGAAGCCAAAAAAATTAGTCTAATTTTTATTTAAATAAGGGTGCTGTGATATGATCAACATTACTAAATACATTTTTCAGGTGCTATGAAGAAAGCTCACTTCGACTCTTCCTCTACATTACTCAACATTTTTATCATGGGGTAGGAGGTAGAGACCTTTTAATACTTCCTACAAACATCTTCAAGGCTGACTTGGTTTTACTGAGTAGAAGTATAAATGTGACTGAAAAACTGCTGAAGTTCTTTATTAGGAGTGCCTGGGTGGCTCAGTCGGTTAAGCTACTGTCTTCAACTCAGGTCTTGATCTATTGGGCTTCCTCCTCAGCAGGGAGTCTGCTTCTATCTCTCTCTCCCTCTGCTCTTCCCGCCTGCTCGTTCTCTTGCTCTCTCCCAAATAAATAAATAAAATCTTAAAAAAAAAAGTTCTTTGCTAAAACAGAAGTCTTATTACTTTCTGAACTTCCTATTCTGTCATTTCTACCACTAATGCTTTTTTCCCCTTGAATCAGTTGAGATAAAGAGAACAGTTGAATAAAAGGATTTCTCATCACATACATTTCTTTTTTTCTTTCTTTCTTTCTTACTTTTTTTTTTAAATCTTATTTATTTGTTTGAGAGAGAGAGTAGGAGGGAGAGGGAGAGAGAAACTGAAGCAGACTCCATGCTGAGCTCAGAGCCAGATGTGGGGCTCGATCCCATGACCATGAGATCATGACCTGAGTTCAAACCAAGAGTCGGACACTTAACCAAATGAGTGACCCAGGTGCCCCTCGTTGCATACATTTCTAAGATGAAATATTGCTGTGAGCATATTCTATCACGTTCACTTTAAATTCATCATGAAGTACTTTATTTTTCATGAATGTGATATCCTATTATATTTTTCTTCTTTCTTTTTTACATTATTTAGATACATAATTTTGGAAAGTCAATGTAACTTAAGAGAATTATTTTCCTTTCTCCTTCAGGTGATTTTTTATAAAGACAAAATGTTTATCCTTCAATAATCACTACTTATCTATGACAAATACAAAATTTTGACAACTTGCATTTGAAAGCTTTTAATATTTAGTGACAGTCTAGCTACAAGGAAGTAAATATTGTAGCAATATAAGGTTTAATTTATTACCCAGGCCAGGCAGTAGCACAGCACTACCCCTGCCAGGCAAAAAAAAAAAAAAAAAAAAAAGTTAACATCTGAGCAGTTTCTAGTCTCAGGAATTTTGACCTTTGGAAGTATCCACTCCATGAAGTGGGTACTTTATTTCAATGATGAGGAAACTAAAGCTTCAAAGAGGCTAACTGATTAATTTGGATCAACAGCCAACTAGAGGCAGAGTCAGGATTCAAACCCAGGTTTGAATGATTGCAAAGTCAGAAAGGCTGAGTTGAAATTTAGTCTCCTACTAAGAGACTATAAAATGCCTGGAAAAATGTTAATAAAAGTAATAATCTTTGCTGTCTCTAGGTAGTAAGTCTCAGATTATTTTTTTCACTTTCCTTTTTGTTTTTTTAATGTACTATTTGAAATTCCCACGCTGAATAAGGAAGTTATTTTTTTCTAAAGAAAATCAAGCTTCAGGAAAAAAACAAAACAAAACAAGCATACAAAAAAACCTATGATTCTGTAACTTGAATTTTGAGGTGCTCAAACGAGTGTTTCTATGCTCAAGTGGGAGATGAAGATATTAAAGTCAGGAGGAAAAACAGGATGGAATAGAAGACAATGTTTTTGGACAGACTCACAGGGAAGCCACGTCGTAAGTCCCCTGGCCTACCACCGTTCTCTTAAAGCTCTGTTCACCTAGATGTCTACATCTTTTGACCCAGAGATCTTCTCTATGAATTTACCTTAAGGAAAAGTTATGTGCAAGAACTCATCCATGGCAGCATCACCTATTATGGAGAAAAAGCTGGAAACAATCTAGAGTCCAAAGTTAAGGCCTATTAATAAATTATAAAGATCAGCTAAAAACGTGGATAACATTTATTATACAAGGTATATAAAAATAGGGGAGCCTGGGTGGCTCAGTCGGTTAAGCGTCTGCCTTTGGCTCAGGTCATGATCCCAGGATCCTGGGATCTGGATCATTCTCACTCAGGTCCTCCATCCCAGGACTGGAGCCCTGCATCAGGCTCCCTGCTCTGCAGAGAGATTGCTTCTCCCTCTCCCTCTGCCTGCTGCTCTGCCTACCTGTGCTCTCTCTCTCAAATAAATAAATAAAATCTTAAAAAAAAAGATATATAAAAATAAGGATATACTATCACATTTACTTTTAGTTACATTTTTGTTATAATTTTCTCCATTTTTAAAGTCAAAAATTACTTAAATTTTTTCCTTTAAAATGCCAGCATAATTATGTTATTAGAAGTAATAAGGATCAAATACATGGTGCCATAAGCCAGATCTAAGAGTCTCCCAGCTGGAAAAGGGAAGCAGGAAGCTAGAACACTCTACCCAGAGGACAATGACATGGTAATATAATTGACCATGGGAAGTACTCCATTCATAGGAAATCAAGGTGGGTGGTATGATGAACAGATATTATGCAAGCATATAAAGGCTGTAAAAATGTGCATATTATGTGCCTTCCAACATATTATAAGTACAATGCAAAAGACTTTTACAGATGAAACTTCACATTTGCAAGTGTGGCAGAGAAATATATGCAGAGGTAGTTGGACATGCATTAAAAAAGGGGCTCCTAAAAATGGAGTAAGGTATTTACATTACCCCACAGTGAAGTACCCTCTTTACACTTTGCCATTGCTACTCTCAACAGGGCACCATGGCTCCTGTGTAAACAAGAGTCACAAAACTGTGGGAAATTATTTACAGACTATAATGTGAGATCTTTTCATGTTATTTTATTGCTAGAAGAAAAGATTACAGACCAAAATAAAACAGGTATGCATAAAGAACAAGGGCTGAATATTTTAGAATAATTAGGAGGCTTGTAGCTGTTTGTGGTAGAGAAGGAAGACAAATGCAGCCTTAGAAGATACTAAAAACACAAACAGTATGTGAATATCATTGGTTTTTTTTTAACACCATTCTCACTTCTAAGTGAAATATGCTCTAAATTACCATATACCTAATCTTCCAACTGAGCAAAGACGTGGTAATGGTGACTAAATATAACAATGAATAAGAGATCTTTTTTCCTACTTCTGAAGGCCTTAAAATATAGCTTTTCTCAAATCCTCTATTTTCTTCATAGCCTGTTATCTACTTTCTTTTCACTGGAAATTGTGGAAAGCAGCAGAAAATCATGAGTGTGACAAGAAAATGATGAAATGGGTTTCTGAGGTGGCTTGAGGAAATGACTATCAGGTGTTCATAGTCAGTCACACCCTATATAAAAGCCTGGAGAGAACCAGAGGGGATCAAATTCCTCACAGCTCCGGAGAACATAAGGGTTCAAACAAAATGGGCATCCTTGTGGACAAATCTTCACAGTTTTCAGATATTTAGGCTCTAAACCCAAGTGGATATTTCCACAGGAAATTTCCATTACGGTATTTTAAAATATCGTAGGGCCCCTAAAAAGTCCTATAACACATAAAAAGAACTATCTGTAATTAGGAATGTAACATCAACCCCTAACCTGAGTTTACACTGGCTCTAAAAATAGGAAGTCTTAGTAATGCTGACCTTGGGACTTTCTGCCTTATATTTAACCCAAAACATTTGCACATTTGAAGACATTTTCTTTCTGTTCTAGCCTTAGAGAATGTGAAGAATCACTGGCTGCTCTTAAGTCCATGTACAGATACTTCCTATGTGAGGAAAGTGATTGTATTTTAATAAAATGGAACTCTTTGGAGATTGGACGTCTTTGGAGATTGGTTTACTAAATCTCATATTTCCTTGCAGAATACTTGGACTTAAATGAATTATCTAGGTTCAGCTGAGGATTCCAAATGCACCAAGCCCAGAAAACTTGACTTCTGGTCTCATGCTCCCCAACACATGCTTCTGCCAAACATTATGATTAAAGCAATCAACCTTGATTATGGTAGGTAACTGAACCCAGGTTAAAAAAAGAAAATCAATTTTAAATACATTCCACAATGCTTTACAGAAGCAAACAAAAACGGAAACAAAACAAAACAAAACAAAAATGAAAAAAAAAATCACAATTATTAAAAAGCTGATTTTTGTTTAAAACACCAAGCAAGGAATGGACATATGAATATTCCTAACCTGCAAAATGATTCCTCCACATTATATCAGCGAAACTCATTGGTGGGCCACTGGGAGGGTAGTGTTTACCTTTCAGAGGCTCATGATCAGTCCTTATCATATCCATTAAGGAGTTCTCCAACGAGTGCAAGTTAAAAGTGTCATAGGGCCTACTCCGGTCCTAAAAATAAAAACACAGAACAAGACAATACATAAAATTACTTCGTAAAACTAATTCTTTATCATTTGCTTCTTGTCATGGATGGATGACATGAATCAAAGTTCCAGATTGTTTTAATAACACACATTCTTTTCATTAAGAATAATCATTTGGCAACATTAAGCTTAAGACAAGTTCTATAATTAATTGCATCCTTTTCCCCAATATTCTTTAATGTATATGTCCTACCACTTCAGACTTTCTCTCAAAAGAACTTAAGAAAGTAAATTCGAAGGAAAGAGTCAAGTCAACTAGCTTTGCCCTCAGCCCTTCACCCCAGCCTCCACTGTCAAATAAACATTCTATTCAAATGAACAGAGAATTTATCAGAGGAAGTCCATAATTAAGAACTCTCAATCACTTTCCTGAAAAAATAAAAGGTGACTGTAGTTTCAATCTAATTTTATTGGGTATCTTTAATATTTATTACTGGTAAGTTCCATACATTAGATATACTCTATAAAACTTAAAATGTGCCCAAAGTACTACGAAAATTAACTTTTGAAAAGCACTCGCATGAAAAACCTTTAACCTAAGATAGTGTTTTCATGATGCTAGAGTCAAAAACATTTTGAAAACAGAAAGCTAACACAAACTAAGTGAAGAAAAATCATCGTTCCACCACATTTCACTCGAGCCCATGGGAGACCATCATGTACAAAAATTATTTTTACTAGTCTGAGCTAAAGGGAAGCACAACTCACAGCTTAACATTAAAGAGTACATTACATTACAGATTCAGTTTGCTTTTGTTTAAGAAAAGCAAAACAGGGGTGCCTGGGTGGCTTCAGTTGTATCTGACTCTTGATTTCGGCTCAGGTCGTGATCTCAGGGTCTTGAGAGGAGCTCTGCATGGGGCTCTGGGCTCAGTGCAAGGTCTTCTTGAGATTCACTCTCCCTCTCCCCCTCCCATGACCCCCACATACTCACGTAGGCTCTCTCTCTCTCTCTCAAATAATAAATCTTTAAAAAACAAAAGTAAAGCACACATTTCAACAACCACACCAAATCAAACAATAGCAATGAGAGATTATTTTCAGGGTCCTAAACAGTTTACCGAGGCCTGCAAATAATCACTTATCATCTCCGATGAACAACAATTAAGTAACTATCTGGATGAACAAAAAGGGATACAACAGGTTAAAAACCTCAACTTCAGTGACCATTTTCGAGCGTAAGTCTTAACTCTTGGGAAGCTGTTTTTCTTCTGGTTTCTGGAAAACATGGCTGTATATCTATTCAGGGAGGCAGAAAGGAAAGTGGCATTTCCGAAGCACTGAGCATAAAGGAAGAATCAGTGGGTTATTGAAGGAATGAAAGCAGTATGTATACACGCAGATTCTAAGAGCCCTCAACTGAGCGCCAGGAGGCAAGAGGGCTAGAATAACTACTATCAATTGGGGGCTCTAGGGTACATCATGATCTACCTCTCCAGTCAGTACCTGAAATTCCTCCCTTTATACAAGTGAGAGGACTGACCTAGAGTATTTCTAATATCCCTTACTCTATACTTGTTTTTTTTTTTTAACTCAGAGATGAAGAGTAGGGGTGGAGGGTGCAGGTGTTTTCAAATGCCAGAAATTCCATTTTTTACAAACCTTTAATGCAACAAGTCAAGGGCCAACTCCTGTACTAGGCCCTGGTGATAGAGATGAATGTTGCAACCCAGTCCCTATGTATAAAGTAACCAGTAGAAGGAGAGAGACATAACCAAGTAAAATAAGAGCACGGCAGGTGTTTTGACAGGGGACTGTGTACAGTAAAATGGAAATTAAGACATCTATTTCTTAAAGAACATATATATTATAATTTTTAAAAAATCACATTCTGAAAAGTCCCAGGTCTCCTCAATCTCGACCTGCCATCTGACCAGGTATCAGGCTAGTCTTAGTTATTCTCAATGGTCTTCAGTATTCTCATTGGTAAAATGGGATCTAACCTGTGAAGATTAGGTTGAAGTTACTTAAGTATTTATTTACTCACATTGTGTTTGCCAAAGAGCAAGCATTCAACATTTCTTAGTTTACTGCCACTGCCTCCTCTCACTTGCTACCTCTACCCCATTTTTTTCGTTTTTTTTTTTTAAAGATTTTATTTATTTATTTGAGAGAGAGCACAAGTGGGAGGGGGAAAGAATCCCCAGCAGGCAGACTCCACGCTGGGCTTGGAGCCCGACATGGAGCTCGATCTCATGACACTGAGATCATGACCTGAGCCAAAATCAAGAGTTAGACACTTAGTGGACTGAGCCATCCAGGCGCCCCTCCTCATTTTTTCCTTTTTAACATTCATCAATTGTCTGTCTACTGTTGGATAAGAAAGAGTCGTGGAGTATTTTCTTTGGTTCTCCATTTTGGTCTCTATATAATTGGAGTAGGACTTCTCATTTACCTTTAAGGTCTTACTGCATATCATTTGTTTTGTGCTGGGTTCAAGTTGTCAGTGGGAACTCCAATTACTTAAGGAGTAAAACTGAATTTCCAGAAATGTAGGCTTATCTGTATCAGTAAGAGGTATCATATTTTTTGTTCAGAGGAAAAGCCACAGGTTAAAAAAAAAAAAAAAAAAAAAGGAGCGTATGGATGAGAGGTCAAAATGACAGCCTATTTCTGGCACTGACAATCCTGGAATGGATGTCTAGGAGCCTTCTAATATATATATATATATATATCTCCACACTTCTAATGAGAGCCCTATATATATATATGTATCTCCACACTTCTAACTAGAGCCCTGCATATATGTTTACCTTTCAGAGGCTCATGATCAGTCCTTATCCAATATATATATATATATATATATATATATATATATATATATATATATATATATATATATATCCACACTTCTAACTAGAGCCCTGCGCACGTGGGACCGTTTCAAAAAAGGCTGATAAAGTGAAGGGACTATAAGAAATGCCTATTTGAAGTCATTCAAGAATCTTTCCAGCCAGGACAGTTTTTGTGGTTTTTTTTTTTCATTTAGTTCTTGATATAACCCTCCAAGGTAGATAACAACATACTCATTTCATACATGAGGAAGATGAGATTCAGAGAAGTTTCCAGCCTGGATCTAACTTCAAAGCCAATACCCAAGGAGTACAGTCACAAGCCCGAAGAAACTGACCTAGTCCATACAAGGTAGTACATGAAAGCTCCATAGAAGCACAGCGTTGCACCTAATTACCAATGAAATAACCTTCCTGGCAAGCTGGCAGAGTCCCCATTAGAAGACAATATTGGATAATTAGATGACTACCTGTCAGGAAAATGGAGGGGCTGTTTGGGTGGGGACTCATGCATCTGAAGTGGTACTCAAACCTGTCAGATTGTCAAAAATCACAGGTAGAATGGTTAAAATGCAGGTTCCTGGGCTCCAGCTAAAACCAAGTTAGTCATAATTTTAAAAGAAATAAGTGTCCCAGGTGACTCTTTTGACTAGCTAGAATTGAGAGCCACTAGACTGGACGATTCTTCAAGCTAAGCCTTTACACCTGTATCTGAGCAGTAAAATGGGATGGTAAAGTGAGGGAGGGACTAGAAGGAGAGCAGCAGGAAAGAAACAAGCCTGGCCACTTTGCCGTCTTCTTATTGATGGTGGGTTAGGAAAGCAGTTGGTGGTCTGGCATTTAAAAGTACACACTCTGAAATCAGCCATCTGATTTTCAAATTCTGGCTCTGCCGGTTGCTGGCATGTCACTCTGAACAAGTTTCTAAACCTTGGTTCACCCATAAAATTATGATAATTTTCCTGATGGTTATTTTCAGTACTAAATGACAGAATGTACAAAGCATCTGCACAGTGGTGGCTACTGGAGTATTAGGGAGAACACAAAGAAACTTCTAAAATGCCACCTTTGGGTACTGGGACATATATTTGAAAACTCAGAGGCTCACTAGTGCTCAACAGATGAAAAGATGACAGGTGAAATGCAGGACAAAGTTTGCACAGCCTTCTTAACTGAATGAATTTCAATGCGGAAACTTATTTTCTCATTAAAATTTATCTATCTATGCCTCACTGATTTATATTTGCAGCATATTATTCATCCTTTTTGTTCTAAAAGTAGTAAACATTGCTAAAAGCAACTGATTAACCAGAAAGCCTGCAAGAAACAACAAAAAGGACAGAAAAAGTACAAAATTTTCAGTGAAATTCAAGCAGAAATCATACAAAGAGAAAAACTAGACCATAATTTATCATTCAACAACAAAATCAGAAGTGGCAACTAACCTTTTAAGTTTTTTTTTTAATAAGTTTTGGTTCTCAACATAGGGAAAATAAGGAAAACATCTTTTTTTTATCATTTGTTTTTAATAAGCAAAGACACCAGGAAGTATTAGAACATTTATAAATAATGCATCTCATTATTGACTCTGTTTGAAGATAACCAATGACGAATGCTCTCAGTTAGCTGTATGTAGAGGGAGCCCACTCCCATTGTACAGTTCACTAGCCCTGCTTATTTTCTTCCCTCAGCTTAAATTAATTTACTAATATTTATCAGGTATTTAATATATGCCTGTCACTATTCTAAGCATGCTAAATGCATTCCCTCACAACTCTATTTTATAAATGAAGCAATTAAATCTTGGACAGATTAAGTGACTGGCCCAATATTCACAAGGCAGTGAGCAACAGAGCCAAGGCTCCAATCCACTCAAATCCAGACTGTGCTCTTAAGGAGTCTCACTCTACTGCCTCCCTGACTTCCTCCTACTCCCTCTACCTTAACTCCTTTTCACGAACATTCCCTCAACCTAATCCTAACACCTTCAGAGGGGGCCTTCTTTGACCACCACCCTGCCACATAAGCAACCTAATTAATCCTCACTTGTCCTTAGTCATTTACTCTTATTTAAATGACAGTTAAACTCAAGAAGTAGCTTGATCTACCCTCTAGCCTTGCCACAGACCCACCTCCACCAGCCCTCTCCCATTCACCTGCCTTTTTCTTGGGAGAGAAACCTAGGACCCTTCTCTACCCTTTCTGGCTTATCCCCAGACATATGCTCTCCTAGAGATATAAGATAGAAGGCTGCAAGGGTCCAACAACATCTGAGAAAAAAAGCAACTCCAGAACCAAATGATAAAATTAATCGTGGTGTTTACTGCATAGTAGGAACTGGGCTAAAAGCTTTATAGCCATGATCTCCGTCCTCACCACAACCCTACAGGGTCAGCATTATCTCCATCTCACAGAGGAGAAAACTGAGGCTCACAAAGGTGATATAACTGCTCAAAGTCACAAAGCTAGGTGGGTATCAGGATGTGAACTCCCATCTGTGACTTTCAAGTCTATGCCAGTAATGTTCCAAAACTTCTACACTGATCAGTTGCTTTGTGTCCCATAAACAATGGGGATTTGACTAGCAAAAACAGAGGCACAGACCCGATAAAAAATCAAAGGGCGGGTAGATGTTTGAAAAGGCTAGGAAAGGATAACTGGGATTGTCAAATAATATAGAAAAACAGGAGGAATTCTTGAAGGAAGGTTTTTACATTTATCATATGGTATCAACATAGGTATGGATAAAACATTTCAAAGTTAAATGCATTCAACACATAGGGAGGATTAACTCACAAAACTAGCCATTTCTAATTTCCACTCTACTTCCCTTATTTTCTAAAATTTTTTAATTGGGGGTGGAGGGGCAGAGAGAGAGAGAGAATCTCAATCAGGCTTCACATCCAGCACAGAGCCCAACACGGGGCTCAATCCCATGACGCCAAGATCACGACCTGAACCCAAACCAAGAGTCGGACACTTAACCAACTGAGCCACTCAGGCACCCCCACCACTCCTATTTTCTAATGAGTTTATGTTATTTGAAACTATCTCAGCTCCCTATCTACAGTATAAATACTGTTAAGTGGTAATTAATATGCTTCACTTATTTTAAATGAATATTTAACCACACAACAAACACATAAATCCATTCTTCCTGAACACACAAAAATAAGACTATTACAGAAAAAGCAAAAGTCTCCAAATCCTACCATCTTACACTCTTCAGACCACTACATACATTTGGCATGTATTCTTTTAGATGTTTAAAAATACATTCATACATATATGTACCCACAGAAAAATGTTTTTTTGTTTGTTTGTTTGGGTTTTTTTTTAGAAAAATGTTTTATGTTATTTCTTCCCCTAAACATAGAAGTATGTGTACTGTTCTGCAGTTTGCTTTCTTTGACCAAAAAGAAATTTTTGTCTTCTGAGATAGGTAGGTCCCTTTGAATAGGTGTGTTCTTGCCTCTCCTCCACTGAACCATATACATATATCCCTCCTGCAAAGTATATGTATAGTGACTATATTAAAAGAATCAAATTATCAGTTCCATATACATTCTATAAAATAACTTCTGATTTTGAGATTTCTTTCCTATCCTCTAGTTTTCTCAAAATTTCTGTTGTGGCCCTTTAACTGTATCTCTTCCATGCTTGGTCTATTTTAGCACAATGATTTTTTTGATCCCGGTTTCTATGAAAGACTCTACTAACAATGAAACATAAGACTCTATAGAACTTATCAGTCCTGAGTAAAAACCAAAGGGCCAGTACATCCAAAAGTTCAACATGTAGTGATTTCAAGCATAGAATCTGCTTAAGAGTACCATAAAGAACAGACAAGACATCTAATAGCGAATACTTGACAGGGCAGAAAACAATTAGAGAAGTAGTACCATAAAATTCCTATGGCTCACAAAATAGAAGTCTAGGAATTTATAGTTCTAGACCAATTATTGCCATTATCTGTAAGAACCTATCAAAACCTGAGGTTCCTATATCAAATTGAACTTTACTATAGTATTGAGATGTTTGACATACATTTGCCCTAAGATTCAAACCTTTTCCAAATAAAGGAAAACCTGTCACTTACATGACAGAAAGGGAAAAAACTAACTTTTCAAATGAAGATTTTCATCCCATCTTCAGTAAATATCAAGTTCTTCAGTCTGTGGCCAATTTTAACCACATCAAATGAGACTCTTACATTTGTAGCCCTCTGGAAAACATGACTATAGATTCTCCTTATCATTCAATAGCAAGCAGATAATGCTCCTTATGTTTAACCTAAAGTCCTTATAAAATTGAAACCTTTCTCCCTTCTCTAGTCAAGAAAAGAAATAACTAATCAGCACCTGCTGCAAATTTTACTATTCTTTGAGATTATTGTTCAATCCAGTCTTCCATACAAGAAATTCTCAAGAACCCTCAATACAGCCTGGGATAAATTAGGGCATACAAAGAAATTACGACTTCTTCATCTTTTTCTTCTTGAGGTTGACTAATTCCAGGTACTTTAACCTTTTGTTTTCCCTAATCAGATTATATTTTTTCTTGCTGTTAACAGAAAACCAAACTAACCAAGGTTCTTGAGAAGTTTAAAAGAAAAGAAAAAAAGCAAGAGGATGGTTTCACTCAACAATCAGATGAGCATGACTACTGGCAATTTTCACCTAGCCTCTTCCAGCTCCCAGCCAACCCCAATCTTCCTTCACAGCTCTTCTCACTGGTTTGACACGCAGACCAGGTAAGAAGCCCTATTTATCAGACATTGAGAAATATGGCTTTTGGAATCACCTTATTCACTTGAAATAACTTACATATTAAGGCCAAATCTAGCTGGGCAAAGGGTAAAGAGATGAACTGGACAAAAAGTACAAATGCCTATTGCTGCCACTTCTGACTATGGTAAACAGTTCAGAGCTAAGTAATATGCACTTAAAAAAAAGGAGTAGGAGTACAGCTTAGCAGTGTGTTAGGTAAAACGCAGAAAGCCAGACCTAGGAAGAATACAAAAAGGGAGAAAAAGAAATACAATGGTCAAAAGAGCAGGCTTCAAGAAACTACAAAAATTAGAGTTGCCTCTTTCCTTGCTTATTGGATATATGTGACTAACTGGTGTTGCCCCAAATCACTAGGTGGTTAGCAAGCAGAATATCATCCCAAGCAGCTTATTAGGCATTGGTTTATTAGGGCATGATAATGTAAGGGGAGGCCTGACCTTTGCAACCAAAACCTACCTTAGAACATTAGGCAAAAGTACATGTAGCTCTTCATATTGTTATCTTTTTGCTGATCATAAATGTCAAAATTCTTCCACAAAACTGACCAATTCTAGGTATAGTTGTGACTCTCCTTCCCCACCCCAATATTTTCGCTCCGAGTAATTAGCATTAACTCAGTATATTGTTATTACTTCCTTACATGTCTATCATCATCAATAATTTGCAAATTCTATGGGAGCAGAGGTGTGTCTTATTCATATTCCCATCACCTAGCAGAGGGCCTAGCACATCATAGGCATTCAGTAAATACTTTTTTTTGCACTTAAATCATCATGGGTTCATACTACATGATTTTCATGTAAAACTAACGAAGAACTGCATACCTATTAGAATGACTAAAAAGCAAACAAAGAAAACCCATGACAATTCCAAATGTTGATTAGGACACAGAACAACTAGAATGCTCATAAATTACTGGTGGGGATACAAAATGGTATAGCCACTTTGGAAAAACAATTTGGGGGTTACTTAAAAAGTTGTACAACCTAACAACCCTAACTCCTAAGTATTGACCCAAGATAAATAAAAACATAGGTCCATACAAAAACCTGTAAACAAATGTTTATAACAATTTTATTCATAATTTCCCCAAACCGGAAACTACCCAAATGCCCATCAACTGGTAAATGGATAAACAAATTGTGGTACCACCACATAATGGAATATTATTTAGCAATAAAAAAAGAAATGAAGTATTGATATGTGCTGTAACATGGATAAGCTCTGAAAACACTATGAGAAGCCAGTCACAAAGAATCACATGTTGTATAATTCCAATTACATGAAATACCCACAATAGGTAAATCAGCCAAAGGGACAGAAAGTAGACTGGTCATTGCCCAGGGCTAGGGTAGTCAAGAGGGAAACTGAAATTAACTGCTGGTGGTTATAGGGTTTCTTTTTTGGGGTAACAAAAATGTTTTAGAATTAGATGGTGTTTATTGACATACAATTTTGTAAATATACTAAAAACCACAGCATTTAAATAAAATTTTAAAAGGCGAATGAACTCCGTGGTATGTTAATTATATCTTAACAAAGGTATTATTTTTTTTAAGTTTTTCTAATGTTTTAACAGGAACTATGATACTACCTGCAAATTGTCCATTTTCGGTATAGGACATAAGATCCAATAAGTTTCTTCACCAATGACTGAAGGAAGACGAAGTCTTTTTTTTTTTTTTTTAAAGATTTTATTTATGTATTTGACCGAGAGAGAGATTACAAGTAGGCAGAGGCAGGCAGAGAGAGAGGGGGAAGCAGGCTCCCTGTTGAGCGGAGAGCCCGATATGGGGCTCGATCCCAGGACCCTGAGATCACGACCCATGCCAAAGGCAGAAGCCTTAACCCACTGAGCCACCCAGGCGCACCAAGAAGGCAAAGTCTTGACTGTAGCTGTTCCATTCAAGAGCCACAACAGGACTCAGGTAATAAAACCTAAACCAGACAGTAATAAAGCTCAAAAGGCAAACCTACTGCCAGTCAAATAACTAATGCCATCCATTGTCACAATGTGTCACTGACATTTCTAAGGATATCTTTAACACTCCTGCAGAGACCTACACAGATATTAGCCATATTACCCATAGACAGCATCTTCTCATGTCTCCCATTGTTTCTGAGGAGTTTTTTTTTATTCCAGAGATTCCAGTCTTAGAGTGATGTGTCCTTCACAGACCCAGCTCATCCCCTATGTAACCAGGGCACATTTTAAAAATGCTATGCTCTAGCTTCTATCTAGAACTATTACTAGAGCATAAAAGATAACTATATCCATATACACCAAAGTCAGCCCTGCTCCTGTTCATTTCAAATCGTTGTTTGACTTGAATGGATAAATGAGGAGTTACACAGCAGAATTCGCAGATTCACCGGAATCTGACAGGGGCCGCGACGTGAACGCTTCTGCTGTGGCCCCCTGTTATCCTCTGATTCTTGTATTCAAAAACTGAGCAGAGGGGCGCCTGGGTGGCGCAGTTGGTTAGGCAACTGCCTTTAGCTCAGGTCATGATCACGGAGTCCCAGGATCGAGTCCCACATCGGGCTCCCAGCTCCATGGGGAGTCCGCGTCTCACTCTGACCTTCTCCCTTCTCATGCTCTCTCTCACTCTCTCTCTTTCCTAATAAATAAATAAATAAATAAAATCTTAAAAAAAAAAAAAAACTGAGCAGCAAAACACTGCTGCTTTTATGCAAATAGTCCTAGGGCTTCTGGGTGGCTCAGCCGGTTAAGTGTCTGACTCTCAATTTTGGCTCATGATCTCAGGGTTGTGAAATCAAGCCCTGGATTGGGCTCCATGCTGGGCATGGAGCCTACTTAAGGTTCTCTTTCCCTCTCCCTCCTCGCCCCTCTCCTTCTCTTAAAAAAAAAAAAAATTGTCCTGTGACAATGAAAGCAATTAAGCAAAACTGTGCCAATTTGACCCAGCAGCTAAGGATCCTTTTTTTTTTTTTCTTTTCAGCTTTTTATTTAAGTTCTAGTTAGTTGGGCAACCCTCTCAGGTTCTCTCCCTCTTGGAAAGCATTGTACTCTATCATTCAGTAAACTTTACTATTGCTCAAAAAAAAAAAATTCTAGTTAGTTAACATACTGTGCAATATTGGTTTCAGGAGTAGAATTCAGTGGTTCATCACTTATATACAACCTACTGCTCATCATAACAAATGCCCTCCTTAATACCCATTATCCATCTAACCCATCCCCCACCCACCTCCCTTCAACTCTCAGTTTGTTCTCTACTGTTAAAAAGTTCCTTATGGTTCGGAGTGCCTGGGTGGTTTAGTTGGTTAAGTGTCCAACTCTTGACTTCAACTCAGGTCTTGATCTCAGGGTCATGAGTTCAAGCCCCATATTGGGCTCTGCATTAGGCATGGAGCCTACTTTAAAAAAAAAAGTCTCTTATGGTTTGTTTCCCTCTCTCTTTTCTCCTCCCATATGTTCGTCTGTTTTTTAAGTTCAACATATGAGTAAAATCCTATGGTATTTGCCTTTCTCTGAATGACTTACTTCACTTAGCATAATATAGTCTAGCTCCATCCATATTATTGCAAATGGCAAGATTTCATTCTTTTTGAAGGTTGAGTAATATTCCATTGCAATATTTTACACACACACACACACCCTACAGTCAATGGACATTTGGGCTCTCTCCACAGTATGGCTATTGTTGATAATGCTGCTATAAACATTGGAGTGCATGTACCCCTTCAAACCTGTATTTTTGTATCCTTCGGGTAATTACCTAGTAGTGCAATTGCTGGATTATAGGGTAGTTCTACTTTTAACTTTCTGAGGAATCTCCACACTGTTTTTCAGACTGGCTGCACCAGTTTGCATTCCCACCAACAGTGCCAGAGGGTTCCCTTCTCTCTACAACCTCACCAACACCTGTTGTTTTCTTGTGTTGTTGATTTTAGCTATTCTGACGGGTAGGAGGTGTTATCTCACCGTGGTTCTGATTTGTGTTTCCCTGATGAGGAGTGATGTTGGGCATCTTTTCACGTGTCTGCTATAGCAGCTAAGGTTCTCCCCCTTTCAGAAACTAAGGTGATGCCATGCCCAGTGAACACACAGATTAAGAGCTACAGACTGTAGTTCTTCACTGTCACTCCCTGGCCACCAGTGAAGAAGTCCTTAATGTGCATGAGTGTTTATTTTTAAGCAGGGAACCTGGTAAGTACCAAAAAAATTCACTCCAAGTTGATGGACTGAGACCAGGAGAAGCACATTAATTTTTCTCAGTTTTTGAACCTTCTCTTCCAATAGAAGGAGAAAGGAAAACAAACAAAAGCCCACATCTCAAGTTTATTATACAATTCTAATTCCAGATGAGAATATAATAATAATAGATTAAGTAATAAAACAAATATAATAGGATAGTTTGGTCAAAAGTGCTAACTGTCTTAACCATTTTTAAGGCTCCATTATTTCTGAATTTGAGTAGGGCTTACTCCCTAGCCCCCTTTGACATAAGATAATGCAGGATTACAAAAACATCAATCTCCCTCTATCTATCTGCCTCTGGAGAGAGAAAAATGGATATATATAGATATATATCTATATATATCTAGATATAGATATATATAGATATATATCTATATATATACTGCTTTTCATAACAAGCCTTCTAGAATTTATTGTCATAGTTACCATAGAACGATTAATACATACCAGAACCTGTGCTGAGTACTTTCCTTAATTTGTTTAATCTTTATATCTTTAATATTTACAACTGTGCTATAAGTAGATATTATAATCTCTATTTTACAGATGAGGAAACTAAATATTAAACTCAGTTCTTAATATAGATCAGATGCCCTTGAAGAAGGCTATCCTCACACAAATTATTTGTTATGTAAGCATTCCAGGAAGAAAAGAACATTTATAGGGGTGCCTGGGTGGCTCAGTGGGTTAAAGCCTCTGCCTTCAACTCAGGTCATGATCTCAGGGTCCTAGGATCGAGCCTCGTATTGGGCTCTCTGCTCGGCAGGAGCCTGCTTCCCCCTCTCTCTCTGCCTGCCTGTCATCTCTCTCTCTCTCTGTCAAATAAATATATCTTAAAAAAAAAAAAAAAGAACAGGGGCGCCTGGGTGGCTCAGTGGGTTAGAGCCTCTGCCTTCAGCTCAGGTCATGATCCCACGGTCCTGGGATCGAGCCCCACATCGGGCTCTCTGCTCGGTAGGGAGCCCGCTTCCCCCCCTCTCTCTGCTTGCCTCTCTGCCTACTCGTGATCTCTCTCTCTGTCAAATAAAATCTAATAAAAAAAAAAAAGAACATTTATAAACCCTTAAGCCAATCTTCAATTTAAATATTACATTTAAGATGAACATACTAAAGGGGCACCTAGGTGCCTCAGTTGGTTAAGCATCTGGCTCTTGCTTTTAGCTCAGGTCACAATCTTATGGATCATGGGATCTAGACCCTATTGGGCTCTGCGCTCAGTGGGGAGTATGCTTTAGGATTCTCTCCCTCTGCCCCTCCCCAACTTGCACACATGCACATGCTCTCACTCACACGCTTTCGCGTGTTCTCTCTCTCTCTCTCTAGGATAAATAAACGGATCTTAAGAAAAAAGAACTATATCAACCATTCCAGTTAAAAAAAAGAGATAAAGATATTAAAGTATCTAAAATGCAAAGCATCTACATTTACTAAAATATTTGGTATGTGGAAGATTTAAAAAGTTACTAAAGCCCGTATAATTCTAGCAATGCTACCTTAAGGTACTTTACAGATCATTACGTAAAATGCAGTAATTTAGATTAAGAGAAATTCAGTCAGAATTTCCAAAATGTCCACATCAATAAATATTTTTTAGAAGAACAGTTTTCTTGGGGTGCATGGCTAGCTCAGTTGGTAGAATACGTGACTCTCAATCTTGGGGTTGTGAGTTCAAGCCCCAATGTTGGGTGGAGATTACTTAAAAAATAAAGTCTTAAAAAAAAACAGCTTTAAAGATTTATTCATTTGAGAGGGAGAGAGAAAGAGGGAACTTATGCATGGGCAGGCACGCATGCACGCGCTCGTGCACACACACACACACATGGGTGGGGGGAAGGGCAGAGGGAGAGGGAGAACCAGACTCTCCACTGAGGAGGGAGCCCGAAGCAGGCCTCCATCCCAGGACCCAGTGATCATGACCTGAGCTGAAGGCAGATGCTTAATCCACTGAGCCACTCAGGCACTCCAAAAAACAGCTTTCTTTATTACTTTCAAATGTTAGTGCTAACAAAATTTTGCCATGGGTGCTGTTTTACTCTTTCTTCATTTATTCCACTTAGATTTGTTGGGAATTTTAATATGTCCAGCATTAAAGATTAAAAAGTTAAGTGAGGCCTAATCTCCGTCCACAGATGCCAGCTGTCTAGTTTACAGATAATTAGTATATAATGAGGTAAATGCAGTGACAGAGCTATGTGCTTGGAATTATGGGAGCACAAATGACCGAGAGACCAAACTTCCAGAAAAGGAAGCCCAGAGGCACAGTGACTTGAACAGACATCTGGGCCCAACTTCCTCAAGAAATTTGGAAGGACCCAAGAAGAGATTCTCCAAAGGAGATAGAAGGTAGATATAGGCTACAAACAGATAACACCTTTTTTGTGAATACATTAAGGATGTAGTTTAGCAAATCCTTTCTAAAGTATCAGGTTAACTTATATATAAATAAGTACACTTTCAGAATAATATTCTACCACAAAAGAGTCCAACTTTATTGGGGCACTGGGGTGGCTCAGTAGTCAAGCGTCTGCCTTCAGCTCAGGTCAGGATCCCAGGGTCCTGGGATCCAGCCCCACATTGGGCTCTCTGCTCAGCAGGAGGCCTGCTTCTCCTTCTCCCACTCCCTCTGCTTGTGTTTCCTCTCTTGCTGTGTTTCTCTCTGTCAAATAAGTAAAATCTAAAAAAAAAGAGTCCAACTTTATTTTAAAGACTTTTGTGTGTGTGTGAGGCCTTAAATCTTTTTCCTGGTATTCAACTTTGGGGACCTAGATGGGAATACTACCACTATCTATTGAGCTGTATCGGCAAACATTCACTGTACAGCATACTAAGGATATAAACAATCTAATTTCTTCCTATTACTTTTTTTTTTAAGATTTTATTTATTTATTTGAGAGAGAGAGAAAACGAACAAGCAGAAGGAACTGCAGAGAGAGGGCGACACTGCTGAAGACAGACACTTAACCGACCGAGCCACCCAGGTGCCCCTCTTCCTATTACCTTTCATTTATAGAGTACTTTACATCTCATAAAGCATTTTCTCACATACCTTTGCTCATATGAATCTCATTAAGGTGCTCTTTTGAGCCTTATTTAGCATGCCCTATCCCACTCTGACATATCCCAGAATCATCTTCCTATTAAACCAACAACAGTGCTATCGAAAACTCTTGGAATTAAATAATAGCAAAAATGATCCATATTGGCTATGTGCCTAGTAGTATTCTAAGCACTTTTCAGGTTTTATCTCACTTCCTCCTCACAAAAGTCTATGGAAATAAATACTATTATCATTCCATTTTAACAAATGAGAAAACTGAGGCACAAAGCTATCACATAGAAAGTATGTGAGACAAGAGTCAAACCCAGGCAATTCAGAGCCATAAAACCATTGCGCTCTTCTGCCTCTAGGTTGAGAATCATCCCTAGTTAATAATTCTCATTTCTGTTATTGTCTAACCTTTATTTTTCCATTCATCCTGGTATGGGGGGGGCCTGGGGTATGAAAGAGAAATGTACCTTATATATTGCTTCTTATTCATTAAGCTGAATTCCAGACCTATTAAAGAACTGAAAAAAACTTATTGTTTTACTTAAATTTGTGTGTCAAACTCTATTTGGGGGAAATAATTTAGTGAAAAACATGAAGTAGTAATTTGCTTCTGAAAAGTAATTAAAGGGGTGCCTAGGTGGCTCAGTTAAGTGTTGGACTTTAGGTTTCAGCTCAGGTCATGATCTCACGGTCGTGGGATGGAGCCCCGTGGTAGGCTCATGCTCAGTGCAGAGTCTGCTTAAGATTCTCTCTCCTTGGGGCACCTTGGTGGCTCAGTCATTAAGGGTCTGCCTTCAGCTCAAGTCATGACCCCAGGGTCCTGGGATCGAGCCCTTCATTGGACTCCCTGCTCAGTGGGAAGCCTCCTTCTTCCTCTCCCACTCCCTATGCTTGTGTTCCCTCTCTCGCTGTCTCTTCTGTCAAATAAATATTAAAAAAAAAAAATAAGGTTCTCCCTCCCTTCCATTCCCTCTGCCTCTCTCCTCCATGCAGTCTCTCTCTCAAATAAATAAATAAATCTTAAAAAAACAAAAAGGAAAAATATCAAAGATATCCTTTTTAAGGTATAGCTATTTATTTCTTAAAACTGATTCAATTTACAAAATTAATTTTATTCCCACAATGTTGTGGAAACATTTACTGCCTAAAAAGTGAGATACCAATGTAAAAAAAAATTTTTTTTAGGATTTTTATTTATTTGAGAGAGAGAGCACAAGCAGGGGGAGAGGCAGGCAGAAGAAGGAGAAGGAGAAGCAGGTCTCCCACCAAGCAGGGAGCTTGACATGGGGCTCGATCCCAGGACACTGGGATCATGACCTGAGCTGAAGGCAGACGCTTAACTGAATGAGCCACCCAGATGCCCCCCCCAATGTAAAAAAATTTTATATATAAACATAAATACATGTTTATGTATAAATTCACACATATTACTCTTTCCGTGGACTCTATCATTGCTGGAATATATTATGCCTTCTGGAGGCAGAGGGAAAAACAAGCAAGTTGACTGGCAGTGTTATGATTACTCTCATTGGATGAAACTATAGGGTATATACAACATTCTGAAGATTTATATATTTGAGAGAGAGAGAGAGAACATGCAGGTGTGCACATGGGGGGAGGAGCAGAGAGAGAGAGAGAGAATCTCAAGGAGATTTCCACTGAGCCTGACACAGGGCTGGATCCCATGACCGGAGTCAAAACCAAGAGTATGATAGATACTTAACCAACTGAGCCACCCAGGTGCCCCTCCCCCCCCTTTTTTTAAGATTTATTTATCATTTTAGAGAGAGGAATATATACAATATTTCAAAAGCAAAGACTAAAAAGAGGAATTTCAAGGAAAGGAAATTTGAGGAAGGAAAAAGGAGAGAAAAGCTATGAAAATATAAAAAGGAAAAGCAGAAAGTTCTCACTATTTGCACAACTGTTTACACAAGATAATTAGTCACTGGGATAACCAGTGGTAGCCAGAATTATAATGCTCTGGTGCTCTGCAGTAGGTAAAAGACAGTAAATCACAGCACAGCATAGACACTCAAATTTTAGTAGAAGTAGACAAGTTACTCAATCTCCCTGTGAATCAGTTTCCTCATATGTGAATAACAATAACAATAAAAATGTGGATAACAATAATACCTACTTCACATGGATGTTATGACAATAATATTTGTAAAGCACTTAGTACACTTATGTAGTATAAAGCAAGCACCAAATAAGTGTTAAATAAAATAGGCAAATGAATACCAATCTTCTCTATCATCGTGCAGGTAGTTATATTACCACAGTATGGAAGTCCAGAATGAACCTTAATTCTGTTTTCATGAAATAATGATGAACCAACATAAAAGCCAGGCATGACTTACAGGCTGAAAACTATGGAACTGTGAAAGAGGCAAGTGGCAAATAAATTACATTCAACTACACACATTCAATGGAACTGAATATACAGGAGGCATAAGAAAAATCTGCAGTGATTATTTTGAAATAATGGAAGATAGGAAAGTTGCGAAGACCAAAGAAAGGAAGGAAAATATTATACACACATACACCCTTTAAGGAGTGCTATCTAAATTACTGAACAATCTGTAGCCACTTAGAAAAACTGTAGGTATGAACAAAGCTTCAGTGGATATACAGTGCTTTTTAAAATGCTTTTGCTTGAAAAAATTTACTATTTTGTTGACAATTTCATTTAAAACGTCAACATAAAAGCTCAAAGATAGGGGCCACCTGAGTGGCTCAGTCAGTAAGCATCTGCCTTTGGCTCAGGTCATGATCCCAGGGTCCTGGGAATTGAGCCTGCGTTGGGTTCCCTGCTCATTGGGGAGCTTGCTTCTCCCTCTCCCACTCCCCCTGCTTGTGTTCCCTCTCTTGCTGTCTCTCTCTCTGTCAAAAAAAAAAAAAAAAAGCTCAAAGATAGTAAACTAGAGATACCTTTCGTGATTAGTGATAAACAACAAGAACACACTTAAAACATTTTTCCCAACTGTAAAGAAAGCACTACATTAAATTAATAGAAACAGTGGCAGTACATTATACGTATTTACCCATTTCTGGGTAATAGTTGTTGTTCCAAAAACTCAATAGCTTTGGAAAGTGTGATGAAACATTCTGCCTACTAGAAGCAAAGCATTAATCTAGTAGATAGTCTATCAAGTATATAAGAAAACTCTTACAAAGTCTCCTTATAAATTACATATTATATCCCTCTATATGTTTCATTAAAACTGTCATGCTAATGGAAGACCATAGATCTATGCATAAAAGTGTAAAATGAGACCGAAACCACAAATTATAAAACTATACTATGACTTTCAGTACAGATAAACTGTGCCAAATCATGACGTGGAACATAAACTATCAAAGATCAAATTGTTTTACTATCAGCTCATTCAGACTCATTGGTTCTAAAATACCTTCACTGTCCAAAATAGTAGCCACTACCTACATGTGGCTATGTGTAATTGAAATATTGCTAGAACAAACTGAGATGTATTGTAGGTATCAAACACACTCTGGATTTCAAAGACTTAGTAGGAAAAAAATAAAAATAATTAATGATTTTTATATTGATCACATGTTGAAATGATATTCTGGATATAGTAGGTTAAACACAATATACTATTAAAATTAATTTTACCTATTTCTTCTTTTTGAAATGTGCTACTAGAAAATTTAAAATTATCATATGTACCATGCAGTCTATTTCTATTGGGCTATAGATAGGTTTAACAGAAACTGAGCTTGAATTTCTATATTCCCAAGTTAAGACCACTGACTATCCCACCAACTAGACCAGTTTACAAATTTAACCAATAATTCCTGCCTGAATTTCATTTATTAATATTTGCCTTAAAAGTGCCCAATTACTAACCTCAGTCTTCAAAACTTTATTTAAGTACCTTAATTCTCCCCTTGCCCTCTTCTAAGACACTCTTGAGCCAATGTCAAGGTGGTGCTTGTTCAGCAGGTTTAGGAAAGCCAGCTTTGTATGATCAACAGGTTTCCCTGGTGGTCTTTGCACAGGGTTTTGCCAAAAAGTTAATGAACAAGCCTTGAGAAATGCAGTAAGTTGTGCTGAGGATGCATAATGAACAAGAACAGTTAGAAAAAAGCACTTACAGTTGACCCCTGAACAAGCACAGGTTTGAACTGCATGGGTCCACTCATATGTGAACTTTTTTTCAATAAATACAGTACTGTACTGTAAATGTATTTTCTCTTATGGTTTTTTTTTTTTTTTAACATTTATTTATTTATTTGAGAGAGAAAGAGAAAGAATGAGTCAGGGGAGGGGCAGAGAGAGAGAATCTTCAAGCAGACTCCCTGCTGAGTGTGGAACCCAATGTGGGGCTCGATCCCACAATCCATGAGATCATGACCTCAGCTGAAACCAAGACAGGATGTCTAACCAAATGAGCCACCCAGGTGCCCCCCTTATGATTTTTTAAAAAATATTTTCTTTTCTTTGGCTTTCTTTATTGTAAGAATATAGTATATAAAATATACAACAAGGAAAACATGTGTTAGTCAATTGTTTGTATTATCAGTAAGGCTTCTGGTCAACAGTAGGCTATTAGTTAAGTTTTCAGGGAATCAAAAGTCATATGCGGGTTTTTGAATGTGCGGGGGGTCAGGGACCCTAAGCCTTGTATTGTTCAAAGGTCAAATGCATGTACAAGTTGTCCTAAGTGATTTAAATTACCTAAGTTAAAATTCACACTTGTAGCAATCTACCTTATTTTGGAAGGGTGAAAGAATCTTGTGGGCCCTATGCCAGAGAAGATCATAATATTCAAGTTAGAAACAGGCATATCAGTTTCACTGATATTTCTGAATCTTATAAATAGGCTAGAACCATGATCTAAATTTTTAGACATTATAGAAGTCTTATTGTTTTCATGATTTGGTATCCAACTCCTGACTGAGTCTACAGAACAAAAGTAGGTAGGGTTTTAGGGGAGACACAAAGCAAATGTGGCCATCTCTACTACTTTTCTTTTAGTCTCAGGACTCAGTGGAAGACCATTTTAAAGCCCAACAGCCAGAATATACCCCCAGTCTACAGCTGATTATAATGTGGCAAATTAGCTGAAGTCTACCAAGTCTCCCCAGTAGAGTGAATTACACCTGGCCATTCTGATTCCAATCAATGGCCCCATTTAAACTCTAGAATTATAGCTAATTAATTAGGCCACATTTTTATGAAAAGCTAAACTTATCCCCAGATCACTAAAGAGAAAACCATATATATGACTCAATTTTCAGTTTTTCACCATTGAACACATACTAATCTCAAGCAAAACATATTTTGCTTACCCAAAAAGTGTCATCCATCCCACCCAAACTTACTTTCAACCTTCTCAGTATTCTTTATATCAGTAAATTCAAAGATTTTTTTTTTTTTTTAATAAACAAAGACTTCAGGGGCACCAGTGGCTCAGTCAAAGTGTCCTACTCTTGATTTTGGCTTAGGTCATGATCTCAGGGTTGTGAGATGGAGCCCTGTGTCAGGCTCCCAGTTCAGCGCTGAATCTGCTTGGGATTCTCTCTCCCTCCCCTACTGCTCCTCCGCCCACTTTTCTATAAATAAATACATAAATATATAAATAAAATCTTTAAAAATTAAAAATAAACAAAGACATCAGATATATTCCAAATCCTATGGCAATCTAGCTACAGAATATCAGAATAAAAATCTTTCCCAAGTTGGAGCCATCCACTGATGTCAAAACTCATTGTGGTGGCACCTAAATAGTAACACATTTACTTGATTTATTAATATGATGATCCACGATCAATTTTGCAACTTTGGCTGCTTTACTTTGATTTTTAGCATGCGTAAGTCTCTCTACCATTAATGAATGCTCGAATCAAGTTCATATTAACAGAACATGAGTAAGAAAAACCAATGATAAACAGTATTCCAAAATTCAGAGAAATTTTGACTTTTAAGTCATTAATATTACTTCACAATTACATGGTCTACTCAAGATGTCCCCTACTCAGTCTCTATAAGAGTACATGTATAGATGTGTGCATACGTACATGTAACAGAGAGATGTGGGTATGTTTTAATGTAAAAAAGATTACAAGCACAGACACTGTTCTGTTTTTCAGCCTACCTGCTAGGGTTCTAGGGTTCTACTGACAGTGAATCAACATAAACTGCTAAGCAGATAAGATGACCCTCTTATGAATTCTATGGAGAAAGAGCAGAAGTTGTTATAAAGTACACTATAGCATAAAAAAGATGCTCTCATACACTCCCAGGCCTGACCTTCTATCCCTTCTACTTCCCCACTTTGAATTGCATGCCTGCTGCTCATTCTCATTTGAATAGCCCCTCAGTGCCATAACTCTCAACCTATTGTGGGGACAGAGATTCAAGAAGTGGAAATATCCTTATCCATAGTTTAAGAATGAGAATTAGTAACTGCACTTTTGACTTCCTGAACTTTAAATGATAAAATTGAGAAAACAACAGTTTGATGTTCTAGAAATACCAAAAAAAAAAGAAAAGAAAGAAAGAAAAAAGAAAGAGGGGGAACCATCTTCTTTTCTTCTTCCTCAAACCTTTTAATGGATAGGGACCTCTATGAAGAACGGTCTGAGCAACACAGTGTCACGAAGTTTTAGCTGGGGCAAAACCATGTAAGGAAAGAGAAAGATTAAAAAACAAAAAGCCTAAAAGTAGACATGTTTTAAGCATGACAGCTCAGAATGATCTTGATCTCCTTCATATCCTTACTACATCAGCCAGCACTTGTGACATACTTTCCTTTGAAAGGTTTCTCACAGTTTTACCTTCCTAGACTTGTGCTGAACCCAAAATAACTATCAAGCCTTCTCCCTCACCCCAGGCTGTATTGCGGCAGGCACACACATTTCTCCAATCCACCTGCCTGGTCTTTCTAAATATATGTTTTTATTGTCCCACTGCCCTGATCTCAGTCCTTCAGGGTTCCCATTGTCTACAGCAGAATCCACATCTATAAACCAGATACTGAAGACTGTCACTATCAGGATAAGCATCATCAGTATTAGTCTAATTCTGGACTCCATTTTGCATTCCCTACTCTTACTTTACTTTTATCTCATCTACTTCTAATCTATGTTCTCTTGCAGTGTAGTATGTACAAACACATCTTAAAATGCTTTTTTAAACCAAGTATAATCTGGTAAATAAAAATGTATTATTTTTTAATCCTAAAAAATTCAATCCATCCTCACCTCCTCGTAAAATCTAAAAGCCCCCCACTCTAGTCAGGAAGTTCTGCTCAATAAGCCCACTTATTGCTCATTTTTCTTTCCTTATTTTGGATTCCCATTCTCTGTAGCCAAATCCTATCTATCCTACAGAGTGGAGCTACAAAGACCTTCTCTATCACTTTTTTTTTTTTTTAACCATTCTAGGACAAATTCTTGCCCCTCCTTGGCTGTTCATGACAACTAACACATCACACCATCTGGGACTTGCTTTCATATAATGCTCTGTTGCATGGATGTTAGTTCCTATGGACAGGATTCAGATAATTTGTGTCATCCACAATACCTAACATCAGTCCAAGAACATAGTACGTAACTTGTAAATACTGAAATCAAACTCCAGTTAACAGCATTGCCACATACAATGCATGTGAATTTGTCTGGATTTAAAATAAAGAGATAACATGTAAAAGACTAAGAATTTTGCATAGCATGATGGTTTAAATAGCTATCTCTATGGAACATAAATCTACAGAACATTTCTTTTCTACATAGGTTGTCTTTTTACAATAACTGAGTACTGTAAGAACTCATCAGACTAGATCATTAAATAATACACACAATGCAAATTATGCTGAACACATGATCTTTGATGGTTTAGAACAAACATGCAATGTCTTAGAGGCATCATAAATATTATGATCATGCCACAGAAGATTGAAAGATTGGGTTTTGAACTTGCTTATGACATTCCCTAGAAGAAACTTCTTAATATAAATCCTTGATGTCAGCGTACTTGCCTATGGCTTGCTTGCATAAAACTAGAATATCAAATGAGTGATTGCTTAACTTCCTGGACAGTATAAAATGGCTGCCTTTCTGAATATTTAATTACTGTAACACAAGCTGAAGCATCCTTTTACCTAGCTTTGTCCTCTTTGTTGAAATCTTCTTCATGTCTTTCAATGTCCTCTGACGTCTCAGCATTCAATACATTCTCTATTATTTATGTTCCTCTAACAGAATGTGTTGCTCCAACTCCCTTGTCTGCTTCAATCTTCCATTATGTCTCTCAATGTGAAGCAATATATTCACTATCAAAAGTTTTTTTCTTCCTTTCCTCCTCACTCAGGCCTTACATTTTTGATATTAAGCTATAATTTTCCTTAAGTCTTTGTGTTTCACATTTAACAGAATCTAGGCCTCAATTAGAATATCAAATATCCCATTGTACTTTAAAATGAAAATCATGTGTTCCATTTGCATGATTCACCAACTTTAATTCTGCTCAATAACTTTAAAATAGCTACAATGGAATAACATCTCATGTGCTAGATCACATCACCTGATAGGTCAAATAGGAACATCTATATGGGCAAATAAGTAGAAAGTATGCTACTTATTAGAGTAAGCTCTAAAATGTTAAAAAATTTTGCTACCTTCAGATGGCTCATATCTTTGGAATGTTGAGGAATTCAAGGTCAAAATATGATAAAATCAATCTTCCCACCCAGTCTCAGATCTTCTAAAATGCTAAATTCATAAGGCCTTTGAAAGTGGGAGTTTAAAATTTTCCATTCATCGGGGTGCCTGGGTGGCTCAGTGGGTTAAAGCCTCTGCCTTCGGCTCAGGTCATGATCTCTGGGTCCTGGAATCGAGCCCCGCATCGGGCTCTCTGCTCGGCGGGGAGCCTGCTTCTCCCTCTCTCTCTGCCTGCCTCTCTGCCTACTTGTGATCTCTCTCTCTCTGTGTCAAATAACTAAATAAAATCTTTAAAAAAAAAATGTTTTTCCATTCATCAAAGTTTTACTGTGCAATAGCCTGAAACATTAACATAATTCATCTGTTTTTATTCTACTTAAAATCAATACCAAGTTTAATCTGACAAACACTGCCAAATAATGTTTCATCAGCATTGTAAAATGGTTCAAACTATTTATTTAGATCGTGTTTTTGCAGCTTCAGGACCAACCAGATTTGACTATTTCGATGCTGTTGTTACATAGATTTAAATAACAAAGTCTTTTTCTTTCTCTAGATAATCTTTGAGCATGATGGCAATGAAGAGCCTGGTAAAGCTTTAACTTAAACTACCAATTAAAACACAACAAGTACGGATTTATCCCTGGGATGCAAGGGTGGTTCAACATTCGCAAATCAATCCATGTGATAGAACAAATCAACAAGAGAAGAGAGAAGAACCACATGATCC
>CM052812.1:43885202-43950998 GCA_028533885.1 Nasua narica
TCATTAGAGAGAGAGAGACTGAGAATGAGAGGAGAGAAGGTCAGAGGGAGAAGCAGACTTCCCGCAGAGCCGGGAGTCCAATATGGAACTCGATCCTGGGACTCCGGGATCATGACTTGAGCCGAAGGCAGTCGCTTAACCAACTGAGCCACCCAGGCGCCCCAGCAGGACTTGATATCTTAACCTGTATTCTGAAATGCTCTGTTGTTAAAATGCTCTTTACCAATAGAAATCAGGAAATGTGGATAGGTTTCCACACTAGCTTATAAGTAGTTAATTAGTTAGAAAGCTAAACAACAACAACAAAAAAACCCTCAATCGGCAGCCAACCTTGTTTCCATGTGTACTTCAAGGTTTTCTCTTCAGTGAGTTACAGGTCTATCACAGAGATCTTGGCCAACCGCCCCCACAGCACAAGCCCCCAACTTCTACCCCCTCCCCAAGTTCTACTGTCTACTCTCTTCATTAAGTTACAGTTATAGGAGTGGGCCTTCGAAGATCATAGCAATGACAAAGAAGTGTTTGGGAGAGTGCAAATGTTCCTCTGAGATCATTTGTATATTAGCAATTTCTTAAAGTCAGTATTTTTAAGTTGTACCTCCTACAACCAAAATTAAACAATATCCCTCTCTTGAGTCAAAACTTGTGGGCCCATTTATTTATTAAAATACAGAAGCATCTATAGTTAAAGCTTTGCTTAACTGACTTTTCCAGATTAACCCAAGAGTTATATCTTCCGTATATAAAATGCCCATAGCATACTCAACACCTGTTATGGGAATTAACCCATAAATATCTGTCCTATCAGATAAGCTGCAAGCTTACCTAGAGGTGGTGGGTTTGTCCCCAAGCCTTTTTAATGCTTGTGTTACTGTAATTATGTGATTTAATTTACTATACATAAACCAATGAACTGAATGCCAAAAAATTATTTGTATGATGAAAAGTATTTCTGAATGCTCTAGAAAAAGCTAGATAAAAAAAGGAGTTGGCACCTTTTTATTTAGAAAGTTCTCAAATTAAAGTTAGGCAGAATTTCTCTGTGGAAATATGAAGAGGGAGAAAAGTTTATGAGACATCTAAGTTTTTCAAATTTTTTAAAGGTTTATCGGGTGCCATGTAGCAGTGCTTTTACTCTAAATCTAGGATTCTTAACCATTTTTGAGTTATGGGCCCTTCTAGAAATTTAATGAATGATACAACCCACTTTTCTCTCTAGAAATATAAATGAATAAACAACATACAGTTCTGGCGGTTCCTACACCCTGGTCCCATTTCCTTTCCCCTCCACCCTCCAGCCTCTTCCAAACCACATCTCCTTGTGGCTCTATGGACCCTAAACTTCTAAACATTTTACCATGTTTACACCCATTAAAAAAACTAAGCACCATATTAGTGTAGCCAACTAAATTAATCTAATCTAATCTAATCAACTAAATCTAATCTCAACTTTGTAGACCTTAATGATATTTCAGATCGGTAATATCCATTACCTCTCAAGTGAGTTTATTCAACTTAAAAATAACAGATTCCAGGTTTCATTTCTCTTATTGCCTGTGATCCTCCCATATGATTGATTGGTTAGCAATTCCTTGTAGTTCTTTGCAATGCTAGGCTGTAACTCATAAACAAGATAACTAATCAGCTTGCATGCACTCTAATTCTCAGGGTACAATAAAAAAAAAATAGGCCAGAATCAAAAAAAGCTCTCCTCTTAGAATGGTAGTTATTTCTTTTCTCAGATTTACTGTTCTAATAAGTAGTCCACAAAGTAATCTATCTTAATAAGGTTTTCCTTCCCACACACTGAGAGTCACACGAAAGCATGGGTGGATGAGAGATGTCAAATCACTTGTTCAAATATTCCCAACACATAGCTTTGCCTTCTGAAGTTCCTTCACTCTAAACCCACCTGGCTTATGAGTCATGAAAATTCTAATCTGCCACTATTGAGCATTTTCACTTCTACATCATTTTTCCCAGCTGCCTAAACCAAAACCTAGGAGTCATTCTAAACTCCTCCTACTCCTCTCTTCCCCACATCCAAGCAATGACCAGTCCTTCCAGTCAGCCTCCTAATTTATTTCTCAAGTTGGGCTTTTTTTCCTCTCAATAGCTTTAGGTCCTAACATGTTAACTGGCTTCCTTGCCCGTGTTTGGCCCCTGACAATCTATATCCCAGAATAATCTTTCTGAAACAAAGATGTGATGACTTCACTCACCACTTTACTTATTTATTTTTAAAGATTTATTTATTTATTTGACATAGAAAGGGAGAGATCACAATTAGGCAGAGAGGCAGGCAGAGAGGGAGGGGGGAAGCAGGCTCCCTGCTGAGCAGAGAGCAGATGCGGGGCTCGATCCCAGGACCCCGAGATCATGACCTGAGCCGAAGGCAGAGGCTTTAACCCACTGAGCCACCCAGGCGCCCCTATTCACCACTTTAAAAGCCTTAAAATGGCTATCTTTCTCAGCTGAAAAATCCTTCAAAGTCCCCATTGGACAAAGTTGAAGGCAAAGAATACTGGAACGTCCTTGTGACCTGGCCCTTTCTGCTTCTTCAGCCTCATTTCTCACTTGCCTCACCCCTATACTGAATCATCTGCTCTCTCAGCATACCACGTTGTTCTTACCTGCTGTTTTCTCTGCTTAAAGCAAATCTTTTTGCTCCAACTCCTACCCCTGTTCCCTGGTCTGCATATGGAACCCTGCCCATTCAGGTCTAAATGCTTTAAAAGGCCCAAAGATCTTTGGGACAGTATTAGGTTTAATAGTTAAAAATTGGAGGCACCAGGGTAGCACAACTCGTAAAGAAAACAGCTCTTCCTTTCGGCTCAGGCAGTGATCCCAGGGTCATGGGATCGAGCCCCAAGTCAGGCTCAGTGTTAAGCCTGCTTTAGATTCTCTCTCACTCTACCCCTGCCCCTCCCGCTTATGTGTGCATGCACTCGCTCTCTCCCTCTTTCTCAAATAAATATTTTTAAAAAATAGTTAAAAACTGAAAACAGGGGAGCCTGGGTGCTCAGTCAGTGGGGTATCTGCCTTCAGCTCAGGTCATGATCCCAGGGAGCTGGGATGGAGTCCCTGCTCAGCAGAGAGTCGGCTTCTCCTTTTCTCTCTGTCTCTCCCCCTGCTAGTACTAGAAAAAAAAAAAACCTGAAAACAACCTATATCTTCCAAATATAAAAATGATTTATTAAATTACAATGGATTCCTATGATGGAATATTATACAGTAATAAAAAATGTTTATAAATTTAATCATATGAAAAGCTAAAAAATACAGCTATAAAATTGTTCACACAGAATCATCTCAACCCTATAAAGTACATTATACATTCACATAAAAAAGAGATAACTGGCAGAAATGCACCAAAACAACAGTACTTATCTCTGGGTAATAGGATGATAAGCAATTTTTTTCCCTTCAGTTTTAAATGGTAAATGTGTATTACTTCAAAAATCAGAAAAACTGAAAATATTTTTTTTTGAAAATATTTTAAACCATGAAGACTTTCCTGGAGACTTCTAAACCCACAAACACACACACATACACAAAAATTTAATCACTCTCTCTAATTCAAATACACACGCTTTGTTGTATATATTACACACTATTATAAACCTTATCCTTCTATATTTTAATTCACGTTCATCAGGGAGATGTCTGACAGGATTTGGTTCAGCTTTAGTCCCTACTGCCTGATCTCTAGTAGAGGCCAGTTAAGTGTCTATAAAATGAAATTACTTTTACACTGCATGCACTCATTTCATAGAGTGGCAAGTATTACAAAGACGATGTGGGATGAGGGGAATCAGGGAAGATCTCGGGAAAGAGTGCAACATCAAAGGCATACTGAAAGATGGTGCGTGACAAGAGGCAAACAGGAATAGTAGAATAGAAGAACTGGACATGGAGTCAAAAGACGTAAATTTCCATTACTGCTTTGTCACCTACTAGTCAGGTAATCTGCTGAGCCTCGATATTTCTAAATTAGGGATGATAAACCCTAATTTACAAGAACACTTAAGGATTAAATAAGATAATTTACATGAAAAGGGTGAGGCCAGTACTTGGCATTCAGGGCTCCCTGTGTTTCATTGGCTGCACTTATTTGGAGAAGGACATAACAAATAATACAATACCCAAAAGCTGGAATACATGGATTATGACTGTGAGTGAATATGTCAAAAGAAACTCAACAATGTGAATCTCATCCCTTTGATCAGAGAATTCCGTAACATATTTGTAGTTAATAAGAATACTGAATATGGGGGCACCTGGGTGGCTCAGTGGGTTAAGGCCTCTGCCTTTGGCTCAGGTCATGATCTCAGGGTCCTGGGATCGACCCCCGAGCTGGGCTCTCTGCTCAGTGGGGAGCCTGCTTCCCCCCTCCTCCGCCTGCCTCTCTGCCTACTTGTGATCTCTTTCTCTCTGTCAAATAAATAAATAAAATCTTTAAAAATAATAATAATACTGAATATGCTATCCTTCTTAACTATTTATCTGAACTCAGGATTCCACTATTGATTACAATTGCTTTAAACAACAATGTGGCAAAGAGTTGAATAGTCTACCCACAAAATCAAATGCAAATACATAAAAACCGATTCATATCCAAAAATTGTCTCTCAGCCTTTCCCCACAATCTCATAAACATTACTTATCTTCACTATTTTTAATCTCCTGCAAATCTCAGTTATATTTCTCTGGTCCAAAAGAGGAAAGGAAATTTTCCACAGCAGATTGCAAAAGAGAGGTGCTGGGCACATTAACTTCTTGTCCTTTTTAATTGCTGTGTATCTGAAACCTAAGAACCAGGTCTCCTGGACTTGGAGTAAGGGGTTAAAATGTCAGATCACGAAAATGTTTCCTCTGAAGTATTTCAATCCCTAATTAGTCCCCAAACCCTACCATATATTAAGATAGAAAGTCTTTTACTCTTTACCTCTCTGCTTTCCAATCTCACATTCCTCAAATGAATGACTGACTAAATGGGCTACAACAACCTATTCTTTGTCAACCTCTTAGACCAAAGAATTCTCTTCTTAGTATTTTTAAGTGCTATTGTCAGAATTATTCAAACCCTCATTCTGGTCAGCTCTAGTATTAATAACTTGATTTGAGACGTCAGGAACAAAACAGATTACCATGACATGATAAGTTAACTCCACAAGAATGAGTTGATTAGCAGTGAGTAGGTAAAGAAAAACTTGAAGTCATTAGATGCAAGCTAATGTTCTCATCTATTGGCTGCCAAAATCTTTTATTTCAAAACAAGAACTCTGCTTGCTTTTTGGCATACCAAACCTGCAAACAGAGTCATTGTCCAGAAACTATCGGATGTCCATTAAGTCTGGGAACACAGATAATATTTTCTATTTTTACAAATTGAAGATATCCTTTATGACATTACATATATTCACGTTTCCACATTCTATGGACATCTTATAGAGAAATGGTATAATGGCAAATCTGTCTCAAAAATATTAAATATACTATATTGTAGAAAAAACAAAACTATAGCACCTTGTGTTTAAATGTTTATTTAGTCATTTAATGAGCAGCTACTAAGTGTCAGGTGCTTGTGAATTTCTAGACACTGGTTCATTTGCTGGCACTGACCATTTAATTAACTGCATTGAGTTACTAAAGAGAAGGAGGTTTTTTTTCTCTTGTACTTAATCTTGACTTTGAAATAAGTCTGAATGCTTAAGATATGAAGATATTTGGCTGTACAACAATCTTACCCACACAAAATTAGTACACAATGTTTCCTTCCCTTCATGTGTATTAATTCTATGATCATCTCAAATGATATAAAGGCTGTTTGGTGCCCATTTTTGTTTCTTTCCTCTGAAGCATGCCAACAAGAGTTCATATCATATGTCCATTATTTTTGAGAATTAGGTAATAAAACTTCTGGGGAAAGAAAAGTAGGCTTGATTCCAAGACACTAATTTGTGGTATTACTTTCATTTAGTAGTACTTTCTATTTCAAGGTAAGTCAAAATCCAAGTATTAGGATGGTTAACATTAAGAAATTTACATGCCCAGCATCTGTAAAGAACACTAAAGGATACGAAAACTAAATGTAATAGAACCAAAACATAAAAAAGCCCCCATACAAGCCATTTACAAGGAATGAGGATCAGCTGTGGAAAATTCCTTGTTAGGCTGGATACTACTGCAAGTGCAGCAATCCCTCCAGGAAAGCCCCTTTGAAGTGGTGGCTTGAAGTGGTGGCTCCCCAACTCTCAATATCCAAACTTGCGGCTCTATACGGAATTCTATCTCTGACAACCACACTGGCCCCCAGAGAGCCAGGCAACATCTTCCAGAAAGTGGTGATAAGAAGCTTCAAATGAGACCCTTTGTAGCTCCAGAACTACCAAAATCAACACTGGTAGCAGTCAGGGAATTAAAATTTTAAGCATTTCTCCCATCACCAATCAAATGTCCACAGAACAAGGAAAACACTTACACTCGCATTGATGAGTCAACCATAATCAGAAGCGGGTAGTTACAAAAAGCAGGTAGTTACTGCCTTCTAGGTCAGGCAGCCACAAAGAACCTTTCATTGCTCTTCCATCCCTTCTGGACACATCTTTCCAGCCCCTCTCTATTTCCAGATGCCATCAACTGGTGTTTAACTCTGGACTACTGATTAGCAACAATACTTCCTCTATTAAATTCTTACTATAATTAGAGGTAGTTAGGTAGGCATCTAAGAGCCATAACGGTCTAATTTTCTGAACACTTCATACACATTCTCTCAACAGCAAACCCAGAAGATGGGTGCTCTCTCTCCAATTTTGTAGACTGGGAAAAAGAATCATTTGATCAATGACGTGACCCTCTCACCAGTGATTGGTCACATCACCCAATCATTGGCTTTGACTAGTGTTTTTCTCATTCCAAGCTTCATGGGCTGTCCACTATTCTATGCTCCTTTCCATCTCTCTCCTCAGTAAAATCCACACGACTTAATCAAACCTTTCATATTGTAGAAAACAAAGCCATAATCATCTGACACTTGTGAATCAAAACACTATAAAACTCACGTGAGCAATGACAAGTTCCAAATGGACAAGCTTTGTGCCTTATGTAGCGCTTGAAAAACAGCAAAATAGACCGACCAATGGAGAAAATTATTTAAGTAGAAAATCGTGTTTTATAGAATATCTAAAAACATTTCATTTCTGAGGGTGTACTTTTGTATCAACTCACTGCAAGGTCATGAAAAGTTTAAAGCTAACTACGTTTCAGTACACAATTTTGAAGTATATAGTTTATGTTATTAGTAGCATAGAAAACCTTCTAATATTTTCTAACCAATCGATCTTTTAAATAGAATATAGATAACGTGGCTTTGTTGGCATTCACGGTACCATGCTGTAATAGGCTCTGAAACAGTTTGTGGGGTTGGGTGGACCTTAAATGGTTTTGCATTAGAGCAGTAGTTAAGAAACCAACTATCGAAGTGTCTCCAGTTTTAAATCTAGATCATACTATCCTTGGTCAAATGTAAGAATAAACTAGACAATTTCCTAAAAAGATGGTTTATACACACACACAAAAAGGAGCATAGACTGGTTGAAGATATTACTGTTTCCTCAAAATTTACTATGAATAGGTGTATTGATTTTTTAAAATAATCTGTGTTCCTGGAGCACTTGGGTAGCTCAGTGGGTTAAACATCTGACTCTTAATTTTGGCTCAAGTCACAAGCTTAGGGTCTTGAGATCAGCCCTGTGTCAGGCTCCAAGATGAACATAAAGCCTGCTCAAAGATTCTCTCTCCCTCTACCTATGCCCTTCCCCATTCTCCTTTCCCCATGCTCTCTCTAAAATATATATATATAAAATATATAATAACAATCTATATTCCTATTAATTCATGTAAGGAATTTGTTCCTATGTTACAAATAATCCCCTAGCAAAATTAACACTAAATTACAATTAACTAGACTTATGCCAGAAAATATAAAATCTGTATAATTACTTTCAATTTGGGGTGAGGGAAGAGGAGAGGGATAAAGGCAGAGATGCAGAAAGAAACCAAAACATAATATGAATTTTTTTCCAAAAATACAATATTCAAAAATATAAAATCTGTATAATTACTTTCAATTTGTGGTAAATTCAGTAAATAAATATTAACTACTGTTGCAAATAAGTGGTAGTAAATGTGTGGGCACTGTATTTTTCTTCCTCCATTTCTAACACCACAAATTTTTTAAAAGCACTATTTCCACGGTATATCATAAGGTCAAGTACATATTCAGCCCAGTCTCCTGCTTCTACACTCCAATGTTAACTGACATCCTAGAGTTATTATACTCAAGATATTACAGTGGAGACATGGCTCTGGAGGCAGACTGCCTAGGTTCAAATCCCAACTCTGCCAGTTACCAGCTGTGTGATCTTGAGCAAATAAAGTAAATGTATTAACTCTCAATTTCTCTGTCAGTATAATGAGGGTTATTATAATAGCCCCTGGACTTCAAAGGAGTTCCAATGAGGATTTATAACAAAGTGTTTAGCACAGGGCCTGGCCCATAAGTAAATTGTGGGGGTCATCAAATTGCTACAGTAACCACAGGATACCTTCAGACTGAAAAAAAAAGACTAAATATCATTATATAGAAGTTCACAGTTATTCAGACTGCACTGTATGAAAAATCAATAATCCATACTATAAAATCATGCAGAATTTCCAGTCACCATTACAGTAACAATAATCGTAGCCCAGCATTTATGTGGTACTTTCGTATGGACTAAGCACTGTGCTAATATGCAGTTTCTCACTTGAATGCATTTGAAGCAGGGAATTATTATTCACATTTTACAGATGAGGGTCAACATGTATACATAACTTGCTCAAGATTACAAAGCAAGTAACTGGCAGAGTTGAGATGTGAACCTAGACAATCTGCCTCCAAAGCCTGCTTCTGACAGAAACTACCCACCCAAACCTGGGCAAGGAATTTCAAATACTGGGATTTCAATTTCCTCCTTTAGAAAATGAATAGAGTGGGGATGCCTGGGTGGCTCAGTTGGTAAAACATCTGCCTTCAGCTTAGGCAGATCCTGATGTAGGATAGAGTCCTACATCCGGCTCCCTGCCCAGCAGGGAGTCTGCTTCTCCCTCTGCCTGCTGCTTCCCTTGCTTGTGTGTTCTCTCGCGCTCTCTCTCTGACAAATAAATAAAATATTTTTTAAAAGAAAGAAAGAAAGGAAAGAAAGAAAGAAAGAGAGAAAGAGAGGAAGGAAGGAAGGAAGGAAGGAAGGAAGGAAGGAAGGAAGGAAGGAAGGAAGAAAGAAAGAAAGAAAGAAAGAAAGAAATTGAATAGAGTGGTGGAACAGGTATTCTTTTTTTTTTTTTTTTCAAAGATTCCATCTATTTATTTGACAGAGAGAGATCACAAGTAGGCAGAGAGGCAGGCAAAGAGAGAAGAGGAAGCAGGCTCTCCGCTGAGCAGAGAGCCCGATGCGGGGCCCGATCCCAGGACTCCGAGACCGTGACCCGAGCCAAAGGCAGAGGCTCCAACCCACTGAGCCACCCAGGCACCCCGGAACAGGTATTCTTAAAAGCCCCTTCTAAACTCCTCTGGATAAAAATGCTATTTAAACCCAAATTCACTACATATAGAAAACATCTCTGCTCTGGTCCTTTTACATACCTAGGCTTCTCTGTCTTACATAAATATAGAATGAAGCATATTTATAATTCCCCCAATGCAGTGTCTCACTGTTCCTGGGCCTTAGTGGGAGGTACATCACCTCCCACTGAAGGTGCTCTCTCTCCATCTTTGTAGACTAGGAAAAAGAATGATTTGATAAATGACGTGACCCAATTACTAGTGACGGAGCTTGTGCATCTGTCAGCCAGCCAGAGAACCCCACTAGATAGTTCCATAACTAAGTGACTTTGAATGGAGCCCAAAGAGAACTTGACTTAAAATGAATTCTGCCTGACGCCACTAGTGCTATAGGGAAGGACACACATCAACAAACTAGCCAAACCTCTAGGACTGGAGCTATGTCACTCTACCTCTTACGACCTAGGTTTCCTTGTTTACAGATATGAAGTGGTGTTTAGGTACAAGTAAACCTGAAGGAAACAGCCAGCCCAACTCAGGGAAGCCATCAACTTTGTTAAAATTGAGGGAAAAGGGTAAGGAAATGTACAGTTTGGACAACCACATTCAAATACAGTTATTGCTTTTACAATATAAACCACAGAAGTAAAGCTCCAAAATAATCTATTATGTTGGGTGGCAAAAAGAGAATGAAACAACACTGAAGGGATATGGATTTTACAAATACAAATTAAGACATGTTAGAGTAGATCACTGTTGCAAGCCCTGTTTAGCTCAAAGTCTGAAAATAGTCTCTAGGCCTTCTTAAGATATTTCCTCCCTTTCATAGAAAAATGATTTAAATAAATGCACAAACATGTAAAATTCTAAACACGAGACTCAAGGTATTTTGATTTTGTTTCTTAAACATATGCGATATACTTAACACAAAGTCCTATAATATTCTAACCCCCAACTAAAACACAACCAGGTTACTTCTGATCTGGTTCTAATATTGCTTCAAAACCCTGAAAGCTCCATTTTAAGTAAGACAAAGAAATAAGACATAAAGTCCATGTAATTTTTCCTGAGGCCAAATATATAAAGCTCAATTTTTAATAAACTCTCCTGCAGAAGTCTTTTGGCTATCTTTGCCTACTCAATAGCATCACCAGGGATGAAAAGACAAGAAACCCAACTCAACCCAGTCTATCTGGCTCTCAATAGCATTTCTGGTAAATGGTTTGCTGAGAAACAATTAGCAATCCACCTACTACTTGTCAATATCAGTTTAGGGGAAATTTTATGGATTTAATTTCTCCCCAGCCCTCACGGCCAGAGACAATCAAAAGCTAGTTGTATTCAGATTGAGTGCCTAGAAAAAGGTCTGAGGTCTACACCATCAGCTCTCACCCTAAAATTCCCACTCAGATTTTAGGTTATCTTCTAAGACTAGACTTGGATAGGGAGCGTCACAATAAAAAAAGGAACTGTTGGAAAAAGAAGGCCTCTCCTATCAAATGCGGCCTCCCTGTTCTATCCCCTCACCACAAAAATAAGCATATACAGAAATTCCAGAAAGCAGATTATTCCTTTTCTCTTCCAAACTAATCCCATCTTATAGTGCCTCTTCATTTTATCAAGACAAACTTTAGAATGGAAAGAAATACACATTAATATTAAAATCTCCCGTTCCTAAAGGACCCCTGTGAAAATTTGTTAAGATCCTCTCTCATGAAAAACTCTCATACACACAATTTACAAGTTTCATGCCCCCCCCACCCCCAAACAGTCAAGGTTAAAAATCCTTGCTGCAGCCTAGAGAATCATGTGCTTCTCAATAACCCTATCTCCTTCTTCGTGGATGGGAGCTACCCCAAACATCACATCTGAAATGTAAAGAACAAGAAAATGAGGGTTCCAATTGCACCTGATGATTTAAACCACCTCTGTCAAATTTCAGTTCTGCCATTTTTCAGCAATATTCAGAAGATTTGCTTCATTTCCTGACCACCCCTTATCCTCTTTGGATAAGAGGAGGTCTTATCCAAAGCCCTCCTCTCTCCTTCCTTTCTTCTCTTCTTTTTAAACTCAGCCTAGAAGCTTATAGCCAAATCAAATTGTAAGTGAAGGAAAAATGTTTGCTTGAGAACAAAAGCCCCCAGTGAACACTCACCCTCACCACCCCTTTCCAACTCAAGACGTTCAGAACACTGCCAACCAATGTGGCCCTGGGCTGGATCAGAAAACGAGAACAGAATAAGGACACTCCATTCAATCTTTTTGTCTGGGGCACTTCCTGGGTTTTTCGCTGGTATTTAACACCAAGACACAAGGCTCATTTTTCATTAAAGTTGCAAGACTTTCACTTTGCCCAGTTTCAAATGGTGTAATTGATCTGCATTGTCTTCTTAAATAACCCATCTGAAGGACACTGCAGCTTTAAATATTTCAGTGCTAGCTAGCAAATAGACTCCATTGCAATATGGCTCTGAAGGTCGCGTCCTATTGTCTCTTTGCTCTAGAAAAAAACAATGTCTTAGTCCTTCTTTTAGGTAACATAGGAAGGGTTACCCCTAGAATTTCCACTCTTCCAACTTGTTCCCTGAAGGAGTTCGGGAGTTTATTGGAATCTCACACATAATTTTCCCGGCAGGGGCAATATGCTGACTGCTATTAACAATGCCAGCACCTTAGCAAGACATAAACACATGTGTTCACATTAGTTTAATTGAGCATATGCAACTGTCTGAAATAGCACCACTCAAGGGCTGTTAACCTCTTTAAGAGTAGGCCCAGGGTAGTTTGGGAGTGGATGGCTTTCAGGAGGCACTCTGAACCAGGATTGCATAACCTGAAATGTGTAGCTACTTAAAATGTGTAGCTACTTAAAATGACAGGAATCTCTGCCTACTCATCCTGGAACCAACCCAGCATCTTGCCATATGTCTGCACTTGTCAAAGAAGGTCAAAATAAGAGGCACACTCAAGGTGAAGGAAAAATATACCAAAATAATAAGGCGCTTTTCTATCTTATCAGGGTGCTTAAATATGATTCCTCAAACAGTCACGATGTTAAGCCAACCTTGTCCCCGGTACTGGAACAACCCTGGTGAAATGGAAGCTTTTGAAGGGGACAGGAGGGCTGGACATCGCTGCCTTTCTTAAAGAACAAAAATCAGTGGACGATTAAATGGCAGGGAAAAAGGGGCAAAGGGAGCGGGGTAGAAGGAAGATGTGTGCAGGTGCACTGGCGCATTACCTGAAATGGCAACAGATTGTTACCATTATCCGTCCGGAAAGCGTTATCCTCCATCCAGGACTTGGAGGTGAGCGGGGCCGCGCGGGGGAACTTGGGCGGCGCGATCACATTGCTGGAGAAGGGCTTTTTGAGCGGCGAGATGGGGTTGAGCGGTGAAGGCACCCCGACACCTACGCCCACGCCCACGCCGACAGCCCGGCGAGGGTCCCGGCCCGCCGGCAGGCCGCCCCACGGATTAGACGGCGCGCTCCAAGCGGCGTTCACACTCTGGTGCGTGTTCCAGCTGGACGAGGCGGACGAAGCGGCGGCTGCTGCCGCGGCGGCTACTGCAGCCGAGGATGAGGACGGCTTGCTGGTCATGATGGGCTGGTGGCCGTACGCCGCGGCGGCACTCCTCTGCGCGTAGGGCGCCTGGCTGGGGCTGGCTGGCGAGCGGCGCTGCTGCGGGGGCTGCGCCTGCGGGGGCTGCGCGGGCTGCGCGGGCTGCGGCGCCGGCGGCGGCGGCTGCTGGTGGTGCTGGGTCTGCGCCAGGCTGATCTGCGGAGAGAAGGTGCCTCCGAAGACTGGGTTGACGTGGTGTGGGAAGTTCTGGAAGAGCATGGTCCCGTTGACTGGGGTGATCCCCTGGAAGAAGCTGTCCTCCACCGCGTTCGTGGTGCCCGTGGACCAGGTGCTGCCGAAGGACGGCGACAGCGACGCGCCCGGCGCCGCGGGCTCCTGCGGCGGCGGCGGCTGCTGAGGGGGCTGGTGGAAACTCAAGCCCGGCAGAAGCGGCGATTCCATCTGCATCTTGTCGGGGCCGTTGGGGGCCGGCGGGGCCGCGGCGGGGCTGAGGGCCGGCACTGCGCTGCTGTCCTCCGGCTTGGGGGTCTCTGAAGAGAGGGGCGTGGACGGGGCTTCGGCTGCGCTGGGTTCGGGCTGGGGCTGCTGCTGCTGCTGCTGCTGCTGCTGCTGCTGCTGCTGCCGCTGCTGCTGGGGCTGGGGCTGGGTTTTGCTTTTGTCCATCAGTAAATCATCCTGCATGGTTTGCGCAGCTGAAACGGGAAAAAAAGAGACGCGTTATTGTCAATGTGATCAGTAATGTCCCCAGCTAAAGCGGGCGGGTGTTTTACTTGAGAAAATCCAGTGCCACCGCTACTAGCCAATTACAATGCAAATCCATAATCTCCCATTTAGAAGAGCAGGTCGGGATGGGGTGGGGTGGGGGGGGCTCGTGCAAGATCTCTAAAAATACTATGAGAGCGTCTTCACCCTTTCTGATGTCTTGGTTCCTTTTCTGTATTAGTGAGAGATGTGCTTATAAGACAGAAAGACAGCAATTTCGCCACGTCTCTTTTCCCTTCACCGGAACTCTGAGCGTTCACCCTGCAATGAGAAACTGATTCTGGTTCCTGTTTTTTCCCAAGCACCACCCTCCCCCAGTTATTTGCATACGTCAATAAATACTGCTGCGTCCTTCAGCAAGGTTAAAAAGACACCGCACACGACCCTTTCTTCCCCTTTCCCTGCTCGGCACTTTAAAGAAACAGCGGTCTTATCCCTCTTGATTAGCAAACTGCCTTCTTGCGTTGATAATTGTTTCATTTAGCAGCGGCGAACCACGAGGGAGGAAATCCTTGGCATTTGTTAGGAGGAGGACTCAGCTGCACAATCATTCTCTGGCCTCCCAGAAGCTGCAGCTACTCCATTTTGTTAGGAGACATTTAAAAAAAAAAAAAACCCACACCGTTTTTAAAGAGGTAAAAATCTACTGAAACGTTTGTAAGCGCTTGCTTCTTGTTACACTCTTAAGGATTAGGGCTTTTCTGCTTATTCTCCAGTCTTCTTGTCTCCAATTTTGCCATACGAAAAATTTCTTGGCTTCTCAGCGGTTCAGGTCTCAACAGGAGCCTGAGAATTTTTCTGCAGCGTGATGTTCTGGTTGGATTTGAGGTCAGAGAGAGCGAAAGAAAAGAGACAGGCTGACTGTGAGATGGGGTGGGGGCGGAGCTTTAAAAAAATCCCCCTGAGATTTAAGTAGAAAGTCAAGATACTTTTGGGGTTGCCAGATTTTCATTTTTGAATCCTCCTGATGCTGCCTTGGTCACAAGACTTTGGCAAATTTAGAATCCATTCTCTTATCACTCGTATTAGCAATGAAAGATTATGGTTTGAAGACCCTGAATTACCATATGCTAGCAAGAGTGTTAAAAATAGCATAGTACAAAGTCCCAAATTCTCATACATTGTAATTATAGTGCATTGCCATCACTGCTTCATTTAGCCATATAAGGAGTGTATGGTATTTTCCATCTCTCATAGAAGGGCTATATTCACCTCTGTCATACAGCTTGTTTTCTCATTCAAGGATGAAAATAGTAATCACTTAAAATCAGGAGATTTCCATACACATAGTTATCACTGAGTTAGCTTGTCCTTTAGAACATGTTAACTGTTTTAAATATATAAATATTACAGTGCTGAGACCCTAAAAACAAATATTTTGAGATGTTAAAGGAGCATATGACCAAACATATAATTATTTTTAGATGATGATTCAGTATAATTGCAACAAAGTTATTAATATATTTAATGCAGTTACTTAATTAACTCAGATTCTTGGAGAAGCATCTTTCCCAGAACACTTGTGAAAGGACATTCAGAATCACACAGAAGCTCTGCCTTTGGACGTCCTCATGATAACTGTTATAAAATAAATGTATTGGAAAATGGAGATGTCACCACTCTTAACTACTAAGCAAAATATGTCTGATCAAGAAATGGAATTAAAGTAGTATTATTTTATTAAAGACTATCTTTAAAATAGTTAATCTTTAATTTTAAAGTTTCATACACAAAATAGTGGACTGAAGCATAATGCTTCATAGCCACCTCGCTCTCTTCTCTTCCCTCCCCTTTTACTTGCCCCAAAACCCAGGCCAATATACCTCACAAATTGCCAGCTATTACCAATAAAACCTACGTAAGATTGATTTTATGTTCTTCAGTTCCCTTGATCTAAAACAATGGCTTTGATCAGTATTGAAAATATGACACAAAGAGGCAAGCAAAGCTTGAATTCACAACAGCACAAAGTTCTATTGCTGCCAAAGGAAATGGCCACAGAAAGAGACATTTTCATACTTGGTTTAAGCAGTGCTGCAGTAAACCATTATAATCTGGGATCTGAGTTGCTTCCAGTGGGCTAGAATTATCTTTACAATAGCCATATCATCATGGCTGAAATACGTATTTGGTTATAATTTTAATATCACCCAGCTTTCCCAATGCTTGTATCAGTGCTTTTTGTTAATGCTTTCAGTTTAAACTACATGCTCTTGATGGAAAAATTAATGCTATACTATGGCAAAAAAGCTGAAAAGTAAGCTGGACTCAATCTTTTATGAAGGTTATAATTAATATATTTACTGAATTTTAAAAATTTTATCATACCAGGAACACCCATTTCTCAACACTCCTTAAAGATATAAATTTCACTTTCTGCATAAATTCACTCTGTCAAGGTCAAGCCCATCTTTAATAAATGAGACCATTTTAAACAAAAGGAAAGCAAAAGATTAAGATAACATTTACGAAGTTAAAATGCAATGTCTCTCAGTAACTGCTTGTATAGTTTGTTTGGGTGTGTTTCTTTTTTTTCTTTTTTCTTTTTTCTTATTTACAGCAAAGTCCGAGAAATAGATACCTCCTTCCCCTCCCCCCACCACACACACAATAGATCTTCCTTTACATGCAATCACCCAATCTTAAGTAACAAATTCTTAGTAGCAGTTACCTTTGAGTGTCCAGTTTTTAAGGATCGATAAAATTAAAAACTGTACAGTATTTATTTTCTTCTTTCAGGTTGATTATGTGACCGCTCTGGCAAAAGCACTTTGACAACTGTAAGAAGAGAGGGCATGCGCACACAGGGAACTGTGGGGGCTGAAGTCCTTCACTGGGTACTCTGCCTGACTTAAGCACGTTCAGCCAAGGAAAGGAGGAAGCTTCGAAAATACTGATTCCAAAGGGAAGAGGTTGTGCCCGGATTACATTATATTTCCCTACCAGTCTGAATCACGAATTGTTAAAATGAAAAGGGAGAAAAATAAACTGATTTATCAGCTTGATTTAGGAATCCAGGTTAAAAGAGAAACTGGATTGAAGGACTCAAAATAAATAAACCCAGCAGAGCTACCTTAAATGGTATTAGAATGGTAATGACTGGGTAGCCAGCACTAGAAACCCTACGGGAGCAAAAAGAGATGGGGTGGGGAGGGATTAGAAAAGGAGGGAGGATTACAAGGAAAAGATAAATACTTAAAATCTGACCATCCATAAAAGAAACATTTTTAGTATTGTAGAATGAAAAATACCTTAATATTAAATGTGATATTAACTGTGGATTATCAGGTAAAAATTGGCTTCGGTCACAAATTTCTGACATCTTATCCACCAAGATTTCTTTGTTTTTGAGTTTTCAATGAAGGCACAAATCACTTAAGATTCTACTTGCTATGCTCTGAACCAACTCACCTCCTTATTTTACTTGTCAAAATGAAAGTTTACTTTGCATTATTCATACAATGATCAATCAAATAAAATGCAACTCTTTTAAACTAAAATAATATTTGGTGAAATATTAAAAATATTTTGACATTTAGTTTTCATTGCATAGGACAGTAACTTCCTTATTCAACACAAAAAGTAAATAGTTTCTATTTTTCAAAAAAAAATTTATTGTTGTATATTTTTCCTATCTTAACCTCATGACTCCAAAGGCTGGAATCTCACAAAATATTAGCATCAACTCTTATTATCCATAGGCTTCTGAGAGCAATAGTTCAGCTACCAGTTTCCTCACGTAGGTAGAAGATAGTATTTCTTGTGGGATTTGGTTCAATGCCATTCACCCAAGGGGTTCAGAGTAAATGTCAGTTGACAACTATGCTGATTGAACTTGGAACCAAAAATGTTAAGCATCATTTAAAACTGTCTTAATTCTCTATTTCCTTTTTTCCGCCAATTAGAATTAAAGTATTACCAGAGACTACCAATTTGCATTGTTAGAGGTCTTTGTTTCTAGTTATTTCTAAGGAAAAAAACAAAACAATTTATGAGGAAGAAAACTGTGAATCAACCTGTGAAACGCTCTTTTTAAAAGAACTAAATGGCCTTCTTATTCCTACTGTGAACTTATTTTATAGTCCCCACTTTTTTCTCTTCCTCTGCTCTCCTAAAGAAAGCTTCACTTCTGCCAACGTGCTGTACTTATCATTTGCATTCCAGAGTCTGTCAGGATCACTCAAGGTTAATCTTATTCCTGAAGACTTTCCTAATCTACCAAACGTCTACATTTTCAAATACATTAATTAGGTTTTTAAAAAAAAAAAAGTTCCCTCATAAAATCCTTACATAGACTTGGGTATTTATTTATTTATTTATTTGAGAGAGTGAGAGCAAGAGAGATCACAGAGGGAGAGGGAAAAGCAGACTCACCACTGAGTAGGGAGCCCAATACAGTACTCACTTCCAGGACCTGGAGATCATGACCTGAGCTGAAGGCAAACACTTGACCAACTAAGCCACCCAGGTACCCTCAAAGACTTGTTTTTAAAAAACAGATTTTAAAAATTATTTATAATTAATATGTCAAGATTTTACTGGTAGAAATTCTCAAGTTATTCAGGTGTGCTTGAAAGTGGTTCACTTGGGCACTTCTTTATCTACCTGACCCCAAGTGCAGGTCTAATAATAATTCACACAATAAAAAAAAATAAACTTTGGCCCTGACCCCGTGATAAACAGCAATCAGTAATTAGCACTGCCCATATTTAATTTTATTGTATTTGAAAATGAAGTAATTTCCGCTCTTCCTTTCCCAAAATGAGCATTCAAGTCTAAAAAGAAAATGACTCAGGGTGCCTGGGTGGCTCAGTCAGTTAAGTGCCTTCCTTCAGTTCAGGTCATGATCCTAGGGTTCTGGGATCGAGCCCCGAGTTGGGGATCAAGCCCTGCTCAATGGGGAGTCTGCTTCTCCCAAGCCCTGCTCAATGGGGAGTCTGCTTCTCGCTCTCCCTCTGTTCTTCCCCCACCTCATTCTCTCCCTCAAATAACTAAAATCTTTTTAAAAAGTAAAAAAGGACAGGAAGGTGACTCAAACATAAATACCAAGGTGTAAATAAACACCAAGCAAACAATAAATTATAGGATGACCCCCAACAAGGATAAAGACCTCTACTGAAATAATTTTTTATTTAACTAGAAAGAAATAATATTCTAAAATTTTGTCTTAAGGTCACAGAGCTTAACCTTATATCCCTTTGAATAGTCATGGAAGGCTATAAAAAGAGACTGCAGAGTTAACTCATGGGGATATACATGGGTCAAATACATCTTTCTAGGCTTCCTTCCATTTTCTCCCTAATTATATCTCTAGCACAATGTTTATGACTCCTGGGTAATTGGTGGTTGCTCCATAGATGTTTGCTGAATAAATGAATACATGAATGAATGGATGGATGGATGAAATATAGTTTTGGATTATCTAAAATAGCCAAGTTTTGAATAAGTATTAAATTACTCTCCATTTAGAAGAGCAATTATTTTTTCATCAGCTACATGAATGGATATGAAAGGGAGTAGTATAAAACAGAAAGCCATTTTTGGTTTTGACCCTTATGATGGGGAGCACTATGTAGATCATTTGATTATCATAATGAAATAATAGACACTCAGCACTAATTGATCAGGGAACTTTGTTCCCATCTAAGAGTTACAGTCTAATAAAGACTGTAAACCCCCACCCCCAAAACTGCTTAAGATCACAACACCTAGAGCTAAATCCAGTGGATGCTTTGTCAGTCTTTATCTTGCTTGATCTTGCAGCAACACTGACATAACTGACCACACCTTCTAGATATAACTTCCCTTTGCTTCTTTCATGCTGTCCTTTCTTGTTGTTTTTCACATTTGGGGTTATGTGCCCTCTGGCATGCTGGTGCTCTCTCAGCTTTCAGTCTTCTGTGCTGACTTCAAATATTGACTCACTCAGGGCTCTACTCTAGGCTATTTTCCCACCTCACTCTATGTCTTTCCCAACTCTAAGGAAAGGAGGCCTATCATATTGATAGCTATATTCCCAACATTTATCACTGTGCCTAGCACATAAGAAATAGGTATTCAGTAAATATTTGCTGGATCAAAGTTACATTTATGTGCAAAGGGCCAAAAATATCAAGGCAATCTAGAAGACAAAAAATAACCTAGAGGACTTACACTACTAGATATCAAGACCTATAATAAAGCTATAGTAACTAGGCTGTGGTTATTGGCTCAATAAGCAAATATACACATGGAACAAAATTAAAAGTCCATAAACAGATCCAAATATGTATGGTCACCAGATTTATGAAAATAGTAACACTATAGTAGTGAAAGGATTTTTTTTCAATAAAGGATATTGAAGTCAATTGAATATCTACATGACAAAAAAGGGAGTTTCACCCTTGCCACACCATAAACAAAAATCAATTCCAGATGGATTGTAGGTCTAAATGTAAAAGGTAAACAATAAAGCCTTTAAAAGAACAGAGGAGAATATTTTCATGACAATGGCCTAGGGAACAATTTCACAAAACCACTAACCGGAAAGGAAAAATTTACTTGACTAAACAAATTAAATTAAGAACATCTGTTTACCAGAGGACAGAATTAAGAGTAAAAACTCATAGAACAAGAGAAATATATGCAATATGTACATTTTTCAACAAAAAGACTTGTAATCAGAATATATAACCCTTACAAATTAATAGTAAATATCCCAAAGAAAAAGACAAGTGACTTCAACCAAAGATATTCAAATGCTCAAAAACATATGGGGAAAAAAGCATATGATCACCTCACTAATCATCAAAGAAATACAAAATAAAACCAAAAATGTTAAATTGGAAAAGGCAGGTAATACCATATATTAAAGATGTGGGAGCAACTCATTCTCAAACACTGCTGGTGGAAGAATAATGTAACTATATAACCACATTACAAAACTAGCAGGAGCTATTAAAGCAAACATTCAGGGGCACCTGGGTGACACAGACAGTTGAGCATCCGACTCTTGGTTTGGGCTCCAGTCTGGCTCAGGTTGTGATCTTGCAGTGGTGGCATCAAGCCCCATGACATGCTCTTGCTTACACTCTCCCTCTCTCTCTGCCCCTCCCTGCTTCTGCTTGTGCAGGTACACGCATGCATGCGCTCTCTCAAATAAATATTTTTTTAAAAAGCAACATGCATGTACCATATGACCCAGCAATTCTGCATCTAGATATATACCCACCAGAAATGCAAACATGTTCACCACAAGACATATTCAAAGCAGCATTAATCAGAAATAGCCCACACCTAGAAACAATCCAAATATCCATCCATAATCAAATGGATAAGTAAATTTGTGATAGATTCATATAAGGGAATATCATAAGGCAAAGATAATGAAGAGATTCTTACTTTATACAACAACATAGATGAACTGCATAAATACAATACTGAGTGAAGCCTAACAGAGCAGAGGACATACTATATGATTTGATTTATGTAACGTTCTAATAAAACTAATTCATGGGTTAGAATTCACCATAGTGGTTAGCTCTGCAGAGGAATAATGATTGGCAGGGGACTTATAAAGGGAGACTGCAGGGATGCTGTTGATATACTCTATTTCTTAAACTGGATGCTGTTACACAGGTGTATTTACTTTGAAATTTCAGAAAACTGAACACTTAATTTATGCACTTTTCTGCATTTTGTTTTATTTCCATTAAATTTCTAAAACTTACGTATATTTACTTACTTTACATGTACATATATATATACACATATATATTACATGTATAAAACTTACAAGACTATCTTCTATAAGATAAAGAGAAAAAAATAGCACAATCTGGCCAAGTAAAAAGAGTAGCCCTAAGTCTAGGTCATGAAGCTAGAGAAATAAATGGGGGCTTCCTACATGCCAAGCCTGTGTTATGGGCACTACGTGCAAAGATGAAAAAAGCCAAAGTCGCTTGACTTCAAATACCTCGCAACCTAAGGAGGTAAAAATAATCATGGTCAACTATGGTCAATTAGATATCCCCTAGGTAATCTAGAAAGCTTTTAAGATTGTTAAAGCCTAAGGCAGTTTACAAGTAGGAAATCCACATCCTCTAAGTGAGGATCTATAAAGCAATTCTAGATCAGATTAAGTTTGAGAGCATAACAAGAGAAAAGGGAGCAAAAAGGGAATCAGGTGAGTCAAATGTGGTTTGGTGGGCAATCTGGAGAGCAAATGGAGTTCATGTTTCTTGCCTCTCCATAAGCTTTGATTTCATTCGTTCATTCAACAATTTTATGAAAGGCCTCCTAGCCACAAAGCAGCAATTCTAAAACTTCACCTGTTTTCTTATTGACCTTGTCTCTAACCTGTAAGAGAAAACTGAGGCTATTAGACAGTAATACCTTCAATTTCTCAGCTGCCTATCAGCAAGTGCCCCCTTACAAACTTATCTGTAATCCCCATCTTACTTCCTCCCTTCTAACTCATAGGAAGTTGAGTTCCCCTACAGGTCCATAATTAATCACTCTATCTATAGTCTAGAGCTCATTCCTTCTAGTTTCCCTGAGACCTAGTTCACGAGTTAATTACTCCCAGCATTCTCCCTCCCATTCCAGACAGGCAGTTTGAAAGAAACCTATAGGTCCTAGTTCTATTTTCATTTCCAGTTGACTCCTAAACTTAACTGCATGTGGTTTCTGCCCCTACTATTCTTGCTAAAAGTGCTGATCTTACTAAAGTCATCAATGACCAACTAATAGTTCTCAATTCTTATTTTATCTGCCATTCATCCTTCATAAAACACTTATCATAAGCAGAATTCTAGATGGCCCTCCAAGATTCCAGGCTAGATGGACAACAGGAACCTTAGTCCTGTAACTGCAATTCTGCCAACAAGACTGAGCTTGAAAGCAGATTTGACGAGCTGAACAGAGAACCCAGTCGTGCTGCATCAGACTTCTGATCCCTAAAACTGTTAAGTCATAAATGAGTGTTGTTTTAAGTCATTAACCTTGGGATAATCAACAGCACCTGGGTGACTCAGTGGGTTAAAGCCTCTGCCTTCGGCTCGGGTGGTGATCTCAGGGTCCGGGGATCGAGCCCCGCATCGGGCTCTCTGCTCAGCAGGGAGCCTGCTTCCCCCTCTCTGCCTAGTTGTGATCTCTTTCTCTCTGTCAGATAAATAAATAAAATCTTAAAAAAAAAAAAGCTTGGATAATTTGTTACACAGCAGTAGCAAACTAACACAACACTATTCTATTTTCTTTGAAGACACTCTTTCCTGGTTCTTCCAAAGCTTCTTCAGTCTCTTGGCTACTAAACAGAGCTTCCCCCAGGGTTCTCCTAATTCTACACTCTCCCTGAACAATGTTATATTCATGAACTGGGAAACTTCGTTCACTGCCATCTAGGTTTCCAGATCAAATCTTTTTGCTAACCTCTAAACCACTATTTAACAACTTCTCTGTCTGAGGATCCTATAGCAACTCTTCTCCCACATGTGCTTCTGCCTTTATTTCTGGTCTACTTATCTTTATCCTACTTAATGGGACTATCATCCATCTAGTCACTCAAGGTAGGAATCTGGAAATGGTTTTGTCTTTTCCCTTCTCATTCACTGAGGGACAAGTCCAGTTGGTCACTCAAACTTAATTCAGCCTCCTATATTTCTGCCTGACATCCCCTCCTCTTCATTTGCAGCCAGTTTTACACTTCACCTGGACTATGGCAGTAACACCCTAATATCTCTCATCTAGTACCCTTTCACATGTAGCCTCCACACTAAAGCCCAAGTAATCATCCAAATACAGTTTTACTATGGTACGCCCCTTCCTAAAACTTTTAAATTATTTTTCCCCTGCCAAGAGGATAAAATACAATTTTAACTCTTCTACTCTTTTTCCCAGCCATACCTAACTACTACAGGTCTCTGGATAGACAATGCTCTTCTACCATAATGCCTCTGCACATATTACTTCTGCCTGAAATCCCTTTCTACCTCTTGATAACCTACTCTTACTCACCCAATAGAACCCAGTTCAGATGTCACTTTTTTGAAGCTTTCCCTGGCTATATAAGCAGAATTGTCCATTCCCTCCTTTACATATCCCCTGGTAATACAGACATACCTCTATTACAATATTCTTCATACTTTAGTGTAATTATCTGTTTATACACCTATCTTTCCTAGAAAAGCTCCAGGATCAGGACTCTATTCATCTTTGTAACCCGGGCACTGGGCCTGAAACTTACAGATGAAATAAAAGTTTGCTGGATAGACGTTTGTTGACCAATCAAAGAATAAGGTTTTTACCTCAAATTATAGAGGCCGAGGGCACTTCTTTAACATTAGGTGAAGAGAAATTCTCTTTGCCATCAAAGACATTATATTTAATGATGCTATAGTTAATGCTTAATGAAGATATTCCATACTAAAATTGGGTGGAATTGATCCACTCTTTCTCCTATCACAGGACACTTAATTTGTTTACAAATTTTCACTATTTTCAAAACTGAATGTTTCTTTAAAAAAAAACCCTGAATGTTTAAGCTATATTTTAAAGAAAAAGTTACTTGGTTGAAAGGCATAACTTTAAGGCCCTAGATACATATTAACAAATTGTTTTTAAAAGGTTGCAGCAGGGGTGCCTGAGTGGCTCAGTTGGTTAAGCTGTCTGTCTTTGGCACAAGTCATGATCCCAGGGTCCTGGGATGGGGATCAAATCTAGCATCAGGCTCCTTGCTTAGTAGGGAGTCTGCTCTCCCTCTCCCTCTGCCCTGCCCCTGCGCACAAGCACGTGCGTGCGCTCTCTCTCTCTCTCTCAAATAAATAAACAAACAAACAAACAAATAAATAAATAAATGTTTTAAATAGATAAAAGGTTGCAGCAGTTTATAGTTACTGCAGAAATTAACTTTTAATATGAAAATGATGCATGATTAGTGTATATAACAAAGAACAATTTAATTACTGTTCTGATAACAACCTAACATAGAAAAGTCTCTATTCTTTTGATATGCCAAATAAAATTCTCTTTCAGTATCCTAATATATTCAGTACTTTTGTCATTCTTCATCGCACCTTCATGTGATAAGGAGATACTACAGATAAGTTTGTATACTTACAGCCTATGTTCATTAACTGGAGATTCCGTTTCATATGACACATCAATGTGTATATATGTGTATTCCATTAGAAAAAAATATGAACATATTTCATCTATGTTTCCCATGTTTCTAGACTTCAACTGTAATTAATTTTATTTTTTTAATTTTTAATTTTTTAAGATTTTATTTTTTTGACGGTCAAAGATAGCAGAAGCAAGGAGGAGCTGAAGACAGAGGGAGAAGGGGAAGAAGGCTCCCCGCTGAACAAGGAACCCAGTGCGGGGTTCAATACCAGGACCCTGGGATCATGACCTGAGCCAAAGGCAGATGCTTAACCGACTGAGCCACCAAGGTGCCCCAGTAATTAATTTTATTTAAAAAAATTATGTAAGTAATTATTAAAAAATATTCATGAAGGTACAAATTTCCAGTTATAAAATAAGTCCTAGGGCTGTAATGTACAACATGGTGACTATAGTTAATAATACTGTATCGCATATTTGAAGTTGCTAAGAGAGTAGACATTAAAAGTTCTCACCATAAGAAAAAAAATTGTAACTATGTATGATAATAGATGTTAACTTATTGTGGTGATCATTTTGCCATATATGCAAATATTGATCATGTTGCACACCTGAAATTAATATAATCTATGTCAGTTATACCTCAATTTAAAAATATCCATATATATTTTATGTACCTGTATTCATCTCGGATCTAAATAATGCACAGTGGCCCAGATATTTTTATATAAAAAGTTTTACACATCAAAAATTTGTGAACTTAAGGTGTTTGGCTGGCTCTGTTGGGAAAGCATGTGACTCTTGATCTTGGGGTTATAAGTTCAAGCCCCATGTTGAATGTAGGGATTACTTAAAAATAAAATCTTTAAATAAATAAATAAATAAATAAATAAAATCTTTAAAAGTTTGTGAACTTATAGAGTAACTAAATTTGTACTCTCAAAAAAAGTGCCCTCGGGTGTCTGGGTGGCTCAGTTGGCTAAGTCTGCCTTTGCCTCAAGTCATGATATCGCAGGGTCCTGGGATGGAGCCATGTTGAGCTCCCTGCTAAATGGGGAGTTTGCTTCTCCCTCTCCCTCTAGCTCCTGCTCGTGCTCTCTCTCATCCACTCTCTCTCAAATAAATAAAATCTTTATAAATAAAAAAATAAACTTGCTGATTTGATAAAGCATACCACCCTTTACTAGAACTTACTCATTTTCCTACTCTCATCATGGTAACTCAGTCATAAGAACCCTCTGAAGAATGGAAAAATTCCAGAATAATTTCAGAAAATATAGTTAAACTTAAATGGGTCATTTTTCTCCCCTATACTAATTTCATTTTATATTTTAAATTTCCATTTAAAAATTATTCTGAGAGACTACATGTTTTTTCAGAAGACTTCAGAGGAGTAAACCCTACCCAGTTAATGTTTTAAGTTGTCTTCAAATCTCCTGACAGTTTTACCATTTCACTTTAAATGCTGTTCAAAAGCTGCCCTCACTAAATTGGAATCAACAGGCACCACTCAGGGAGCTGGCCTGAGAGATATCACCAGCTTCTGCAGCTTCAACTTCTATTCCCAAAGTTTTAGCTATCGCTACGAGCATTTTCTTAAGAGCTTTCCAACCACCTGCTAGACATTTCCATACACAAGGTTCATCATGTCACTCATCATTATCTATAGAACAAGGGTCACTTACCCTAAAATTTAAGGCTCTCCCCTTCTAATCCTAACCTATGTTCCCAGATAGTAGCATCCCCACTTCGCTATGCAAGTCGGTGTACTCAAGGTCTGAAGCTTGCCAATGTTACTGATCCCATATGGAATGCCCTCTTCATTCTTTCTGCTTATCCTAATCTCACTTTTCTTCAGAGCCTCTTTCAAATATCAGTTCCTAACAATAGCATCTATCTATATCATACACTTATTGCTTTGCATTTCTATTTCTCTTTTCTCTAAGCTTCTTGGGAAAGCACAGCAAAGTCTGGCAGAGTATTTTGAAGGGAGTTCACTAATAAAAGCTAACAGTTATGGAACATATACTATGTATTAGATAAAATGCCAAGTGCTTTCCACATATTAGTTCATTTAATCCATAGAAGAAAAAACCCATGAGATAAATACTGTTACTGTCCCTAATTCCAGATGAAATGGAAGCTTAGAAAGGTAATTACTTGTCCAAGTTACAAAACTAGTAAATGCCAGATCTAGGACCTAATTTCGGGTTTGTCAAATTCTAAAGCTGTCTTTTCGTTAGTGACTCATACAGACAGATCCTCTTGTCTTACTTGATCCATATAACCTATGACACAGCCTGGGCTTCAAAAGTACGAAAAGAGGAAAAACTGTGGCTCAGCAACTTTTCTTTCTCCCGTTGATACAAAGCTTTTATACAATGACCTTTGCCTGAAAACCAGAGATAAGCTCTAACCAAAGGATTCCAAATTCCACGCATGGGCAAGACCCAATCCCACTCCAGGGTGTTCTAAAAACATGTCTTCAAGAGAACAAATCATCGAAAGAACTGCGTTTAGTCTTTAAGGATCTCAAGAGCAAGGCTGGTCCAGGCCTGAAAGTGATGGAGAGAACCTTTCTTTGCCAAAATCTGCTTTAACAGCCAGGAATTTATAGGTGCTGTACAAGTTAACTATCAGAGGGATCATCAGAGCAAAAGGAAGGGCAATGGTCAGTATGTCTACCCAGGTAGCCCTTGGGTCCTAGTATTTGAAACCAAATGGTGTTTGTGTAATATCAGTGCCTTACATTCACACAGATTAGCTTTTACCAAACTCTTTGACCTTTATTATCTCACTTGACGTTAACAGCCCTGCGCAGTGGATATACAGCATAGGGCCCTCACACTCACTTCTGCAGATTGTGCAATGCACCAGAAGGCTAGCCCCTAAGACTAGTGGAGAATGAAATCTAGCACATGTTCTGCTCACCCAGCTCATGAACCTTAATGTAGAGCTGGGGAAAAAAGGCACCTTTTCCCAATTTCCACAACGCGAGTGTATCAACAGGTAACAGTCCCAAGGATAACTGCTGGGATCCCCACTTTAAAGATGTGGATGTCAATTATGCCTAAATAAAGCTAGAAAAATAAAAAATAAAGATGTGGAAACCCAGGTTCAAAGATGTTTCAAAATATAGTTAATAAGTAGTAAATCTAAGATTAGAATTCAGGTCTTCCAACTCACTAGGTAACACACCTTTTCAACTACCCCACAAGTCTCCCATTGGTTCAATTTAATGCAGGCTATCTCTATCTTCTCATGGGGCAGACGAGTATCTTCAGCACTTTGCTACAAACAGCTGAACCAAAACCCAGAGCTTTTTGGTGTAGCTCTGTCCTGAGGCCTCAATGTTCTCTCATTGAGGAAAATGAGCTATGTGTGCCAACTGTACCAAAAGGGATACTTTAGATGGATCTCCTATCACTTTTGGAAAAACAAATTGGACCACCTGCCCTAATGTTAAAGGATCATACATCATCACAGTGGCAGGGAATCAACATTATTAATATTATGGGAGGTGGTATGTGGAAAGGACATTGGATATGAAATGCAATTATCTGAATTTATTTATTTTATTTATTTTTTTAGATTTTTATTTATTTATTTGATACAGAGAGGGAGATCACAAGTAGGCAGAGAGGCAGGAAGAGAGAGAGAGGAGGAAGCAGGCTCCCTGCTGAGCAGAGAGCCTGATGCGGGGCTCGATCCCAGGACCCTGAGATCATGACCTGAGCCGAAGGCAGAGGCTTTAACCCACTCAGCCACCCAGGTGCCCCGCAATTATCTGAATTTAGATACCATCATTACCACTTGTTAGCTGCCTGACCCTGGGAGATAACAAAAACAAATATTTATTAAATACATACTATTTGCTTTGTCATGTACTTTGTTTACATGATGAATAATCACACACAACCCTAAGAGGTTATGTACCTTCATTATCCCCATTTCACAGATGAAAATATTGAGGCTATGAGAAGTCCAAGTAACTTACTCGTACACTGTTGGTAAGTGGAGAAGCCAGGATTTAAACCCTGCAGTATGATTCTAAAACCCATGTTCTCAATTTCTCAGTCTTTGTTTCCTCTAAAATTAAATGGAGATTATAATAACAGCTGATCTACCTAAATCAGAATTATATTTGTGTATATGAGGGCATTTTTAATAAATTATAAAGCAGTAAAGGTCAATGTATGAAATCCAAAGCTAATACTGACATATATTTATCTGGAAGGTCTACACTCAAGTAGAGATTTCCTTGTCTCCTTTCCACTTAACTCCTTTCCATTTGACTCCATTGGGAGTCAAATGACCTATGTTAAGCCCATGCTTCTTGTAGCAACAATGATCTTGCTATCCAGACATTTCTTATCCCACCTCCTTCTATATCCTGTGTTCCCTATACTATGGTAGCAGAGTACAGTGGGACATATCCTTAAAGTGTCACAGGATATAGATTTTATCATTAGTTTCAAAATCAGTGGATTGAGAGAATTTCTTCATCATTTGCTGATGACAATGATGATGATGATATTCATACTAACTGATCACTTAGTCTATGTAGGCATCTTAAGCCTTTTATATGCCTTATCAGTTAATCCTCATGATAACTCTAAAAAGACAGAAGCTATCATTCTTCTCATTTTTCATATAAGGAAAGCAGGGCTTAGAAATACTAAATAATTCGCCCAAGGTGATGTAACTTGTGAATGAATAAGCTCAGCTCTATTTTGACTCCAAAACTCAAGCTCTAAAGCCTCATATCCCTTATCTCTTGCCACACCAAGGCACAACCCAGAGGACTTACTACAGTAGCCCATATTTTCTTTACTGTCAGGCTTCTGCCTCCCACTCCTTCTTACTTTAGTGACCATAAATGTTCCAAACAAAAGTAAAAATATGTGGTCTGACAATCTTAAATAAACACGAGAAAAATCTAGGACCTGTGGTTGTTTATCTTTCTCCTCCATACCTGATCACTGAGAACAAGCCCTATTCAGATCATTCTTGGCTTTTCTTTTAGCTCAGGACTGGCTCATCTCAGTGTTAAGCCATCTTCTTTAGTATTAAACCCATCTCCACCAAAAAGCCTGAGAGTCTCTTAGAGAATGAGACCTCAATTAGTCTTATTATTCTGAAAATCTCCTTTATTTTTTTAAATCTCCTCTCTCAAAAGAAAAATATGAAAGGAAGAAAGGTTTTCCATCCTTTTTTTTTTTCTTTTTTAAATAAGAAGCTCTTGAGACATCCCTTTGAAACATCCCACTCTTCTAGAAATGGTCTCTCCCAGGGAGAGCAGAGAAGAGGAAAAGAGTTTATCTGTTCTCTTAGGGGAATCATTGTTTTGCCTCTCCTTTTCATTTTTTAAAGTTTATTTATTTATTTATTATTTATTTATTTAAGTAATCTCTACACCTAGAGTGGGCTCGAACTCAAGACGCCAAGATCAAGAGTCACATGCTCTTCCAACTGAGCCAGCCTGGTGCCCCTCTATCTCCTTTACAAAGTGGCTCTTCATTGCTGTTCGCACTGTAGGTCCTCCCTACAAAAGAGAGGACAGAAAAAGAAAGCACGAACCCTAAATTTCATTTACAGAAATAATCTGCAAATACATTCGTTCAACAAATTTATTGAGCACTTACTATGCAATAGGCTCCCAACTTTAACTATTGCTCTCTTCCACCCAAATGCAAGATCAAGAACACTCAAAAGTAGTAAACAAGAAAGAAAAGTTCCTATATGGGGGGAGGGAGGAATGGTTGTTGGAAAAATAAAAATAATAAGAAAGTATCAGATAAAGACAAGTGCTACCAAGAACAAAAGGATGATGTGACTGAGAGAATCTGGTAGGGTATTTAAATTAGATGACCATTAAAGGTCTAATGACACCTGAATTAAGCTCACTCCTGAATTAAAAGGACCCATCCCTGCAAAGACTGGTGGTGCAGGATGCAAAGGGAACAGCTAGCTAATGAACAGATCCTAACAGAGGAGGAATAAGCGTTTAGAGCAGAGGTGGGCACACTTTTTGTAAAAGAGCCACATAGTCAATATTATAGGCTTTGCAAGTCATGTGTAAGTGCTCCTGAATATAACTGTTTTTGTTCTTGTTGTTGTAGTTGTTTTACAATCCTTTAGAAATGTAAAAATCATTCTTAGTACTCTGGCAGTATAAAAATAGGCTTCTGGCAAAATTTGGCCCCGCCTTAGTTTTCTGACCTGTTTTAGAGGAACATTTAATCTACTGTAGCTAGAGAGCAAGTAAACAATGAGGAAAGTGGTACAAGATGAGATCTGGAAGGTGGGCAGGAGCCAGATCATGTAGGACCTTTTAGGCTAAGTTAAGATTTTGGATTTTTTTCTAAGTGTGATGGGAATCCCCTGGAGAGTCTTAAGCAAAACAGTGACAAGATCTGCTGTAAGCTTTCAAAAGACCACTGTGGTTCTCTGTGGAGAACAGACTGTAGTTGGGGGAAGAGTGGAGAGCAGAGTTGATTAGGAGGCCAGCTATTATATCACCCAGGCCAGAAAAGATGAGGGGGGTGGTGGGAGAGACAGAAACTGAACTGAACACCCTCAGTGAAAAGCTATATTTATCAGTGATGAACAAAATCATGGATGCATTCTTGAAATTTTACCTTAAAATCAAAACAGTAGTATAAAAAGCTTAGGTTGAGCTATAAATAGTATAAGTTTGATTCATAGGAAAATCTTGGTTACTCAGATTTTTAGCAATATTTTGACAATTTTGATTTATAGATATTTGACTTTCAGGAAGATCTTTTTCTCCCTCTTGATAGTGATATGATTCACAGTTCGTTCCTTATCACATTATTTTCCCCTTTTCACCTCAATATATGATAGAATGCTCCTCTCTTTTCAGAGTGCACTGCAGTCAACCAAAAGATAACTACTCTTTTAAAATCTGAGGAACTTCCAACTTTCCTTGGTCATACATCCTTCTCTCTGAAAACTTCCACCATGAGGAAGTTGTAAATATAAGTGGTTCTCACACTATCCAAAATCATTTCCTTGTTCTCTTTCATAAAAATACTGCAGAGGGGCACCAGGGTGGCTCAGTCAGTTAAGAGTCTGCCTTCAGCTCAGATCATGATCTCAGGGTCCTGGGATCCAGCCCCAGGTCAGGCTTCCTGCTTGGTGGGAGGCCTGCTTCTTCCTCTCCTTCTGCCCTTGCCCCCCACCTCCCGTGGTGCATGCGCTCTCCCTCCCTGCCTCAAATAAATAAATAAATTCTTTAAAAAAAACTGCCAAGTTTTGAAAATTCATCGAGTTGTACATTTACTTTGGGCACTTTTTTTGTATATTTCTTATGACTTTTTTTTAGAAGTTGTGTGTGGGGGTGAAATACACACACACACACACACACACACACACACACACACAGAGGTTCCAATGATCTCAACCTTTAGGGGGTAGGCAGATTAGACCATGTCATATGTTGAGTTCCTCAGAGGCAGATTCTGAGACCAAGTTTTGCATGCAAATGTTTTATTGCAGATAGGACACAATTGGTAAATACATCTACAATGAAATGAAGAAGGCAGGAAGAGTCAAGAGAGATACAATGACCCCCAAAGTGGTTACAACTGAGTTCTCAGCTGATATTGTGATGAGCTCTGGAGCTGAAACGGCCCTCAGACTTGCCTCAAATGAGGCAAGGAAGCTAAATCTTTGCATCTTAAATCAGCGATTCACTAACTGTGGGCTCCCAGGAGCATAACCTAAAGTGAGGCAGTTCCCTGCATCCTAAAGCAATGCCCAGTTAAAACAAAACAAAACAAAACAAAGTTTCACATTCACATGATCAGGAGCTAGTATTTCCATCAGCTATGGGATAAGCACTTTAGCTAGAAGAGAGGATAGGGTTGAAGCATCACAGTATCCACTACAGAGGGATATTCAGGTATTCTCATAGTCAGTTTTACCATTTAATGTTTATCTTCATGCATGGTATTTTACCATGGGTATACAGCATTTTAATTAAAATACTCTAGTAAAGTTTAGTATATCAAATATACTAATTAGCATGCTAATTCATATTTTCACTAAAACACTAAGTTTTACTATGTAACATAGTACCTTCCTATGAGCACACTGCATTTCTATTAAAAATAAGCAGACTTCATGTTCAAATATTTAGGAACACACTTTAAAAAAATACTGGTGGTGGGGCGCCTGGGTGGCTCAGAGGGTTAAAGCCTCTGCCTTTGGCTCGGGTCGTGATCTCAGGGTCCTGGGATCGAGCCCCACATCGGGCTCTCTGCTCAGCAGGGAGTCTGCTTCTTCCTCTGTCTCTGCCTGCCTCTCTGCCTGCCTGTGATCTCTCTCTGTCAAATAAATAAATAAAATCTTAAAAAAAAAAAAATACTGGTGGAAAAGTGACTCAAGTGCCATTTTGACTGTGCACCTTTATGCAGCTGATGATTACACCTGAGCCATTTTTTATTCTTCCTTCTCTTCTATCAAGTCATATGGCTCCTTCTGTGATAAGACTCCTTTATCCTGGGCGCCTGGGTGGCTCAGTGGGTTAAAGCCTCTGCCTTCTGCTCAGGTTGTGGTCTCAGGGTTCTGGGATCGAGCCCTGCATCGGGCTCTCTGCTCAGCGGGGAGCCTGCTTCCCCCTGCCTGTGATCTCTCTCTCTCTCTGTTAAATAAATAAATAAAATCTTTTAAATTAAAAAAAAAGACTTCTCTATCCTCTTCTATCACTGCCACCAATTAAGGTCTCCACCTTCATCTCTTCAAACCTAAAATGTCTCCTGTGTTCAATTTCACCCAACTTGGTTTTTATTATTTTTTTAATCTGTGTGTGTGTGTGTGAGAGAGAGAGAGAGAGAGAGAGAGAGAGAGCACAAGCAGGGGGTGCAGCAGGCAGAGGGAACTTGATTCAGGACTCGATCCCAGGATCCTGGGATCATGACCTGTGCCAAAGGAAGAAGCTTAACCAAAGGAGCCACCCAGGCACCCCTCACCCAAGTTGTTACAGGGATTAGACGAATGCTCCACTGCATGACTTGCATTAATTCCTCGAATAGTCATTGAAAGTCTGTATAAGGCTTTAGGGAAATAACTTTGGGCAAGAAGACACAATCCCTCCATCTCTTATAAACATTAATTTCCAGTGAGTGAGGCCTTAGTCCACATCATGATAAATAATTTCATAGAAGCTGCGATAAAAATGCTATGAAAAAGTACCAGATGTATGAAACCATATGATGTCACGACCTGGATTAGGAGGTCAGAATGTTTTCTAAAGTAAGCAAGATGAGCCTTAAAGAACAAAAGAATAAAGTTCAAAGGAAGTATGTTCTATGCAAAGAGGGTACCATGCTTCGGGCTACCTTCAGGTTCTGGAGAGGAGATAGCACAGAGTACCCAGGGAACTAAGGAAGAAAGCCGGTAGCCACATTCTGGAGCTTAAGGTTCAGTTGGAAAACTGGTAAGTAAGTAAGTAAGGGCAATATAAAACCATTAGAAGTACAATTTTATTTTGCTTTTTAAAAAATCTTTTCATTTGGAGATAATTTCAGAATTGCAAACTTATAAAAAAAAGAATCTTGTACTTTTCAACTACATTCTCCAAATGTTAACAACTCAAATGACCACAGTAGAATCATCAAAATCAATTGATTCAATACTTATTACCTAACTTACAGACCTTATTTTACCGACTGCTCCACTAATATCCCTTTGTAGAATCCAATCCAGAATCACACATTGCTCTCATTGTCATGTCTCCTTAGTTTCCTTTAATATGGGCTAGTTCGTCAGTGTTTATCTTTCATGGCCTTGATGCTTTTGAAAAGCACTGGCCAGTTATTAGATAGAATGTGCCTCAATTATGGTTTATCTAATGTTTCCTCATGATCAAATTCAGGTCATACATTTTTGGCAATAATACCACAAAAGTGATATTACGTTCTTCTCAGTGGATCATTTCAGAGGGAACAAGATGTGGATTTGTGCCAATGTTAACTATGATGTTAACATTGATTATTTGGTTAAAGTAGTGTCTGCCAGATTTCTTCACTGTAAAACTATGCACTTTTTACTTAACTATCTTTGGGAAGTTTGTCTTTTTTTTTTTTTGTAAGAATTACTTCTTTGAGAGAGAGAGAGAGTCAAGGGAGGGAAAGAGGAAGAAAATCTTCGGGTAGACTCCCCACTGAGCTCAGAGCCCGACGCATGGCTTGATCTCATGACCCTTGAGCTCGTGACCCATGAGATCAACAACCCATGAGATCACAAACTGAGCTGAAATCAAGAGTCGGACATTTAACCAACTGAGCCACCCAAGCACCCCATCTTTGGGAAGATATTTTCTATGTGAATATACTGTTTCTCAACACACTTTCATCCAATAATTTTAGTATCCATTAATGATTCTTCCTGCATCAATTATTTCTTGTGGTATTTGCAAATGGTGCTCTGCTCTTTTCATCAACTCTTTTACATTAGCTGCAGTGCTACTCTAAGGAAGGTTTTTTCCTTCTCCCCTGATTTATTCATTTACTTTTTATCAGCAATGACTCATGGATTCATATTTTATTCCAGGAGTTGTATTTCATTACTATTATTATTTTGTTACTCAAAATGTCCCCTGTCCCATTGGAATCCCTTCAAGTCGATTGTTAGGTCTTTTTTTGAGCACATCCCTACTTTCTGGCACTGCAGATGTTCCAGCTTACGTACTTTTCCTGCTCCAGTTTGGAATTAGCAAAGAGATAATTTCTCTAAAGAGCCTAGTTTGAGACACCACTTGGTATATTCACTGGTTCTGGGGTGTCATTGCCTTAAGCTCTCTGAACAGAGCTAAAAAGTATATTTATGCATACATCTTTCTTTATATCTATAGAATCATGAGTTTGTATTGGTACCTCCAATTCCAATAAAATATTACAGGGTTCATTATAGCCTTAGAAGTGTCCTTTATTTTTTTGAGAAAGAGTGCATACATGTGCATGCCCACCCCCTGTGAGTGGGGGGAGGGGACACGGAGAGAGATGGAGAGAGAATCTTGGGCAGACTCCACACTGAGTGCAGAGTCCAACATGAGGCTCCATCTCATGACCCTGAGATCCTGACCTGAAACCAAGGGTCATACACTTAACCCACTGAGCCACCCAGGTGCCCCAGAAGAGTTCTTTTTTTTTTAATTTTTTTTACTTCAATAAATATTTACTGAACACCTGCCATTGGCCAGGCTCTGTGCTAGATACTGAGGATATAATATTGAACAAAACCGGTATGGTCTCTTGGTCCCTGTCCCTGCCCTTATGAAGTTTAGATTCTAGAAGGTACAATTTATTAACTATTCTCTTTTTCTCCAAAGTAGCTAAATTTAAATTTATGCTTTTTACTGGGTCCTTCTTACCAGGATTTAAATGGGCCACAGTAGGATTTTAAACAGATAACGTGATCAGTTCTACATTTCTTTTCTTTTCTTTTTAGTTCTACATTTCTTAAAAGGTCATTCTAATGGAGAATCAAAGGAATAAAGAGCAGACCGGAAAGCCAATTTTCCAATCAGTTGAAGGGGGGTGAAAGCAAATGTGGGGAGACCAATTTGAGGCCATTAAGTAGTCCAAGGAAGAGATGACAGTCAACTGGACTGAGGTAACAGCAGGAAGAATGGAAACAAGTGTATTTGAGAAATATTTAAGAGATAAGTTACTCTTATTTAAGAAATACTTAAGAATTATTTAAGAAATATTCAATTATTTATATATAATATAAATAATTATATTTATATATAAATATATAATTATTTAATTATTTCTTATTTAAGAAATATTTAAGAGATTTTGGTGACTGACTGAAAGGAGGATGAGGTAAGGAAGAAAAATGACTCAAGGAGGACTCCTAGGTTTCTCAGAGTAGATACAAAAATACTGGTTCACATTTCCATATATTATAAACACAACTACATAACTAATTGTAAGCAACCTGATGACAAGAACAGTGTAACAGCATATGGTTCATATCATTGTATCCCCAATATCACCCACAGTGTCTGGTACAAAGTTGGAGCCCAAGAAATGTTGAACAAATGACTGAATGGATGACCTTCCTCAGAATTACCAAGTTGAGATTTCAGCTGTAGAGAATCAAATTAGATAAAACACCCTCATAAAGGCCTCAAACTCCCTAAGCAGAGGTGAAGTACATATGCTGAATATCTATTCTCCCAAAAGGGTATATCCTAGCGTATTAGTTTATGTACACTCTTTCTTCTATCAACTCATCCAACTCTTCTATCCACTCTTCTATTCAACTCACCCAAGACATAAGCTATAAGATAGAGATAAGTGTTTGGCTATAACAATGAATTTCACTTCTCATTGAAAATATTGCCAAATATTAATGCCTGTTAATTGCCTATCCCTGGCAGGGCAGGTAAGGGATATCCCTGGTGGAGGTAAGGAGAGGCCTGTTTTCTCACCTCTCAAATGGGGCTGTGGGGTTTATGTGCGAAGTGTCTAGCCTCAAGCAGGCATTCCATAAAAGTTGATACTCTTTGTCTTCATATATCTATATACTCCTTCAAGACACAATTCAAGACACTCCACCAACTAGGAAGCCTGCCCAGACCACCAATATGCGGCAATCTCATTTTCCTTCTCTGAGCTCCTGGAATACTTATCTAATAAAATTCTTCAAAAATTAATCAAGGGTAGTCCTGAGACTGCTCTTGTAATAAATTGTTTTCTTTTTTACTTGTTATTTAACTACTCACATACTCATACACTGTTCTCCAGTGAAGTCAGATATGTCTTCATATGTCAATGTGAAGTCAGCTATGCCAGTTATTTGCTATGATTTCATCTTCCCAATTTTCAGTGTTCTCATCTGTAAAACGGGAGACATAGATACCTCTCTGGTAAGGTTGTTGTTAGGATTTGAAGTAACGTGTGTAGAGGGTCCAGCACATGCCAATGTTTGGTATTCAACAAATAGATCCCAACAAGCACCGGCAAGGGCAGTTGTCAGATCTTTTTCAAATTTCAATCCTATCCCAGATATAGTACCTCACAGAGTACCTTCCACATGGCTGCTGCTTGATATTTAGTTTGTTTTTATTCCACCTTTTCCAAAAAAGATTTAAGGCAGCTAGGTGTTCACAAATATTTGCTAAATGATTACAGGCCATACTTTCCAGTCAGATGTTCTTTCTTCCTTTCAGGTTTTTCCATAATAAGCAAAACACCACAATATTGTGACTTTTTAAACATTTTTAATCATCTTTCAATTGCACCAAGGATTTCTTCTGTTACTTTTTAATCTAATTAAATGAAAAAAATTTTAACTATAAAATACATGCTTATGGTGAAAATGAAAACATTATGAGGTAATCAAATGAGAAGTATGCTTTTCTCCCCATATCTGAATAAGACTGATCTTACCATCCAGAGGTAATATTTTTTTTAAAAAAATTTCCTATATATCTTTCTAGAAATCTTACATCTACATCCTGAAGTCAAAATAAAATAAAACAAGTAAAGGGGATAGTGTGTGTGTATGTATATATATCAACTACCTGCTTTTTTCACTTCATATGTAGTTAGTGTTTATTGGTTTTGGTGTTTGGCAACTATCCTAGTTCTTCAGTTACTACTTAAAGATTTGCCCTGATTTAGTATCTTATTAATATAGGCTCCGAAAGGGTCTTTTTGTCTCTTTTGCTGTACTCTATCCCCGGCACCTAAATAAAACCTGAAACATAAACATATGGTCAATAAATATTTGCTAATGAACGTACTTCCTTTTGAGGAATTGCCTTCATTCATTCAAGATATACTGCCCACTCAGCTAAGTGGCAAGAAAGACTGATTAGATGCCCCATCCTTAGATTTTGAACTGTGAGCAGAATAAAAACAGTGCTGAATTCCAGTGCTGAACCCATTTAAGCATGAGGAATGTCCCTGCTAGCAATATTCTCCGGGGCGGCTGCTACTTCACTGTTCTAGCCTGGTTCTCCTGCCTTACCTCCAATTTTGTGAACTAACTTATGTCTTCCCAATGAATTTCCCTTTGGTTGTTAGTTCAGCATTTCTCAACCTCAGCACTACTGCCATTTTTTTTAAGGCTTTCTTTTTTAAAGTAAGCTCTACACCCTACATGCGGCTCAAACTCACAACCCCGAGGTTAAGAGTCCCACGCTCCACCGCCTGAGCCAGTCAGGTGCCCCAGCACTACTGACATTTTGAGCTACATAATTCTTTGTTCCGAGGGGCTGTTCTGTGCATTGTAGAATGTTTAGCAGCACCACTGGTCTCTACCCACCAGATGCCAGTAGCTTTCCCTGAGTAACGATCAAAAATGTCTCCAGACATTAACAAATATCCCCTAAAGGGGCTGAATTAGCTAATTGATTTTTGTGGAATAACAACAAAAAAATCCCAACTGATGGCTACTATATCTTTGGCAACTTTTCCTTATGGCCTGTATAGAAATATCTCATTTGTTTAAATAGTTCAGTTATATCATATTATATAGGTACGCCATACGTTATTAAAACAGTGTACTAATAATGGATTTCATGGTCTTCTCTGGTGTTATAATTTTTTTAAGATTTTATTTTTAAGTAATCTTTACACCCAACATGGGGCTCGAATTCATAACCTCAAGAACAACTGAGCCAGCCAGGTGCCTTATCTGGTATTATTTTAAATAGGAGCTTTATGGAGATATAATTCAAAACACATATAATTCATCCACTGAAAGTCTACAATTCAATGGCTCTTAGTATACTCAGTTGCAATCCTCACTGCAATCAATTTTAGAACAATTTCATCTCCTCAAAAAGAAACTTCTGCACACCTTAGTTGTCACCATCCCCAAAGCCCCATCTGCCACAGCCCTTGGCAACAATTAATCTATTTTCTATCTCTGCACACTTACCTATTCTTAACATTTCATGAAATGGAATCCTAGAACATGTGCTTTTTGGAATTATTTCACTTAGTGTAATGTTTTCAAGGCTCATCCATGTTGTAGCATATATCAGTACTTCATTCCTTTTTGTTGTTGAACAATATTCCATTGCATGGACATACCACACTTCATCTCTCCATTCATCATTTGATGGACATTGGGTTGCTCCACTTTTTGTCTATCATGAATAATGCTTCTGTGACTATTCATCTACAGGTTTTTATGTAGACATGTTGTCACTTCTCTTGGGTATAGACCTGGAGGTAGAATTGCTGGGTCATTTGGAAACTTTATGTTTTACCTTCTGAGGAGCTGCCTGACTGTTTTCCAAAGTGACACAGTGTACCAGAGCTCCAATTTCTTCACATTCTCACCAACATTTGTTATTTTTTTGCTTCTCCCTGATAGTTAATGTTGGTGAGCATCTCTTCATGTACTTACTGGCCATTTGTATATCATTGGAAAAATGTCCGTTCAGATCCTTTGCCCATTTTTTAATTGGGTTATTTGCCTTCCTACTACAGAGTTGTAATAAATATTCATATATTCTAGATATGAGTCCCCTTTCAGATACATTATTTCCAAAAATTTTTTCCCACTCTGTGATGTCCTTTCACTTTCTTAACAGTATCCTTTACAGCACGAAAATTTAAATTTTTGTCAATCTTTCAGGTAAAAATACTGTGCTGTGACAGCCAGTTCAGTTTGCACCTAAATCATGTGTGTGTCTTTTTCTGAGACAAAGGTCATATTTGGATGCAAATGTGTACATGTTTCACATTTCACCACACAGAATATTAAAAATGTGTATATGTAAGGTCAAGATTTAATGAAATAAATATTTTTTACTGCTTACTCAAGAACAATTTTTTTTTTAAAGAGAGAGAGAGAAAGAGCACGAGCATGTTCATGGAGTGGAGAGGGACAGAGAAAGAATCTTAAGCAGGCTACATGCCCAGTGTGGAGCCCAACGTGGGCCTCAATCTCACAATCCTGAGATCATGACCTGAGCCAAAATCAAGAGTTGGACGGTTAACCAACTGAGCCACCCAGGGACCCCCCACCTTTTTTTTTTTAAAGTATGTAAAATTATTTACCCTTCGTAAATATCTACTGCATTAGAGTGGATATAAGCTGTTAGGATTCTATTCTCTAAGTAGCAAATAAAGATAGACAGGTCTAAGACTGTCCTCTATAAGGCCAGTGAAACCTCTGTCCAGAATTAAGCAAAGTCAATTCAAAGTAATCCTATAGCTCCTAAGCCAGTAAAATGTACTCTGGAGACCAAACTCTCCCCATAAAAGTTCTTTAGAGATGAGGACCTTATCTACTTAAGAACTACTTAGTCTATCTAAGGATCTTCAAGCACTAATAGCTGTGTTTAAGCAAACTTGAAAATAGTTACAGATCATGGCTAAATTACTGAGATCTAACTTGTCTTTATTTCTAATCCATCCTGCATACCACTTCAAAGTTAATCCCTCCAAATCACTCTCACCTTTAGTCAAAAACTTTTAGTAATAATTAGAAGCTAATACTAATGGAGCTCTTAACCATGTGTCCAGCACTATACTGAACAATTTAAATGAATTTTTTCTCATTTAATCCTCCCAGTAATCCAATGAGGTAAATTCTATAGTTCTTTCTCTGGAGATGAGGAAACTTAGCTTAAATTGATTCAATAACCTGCCCAAAGTTGCTGAGCTTCTGAGTAGCAATACTAAGACTCAAACCCAAGCTCTTGACTACTGTAGTATCTCTGCAGAGATCCTACTGGTCTAATAATCACTTAGGGAACTTGTTTAAAAAAAAAAACAACAACAGCTAATTGGGCACAATGACAAGGCACACACATCAGAATTTCCAGGGCGAGTCTCTGACATACACCACGTTTAGGAACCACAAGTTAACTTCCCATTTCCTAGAGAATGGAGAGGGTTTCCTATGTCTAAACTACTTCTCACAGCAGGATGCAAGGATAAGGGCAAAATTCCTTAAACTGGCCTACAAAGTTCTTCATTGTCTGTCACTTGATTGACCTGTTTTGGTCCCATCTTGCCCCAAGTTCCCTTTTTGTTTCAGTCTCCCCTATTCATCACAGGGCTTTCCTTCATGGGATATTTCCACATGCTATTCTTTGGTCTAGAATGTTCATTCCTCCTTCCCTTGTCTAGTTAACTCTTGCTCTTCTTCAGGTTTCAGCATAATGGACACTTTCTGAGAGAAACTTTCCTGACTTCCCTATCTAGGTTGAATCCCTAGTTATAATCTCTCATAACACTATGTACCACATTTACAAATTAAAAAATATTTATGTGATAATCTCTCCCTCATTATAAACTATAAAAAGGTAGGTAATACACTTGTTTTTGCTCATTATTGTATTCCCAGTGCCTAGCTTTGGGCCCACCATATAAATACTGCCTGTTCAATAAATATTTGTTGAAAGAATAGATTCAAGGCCTTTTAAACTATTTCCTATTTAACCAACCAAATGTATTTTTCACTCTTACTCAACAAAGACGTATAGTTCTAGTAACAGAGGTTAACTCTTCTTCGTACATCTTTTCATCCTTATCCAGACCCAAGATCTTTCTCCACCTCCTCACCTATATACACTTACAATTCCCCTACTCACCTACAATTCCTCCTACCTCCTAGATTTCCTTTGTTTCACAAAGTTCTCTTTAATACAAAATGCTTCTAAACTTCTAAATCACTTTGTATTTCCATGCCATTCATTTGGTACTTCATATGCTGTATGATGTAATATTTCATATGTAATTACCTTGTTTTATTTTTTTGATGATTTATTTATTTATCTTTTAGAGTGCATGAGCCCACAAGCAGGGGAAAGGGCAGTGGGAGAGGGAGAGAGAAAATCCTCAGGCCGACTCCCGACTGAGTACAGAGCCTGATGTGGGGCTCGATCCCACAAACCTGAGATCATGACCTGAGCTGAAATCAAGAGCTGGACACCTAACCAACTGAGCCACCCAGGTGCCCCTGCTTTATTTATTTATTTATTTTAATATAACCATTGTTAGGGAGTTTGTATGTTCTTAAAATAGTATAGTTTAATTTCCTACTGGAGTACCCAGGTACGTCATAAGTCCTCTGTAAATATTTGCGGAATGAATTAATGAAGAACTTTCTGTGGCCTGGAATGGGTCAGCCTGCAGTTATCAACAAATTTAGCAAATGACAATTCCCTTTGGGGTGGCACCTGTTTATTTTATACTATTTCTCTATGTAATACCTCCAGGGACCCTTTTGGCAGACAGTTCAAAACAAGTGTGATGGAAGAATATTAAAGTAAGATACTATTTTAAATTTCCTGACATATTTTTTTTAAGATTTTATTTATTTATTTGACAGAGAGGAGAGAGATCACAAGTAGGCAGAGAGGAGGAAGCAGGCTCCCTGCTGAGCAGAGAGCTAGATTTGGGGCTCCATCCCAAGACCCTGAGAGCATGACCTGAGCCGAAGGCAGAGGCTTTAACCCACTGAGCCACCCAGGCTCCCCTACTGACATATTTAGAGTGGTTCTGTACTCAGGCATTTCTAAAGCCGTTTCAAAATTATTAATATATTCACAACTCTCTAGGATTCCTGCAATTCTCTTGGCTGAATGAATATCATTTACGACAAACCTTTAAGCATACATAAAATGCAGTACATTTCAACTTTTTCCCCCTTTGGTGAGACTAAGATCTAAGTAATTAAGACTTTGTTTCTTTCAAAATCAAAAAGTAAATTATAATTCTAATTATCTGAGTCTTTTTTATTTTTAAGTTTTATTTATTTGAGAGAGAGTATGCCCCTGAGAGGGGCAGAGGGAAAGGAGAGAGACTCACAAGCCGACTCCATGCTGAGCTCCAAGCCTGATACAGGATTTGATTTCAAGACCCTGAGATCGCCACCTGAGTCTAACCCAAGAGTTGGATGCTTAATCGACTGGGCCATGCAGGCGCCCCGTGTCTTATTTTTATTTTTATTATTTTTTAAAAGATTTTATTTATTTATTTGACAAAGCAAGAGAGCACAAGCAAGGGGAATAGCAGAGGGAGAGGGAGAAGCAGGCTCCCGATGAGGAGGGAGCACGATACAGGGGTTTGATTTGAGGACCCTGGGATCATGACCTGAGGTGAAGGCAGTAGCTGAATGAATGAGCCACCTAGGTGCCCCCTTTTATTTTTAAATTCAAGAGATGAGGACAACAAAGTTGACAGACAATATTAAAATTCAGGTTATACGTGTCACCCATTTCAAATACAAGGAATTAATTTATTTCATGAGTTTTATCAATCATGATTTTGCCCATACTAACTAAAAATATTTAAAAATTAAAGTTTAATAATAAAGAGTTATGAGTTATCCATCCATTTCTCTTCGGATGTCCTTATGAACATTTTATATGGAGCTAATTAATTACTCTTTTAACAGCTTTATTGAGTTATAATTTACATACCATAAAACTCACCCATACTAAGTGTACAGTTCAATTTTTTTAGTATATTTAAAAAGCTGTGCCACCACTAGAATCTAATTTTGTTTTACACTATTTTTTAAATTGAGATATAATGCACAACATGGTATAACTATTACCGCTCTAATTCTGGAACATTTTCTTCACCCCAAAAAGAAACCTTGTACTCATTAGCAATCTCTCCCCTTCTCTCTTACCTCTCCAGCCCTAGGCAATCACTAATCTACTTTGTTTCTATGAATTTTTTCTTAATATTTAATATAAATGGAATCATACAATAAATATGTGGTTTTTGTGACTGGCTCCTCTCACTTAGCATATTTTCAAGACTCATCCATGTTGCTGCACACATCAGAACTTCATTCCCTGTTATCACCTAATAATATTCTATTGTATAGATATACCACATCTGATTTATCCTTTCATTAGTTGATGGATATTTAGGTTGTTTCCACTTTTTTGGCTATTAGGAATAATGCTGCTTTGAACATTTGTATAAAAGTTTTGTCTAGACATGCTTTTATTTCTCTTGGGTAAACAACAAGGAGTGGAATTGCTAGGTCAGATGCTACGATGAATAGCATATACTTTTTTTCTATTTCAAAAGATTTTTGACACAGCCAGGTAATAGACTTCTCATGAAAATCTAACACAAAATCCTTTTTTTAAAAAAAAATAAGGTTCATCTGCACACAGCTTCTCTATCAACAGAACTGTATCATATTACTTTCCAATTTGGGGTTCAAATAGGAATTATAAAATGAGGCGAGAACTCCTTTTGGTATAAGTCATAAAACTAGATGGAGTTTGCACTAGCCTACTTAATCAATATGCTAGGACCAAATTATATTTTTATATTCTTATATCAAATTATATTTTTTGAGCAGGATGTATATATTCATCTCCTTGGTGGACAACTACTTAAGAGATTGATACACAGTAAGGGAAGGCTTACCCAGTAGGAGGAGCAATAAATAGGAATTTAAAATATCAAACACCCTGAGGAAACTAAATTCTTATTTCCCTCCACTAGCGGGGGCCTTTTTTACATTTCATGAGAAAAAAGGTGAATCGTTAATTATAATTAGTCATGTAAATTCCCAAAGCCTTTCATAAAAGCATCTTACAGATATTGGAGCCCAAATAAACTTCTGTTCACATGTTTTCTTTCTTTTTGTTTTGTTTTTTTCTGGCAATGTACACTCTAGTTCAAATATACGCAGGAAGCAAACTTTAAACAGAATTAAGAGCTGATTGCAAAATTCCACATTAAAAAAAGAGCATAAAGACACATTTTAATTTTAAAGAAAAATCAAACATCCTGCAGCAGAAATGAGGCATAAGCAAGGGAAAACTACCAGACGTCCTACCAATCACAGCACTGGAGAACGCCACAGGTCGTCCAAAAGACGCATTCGTTTTAGCCAACAGCTCTTTCCTCCCGCCAAAGCTGTCCCTAGAGCGTCAAAGAATAACCCAAGGAGTGATTGATGATTTTCCCCTTCTGATTCCCCTCCGCCCCCCTCCTCCACACACATCCACCTGCTTGGAGGTGTCAAGGCGACTGGAAATGGTTAACAGTGACCAGCAGCAGAGAGAGAAACAAACACCCCTGACAACCCACAGCTGAGTAAGCAAGAGCTGTTTATTCACGAACATGTTCCATTTGGAGACTGTCGGCGAGCCCTTGAAAGACCGGGAACATTTTAGAAGGCTCCTAGAGAGGGAGAGAATAATCTTTTCTCCCCCGCCACTCCCCCAAAACACACACTGAGAAGCTCTGGTGGGAACCATCTGGTCAAGGCAGCCCCCCTCTCCCCCGACCCCTTAGGAATAACCTTCCGCACCCAGTGCATCCGACCCCTTGCGCGGGTTGTGTAACTCCCCGAAATGAGCTCAGACGCGGCAGAGGCTGGCCCCAGCCCGAGGGCTTCTGAAAGCGCTTCTGCCACCCCCACCCCTGCCACGGCCCGCCCCGACGCCAAGACCCGGGTTGGGGACCTTGATGAGAAACGGCCCTTCAGCTCCCTTCCCTCACCTGGCTCGGTCCCACCTGAGGGCAAGAGCTGAGAAAAGAAACGGGCAGGAAGGGCTGACCTTGTTGCTATTGACAGTGGAGCGGCACATCCTGCAGCTTCCTGGAAAGCGGCCCGAAGGACATATTTCCCCCTGGAGGAAGGAAACGGGAGGGCGCCGGCCGGGCGGCGGCGGGCGCGGCGGCGGTGGTCAGGGCGGGCTGTGCAGCCTCTAGCGGGGACGGTCCGAGGACTACATCTCCCAGGCTGCTCTGGGCCGCCTTGCGTCGTGACCCCAGCGCGCACGGAGGCGGTGACTCTTACCTCACAGAGGTAGCTCCTCCGCCGGCAGCGACTCGGCGCCCGCGGTCCATGGACCGGAACCCCGGGCCGACGGGCAGGAACCCGGGCCGCTTTCGCCGCCTCCCCGCCCCAGACTCCTCCTCCTCGCTCTCCACCGCCTCCTCCGGACGCCCGCAAGACGCGCACCGCTGCCTCCGGGCTCGCGGAGCCACCCCAGGAGGCTGGGCGGCGGGTTCGCGGCTGCCGGCAGACTGAGGCCTACTCCGCCGCCTCTCAGTGCTATTGTCCCTGGGCCCGGCCCTGACCAGGTCCACTGGGGAGGGCCGAGCGCGCCGGCTCCGCGGAAGATGCCGGACCAAGCCTTACAGCAGATGCTGGACAGGTACGGTCAGCTTTGGGGAAGAAAGCGAGCCCCAGGTCCTTGCTCTTGTTCTGGCCCTTCCCGAGCCCGGCCTCGAGCCTCTCTGTAAACTGAGCCCGGCGTGCCGGGAGGAGTTCCACGGCTGGGGGGCCGTGTGAGGGGCGGAAAGTTTCGAGTCTAGGCTGGGGGAGGACAGAGCGGGTGGCACGGGTGCTTAGACTTAAAGCGAACTTAGGGAGTGGCGGCTAGTTTTGTTGGAACGCCCTTTTGAAGTGAGAGGGGCTTGGGTTAACCCACAGAATTAGTTTCTTTTTCGGTTTCCTATTCTCCTCCCCTCCCCCCAAAACTATGTTGTAACGTGTTTGTCAGCGATGTCACTGGCAAGAACAAGGAGACTCTCTTTCAGAGGAGTGATCCCCTATAGTTTTAAGACTCTTTCCAAAAACCAAGGGTAAACATTCTTTTGGGAAGCCTGAGAGTCTGATTTCATTCCTCCTTTCTCCCCCCACCCCCGCGTCCCATACCCACCCCCAAACTGTAAGGTGAAGCGTATCCACAAGGGAACTTTAATGGCCAGACCAGAGTAGAGGTTATGGAAAACAGCCACATGAGTCCAATGCAGAACAGTTACCATATTTTATGATTTGTTGAGTTCACTGAGAAAGTTTTATCTTATACTGAGGCCAGTGGCCCATTTCTGAGGTTCTCCTGTCTGTGAAACTCTTGTTGTGAAGTCGGTTGCACCGCCCTCTGCTGTTCAGATTCTAGTTCATGGGTTCTACCATGACTTTTGGAGACTCAGTCTACATTTCTCTCTAGCCAAGTCTTAAATTCCTGGCATAGCCAAAGCTACAAACTAATGCGTGATGTTTGTGGTTGCTTAAAATTGTCAACAGACCACTTGCCACCTTGTTAAGCAGGTGGTACAGTTCTTTGTATTGAGTAAAGGTCCAACTGTAAGAAGTTAAATGAAAGGCCTCCTTTAACTGAGATTATACCCAGATAAAAGCTGTTTGATCAGCCACACTCAGAACACAAATCACCCAAGAGTACATCTCCTCCCAGAGTGACAGACATTTCCTCTGGAGCTCAGAATTTTGAGACATCAGTGTTGATAAAAATCATGTTACTTACTCTATTCAGTTGGAATGACCCAGCCCTTGTTTGAGATCAGCATTCAGGTCAGGTTGTATTGACTACTCCCTTTTTAGTGTAAGCAATTCATAAGCTCCTAGAAGGCAGAAACTTCCTCATTATTTATCTTAAATCCTAGAACAGAGCCTGGTATTCGATAGATCATCAGTTAAGTATTTGTTTGATGAACAAATGTATGAACTTTTCCCCAGTTGCCAAGGGGTCTGATAAGTTACTAGGTTTTTCCTTCATTATAATTTAACATACTGGCAAATTGCAAAGGACTGCTAATGCCCAGAGGAGACCTCCTCATTCACTGCCAGTTCCAATCAAATAAGAACCTATTCTGTTGCAGGATATATTGTAATTAGATTTTTTTTTTTTCCTTTGAGTGTCTACTGCTTTCAGTTTTACATAGATGACTTTTGGAAGGGTTTTTGTGTCTAAAGATGACCTGGCTTTCATATGTTCTTTGGAGATTTCCATAAAAGTAAAAAGCCAAGGAGTACTTATGAGGCACTTACAACTTCTTAACAGAAGCTTGGAAATTCTGACTATGTCACTGAAGTTGATGGCTATAATATTGGGTAACCCTCATCTTTTGTACTTTGACATGCCTCAATGTAAATTCTTAAGATAACATTCAAAGACTTTTATTATCTTGGTAGTTTGCAGCCTGGCTTCACATTAGAATCACCTGGAGAGCATTTTAAAAATATGCAGGGTGGGCACCTGGGTGGCTCAGTCTGTTATGCATCCAACTCTTGATTTCGGCTCAGATCGTGATCTCAGGGTCTTAAGATCGAGCCCCCCTCCCCCCCCCACCCCGCATTCTCCACACTCAGCTGGGAATCTGCTTGGGATTTTCTCACCCTCCCCCATACACACACAACACACTTTCTCAAATAAATAAAGTTTTTTAGGATTTATTTATTTCTTTGAGTAAGAGAGCACATGAGCAGAGGGAGAGGGAGAAGCAGACTCCCCTACTGAAACAGAGATCCCAACCCTGGGATCATGACCTTAGCCCGAAGGCACTTAACCTACTCTGCCACCCAGGCGTCCCTAAATAAGAACATCTTAAAAAAATATACATGGATGGGGGCCCCTGGGTGGCTCAGTGGGTTAAAGCCTCTGCCTTCAGCTCAGGTCATGATCTCAGGGTCCTGGGATCGAGCCCCGCATCGGGCTCTCTGCTCATCGAGGAGCCTGCTTCTCCCTCTCTCTCTCTGCCTGCCTTTCTGCCTATTTGTGATCTCTCTCTCTCTCTCTCTCTCTCTGTCAAATAAATAAAATCTTTAAAAAATATATATGGATGGATGCCTGGCTCTGCCCAAGACCAGTAAGATCACAAATTTCTAGAAGGATGGGGCCTGAAATAAGGGATCATTTCATGATATGAGTACCAAAAAAAAAAGTACAGATTCATGAGAAAAGTTTGGGCTTTAGAGACCATAATTGTGAATTTTTCATTTTACCACTAATAAGCAGCAAAATGTGATTTTGGACTTAAATTCTGAGGCTATCCATTCTCATTTATAAAATGAGAATATCCGGGGTCCCTGGGTGGCTCAATCAGTTAAGCATCTGCCTTCAGCTCTGATTGTGATCTTTGGGTCCTGGGATGAGCCCCCTGTCAGGCTCTCTGCTCAGCAGGGAGTCTGCTTTTCCCTCTCCCACTCCCTCTGTGCTCTCTCTCCCTCTCTCACTCTCTCTCTCACAAATAAATAAAATCTTATTTAAGAAAATGAGAATATCCTACCTTATAGGCTTGTATCAAATGAGAACAAATGTAAGCACTTTATAAAACAAAATCCTCTTCATGTGCTAGGAATACTAACTTAAGATTATGTACTGAAGAATATGTACTTAAGATTCTCCTGTAATCAACCAGCGTGGCAGTATCCCCCTCCCTCCCATCAAAATCTCCTTCATATTTACTGTCATCTTGAGGTGGGCTGGCCCTACATACAAATTGAACACAAAATACTTGATTGATTAATTTGAGGAATACTGACAAGCCCAACAGGTTAAAATGTGTCAACCTACTAGGGTTCATAATTTCTTGCAATGAATTTGGCTTTTCCCCAGCTTAGTTTTTGGGTGGCAGATTTTGAGGGACAGAATTTAGCTCAGAAAGCTGCTCATACATTTATTTCTCCAATGAAGGTTTTATCCTTGAGAAGATTAAGGAAATATGTATAACACATAAATTGTTCTGTTCCTTCTAGGTTAAAAGTTAAAAGATAGTGAATTAATATTTGTATTTATTGAATTTACATAGTAAATATTGACTGCCTACATATACCCGGTACCATTCTAGGTCCATGGTATCTATAGTGAACATAACCAAAAATGCTCATATGGAGCTTAAATTCTAGTGGAGATTGTGTTTAATTGTAACATGGATCATGTGTTCAGTTTATACTACTTATTCTTTCAGAGTTTTTAAATTAATGGCAACTTATTAATAGCTGAAGTTTAATTGCCTTGTCCTTTGTGAATAATTTAGTTTGACGATTATTCATTTATCTTGATAAATTTTATTGCAGTATTTGTAGATGGAAAGAGTATATATAATGTTTTGATTTCCTTTCATTTTTAACAGTAAGCAACTGTCCTGTGTAAACTTATTATTCAAACCTTTTAAATTGCTGTGGGTAAACAAATTTTTGAGAGTAGTGGAAAAGGGGGTGGTTTTCTATTATCATGAGTGATTTGGGATCACAAATCATTGCCCTGAAATTATAAGCATTTATAAAATCAGATGCTTTATATCATTATTCTGTCACCATCTATTTTCTTGATTTCTCTTATGTTTCTCAAAATTAGGATTAAATAGAGAATACGAAGAATGTTGTAACAAACTGCAGGAATGGGCCTAATGTTTGAAGCCTGGACCTGCCGAGTTTTGGAAACTTGACTTATGTATATACCCCATCTTACAGCAAACACTCAGTAATTTCTTGAGGTTGTTTTGCGTCACTTGCTTGTACCTGGTGAGTAGGCAAGGCACTTAGCCAACTTCCCAACACAGTCATATGGGAGGGAAAGCAGAGAGAATAATCTCTTCCCTGCCCTTCTCCTACAGTGGCAAAGTAGATTAGAATCCTCACTCCGTAAGTGTCACCAACCACAGATATACATCCCTTTGGAGGATGTATACTTTTCTGATAGGAACATGCCATATTATCTTCGGATTTATACTATCATCTCTTAGTTTCCATTAAAGCAATTTCTCATTTTGTCAGTTAGCATCTTTTCCTCAGTGACATCACTATCCCATTTTGACAACTAGAATTAAACATAGCAATTAGTTATATTTACTTCTATTTGTATGTTAAAAGTGGAAACATTACAGAAAAAGTCCCCTTTGATCGCTCTCATCAGTTCAATTATCTTCTCTCCATCCCTATGGCACCACCGTAAATGGGTTTAAATTTTTCCCATCTCCTTTGTTTAATGCTTTTATATATACCATATATAATTAATGGTTTCTAAGATTTAAATATGTCAGTCTACAATTTGCTTTTTTAAATACTATTTTGAGTTCTGTGATACTCAGCAATTAAAGAGAATATATATATATAATATTCATGAATTTGACCTATTATTCTTTTTATTTATTTATTTAAATGATTTTATTTATTTACTTGACAGAGAGAGAGAGAGATCACAAGCAGGCAGAGAGGCAGAGAGAGAGAGAGGAGGAAGCAGGCTCCCTGCTGAGCAGAGAGCCCGATGCGGGGCTCAATCCCAGGACCCTGAGATCATAACCTGAGCCAGAGGCAGAGGCTTAACCCACTGAGCCACCCAGGCGCCCCTATTCTTTTTTACTTAAATCTATTCCCCTGTTTATGAAATTTAGGTCCTTATTTTCTCTTTATCAGCCCTCCTTATAATTTGACTTTGATTCCTTTTTCTTGTCCTTAGCTTTATTGAAAGTATACTAAAAGTCACCAATAATTTATTTATTTTTCTTTAAGAATTTATTTTAGAATGAGAGCTGGGGGTGGGTGGGGGCAGAGGGAGAGGGAGAGACAGACTGTAAAGCAGGCTCCTCACTGAGCGTGGAGCCCAATGCAGGGCTTGATCTCACGTCCCTGAGATCATGACATGAGTGGAAATTAAGAGTTGGAAGCTCAACTGCTGAGCCACCCAGGTGCTCACCAGTAATTTCTTAACCAGTAAACCTAATGCCTTTTTTGCTTGGTCCTCCTATCCTTGACATATATTTAATGAAGATGAAACTGATTGCCACCCCCTAACTTCTTGAAAATATATTATACCATACTATTTCTCTGTCTTTGACTTTTCCCCCCTCATATATTACCTTACCTTTACTCCTTTCAATTATGTAAGTATGGTTTAAGCCTCAGCACTTACTATTCTTTTCTGAGTGTACTCACTTACTATCTCACTTTTACCTCTATGAATAACTCCCAGATGTGTGTCTTTATTCCTGACCACTTTCCCATATTTCACTGTCTCTTTTCTAGCTGGCCAATAGATATTTCCATTTTGTATATACATGGTATTACTAGCACCTTAACATATCTAAAACTAAACTTCTCTTATTTCCCTGGTTTTTACGTTTCTTCCCAATTTTTGGATTTTGATTAGACCATCCTTCTAGTCTACCAACCATGAAACCTGTCTTTTTTTTTTTTTTTTTTTTTTTTTTTGCTTCTTCCCTCCAAATTCAACTCATCAAATATTATAGATTCTTTCTCTGGTTGTACTTTTTCTCTTCCAGTTTGACTTATAGAATAGTACCAGTATTGGCCAAGGCAAGATTATAATCACCTCATTTCCATGTTTAAAAACTTGCTGGTCTGTACATCACCTGTAGGATAAAATGTAAACTTTGAAGACCCTAATGAAGGGGTTTAGATCTATTAATGTAATTCATCCTCAACCTACCCTAACCATACTCTTTTGCATTCCACTACATTGTCCTCTGGATATATCCTGTGCTTTCTTTTTAACGATTTTATTTATTTAGAGAGAGTGTGCGTGCAGGTGGAGGGGCAAAGGGAGAGAGAGGACTCTCAAGCAGACTCCCTGCTGAGCACAGAGCACCATGCAGACCTTGATCCCAAGATCCTTAGACCATGTTCTGAGCCGAAACCAAGAATCAGATTGCTTAACTGACTGAGCCACCCAGGTACCCTGATATCCTATGCTTTCATTTCCTTATTTTTGTTTTAGGTCACTTCCTCCCTTTTAACACCTGGCTAACTCTTAACCCATCTTAAGAATTCAGCTCAGATATCACCTTGAAGCATTACATAGTCCCTTTAGGCAGAGTGAGTTACTCCCTTCCTGTGTTTCCATAGAACCTTTATGCATTTATCATAGTAAATTTTATAATTTTATTTATAAAATTACATTTATAAAATGTAATTTCATAAATGCACCTATCCCACGTCTCAGAGCCCTCCACACATACTCGTTACCACCACCACCATGCACTTTCACGTAGAAGTTCATTGACAACAGAAACGATTCCCTCTCCTTTTCCCCACAAGAGCCTTGGAATACATTGGAGACACTGTTGAATCCGTGTCTTTCCTTGCATTCTTTATTACATATCATGCTTAGAATAATCTTGCAAAAGAACCATTTCAGACACAGAGTATTGACTGGCACCAACTACCTTTCTAAAGCTTTGCTTTTCTTTAAGAATGAATTCATACATATCTGTTGCCCAGGCCAAACTGATTTGTTCACTGTCCTCTGAACACAAAATGTTCTTTTTAGCATCTTGCTTTTCAAAGTTCTTCCCATTCTTCAAGACCCACTTTAGGTTCTGCCTCATTTATAAAGCTTGTCTGGCCATTTTAGGCAGAAATATTTTCCCCCTCTTCTGCAGACTTATGTAGCAATCCTTTACATGCCTTGCATACATACATGACTCCTAACTCCTTACATGCCAAAGTTTATAAGTTGATGAGAGATGGTAATATTTATTCAGCACAGTAGAATAGACTGGAAGGAATTTAGATCTCTGGTGAAAGCTCCTTATGACTGCTTAAAAGTACCTTAGCAAAAATGAAACAATTTCTTATACTGGCTTTAATGTCCTATTAAGTAAGAAATGGAAAATTTTCTCATAATTCACTATATATATGGCAGCATGGCATAGTGAAAAAAGCCAGTGTTTTGGAATTGAGGCCTAGGTTGCATCTGTGCCTCTATGAGGCTTCGGGCAGATTAGTTAACCTTTTTGGGTTTTTGTTTACTTATTTATTTAAGATGAAAATAATTATGCTTGCAGAGTTTATGAAGATCAAAGACAAAGTGTATATATAGCATGAATATATGCTTGATTGCTTTCATTGTGGTGTATTTCCCTTCAGTTTTACAATGTGTCATGATTGTGGTTTTATCTTTGTAATGAATCTAGATACTTTAACTTCCATTCCACTTGGGTGAACAGACATATAAGGGGATTTTTAGTCTTCTTGATGGTATAGTTCCTGTTCCAGAATACATGGGGTGTGACACTTTTAATCCTGAGACAAAGCAAGCAGTGTGCAGTTCTTTCTGTTGTTAAATGGGGCCTTTCTTGCATTAACCAGAGTATAGATCTCTAAAGCATGTTCTGTATTAAGGAGTGCTTGTTCTCTTTAATTAAAACAGTCCTGCAAATACATTGTTAAGGCACCATATATAATACAACAGCAGCAATTTAAAGCTTGTTTCATTGTTCTTTCTCCTACCTCCCGGATTTCTTCTATTCTGATGCACCAGTTTTCATCAAAGTGATCTCTAAGGCAGGAGCCTATGATCTCCCCCATCTTTCTAATAATCCAAGATAAACACCTGTAATTTGAGTCTGTAAGGATAGACAGTACTGCCAGTTGTTTTATTAGATAGCCATACCTATCTTGCTTGGTAAATTTATGTGCTATTGAGAGACTATTTTATTGATAATTAAAGTTTCTTCCCTTTTTTTTCCACATACTTTAGAAAAATAATCATATAAACAGTGGATGACTCACAAATGAGCCCTATGAAGTGAGGTTATCTTTGTCATCCATCCTTTCCTAACTGGTTTATAATATCTATATAGTATCTATGTAATAGCTTTATCTTAAAACCTGCTCCAACCATGTTGGTCTTCTCATTATCCGTGACCATATGCTCATTTCTGTCTCTAAGCTTGTTTATGCTATTTTTCTTACTTAGAATACCCTTTTCATTCCTGATTCAGCTTGAATTCTCATTTTTTTTGATGAAACCTCTCTGCTCTTTCACCCTGTGTTTCTTATTGTCATCATCACATTTCTGTATTATGGTATCTGACATCTTTTCTTGGCACTTAGGGTATTCCTTGTGACATCAAATAATGAATGTAGTTAGTGATACTCAAGTTGATTTAAGAGGAGATCTTGAATAATCTTAGGTTTAAGGCAAACTAGCCATGTATTCCTTAAGCAGTGTATATATAAAGTTTACTGTTAGGAAGGATCTGTCACTGGAAAAAAGCTACAATTTTAAAATTACATAGAATAAAATGATCTTTTATAAAGAGTGGCATGTTATATGTACTGATTTAATGATATTACCAATACCATTAAGGCTATACATTTATATTAAGGAATAAGTAATATTCTTTAGATTCATCTAGTTCTTTTTTCTTGTCTTCATTTTATGATAATAGTGATTTGTTCTTTAACTTCTGATCCAGTTGTGATAATTCCCAGACTTCCCTTTACTTTAAAAGTACTGTGCCCCATCTTGGCAGGTGGGAAGGTGTGGAAGTAAACTGTGTATATCAGCCAAGCAGGAACCATTTAGAGAAGCTAGTGGAGGAGTGCTTGGGTGGCTCAGTCAGTTAAGCATTTACCTTCGGCTCGGGTCATGATCTTGGGGTCTTGGGATCAAGCCCTGTGTCAGACTCCCCACTCACCAGGGAATCTGCTTGTCTCTCTCCCTCTAGCCCTTCTCCCACAATGCATGCTTTCTTTCTCCTCTCTCTCTCTCTCTCTTTCTCTTTCTCTCATAAATGGATAAAACCTTTAAAAAAGAAAAAAGCTAGTGGAAAGAAAGGACAGTGGAAGAAAAATGCACTGAGAGGACTTGAATGAGTATCTTAAGCAATGGTGGTGGCCTATTGAAAAATTGGGGGGATGATTAGGAATCGAGGACTTTTTCCACTGAATACGAGGGTGCCAGGCAGGATTGCTGTATGTAAAAATTTAAGTAACAAAGTGTATCCATAAAATCTAGGCATAACTGTAAAGTTGACACCATCTTTCTCATCTTTATCAGTGCTAGTGTTCATTTGGTGGTTATCTATATGCCAGGCAATTGGAGAGGTGGAGAGAGAGTGAGAAATTTACGTAGGCTTCACACCCAGCCCAGAGTGGTACTCCCACCCCACCTCCCACCCCCTCCCTGACAGGGGTTGCTCTCAAAACCCTGAGAACATGACTGACCTGAAATTAAGTCAGAAGCTTAACTGACTGAGCCACCCAGGTGTCCCTGCCCGCAATTCTTAAGCAGTTTCATGATCACCTGTTTAATCCTGTTTTACAGTTTTAACATTAACATTAATACATTTAACATTTAACAGGTTTAACATTAAACCTTTTCTATGCAGAAAAGAGAACTCTGCATAGAAAAGAGTTAAGCCTATGGATTCCTGCCCAGAATGTTTTGAAAGAATGAAACAAAATATATAGTATCAGAAATGAAACCAATTATGTTGAACTATAGCAAATCAACATATTAATAATCTCATAGTAATATGAGCTTTAACAGCTTAAAATATAAGCTCGGTTGGTCTGAGAACTAAATTCAAATTAGCAATGAGTTAAATGTTCTTTTGGGATATGCACATCTAGCTGTAAAGTAATATGAAAATTTCTGGTCACTATACGAATTTCTCATTGCTGTACTGCTAGTATTACTGTAGTTTGCTTACATTCATCATGGGAAGAAATTAAATTTTATTTAGAGGTTAGCAAAAATAATATGTGATACCTTTCCCCATCCAAATTTACCAAACCATGTAAGTTTTCATGGACCCCAGATTAAGGACCCTTGCTTTATAATATAAGAGATTCTATCATTATACCTATAGTAAGTGATGAGCAGGGATTTGAACTCCGGCAATCTGGCTACAAAGTCCAGATTCTTTACTCATTTAGAACATCCCAAAATCACATAGCCTTCCCCCAAATTTAGCTAGCTCTTTTCCTTAGGGGGGTAAAGAAAATCTTAAGCATTTTACTTAATATTTAAATTAAAAACAAAATAATTTTAGAAGTTTACATTGAGTGTAAAATGAAATTTTATTTCTGTGCTATGGTAAGAGGAGACTTAAAAAGGGAATAAAGAAGGAAAAAGGAAAGAAGGATGGCTAGAGCAGATTCTCCAATCTATCAGCAAGTGATCAAAAAATACATTGTCAACAAACAGTTCCTCAAAATAATTAAAAATAGAATTAACCAAATATAAACCAGCAGTGCCACTTCTGGATGTATATATCTCAAAGAATTGAAAGCACGATCTCAAAGAAATGTATGTATACCCATGTTCATAGTAGCATCATTCATAGTAGCTAAATATGGAAGCAACCTAAGTATCTATTGACCAATGAACAGATAAGCACAATAGAATATTACTCAGCTTTAAAAAGGAAGGATATTCTGCAGTATACTACAACTAGGATGAACCTTGAGGACATTATGCTAAGTGAAATAAGCCAGTCACAAGACAAAGACTGGATGATTCCATTTATATGAGGTACTTAGAATAGTCAAAATCATAAAGACACTCTAATGGTGGTTGAGGGGAAGAGAGAATGGAGAGTTGTTTAATAAGTATAGAGTTTTGGTTTTACAAGATGAGAAGAGCTAAAAGATGAGTAGATGGGATGATTGCACAACACTGTGAATATATTTTTTCTTTTTAGAATTTTATTTATTTGACAGAGAAAGGGAGAGAGCACAAGTAGGGAGAGTGGCAGAGGGAGAAGGAGAAGCAAGACTCCCTGCTGAGCAGGGATTCCGATGAGGGGCTTGATCCCAGGACCCTGAGATCATGACCTAAGCCAAAGGCAGATGCTTAACCTACTGAGCCACCCAGGCACCTAAACATTGTGAATGTATTTAATACCACTAAACTATACACTTAAAAATGGGCAAGATGGTAAATTTTATATGTATTTTACTACAATAAAAAAAATAAGCTTTTTTTAGTAAACAAAATTTTTAAATGTAATTTCAAGTCCTACTCCCAGTTTCTGATTCTGTATGGTCTTCAGTAGCGCCTGAGAATTTGCATTTCTAGTAAGTTCTCAAATGATGTTTGTGCATCACATTGACTAGATTGGAGAATTGAAGGGGACCAAAAGGGATCAGTTAAGAGAAACGTAGAGTTTGATCAAAAATTATAACCTCTTCTTGGGTATGGACTTTGAAAGGTTTTTGGCTTTGTTCTTTGAAATGGGAAATAGCCAGTTATTTTCACTTATTAGGGTATTCAGAATGCATCTCATAAATTATAACATTAAAATTTTAGTAACTTGAATTAAAGTAGAATTGTTATATTGACCCTAAAATGCAAATATGGCATTATCAGTAAAAATTTTTAATTTCAAAATGTTGGGTTTTATCTTTGTTGTCTGTTTTTATCGAAGAAAAGCTAGAAGACTCAAAATACTTGCAGTGGAATTAGGTTTATTTAAGACTTTTCTGTTCAAGTTCTGGTCAGTAGGAAACAAAGCTCTTTTATAAGTACTGTGTGTACTTATAAAAGCTGCTTGGAAAAAAAAAAGCTGTTTGGAATTTATATCACATGATTGTTCTGGGGCTGTTTCTTATATCTAGTTTTTCACACTCTTATCAAGATTGTTTGGGTTGCACATGGTGGGGAATGTGCCCCAAACTGATTAAACTAAAAAAAAAACACACACACACACATCTATAGGTTTATGTAAGTGAACAGTGCAAAAGTATATTTAGCTTTAAGCACATCTTGATCCATGTCTCAAAACAATTAGCTTCTATCTTTCAGCTTCCTCTGGGTTCTTTATGCTCCACATGGTCGTTCTCCTGGCAGTAATAGCCTTACACCTTCATTTAGCTTCACACTTTGCTGACTTCAAGCTCATTAGAAAAAAGAAAGCCTGTGTACCAGCTTTCCCAGCAAAAATTCCAGGGTTCACTCTGGTAAAACCAGCTTCATGGGCCCAATCTTCAATCACTATAATTTGGAGGTGGGATATGCCCTTAAACCAATCTAAGGATTACTTTTCCTGGAGCTGGGATGGGGGGAGGACTAACTGCCAAAACGACATAGAGGACTAATGTTAGAGGGAAGGGTGGTTTTCCATAGAAAGCGTGGGATACTGTTTGTTCCTAAAAAAAAAGAGGAGAAATCGTGCTGTCCATTAAACCACAAGTTTCTTCTCTGTCCTCCATTATGAGATCTTGAGAAACTGTAAACCCATCATTTCTAGTCACCTCTTTCTCTCTAAAAGGAGGGAGGCAGAGAATTAGGGAATAAATAGCTGACATAAATGGCACCAAGAAGGAAGGGGAAGGAAATTGGGAAGGAAAGAGGGAAAGCATAATTATAAGATCTTCTCAGCTGATGTTCCTGGTCAGTCTTGCAGAAGTTTTAAAAAAATGAGGAAAGAAAGGATTCATAAACATATATATTTTGTTCCCTCCCCTCCTGTTTTGCAGCCCTGGAGACTAGTAACTCTTGTCTTACATAGGCTATTTGCCTAAAAAACATTTATGTGACCATTTTTATATGCTTTAAGTTAACTTCCCAGGCGCTTGGCCCTTTTATCAAAGACTAATGTTCTTTACATATTAGGTAGATTAAACTCATATCTAGTAAGGTTGTAAATCAGTTAATACATTTTTTAGAACTTAACATTTTCCGTACTGTAACTTATATTAAAAAAAATAGCAGTTATTTCTAACAAACAAATCCAATAAACGTCTCCTTCATATGGTTTGCTTTCACCAACATCTACTGTTTTTTTCACCTGCCATTTTTCTTTCTTTCTTTTTTCCATTCTTTTTTTAAAGATTTTTATTTCATTATTAGAGAGGACCTGTGAGCCAGTGGGGGGAAGGGTGGAGGGGAGGTAGAGGAATAAGCAGAGTTGGTACAGAGCATGGAATCCTACATGGGACTCTATCTTACAACCCTAAGATCATGACCTGAGCACAAACCAAGAGTGGATGCTTAACGGAATGAGCCACCTAAGCACCCTTCACCTGCCATTTTTCCAGTACCAGCAGTTTTCAAACTTTACCTCAGGATCACCTTCACAGAAATCAAGGCCCTCCTCCTCCAGAGTTTCTGATTCACTAGCTCTGGGGTCAAACTAGAGAATTTGCAGGTTACCAAGGGATGCTGAAGCTGCTGGTCCAAGAAACTTTGTTTCAAGAATCTCTGTAATCACTTGTCCCTGCCTCTGCTAATTTCTATCACTCCTCTGTGAAGCCTTCTCTGATCTATCCAAATTGATCCCTCAATTTCTTCTTAAAATGGATATACCTATGGTAATTTCACTGGAACCTTAAATCTCTTCTATCTCCTAGATGTGTCCCTAATTAAATTATAGGATTTTCCAAACAGATACAATTATCCATTTATTTTGTTTGTGCAACAGGGAATACTCAATAAATGTTGCTGGCAACATATGTACTATTGTTAGAAAATTCTATTACATATTTATCTGTATCTAAACTATAATTTTTAGATGAAATAATCTGGTGTTATCAGAAGTTTAGTATTTGATCTCAAATGATTATCATCAGATTAACTGTGTAATGACTGGAATAAAGAGAAAATGGATATGGTAAATTGGTGGATTTGAAAGTACTGGTATCAGTAAGGTTTCTTTTAATATCTCCTCTGTAAGATAATTTCAATTAATCTGTAATGAACATTAGCTTCAAAACCCAAATTTGTAAACTGTATACTATCACTGTGAATTAAACAATAAAAGTAAGGTTATTTGTATTCACACTTTTTTTTTTTTTAAGATTTTATTTATTTGACAGAGAGCGAGAGAGGGAACACAAGCCAGGGGAGAGGGAGAAGAACAGGGAGAAGCAGGCTTCCTGATGAGCAGGGAGCCCCATGCGGGTCTCAATCCCAGGACCCTGGGATCATGACCTGAGCAGAAGGCAGATAGATACTTATGGACTGAGCTACTTCCGTACTGAGCTACCCAGAGCTACGCCCTGTATTAGCATTTCTTATTGCGCTTAACTCCTAGTAAGTTTCCATATAAATTATATGGAAAATAAATAATTGTTCAACTATCTTTCCTGCCGTAGTTGTGAAATTGGAAAAAATATCTAAAATGCTTTAAATGTCAGTTGAGTACCTTCTAAACTATAAAAAGTGTTCAGGGGTATACTGATCCCTCACCTTTGAAATACATCAGAAAAGAAAATGCATGAAGAATATGTAGTAAAGCACATATAAAGCAAAATGATAATTACAGGATTTAGATATTGAGAATATGGGTAGTCAATGAACAGTTTTTTCAGCTTTTTTTGAAAGTTTGAAATTTTTCATAATAAAATTTTGCAAAACATAACCTTACCACTAACTAGAATTTATGGGGAATATAGCTTTACAAGATTTGCATTAGATTGAAATATGAAATTGCCGTTTCATAGGTCAAAAATAGACAAATACAGGCAATTTCATTTGGTTCAACCTAGTATTCTGAATAGATATATTTTTACATTTTATTTTTTTTCCTGATGACTAAAATTGTCTTTTTTCAGTTCACCTTAATACTGATTAATCATGCTAATCTAGATGTACTTAGCTCATTGTTGAAATGAAAAACTTAGAACTAGAATATATCTAGGTATTCTGCTTATGCGTTGTTACCAAAACTATATATCTCATATCCCAGAAGTATACAAATACATTTACAAAATTACCTCAGTTATGGGTCACATACATACTAACACCTCAGTTAACCTAGTCTATTTGCTCTCTACTTGTCAATTGAAGTTTTGTGGAAAACTTCATAGATTATATAGTTATAACCAGTCATACTGTGGATAGTGATGATGGTTGCACAACAATATGAATGCACTTCATGCTACTGAATTACTCTTAAAAATGGCTAAAGTAGGGACGCCTGGGTGGCTCAGTTGGTTGAGCGGCTGCCTTGGGCTCAGGTCATGACCCCAACGTCCTGGGATCGAGTCCCGCATCGGGCTCCTTGCTCTGCAGGGAGCCTGCTCCTCTCTCTGCTTCTGCCTGCCTCTCTGCCTGCTTGTGTTCTCTCTCTGTTAAAATAAATAAAATAAAATCTTTAAAAAAAAAATGGCTAAAGTAGTATATTTTATGTATATTTTCCCGCAGTAAAATTTAAAAGATGGAGAGGAGAGGGCACTCTTGGATAACCATAGGATAGTATGAGAGCCCAGAGAGCTTGGCTGAGGTGGGTCAGAGTGCTAAAGAAACACTCCCTACCTACTGTTTTTACCTAAGTCACATGAAACCTGACTAAATTTGAAAGCTGAGTAAAATCACAATTTTGGATGTTGTTACTATGATTTCAGTTAAACTTTTTTTCCCTATTCTAATTGGAAAATTTCAGTTGGAACACACAATTAAAATTTATGTTTTTCTACAAGGATTGGAGACCACATGCATCTATAGTACCTGATTATATCTTTCTTGTTGAACATAGTTAAGCTAGTCGTTCTGACAGAAGCCACTTATCTAATTAAATGAAAAGTACATAGTAGGTAGCAAGCTTTAATTAGCAGTTTCCAGTTGTACAAACTTTAATGGGGGAGGAGTGAATGGTCTCACTGAGTTAAATTGGATTTGCCCTAGTGGAAATTAGTGTCAAAACTTGTGTCAATTGGGAGGAAAAATAAAGAATTGGAACCTAATCCCACAAGAACAATTTAGACTTCATGAGGTACTCCTTTTTTTTTTAAGATTTTTTTTTTTCTTTTTTTTTAGGGTTTCGTTGGGTGGCTCAGGATTTGATTTCAGGTCACGTCCCTTATCGGGCTCTGTGCTCAGTGGGGAGTCTGCTGGAGATTCTCTTTCTCTGGGAGAGGGAAGGAGAGTGAGTGTGTGTACAGGTGGGTGGGGGGCTTGGGGGCAGAGGAAGACGGAAAGAATCTTTAGCAAACTTCCCACTGAGCACTGAGCCAAATCAAGAATCAGATGCTTAAAAAAAAAAAAAAGAATCAGATGCTTAACCAACTGAACCACCCAGGCGTCCCCATGAAGTACTCTGAAAAACAAAATGGGAAATGTTTTAAAATTAACCATCTCAATAGAATTTTTAATATAAACAGTTAGGATTTTTAACATAAGAGTTGAGACTTCTAAATTTCAAATATAATAAATATAATTCCACAAAAAAGGAAAGCCACTCATTGCTGTAATGGAAACATTCAGGCCCAAATTTACCATATCACTATACTAAAATACTTGATCCTGATGTCTTCATTTCTTCCCTTTGTGCTCTTTTTAAAAACTTAGCAATCTTTCTCTCTTCTCATAATCCTACTTTACCAGAAAGAGAAGTGTTTTTTTCCTCAGTTGAAAATTGAATGAAACCATAGTGAAATTATTTGTGTAATACTTTAGTTTTCCACATTGAAGAGGTTAAGAGGTTAGTGCTGTTGAAGTGGGGAAAATACTGAATTTCACATATTTCTGTGCTTAGCACTCCTCAAAGAATTATTAAGTCTTATAAAACAAAAGCAGCTTGAGGGTTGTCATTTTGTGCTCTGATTCTTAAGAGTGAAGAATTATTAGAAAGATTGAGGAAATTACATAAAAGCAAAATTCAGAAAACAAGAAGAATACCAGAAAAACAGAAAAAGAAGAAACTCCTCTACTGGAAATGTAGTATTATTATTTTTTAAAGATTGTATTTATTTATTTGACAGGGATCCCAAGTAGGCAGAGAGGCAGGCAGAGAGAGGAGGAAGCAGGCTCCCCGTTGAGCAGAGAGCCCAATGCAGGACTCGATCCCAGGACCCTGAGATCATGACCCGAGCCAAAGGCAGAGGCTTTAACCCACTGAGCCACCCAGGCGCCCCGGAAATGTATTATTTTGCCTTCTTGGTATTTAAATGTAAAGTAGAGGTTCTATAATATAAAATAGTAGGTTCATCCCATTAAGTTAGAGCTACAGTGAAAAGGAGACTGGGGTCTTAAAGATAACACCATTATTTCTCTTTTAATTTACAGAAGTTGCTGGGTGTGTTTTGCCACTGATGAAGATGATAGAACAGCTGAATGGGTGAGACCATGCAGGTGCAGAGGATCTACAAAATGGGTTCACCAGGCTTGTCTACAGCGCTGGGTAGATGAAAAACAAAGAGGAAACAGTACAGCCAGAGTGGCATGTCCTCAGTGCAATGCTGAATACTTAATAGTTTTTCCAAAGTTGGGTAAGCAGATCCTTAAAAACAACAGATATATGTGATATTATTTTACATAACTCTGTGATCTCAGGTTTATTTTAAAGTGACCTGTTTGGTTCTTTGTAAATTTCTCTTTTCTCTTTTTGTTTCCTCTCTAAATGTTACTTGTGTTGCTAACAGTTTACACTATTTTTAATATATCCCGAAATCCACTCACTTGTGTGTTAAATGTTTTTATTTTGGTGAGTGGCTAAAAAACTTGGACATCAGATTCAGTGGATAAAATCAAATAACAAAGCTATAATAAAAAAGCTGACTAAAAGAGCCTTATTCTCTGGTGACCATTGATGTAGGAGAAAGAGAACAACAATGTGTTCTAATACTTATCCTTAATTTTTCTATTAAGGAATAAAAGTAGGGAAATTAAAGACTTAATAGTGTTAATCTCATCTTTGGAATCCAATTTATGTGGTTGTCCTCCATGAAAACTGCTTTCTTCTTTCTGCAGCTTGGCAGGCAAGGAATAACCAAAGATCTTTTAGAATGGGGCTAGCATTGAAAAAAGTAGAGCACACTGTTTCAAGGAAGCTGTAACTAAGGCTCATATTTAGTTACCATGTTCCATTACAGCCATGTGATTATGAACTGATGTTTGTTTGGTGTTTATGCCATACCAGTTGTTAAACATTTTTAATACCACCCTTGACTGTAATCAAGAGATCTTTGAAGGCACTTTGGTTTCTGGGAAGGTCAGACAAAGAATGACTTTCAGGAGGAGGAGAGTTCAAGGAGAAAATTTGAAATAATTACTAGATGTGTGTTTTCTAGGTACTATACATACAAACCTTTTTTAAAAAAAAGGCAACATAAATGCAGATAATGAAGTGCTTTTCTAATGTGAGACAGTTAATAATGGCAAACAAAATTTCCTCAGTTGTATTTCTCTAGCATAATTCGTAAGGATATAAAGGAAGAAATAAAGGTTTTTATGAAAGGAAAGTAGTAGAGAAAGTAGTGTTTCTCAAATATTTAGAATTTGTGGACCACATGATGGGTCTTCATGTACACCACGGATTTT
>CM052812.1:43951098-43983906 GCA_028533885.1 Nasua narica
CCCCCCCCACCCCCCCCACCCCCGCTGCCCACGCAGTTAAAATTTCCCCTGCAGCGGGATGCCTGGATGGCTCAATTAAGCATCCGACTCAAAGTCATGATCTCAGGGTAGTGAAATCAAGCCCTCTGTCCGCTCCATGCTCAGCATGGAGCCTTTTTGAGATTCTCTCCTCCCTCTGCCCCTCCCTGTTCGTGTGAGCTCACTCTCTCTTAAAAAATAAAAATATTAAAAATTCAGCTACAGTTTTTGACCCACCTAAAACTTACCTACTAATAGCCTTACCACTAATATAAACATTGATTCATATGTATTTTATATATTATATTATGATATACTGTATTCTTACAATAAAGTAAGCTGGGAAAACGAAAATGTTAAGAAAATCGTAAGAGAGGGGCACCTAGGTGGCTCAGTTGGTTAAGTGTCTGCCTTCAGCTCAAGTCATGATCTCAGGGTCCTGGAATTGAGCCCCACATCAGGCTCCCTGTTCGGCAAGGATTCTGCTTCTCCCTCTCCCTCTCTCCCCTGCTCCTGCTCGCTCTCTCAAATAAAATAGTCTTTTTAAAAAATCATAAGAGAAAATACAGTTATAGTACTATACCGATTTTATTTTTTTAAAAATCCACATATAAGTAGAGCCACACAGGTCAAACCATGTTGTTCAAGAGTCAACTATAATATTAAAGCAGTATTCTAAAATAATTTAAACATCAGGAAAAGCAATTACTGCTGCATTATTTCACCACACTGATACCTAGCTCACTAAAGTTAAAGTTTTCATATTTAACTGTTTCTTTTCCTACTCTTTAATTCTACTGATAATTCAACTTTTCAGCTATAGGCTTTTGAGAATAGCAGCAAGTACAAGATGATTCTGTTAGATGTTTTAGATGTTTAAATGGATGCATACAAAAATTATTGCAAGAATTCTCACTGAAAGTTACATTGTTAAATGAGGCACTGAGTTGACAAATGAATTGCACTCAACAGTGAAGTTGAATATTTCATTTTGGAAGATGGCAATGGGTAATCTGTCCTTTTGGTTGTATTCAGTTCTAGGAAATCTTTGGGTCTAATGTGGTAACACGATTTTTAGATATACCTAATACTAAGACATTGATTTTTTTTTTTTTTTCTACAGCAAGGAAAGAAAATGGGTAGATGAAAAGGTCAGACTTTTAGTTAAGCCATTTGTATCATGATTTGGTCTTTATATTTTATCTTTTTTTTAAGATTTTATTTATTTATTTTAGAGAGTGTGCATGTGCTTGTGAACAAGGACAAGGGGCAGAGGAAGCAGGGATCTTAAGCAGACTCCACACTCACCATGGAGCCTGACACAGGGCTCGATCTCACAAACCTGAGATCGTGACCTGAGCCGAAATCAAGAGTCAGACGCTTAACGGACTGAACCACATAGGCATCCCTTCCATTCAGTTTTTAACACTGACTCAAGAACACAAGGCTTACTGTCAAATGCCAGCTGTTGTCTGTAAATGAAGCCATGTGTGAATTAGCGTTCAGGTGCCATACTCTTTCTTGCAACACAAACGGCTAGTGCTCTTGGCCCTGATCCCAGTATACCTTTTCAAGTCAAGTTCAAAAATAATTGTTGGTTAAAAGAAAATCTCTTCTCTATAGCATGTTTTCACTGATGATCAGTTAAAAGTTGCATGTATCTCTTGGTTTACATATTATGTAAATGCCAAGAATTGATTCATACTCTGAACACTAGTGGTTTTTTTCAGCCATAAAACAAAATATTTAAGAACATACATCTGTGATAGTAATTGTTCTTCCTTGCTGTGTACCAAACATATGATGTACTGCAGTGTCATCTGATGATAGAATTTTGCCAGCAGATTGTTTTCTCTTTTAGCATATTCATGATTAATTTTGCACTGGTCATTTATACCTGTTTTTGTTAAAATGAAGTTCCTTTGACTCGGTTTTTTGTTTTTTGTTTTTTTTTTTAAGATTTTTATTTATTTATTAGAGAGCGAGAGACTGAGAATGAGAGGGGAGAAGGTCAGAGGGAGAAGCAGACTTCCCGCAGAGCCGGGAGTCCGATATGGGACTCGATCCGGGGACTCCGGGATCATGACCTGAGCCGAAGGCAGTTGCTCAACCAACTGAGCCACCCAGGCGCCCGACTCGGTTTTTAATCTTCGTTTTCAGTGACAAAATTCATAATGCAGGCTTTGATTGCAGGCTGGAGTGGTTGAAAATTATGTCAACACTTCAGTGGCTTCTTATCCCTGTTTTAAAACCTTTCAGCCCCTGTTTAATAATGTGTTATAGTACACTGGGAACAAGAAGGTGCAAACTAATCCTAATTCACTGGTCACAGCCCATTCCTAGATACATTATTTTTACTCTTATACCATTTATCATTTATGACATTCTAGTTAAAAGTGTTTCTAGAATTTTTACTCTTCAGTGAACGTTTGAGGCATTGATTCTCTTTCTTAAATTTGGGATTTAACACATGATGTTAACAAAATACCTGTTTAACCAATGTAAACAACTTGCGTGATGTGGTTTGTTAGCTGAAACAGAGTCCCCTCTTAACTATTGTAGAGTATATGTGACCCTGGAAACATAACAATTAAGAACTTAACAGGAATTTTCTGGAAATTCATTATTTTACTTTTCAAATTTGGGAAATGTGATCAAAATTTTTATTACATTTTCATCAAATTATTTGTAGACCAGTTACTACATTGCCAGGGACTACCTTTGGTCTCCAGACAACACATGAGAGACACTGGCTAGACAAAGGAATACGAGATAAGACAATATGCAGAAAGGAAAAGGTAATGGTTAACACTTAGTGGGATGATCTCTGTGTAAAAAGTATTTTAAGTTTTACATGGATTTAAACTCAGTCTGGCAGGGTAGCTCCCAAATCTGCGTCTTTTCTAGTACTTAATGGTGGTCAGAATGGAGAGGTGGTGTGTGTTAATTATTGATAGGGGAATATATTGTGTTCAGTTATGAAAAACTTAGTGGACTCCTCAGACTTTCATTCTTCTCACTTTGTCACCCATCTTAGGGTTTGCTTTCTTCTTTCTTAGTCCAGTCGCATGTATGCAACTACTTAAAAAAACTCCAAGTGTCCTTTGAGGACCAGCAGCATTGGAATTATCTGAGAACTGTTGGGAATGAAAAACTTTAACCCCTCCCCTCATCCTCTGTTTGAATTAAAATCTATATTTTTATGAGATCATCAGATAAGCTTTATACGTGTTAAATTTAAGAAGCATTGCTTTAAAACATGGAGAGAATACCATCTGGAAAACATTTGTCTTTTATTAAAATTAAAGCATTTCTATGAAGTTTGAGATCAGGTAGTATTCTTGGTTAGCCAAACAGAAGAATTTAAAGGAGAGTATCTCAAGGGCAGAGTTCTTGATTCCCAAGAGTAGCAGGGACTGATTCACATTAGCTTCTTTTTCTTTAGTTTCTTTCAATGATATTTTGTAGTGTAGGTCTTTTGCTTTGTTAAATTTATTCCTAAGTATTTCACTTTTTTCTACTTTTTTTTATTTTTTTCTACTTTTTTTAAGTGGATTTTTTTTTCATAATTTTATTTTCAGATTGTTTATTGTGAGTGTGTAGAACACAATTGATTTTTATATTTTAATCTCATGTCCTAAAACTATGCTGAACTCTTTTAATGGTTCAAATAGTTTTTAAGCATTTTCCATATACCGGATCATGTTATCTGTCAATATAGTTTTACTTCCTCTTTCCTGGTCTTGATGCTTTTATCTCATTCTCTTGCCTAATTGCTCTGGCTATAACCACCAGTATGTCAATGGAAGTGGTTAGAACAGACATCCTTGTCTTGTTTTTAATCTTAGGAGAAAAACTGTCTTTTGCTATTAAATATGTTGTTTCAGTTTTTTCTGTGGCTTTTATCAGGTTGAGAATGTTTCCTTCTATTACTTTTTTGTTGAGTGTTTTTATATGGAAGAATAAATACTGTTTCTGCATCTATTGAGATGATCATGTGGCTTTTCTTTTTATTATGGTATACTACACTGATTTTCATATGTTAAACCAACTTTACATTCATGGGACAGATTCCATTTAATTATGGTATTTAATGCATTTTAGATGTTGCTGGATTTGGTTTGCTAGTACTTTGTTGAGGATTTTTCTTTCTGTAGTCGTAATGGATACTGGTCAGTGGTTTTCTTGTGATTTCTTTCACTGGTTTTGGTATTGAGTTAATACTGGCCTCATCGATTGAGTTGGGAAGTGATCTCTTTTCTTACTTTTTTTTTTTTTTTTTTTTTTTGGAAAGTTTGTGAATGGTTGTTAGTTCTTTTAAGTGTTTGGTGGCAATGAAGCCATATGGTCCTACTGTTACGAGAAGTTTTTGGAGTGATAGTTTAATCTTTTCACTTGTTATAAAGGTCTCTTCAGATTTTCTATTTCTTCTTGAGTCAGTTTCAGTAATTTGTGTCTTTCTATGAGTTTGTTCATTTCATGTAGATTATCTAATTTGTTGGCCTGTGATTGTAGTATTCTTTTATAATCCTTTTTATTCCTGTATGGTTAGTATTAATGTCCCCTCTTTCATTCATAATTTTAGTAATTTGAATCTTTTTTTTTCTTGGTCAGTCTAGCTAAAGGTTTGTCGGTTTTGTTGATCTTTTTAAAGACCCAAACTTTGGCTTCATTGAGTTTTTTTCTCCATTTTTCTATTTTATATTTCATTTATTTCCACACTAGTCTTTATTATTTCCTTCTTTCTGCTTGATTTGGATTTAGTTTGCTTTTCTTTTCTAGTTTCTTAAGGTAGAAGGTTAGGTTATTGGTTTGAGTTTGGGGGGGGGTTAAAATATTTATATATATATATATATTTAATATTTTATTTATTTAGGACAGATAGCGAGAGAGGGAACACAGCATGGGAGAGCTGGAGATGGAGAAGCAGGCTCAGGGAGCCTGATGTGGGGCTCAATCCCAGGACCCTGGGATCATGACCTAAGCCAAAGGCAGACACTTAACAACTGAGCCACCCAGGCGCTCCAAGTAGACTTTATTTTTTAGAGCAGTTTTAGGTTCACAGCAAAATTGAGGGGAAGGTGCAAAAATAGCCTGTATACTCCCTGCCTAATCATATGCATAGCTTTCTCCATTATTGACATCCTTCACTGAAGTGATAGATTTGTCATAATTGATGAACCTACGTTGACACTTCATTATCACCCAAAGTCCATAGTTTACATTAGGATTCACTTGATGGTTGCATATTCTGTGGATATAGACAAATTTATAATGACATAATCCACCATTATAGTATAACACATAGTACTTTTATTGCACTGAAAATCCTCTGCGCTCCACATATTCATCCCTATGAACGACCTGTCAAACTAACCCTCCTTAACCCATCAACCACTGATCTTTGTACTATCTCCATATTTTTGCCTATTTCCGAATGCCATATAGTTGTAATCTTACAGAATGCAGCGTTTTCAGGTTGGGGCTTTTTTCACTTAGTAATATATATATGTGTATGCATGTAAAGTATTTATAAAATTTCTTCATATCTTTCATGCCTTGATAGTTCATTTCTTTTTAGCACTGAATAATATTCCATTGTCTGTCTGGATGTACACAGTTTATTTATCCATTCACCTACTAAAGGACATCTTGTTTCCAAATTTTTGTGTGGACATGGGTTTTCATTTTATTTAGGTAAATACCAAGGAGCACAATTGCTAGATCATGTGGTAAGAGTATGTTTAGTTTTTTGGGGTTGTTTTTTTTTTAAGATTTTATTTATTTATTTGACAGAGAGAGAGATCACAAGTAGGCAGAGAGGCAGGCAGAGAGGGAGGGAAGCAGGCCCCCCCGCCCCCCCCATGAGCAGGGAGCCAGATGTGGGGCTCAATCCCAAGACCCTGAAGATCATGACTGGAGCCAGAAGGCAGATGCCTAACCATCTGAGCCACCTAGGCGCCCCGAGAATGTTTAGTTTTGTAAGAAACTACCAAATTGTCTTTCAAAGTGGCTGAAATTTTGCCTTCCCACAGCATTGAATTCCTGTTCTGCCTCCTTTCAGCATTTGGTGATGTCACTGTTTTGGATTTTAGCTATTCTAGTAGATGTTTTGTGATACCTCATTGTTTCAGTTTGCAATTCCCTTATGACAAATGTAGTGCATCTTTTCATGTGTTTATTTGTAATTTTATGTCTTTGGTGAAGTGTCAGATCTTTTGATCATTTTTGAAATCAGATTGTTTTCTTACTGTTGAGTTTTAAGTGTTTTGTATATTGTGGATGACATTCCTTTATCAGATTATGTCTTTTGCAAATTTTTTTCTCTGTCTATACGTTGTCTTCTCATTCTCTTGCTCATCTTTTTTAATGAAGTCACTTACTTCATTCTTCTAAGCACTGCTGAGATTTCTTCTTTGACCTGTTGATTATTTAGAAGTGTGTTATTTAATTTTCACATACTTGTGAATTTGCCAGATGTCCTTCTGTTACTGATTTCTAATTTTATTCCATTGTGATCCAAGACCATACTTTGATTTCTGTCCTTTTAAATGTATTTAGGCTTGTTTTGCGGTCTAACATGGTTTAGTCTGACAAATGTTCCATGTACACTTGAGAAGAATGAGTATTCTGTAAATATCTAGTTGGTTCATAGTATTTTCAAATCTTCTCTATTTCCTTGTTGATCTTTACCTATCCTTCATTGAAAGTAGGATATTGAAGTCTCCAACTATTGTTGAATTGTCTGTTTCTCCAAGTTCTGTCCATTTTTGCTTTATTTATTTTGGGCTTTCTGTTAGCTGCATATGTGTTCTTAATTGTTATATCTTACTGATGGGTTGTCCTTTTTGCCATTATAAAATGCCCTCCCCTTTTTTGGGGATTTTATTTATTTATTTGAGAGAGAGAGCCTGAGTAGGGACAGAGGGAGAAGCAGATTCTCTGCTGAGCAGGGAGACTGACGTGGGTCTCAACACCAGGACTCCGAGATATGACCTGAACCAAAGGCAGACACTTAACTGACTAAGCCACCCGGGTGCCCCAGAATGTCCTTTGTTTCTAATAGTTTCTGTCTTAAAGTTGATTTCAACTGATATTAATGTAGCCACTTGTGCTCTTTTATGTCTTCATAGACTATTGGTATATTCTTAGATTACTTTTTTTTTTTTTTTTAAAGTAGGCTCCATGCTTGAACTCAACAGCCCTCAAATTAAAAGTCACATGGTCTACCGAGTGACTGAGTGAGTCAGGTGCCCCCTTAGATTACTTTCAAGTTAAATTTTTTTTAAAGGTTTTATTTTTATTTATTTATTTTTATTTATTTATGAGAGAGAGAGAGAACGAGAGGGGAGAAGGTCAGAGGGAGAAGCAGACTTCCCACAGAGCCGGGAGCCCGATATGGGACTCGATCCCGGGACTCTGGGACCATGACCCAAGCCGAAGGCAGTCGCCCAGCCAACTGAGCCACCCAGGCGCCCCTCAAGTTAAATTTTTTTTACAATTTTGTTTTTATTTCTTGTTATTCTCAACTAAATATTAATTCAGACTTCTATGTAGAGTTGAAGATATCACCCTCAAAAATCGGGGTGCCTACCTGGCTCAGTCAGCAGAACATGTGACTCTTAATCTTGGGGTGGTAAATTAGAGCCCCATGTTGGGTATAGAGATTACTTAAAAATAACCTTTTTTTTTTTTTTAAGATTTTTTTTATCAACTGTTGAGTGTAAAACTTAGAGGAGAAAGATACTCGCTAGGCTTAATGAGAGGGATGACTCCGCGGAGAAATCTTCCCTAGAGAATCTAGCAAATAAAATTTATTTTGTGGGGCGCCTGGCTGGTTCGGTGGGTTAAAGCCTCTGCCTTCAGCTCAGGTCATGATCTCAGGGTCCTGGGATCAAGCCCCAAATCGGGCTCTCTGCTCAGCAGGGAGCCTGTTTCCCCCTCTCTCTCTCTCTGCCTGCCTCTCTGCCTACTTGTGATCTCTCTCTCTCTCTCTGTCAAATAAATAAATAAAGTCTTTAAAAAAATTTATTTTGTAATGTTATTTTTTTAAATAATATTAACAGTGCTATCAATAGCTATCATTTGTTAACAGGCTCCTGCTATTTGCCAGACAATATGTGGGTCACTTTGCCTATGTTATTTTATTTAAACCTCTCAAAAGCTCTGCACGGTTAGATACTGTCCTTATTTTACAGATAAGAAAACAGATTCAGCAAATTTGTTTAATGGAATCCCGTGGACTTCTAGCAAGTAAGTGAAGGAGTCAGGATTTTAAACTGCTGAATTTCTTGTTACTGTCAGTGAGTCAGCTACCAGGCCACATATAGATAAGAAGTAGTTTCAGGTACTGTAAGAACTAATAGGAATGGTGTGAATTTGAATTTATTAGAGATACTGTTAATAAATTATGTGTACGATGTATAAATAAAGATTTTCAGTGATTTGATGCTATTAGAATTGAAGGAGAAACATGGCCAAGAAGCAAAATGATGGCTAGAAGCTTGCACCAACAAATAGTCTATCCTCTTTTTCATTTGTCCATATTTGCCCTGCTGGACATGGCAAGGAATAGCAAATGTTTGAAAGAAAAGATGCCACAACTACATTATCTCTTAGTATTTTTTTTCTCTTTTAAGTGTTTGAGTTTACTTTACATATTTTTCCCTCTAGATAATATATTCACATGGACCAATTTCAAAAGATACTGAATATACCAGGGTGTTCAATGAAAGTCTTTTTACCATGTCCACCAGCCATAATACCAAGTAAGTTTCTTACTTGGAGGCAACCATTGTTAGAAGTTTCAGTGTTTTGTTCCAGGATATTTCTCTTTTCTCTCCCCCCCCCCCATTCTTTTTTCCCCTCTTCTCTCTCCTCTACACCCTGAAAAGCTATAAATATTAGGGTAGAATTAAAGGAATAAACAAGGGACAGGAAAATACCCAGCAATCAGCAACTATATGAAATCATTTCCACTCCTAAGCCTGCAAATGCAAGGGAAGGAATTAACAGAACTTGACAAGAGCTTTAGCAGAAGGAGAGAGGCTGTTTAACAGGGTCTATGGTCTTAGAGAAAGAAATGCCAACTGCCTGTAATGAGGGAACGGTGGGGAGGGGGCACCTTTACCACCCTCTGATTTTCTAGCCATCCCACTTACTGTTTGAATGCATTAGAAGCTAGAGGGCAAGGTTGCCTAGAAGATGCAATTTGTTTGGCAAATTGTGCACAAAGCTGAGTAGAGAAAGATGAACAGTGAACCTGGAGAGGCAAGCAAGATACTGAGCACAACTAGATTGTATGTCAGAATACCATATGACAAGTATACTATAGATCATATTCTATACTTGTTTTTTTCCTCAGCAATATATGATAGATACCATTTTATATTTGTGTAAAAAGAGCTTTTTTTCTTTATAGTTACATAATATTCCATTACCCAGATGTATGTATGGTTATTTTTATAACCAGTCTTGTTAATGGATATAAAGGCTGTTTCTAATCTTTCACTAATACAAACAGTGCTTTCAAAAACAACTGTGTAAAATAATTTTATGCACATGCACAAATATATCTAAGATAAATGGAGTAGAATTGCTGGGTCAAAGAGTGTGTGCATTTATAACATTAATAGATATCATCAAATTGGCTATTGTAGAGATTATACCTATTTAATCTTCCCAACAGTGTATTGGCGTGCCTGCTTTTCCATTGCCTTTGCCAGCATGCTGCTATCAATATACAGAACTAATTATACCTACTGCCTTAACATTGATCAAAGCTCAGGAGAATGTTCACTCAGGTATTTTCTTTCTCTGTTATTACAAAATATTTTTATTTGTTGAAAAAGAATATATCATAACTACGTATGAAGAATAAAGACTAATAAACCATCACTTGCTGACCTACCCCTTAGGTTAGAAATAAAATATCCTGGTGAGTTCAACACTTTATCATTAAGTTATGACTATTTTATCCACAATAGTACTTCTTTTCTATTAAATTTGTATATAATATAGACATGATAATATAGATAATATAGAATGGACATAATAATATAGCTACACCACCTTTTTTAATTTTTTAAGATTTTATTTATTTATTAGAGCACAAGCAGGGGGAGCAGGAGAGGGAGAAGCAGACTGAGCAGGGAGCCTGATGTGGGATTTGATTCCAGCACTCTGAGATCATGACCTGAGCTGAAGGCAGATGCTTAACCAGCTGAGCCACCCAAGCTCCCCATACCATCTTTTTTTATTTTAATTTTTTAAAAAGATTATTTATTTATTTATTTATTTAGAAACAGAGAGAGAGTGAGAGAGAGCATGAGAAGGGAGAAGGTCAGAGTGAGAAGTGGACTCCCAGTGGAGCTGGGGGTCCAATGTGGGACTCGATCCCAGGACTCCGGGATCATGACCTGAGCCGAAGGCAGTTGCTTAACCAACTGAGCCACCCAGGCGCCCTACCATCTTTTTTTAAATCAACTTTTTGTTTTGGGATAATTTCTGATTTATAGAAAAATTACAAAAATACTACAGAGAGTTCCCATATATCCCACATCCAGTTTCCTCTGTTGTTAACATTTTCTTAGTGTGGTACATTTGTTATAATCAACCAATGTTGTTATGTTATTATTTTATTCAGATTTCTTTTTTACCTAATGTCTTCATTCTATTCCTGGGTACCATATTACATTTAGTCATGTCTCTTGAGGCTCCTCTTCACTGTAACAGCTTCTTAGACTTTTCCTTGTTTTTGATGACCTTGACAATTTTGAGGAGTAATGGTCAGATGTTTTGTAAAATGTCCCCAAGTTGTGATTTGTTTGATGTTTTTCCCGTTATCTGTGGGGGTTATGAGTTTTAGGGAGCAAAACCACAGAAGCGAAGTGCCATTTTCATCACATCACATCAAAAACAAATACTGTCGACATTACTTATCACTGGTGATACCGACCTTGATCATCTGGCTAAGGTAGTGTTTGTCAGATTTCCCCCACTGTAAAGTTACTCTTTTCCTCCTTTATATCAGCTTTTTTTGATGATGTATTTGCCTGTTTATCTTTTCTTACCCTTTTATTTTTAGTTCTTCTGAGTTATTTTACTTTACATTTATTGTGATACTGATACAGTTGGGCTTTTACTGTCAAATTTTGTGTGTTCTATTTGTACCACTTTTTCCTCCCCTCCCTCTTTTCTTGGGTATCTCCTGGGCTGAAATGTTTTTTCCTCTGATACCGTGTTTTCCCCTGTATTAATTTTTAAGTTTTATACTTTTTTCCTATTTAAATGGCTATCCTTGATAAGTCTTAGCTTTTATCTTTTCAAATACTGCTCCTCCCCATTTTAGAACTCTAATTAGAGTCATGTTAGACACTTTCATTTTCTTTCATGTCTCTTAACTTTTACGGATTTTCGTCTTTGGTCTCTGTGCTGCAGCATTATAATTTTTTCTTAACTGTTACCTGGTTCTCAGATTGTCTCTTCAAGCAATGTCTAATCTGCAAGAGATTTTGTTTTCTACAAGTTCTAGTTTTTTCTTAAATGTGCCTGGTAATTGTTTATAGTCTCTTCCATTTTCATTTGTAAGTTATCTTCTATTTTATTATATCATTTTTATGATTGGGTTGATAATTCCACTATCTAAAGTGTTTAGTAACCTAAATCTCTTGTTTTTCTTCTGGTTCTGGTTCATGATGCTTTATTTCTCTTGAGTTTGGGGATTATATTCACATTTATGTTCATATTTGTGAGCTGTGGATATCCTGAAGGTGAAAAAACTCCAGATTTGCATTTGGGATTTCTCCTTTAGCACAGATGGATTTCTAACCTGAAATCAGCATGCCAGTTGTCTATAGTTACAAATTTTTAGAGGAAACTATCCTCCTCATCCTACTTTTCTTCTTGAAGATAAGACAGTTTTCTTTGTTGGCTCACTCTGTTGTCATGTGGATTTTTTTTTTTTCTGGCTTACCCTTTTACTAATGGTTCAGACAACCTTTCTGAGGGTCTCAGCTATGTATGGACCTAAAACCTAGCATGTCTTGTAAACCCCAGTATTTTAGCTTTTCCCCTTGTAATTTTTTATTAGATGAAAAGATCATTTGTCATCATAGGATTTCCCATTTTCTGGGTTTGTTATTACTCACCCAGGAGTACTTGGGTAATATGTTGCTCTATTCCCTGTATTTCTTATCATGGTGATTAGAACTCATCAGTGATGTTATATATATATATATATATATTTTTTTTTTTAACATTTTATTTATTTCAGACAGAGAGTGAGCGAGAGAGCACGAGCAGGGCTACGGGGGTTGGGCAGAGGGAGAAGCAGACTCCTTGCTGAGCAGAGAACCTGATGTGATGTGGGATCAGTCCCAGGCACAGACGGTTAACCAACTTAGCCACCCAGGGGCCCCTATGATTTTTTTTTTCAAGAATATTTCATAGTTCTAAGTACTTCTTACTATATTTTGAGGAATATAATGTGCTTTCAAAGAAAAAACATTACAACTTACATCTCAGAAATACAAAGGATCATAAGAGACTTCTGTGAATAATTGTATCCAACAAACTAGAAAACCTAGAAGTAAAGGATAAATTCGTAGAAACATACTACCTATCAAGACCGACTCATGAAGAAATAGAAAATGCACAGACCAACAGCAAGGAAATACAAACCTCCCAGCAAAGAAAAACCCAGAACCCAATTGTTTCAGTGGAGAATTCTACTAAATATTTAAGAAAGAATCAATGCCAGTCCTTCTTGAATTCTTCCCTGCCCCCCCCACAAAAAAAGAATTCTTCCCAAAAATTGAGAAGAAAATTCCCAAACTCATTTTATGAGGCCAGCATTATCCTGCTATCAAAGCCAAAGACACTATAAGAAAATCACAAGCCAGTATTTCAGTGAATATAGATGCAATGATTCCCAACAAAGTACTAACAAACCAAATTCAACAGCATGTTAAAAGGGTCCTACGCCATGACCCAGTGGGATTTATCCCTGGGATGGTTCAACATCTGCAAATCAATCACTGTGATATGCCACATTAATACAATGAAAGGTAAAAATCATATGATTATCTCCATAGATGCAGAATAAAGCATTTGACAGAATTCAACATCCTTTCATGATAAAAACTCTTAAAAAAAATTTTGTATGGAAGGAACATGCCTGTTCAGATCATAACAAAGGCTATATGTGACAAACCCACAGCTAACATCATACTTAACATTGAAAGGCTTTGAAAGCTATCCCACTAAGATCAAGAACAAGACAAGGGTGCCCATTCTCACCACTCCTATTCAACATAATACTTGAAGTCATAGCCAGAGCAATTAGGCAAGAAAAAGAAATAAAAGGCATCCAAATCAGAAAGAAAGAAGTAAAGTTGTCTTTGTTTGCAGATGATGTCATACATGGAAAATTCTAAAGACTACCCCCCAAAAATGTTAAATTCAGTAGAGTTGCAGGATACAAAATCAACATACAAAACTCAGTGCATTTCTGTACACTAACAACAAATTATCTGGAAAAAGAAAATCCCATTTATAATATCAAAATTAAGTACTTATGAATAGAACTAAAAATTGTAAGAAATTGAAGATACAAATGAAAAGATATTTTATGTTCATGGATTAAAAGAATTAATATTGTTTAAAATGTTCATATTACCAAAACCATATCTAGATTCAGTGTTATCCCTGTCAAAATCCCAATGGCATCTTTTACAGAGGCAGAAAAAATAATCCTAAGATTTGTATAGAACCACACATGACCCCAAATACTAAAGCAGCCCTGAGAAAGAACAAAGTGGGAAGCATCACATTTCCTGATTTCAAACTTTTTTATGAAGTTGTGGTAATCAAAGCAATATGGTACTGGCATAAAAAGAGACACATAGGCCAATGGAATAGAATTGAGAGCCCAGAAATAAGCCCATACATATATTTTCAACTAATATTTGACAAAAGGAGCCAAGAATACTTGATGGGAAAAGAATAGTCCCTTCAATAAATGGTGTTGTGAAAACTGGATATTCACATGCAAATTAATGAAATTGGACCCCTATCTTATACCACTTAAAAAATTAATTTGAAATGGATTAAAGGCTTCAGTACAAAACCTGCAATTATAAAACTAGAAGAAAATGGGGTTTTCTAATTCAAGTCTCTTACATTAAGTTTCTCTGGATTGATACTACTTTCTCTTTCTCTGTACTTGTTTTGGATACAAAGTCTTGTGGATTTTATTCTAGTTTATACTGACTTTAATCTGTTATAAAATTAGTTTTCCTAAAATACAGTTTTCATTTTAGCATGTCTCTCAGGAACTTCCTATGTATTGTGTCAAAGATCTAGTCAAGGTTTCTGTCAGTTAACCCTGATGGTAGGTGGTATACTAGCTTTAAAAAAAAAAAAAAAAAACCCTTGTAAACCTATTGAAGAGTCTTTTGCCTCAGTTAAAAGATCTCTTAGAATGCCCCCTTTTCAGATCATAGACTTCAAGTCTAGGTCAAGATTCACTTCTGTTAATTAGTAAATACATATGTGCATTCATCAGTTAAAAAACTCTTTGTATCCTATCCCCCTATATTTTTTACTTAAAATTCCATTAACATGTATCTGTTAAGTTTATACCATATTACTGTACATATGCTAGATTTGCCTTTGTTTTTCAGTTGTTGTGGTGCCTGGGCGCAGTTGGTTTAGTGGCTGACTCTTGGTTTCAGCTTAGGTCGTGATCTCAGGATAATGAAATCGAGGCCCATAAGGGGCTCAACATGGAGTCGTCTTCAGATTCTCCCTCTCCCTCTCCCTGGTGCTCTCTCTCAAATAAATAAATCTTAAAAAAAAAAAAAAAGCCTTCTGCTTATCTCTAAAGAAAAAAAGTTTCTCAGTTGTTTAATGCGTATGTATTTATTGGTTGTCCTTAACTAGATCGGAGGCTCCTTGGAGGCAGAGGCTGGGATGCTAAATTTTATTTATATTTATTTTAATGTAAAGTAAAATGCTGTGTGTACACTAGGTGCTTAAGAGGTACTTGGTAGTTGACCTTATAGCCCACAGATATTCTGTGGGCTATTCTATTCTAAGAGGTAAATTTAAGCTTGCTTTTGGCACAAACTATGTAATAAAGAATTACTGTGATGATCTTTAGTTACTGTTCATGGTAATACGCTATGTATACACATGGAGGAATGGTCCTCATCTGCTTTGACTCTGGATCTTTTATTCCTCAGGGTTATTTTGTTTTGTTTTGAGGGCTTGGGGTTAGTTATCTAAAAAATTGCCCAACTATATATTCTTTCTTCTCTATTTATAATTTAATGTCTAACATCTTGTTAAGCAAAGTAATTTATAGCCTGAGTTTGCAGGATATTTGTTCTTACATAAAATTGGTAAAACCTCAACCTACAAGTAGAGCAATCCAAGATGACATTAACATAAGCTTGTCTGAGGCTCTTCAACCTGGCCTCTAAAGTCTAGTATTTAAAATAGTAGATGAATGCTAGAGAAAGAGTTAAAACTCTTTACTGTCCCATCAGGATTTCCATATACTTTTAACTTTTGAGTTGGTTGTTGTGATATTTCATGTCTTCAATAAAATCCACATTTGTTAACTTGGAACCATATACTTTTTTTTTTTAAGATTTTATTTTTAAGTAATCTCTACACCTAAGGTGGGGCTCAAACCCACAACCCTGAGATCAGGAGTTACACACTCCACTGACTAAGCCAGCCAGGTGCCCATGTTAGAGGTCCTTTTTTAACAAATGGATTGAGTCAAATACTTGCCACAGAGTGCTACAGCTAGGTCCCATGCCAATATATTCTAATGTCCTGTGGAACAGGCCAAAGTACCCCAATGTACTGCCAAGTACCATGTGCTAAGATAGCTGTGGCCTACAAAGTCCCTGAGATTGATGCCAATCATCATCAGAAACATTTTTTTAAGCACCTATCTGTACATGGTTCTATCCTAGGCACTGTACAAAACGAGTTAAACAGACTTGGCCCCTGCCCCCTGGGAATTTTCAATCTAAGATGATGCTGACATGGAGAGACATAAGGATATTGAGACAGCTGAACAAACATTGAACAAGAACATAAAGTACTAACATTATGCACAAGCAAAGGGGTAAGTGCATTTTGTGGGATAGTATTAAAGGAAGCCTCATGGGACATGAACAGGGTGGGGTAGAGCAATCTCTATCAGATTAGATTAGTTTTCATTGGGAAGTCGGGTTTTTATACAGACTTAAAGTAGGGCCCGGACATTCCAGAAATAGAACACGACAAAAAGAAGATTTGGAGCAGAGAGAAGTTTAGAACTGTATTGTTGGACTCTTCATGATGTCCAAAATTATAATTCTGGATATTTCTGAATCTGAAAGTGGGATTGATGTTTTGGCTTACTAGCAGGTTGGCATTAAAGTTGGGTCTAGATCAAAACTAGTTCAAAGCAGAGCAAAAAGCAAACCAAGAAAACCTGGAAACTTGCATAGCTTTTGCAAACAGTCTGTTTTGCTTATTAAAACTCCTCTTATAAACCGTTGGTCACTTAACAGAAAAGTTAACTGGAGTTGTTATCATCTTAGAAACTTACACAAGGTTGTCTTGTGAAGCACCTCTTTTTGCTCATTAAATTGTGTTCTGTGTTAGATATGCTAGCACTCTGGCAACATGTAGAGATTATTTCTTCAGAATTGGTGAGAGGTTTTTTGGTTTTGTTTTGTTTTGTTTTTAAGGATAACTTTCTATCCCAGAGAAAGGTCATAGAAATTTTGGTTGTTACAGTAAGCAGTGCACATAGATGTTGAGCCCTAAATATTACCTGCCCTTCAGTCATTAATTTCTTATCTCCCAAGATGTGCCTTTAACACCACGCATACATATATTTGAATTTAAATCATAGCTGCAACAAATATACTTTCACAGTGTCTGTCAGATAAAACTGATTACTTCTTTTTCAGTAGACACAAACTTAAGAGTTTCCCCAATAGTACTCAGCTCACTGTTTGATGTCATTCACATCTGAAATGTGAAAATTTTAATTTACCCAGAGTACTGGGGTATATTTTCTTTACAAATCTTCTTTATTGTACAAAAGAATTCACAATAGATTTTCTTTTAATTGCAAGCTTCCCTAGTGCCCTTTAAATTATTGGGTTTTCAAAACATATTTATACAAGGCTTCTTCAGTTGCCATTCATTGTGTAAATACAGTACATTGAAAATATAAGTGGTGAACCCCACTGAGACATTAAAAATTCAATAATGCCTTTTTAAAATATTGAAGCCTTTTTTTCCCTTAGATATTTGACTTGTGTGATGTGCACTTATTCATATTTCTGCCTCCTCATTAGAATCGGGGTTTTATAGGGCTAGTCGTGTCTTTTCTCATTTTCCATAACTCTTTGTGCTGTAATATAACAGTAAGAAGAATCTAGTAACTTGCTATTTTTCTTTTGATACCAAGTCATGGGATAGTAGCACATGGTAAACTTCCTAATGGGAAGAGTATGATTTAGGGACTGCCATCCAGAGAAATTCAGTGATTGTTTTAACTCACTAAATACCTTGCCTAGATAATCTTTAGCTCTAAGAAGTATCTCCCCTGAGTGACAGTTTAGTCTCATGGTATGCTGACTACTAAACATTTATCTTTTCTTTTAAATATTAAACTATTCTTGGACTAGTCTATCTGGAAGAGCCTGGAGAGGCTTAGGTAAAATAAAGACAGAAGTATAGACAAAATTATTTCAATAAATAGAAATAGGGACTATAAAATACAGCCAGTGTCTTCATTTAATCTAGCACATCTTTTGTGTATGATTCAAGGAGTGGGTAGAAAATTTCCAAAAGTGTACAGATATTTTTGTTTTTGTTTGCACAAAAAGAATTCGCACCCCTTGATTCAGGAAGGAAACTGAAAATTGAGCTCATTATATTAGAACCATCTGAGATCTTTAAAGGAAAAACAATTCAAACGTCTCTAGATTGCCCATGTTCATGATAGAAGTGGTAGTGATAGTTTTTTTTTAGGAATTGTATTGCTTCACTCCATCAGTAGATAGTTCCAAGTACCCTGCTGAAAGGAGAGGGGAAGAAGGTACATTGGAAGCATGTAAAATACCTTCTTTCCTTCCCAATTTTTGTTCTGTGTTAGAAAATAGTCCTATAGTTAACTTGGTCTTGGTACAGAATAGTGAAAAATAAAGACATGGAGATTTTCATATCATAGTTTTAAATAAATACCTCAGTAGAGAATTCACCAAATATTTGAGAGTCATAGGAACTTGGGATTCATCAATAAGCAAAACAAAACCGTTATTTTTCCCTCTGGAGCTTATGTTCTAGTTCAAAAGTCAGCAGACTTTTTCTGTTAAAAACCAGAAAATAAGTATTTTAGGTTTTGCATGTGGCCATGTTCCATATAAAACTTTATTTACAAAAGCAAGCAGCCAGCTGGATATGGTCCATGGCCTATAGTTTCCCAATCCATATTCTTGTAGGTAGAAACAGAATGAGTAAATTAGAGTATGTTAGGTGATAAGTACTTTGGGAAAAAGAAAAACAGTGCAGAGTAATTAGATAGGGAGTATCATGGATAGAAGTTGGCAGGGTGAGTCTCACTGAGGTCAAGGAGAGGAGGAACCAAGAAAGACTGAAAAGTTAATAATTGGTGATGGGGAAAAAAAAAACAAGAGATGGTGATATCCTAGAAATATAATAAAGAACTATTTATTGGGAAGAGGAAGGGAACATCTGTGTGAGATGTTGCTGCCAAATAGGAGGAAGGCTGAGATTACACCATTGAATTTAACTAATCTTGGGTTGTTAGTGACCAGTATGAGCAGTTTTGGTAGAGAGAATTGAAGGAGAGAATGAAAACAAGTAAGTCTTTTGAGGAATTTTGTTGTAAATGAAACAGATGGGGCAGTGAGGGAAGAAGGATCAAGAGAAGAATTTTTTTTTTATTAAGATAGAAGAAATAATGATATGTCTGATGGAAATAATCCAGTAAAGAGTAGAGAGGAAATGATGTGGGAGACAGTTGCCGCCGGAGCTGTAACATTGAGTTGGCAAGGGAATGGGATCTGGTGTGTCAGTAGAGGGATTAACTTCAGATAGGTGTGATGTTGGTAGGTGGGTACATGTGCCATGGAGAGTCTGGATTTGTTTTGTGGCTTCAATTTTCAGATTTACAGAATGGATAGCTGTGATGAGACAATCAAGTAATCAAAGGAATATTCCTTGCTAGCATGACATATTTTCAAGGGTAAAGGAATATTCCTCAGTTGTTGGAATTTTGTGAGTCAGGGTCAATTCCCAGTGAAATGTACAATTCTGATTAAAGAATTATCAGTAGAGAATATAAAAGTTGAAGTGTGGAGGTTTTATATAATATCTATGTTTTTTTATTTTTAGTACTAGTATTTGAGGGATCTTTGGTGACTCACTAAAATGACTTTTATTGTACCCTCTGAAGGAGTTTTAAACTTAACCTAGCAAATTTCTATAGTTTTAAGGGCTTCCCATAAAGCCCTACATTATGGGATTGAATAATGATGCATGTAATGCCTGTGGCACAGTACTTGGTATCCTGTAGATACTCAAGAAGTGCTAACTATTATTAGAGGACGTAGTTAGTAAATACGCTAAATTGAAATCATAGGTCCTTTGACATCCCTCCTAATGTTCTTTCTGCTTCACAGCGTGGTCCTTCTTTATATAGTGACTAGTGATATTACTGGCTCCAGCAATCAGGGACTCCATAGATGGATGCTTGTTCTTACGTGTTTTAATTCTTTTATCAAGCTGTATTAATTTCTTAATAGAATTTTAAAAAGTTTTTGTATTCAGGATCCTCCTATAGATTAATCCTCCAGAAGGTAGGTAATAATTTTTACACATTTCCAAGAAAATGTCTCAAGTAATAGTTTGTATGTAGAGGGTATTCAACAAATGTGGTGATTAGTAAATCAGTGTTTCATATTTTTGTGACTAAACTTAGATACTCAGTTCTTTAGGACTTTCTCTAATTCAGACCTGAGACAATTCCACTATTCTGAAAAATTCTGGAGCTAAATTATATTGGACTTAAGCAATTAGAAAACCTCCAACTACAGCTATTCTAAATACCTTCCAAAGAAAGGTAGTAGCCAGATTTCACAGTAACCATACAATAATATAAATGTAATTGGCACATATAGCTGTTGGAATGCCATAAAAACTGGTATTGTGATCATTAAAAGAAGTTTGTTAGATGGGTATTTTATGTAAGTGATGAACCACTAAATTCCACTCCTAAAACTAATAGTACTCTATATGTTAGCTAACTGGAATTTACATACAAATGTGGTGGGGGGGAGTTTGTTAGCAAATAATACTCAGCTATTCCATATTGAAAATCAAAGTAAGATAGATTGACTTTATATAACTACAAGAAAATAGCCTTCTTTACCTTGACATACTGCACCAAGAAAGTAATGAGTGAAGTCAAAGAAGTGATATTTTTACTAAGTATTAGAGAATCTAATTGTGGACAGGAACTGTTTGGGAAGAGCAAGCTGAAATGGCCATTTCGTTCTGCAGTAGCCAGTGTGAATAGAAGAAATGAGAATCTCTTTTATTCATAAGAAACAGCTGTGTTCGAGCCTTTACTCTTAGGTTTACTGATAAGGATATAAAATTTGAAGAAGCTATTTCCAAGAATTTAGGAAGTAAAACTTAGCTATTTTTGCAGACAACTGAGAAATTCTAAGTTTATTCAAATATAGGTTCCCATCACATCTATAATAGTTATCTCTAAAGCATCAGAACATCCAACTTCATAAAAATATTTAGATCAATGGAAAATACTGAATAAGTCATTTTTAAAAAATCTATCTTGTGTTGAAACTTTTTTTTTTTTATTATAGGTCCAGTTGTTTACGTCTTGGATCTTGCGGATAGACTGATCTCAAAAGCTTGTCCATTTGCTGCAGCGGGAATAATGGTTGGCTCTATCTATTGGACAGCTGTGACTTATGGAGCAGTGACAGTGATGCAGGTTCACTATTTTACTCTGTTCAGTGATAATTTTTATGTGAAGATCTATTAAATTGAACAATAACCTTCTCGTGGCTTAAAAATAAGAAATATATAAGAAACTATCTCATGAGAAGTCATCTTCTTACTCCTGCCCATTTGCCCAGGTTTTTCCTCACTTCTCCAGGCTGCCCCTATTATTAGTTACATAATATATTCTTCTAGACTTTCTTTGTGCATGTGCAAGAAAAAATAAAGTTGTTCTCCCACACACATACCTTTTTCCCTTTAAAGGAAGCAAATTAGAACTGTACCCCCCTTTTTTTCTTCACAGTGAACCTTGGATATCTTTTCATATAAGTATGCAGAAATCTTCTTGGCATTCTATGTGTGGAATTACAACAATTAATTAACCAGTCTGTTGCTGATTAGGCAATTAGTTGCTTCCTGTTTTTTGCCACAATCAGTAACTGTTGGTGAAGATTATTAGACTTAAATTTTAAGATTTAGTCCCAGACCCTTGACTCCTTTCTTTATACTTTTATCTAAAGATTTCCAGCTATGATCTCTGTGCTTTTTGTGCTTAGATCTATGTCTTGGCCCTAATCTATACTCAAATCCAGTCCTGCAGTTACAGTTTGATCCTTCTCTTTAGAGGACCTCTTGTGATTTCACACTCAATATTACTGAAATCATTAATCAGACTGAAAACAGTCTTTTCCTCAATTTGAAAACTCAATTTATTCCCCATAATTTTTCTATACCTTCGATCGTTACTATTATTTCCCATCTAATCAGTCTGTATCCTACATTCTTAGGATTACCTTTAGCTCTTTCTACTTCCTAGACCTTTATCAGTCCACTGACCCCAAGTCCAAGCAGTTTCATTTTTATATGTCTTAAATCTGTAGCTTCTTTTCCACAGTATTAACCACCTGACTTCTTGTCACTCCTGCATCATACCTGTGGGCTAAAGGAGCCTTTTGATTGGTTTCTCTTAATTTCATTTTCTTCTATCAGTCCGTCCTTCTAAAACAGTCTTCCTAAAATAATACCTCCAACATCTACTCCAAGCTCCCATCTCCTCTACCTTAAATGGTGTTTTACCAGTGCAGCACTTAGGTTGGGTAAGTGTTTCATAAATAACTCAATAATAGTTAACACACTACATAATATTCTAGAAATTCCACATAACCGATCTATGCTGGGTCCAATGTGAATGGCATTTCTGGTTGCTTCATTAATATTCATGGTGGGACAGATATTGCAAGGCTTCTTCATGAAGTGTTGATGACACCCTCAAAATCTGGATATAGTCGCTAGAATGAATTGCAAAACGAATTGCATCATTTGTCATGAGTGTAATGGGTAAAGGTTAAGAACCACTGTCTTGAAAAAGATTCCATTTCCTTAACCTGATTTGTTACACAGGGTGCTTAACAGTCTCACTTCATTCTACTTTGAGGCCTATTGGCCTCCAACCCATCCTTATGCTGTTTAGTTTTTTTACCTCTGTCCTTTGGATTTTATCACCCTCCTTGCTTCATACCTGTCCTTCCATTCGTCTGTCTCCTTATCCAAATCTAAACTCTCCTTCCAGGCTTAGTTCAACTGTTTTCCCCTATCAAACCTACCAGACAACTTCTGCCCACTATTTTTTCTCTTTCCTCTGCATTCATGACATTTTCAGTCCTCATATGGCAGCTGATGTGTTGCTGAAACCTGTTACTTAACTTATCCTATGTTCAGGCCTTGCTTTTCCTATGAGAAGGTACTTTCCTTGAAAGTAGCGACTGTCTTACACTTACATATTCCTAATATAGCCTATACACAGAGAATAACATTCAAAAGGCTTTTATAAAATATTGGGGAGGGTTTCTATATAACTCATTCTATCAGGTAGTTGCAGGTTTATTTGACTGACTATATCCTCTGCAATAATTTGTTATAACTCCAGTAACGAGTACATCATTAGTTCAGGAAGGTTTAGAATGGTTCACTAGGACTAACAAAGACATAAAAACTTAGAGTAGATATATACATTATTTAATGTACAAACACATTACATAGACATCTGTTTTTTGCAGTTGAGGAAACTATGGCCCTCTGAGATTGAGTGATTTCTCTTAATACTTAATTGATCATAAGAAGTAGGGTGGCTCTTTTTTCTTTCCTAATCTTTTTTTTAAGACTTTATTTGACACAGAGAGAGAGAGATCACAAGTAGGCAGAGAGGCAGGCAGAGAAAAAGGGGAAGCGGGCTCCCTGCTGAGCAGAAAGCCCGATGTGGGGCTCGATCCCAGAACCCTGGGATCATGACCTGAGTTGAAGGCAGAAGTTTAACCCATTGAGCCACCCAGGCACCCCAGGGTGGTTCTTTTTGAGGAAAGATTTTAGACTTGCTCAATCTTAAAAGAAATTTGATAATTAATGGGGACACATCGACAAGAGTCAATTAAGGAGTACAGTTTGTATTTCTAAAAAGGGCCTCAAGCTGGATTTTGGCACTTTGAATCCATATTGGTATGATTCATTCAAAACGATAACACCATGGGGCGCCTGGGTGGCTCAGTGGGTTAAGCCTCTGCCCTCGGCTCAGGTCATGATCTCCGGGTCCTGGGATTGAGCCCCGCATCAAGCTGTCTGCTCAGCAGGGAGCCTGCTTCCCCCCTTTCTCTCAGCCTGCCTCTCTGCCTACTTGTGAGCTCGCTCTCTCTGTCAAATAAATAAAATCTTTAAAAAAATGAAAAAAATAACTCACATTTAGTTGAAACTTTATAAGTGATCATTATATTGAAAATAATAAAATTATATAAAAACAGAATGTCCTGAAAAGGCATAGGTAGAGACACAGTCTCTGGGCCAATCCACTTTTGCTACTAGTTTGGGATAAGGGTTTATGAAATACAGTGGACTCTTCAACAATATGGGGATTAGGGGCATTGATAACCCTCCTCATGTAGTAGAGAATCCATGGATAACTTTTGACTCCCCAAAAACTTTACTACTTATAGCCTACTGTGACCAGAAGCCTTAAACATTAAGTTGACTAACACACATTTTTGTATATGTACTATATGCTATATTATAGTAAAACAAGCTAGAGAAAAGCAAATGTTAAGGAAATCAGAAAATAACAGTACTGTATAGTATCTGTCAGTGCATATATAAATGGACTAATACAGTTCAAATGCATGTTGTTCAAGGGTAAACTGTTTGTGAATCAGACTATTTCACTTTAAGGCAACTCAGAACAACTATCCTTAAAAAAAAAATTTATCCTTCACATACAAAGCGTCAGGTTTCTCCGTGGAAACACAGAAGAATATTAGGTACCTATACCATGGTTTTTGATCACTTGAAAGAGGTTAGCCTCCTACCCTTCAATATTACATTGTATTTAGGTAAATTACTAAAGTCCAAGCCCGGACTATATCCCTAGCCCAGATTTTAAAAGCATCCATTTTGGCTCTCCCCACATACTTATAAAATATTTTTACCTAGATTGAGTTTGTTATTTAGAATTTCAGTTTGCTCTGACCATTCTCAGCTTTACCTTATTTCACCTCCTTATAGTAGTCTACCTAAAAAAAAAAAAAAAAAGATCTGCTATGATAGTTTGACATAAAGAGCATCTCTTTTTTTTTAACCCATATACTTTTTCATGAGCTTGCTTTCTTCAGTGTCTCTGGCAGCTTTTAGTTTTCCCTACTTTTTTTCTTCCCTTTCCTCCATGCCTGCCATTCCTTCCTTTCACCTCCTTCCTATCAAAGATAGAGACAAGATTCTTCCTAATCCTTTCTTCCTGGGTTGCTCCTCAAGCATGATCAGAAAAACTATATGGAGTCTTTCTAGTAGTATCCTCCTAGCAAGCTGTCCTTACTATGTGATACCTGGGTGGGTAAAAGCCCAAGATTCAGAAATAGTCTCCTTCACCTACACCTTCAGGAATAATCAGAGAAATAGGTTTAATTTGGAAGCAATTGAGACTTTGTCTAAAGGGAAGATCATTTGAGACCTTTGAAAGAGAATTTTCAGGGAAAATCTCCAATTAAAAGAAAGAAGTGGGACGCCTGGGTGGCCCCGTCAGTGAAATGTCTGTGTTCGGCTCAAATCATGATCCCAGGGTTCTGGGACTGAGTCTCACATCTCGAGCCTGCTTCTCCCTCCACCCCTCCCCCTGTTCGTGTACTCTCTCTCTCCTCTTTCTCTCTGAAAAATTAAGTCTTTTTAAAAAAATAAAATAAATAGAAGAAACTCACCAATAAAATGGAGATGTTGAGAGAAGTAATAAGGCCAAGATTGATCGTAATAAGGATTTTCCTGCAGGGGAAGTATGGAGATTGACAAATAAGAATTAATCATGTCCTTCTTGCCCTCTAGGATCTAATCCAATTTGAGAAATAGCCCCAAGACCCAGATAAGAAGGGAAGGATTGTTGTAGCTTCATTACCCCATAGATAGGACACCCTAGGTTTCCTGAGCTCGAAAAATGACTGGAACCTACAGCAAAATCTACTGCAGTAGACCTTGGAATTGCATTTTAGCCGAGTTAGGTCTGTAGGACAGGCATTTAGCCAGCCGGAAAAATCACTGTATCCCAGACACCACTAAGTACAGAGAAAGAACCAAAGAGAAGTAAGCTTTCAGGCCATCTCTCTGAAGGCTGATTCTGCCCCTTGGCTGGCTGTGCTTACCTTAGTAGGAAGAACAAGAAAAGAGAGATGCTCTGCTGGAGGACAAATAGGACTTAAAATTGTAGTCCAGTCTAATCAAATCAGATAAGAGGTATTAAAGAACCAGAAATCCTCTCCCCTGTCCTGAACTGTAATCACTGTGGGGCCGTGGGACAACCATTTTTTTAAAGCTTTTATTCCAATATAATATGAAATGGCTTAGGAGCTTTTCTTCCCTTGAATGAGAGACATAAATAAATCAGGACTGATAGCTTTCTAGCTTATTTTTAAAAAAATTTTTCTGTATTCTTTTGAAATTTAGCATTTCCTCTAAAATGAACTCAATTCAGGCATACAACCCTTCATTAGATAAGAAAATGATTCTAGCAAATGCTGTCTGTTTCACAGGTTGTAGGCCATAAAGAAGGTCTGGATGTTATGGAGAGAGCTGATCCTTTATTCCTTTTAATTGGACTTCCTACTATTCCTGTCATGCTGATATTAGGCAAGATGATACGCTGGGAAGACTACGTGCTTAGACTATGGCGCAAATACTCAAATAAACTACAAATTTTAAACAGTATATTTCCAGGTAAGGGCCTGAATTGTGGTTATTTATAATGAGCGCACCAAATTAATTTTGTGGAAGAATCTTAGTGCATAGGTATTTTAATTATTCTAATTTATTAGCACTAATACCCTGTATTTTCTTTTTCTCTAGGCATTGGTTGTCCTGTTCCTCGAATTCCAGCTGAGGCTAATCCTTTAGCAGATCATGTCTCTGCAACCCGAATTTTGTGTGGAGCCCTTGTCTTTCCTACTATTGCGACAATAGTTGGTAAACTGATGTTCAGTAGTGTTAACTCTAATTTACAAAGGACAATCTTGGTAAGATGGTTTTAATATTGCTTTTTTTTTTTCAAGTGACTATACAAAAGAGAGTGAACTGTATATTCAAAAAAAAAAAAAAAACCCAATGGGAGTATATAAATAGTCATTTTGTGGATCCTGTGCCTTAAGGTTCTATTTGATCCCTACTTGTTATCCAATAGCAAGAAGAACGGAGGATCTATTACATCACATCTGGTCTTCCAGAACAGTGTTGTGGGGGATTTCTCTTCTAGAATAGGCATGAATTATCACACCCATCCCCCGGCCAACAAGATTACGGTAAAGAGCTTCTGCTCTAGCGTCAGACCGCCTGATTCATACCCGGTCACAGATATTGCTTTGCAGAAAAACCTAAATCAGATTTCTTGACTTCTCTGCACCTATAAAATACAGATCAAATTAGTAGCTGTATCAGGATTACTGGGAGGATTAAATGAGGTAATTTATTTGAAGTGCTAGCACTTAGTCAACCCTTGTGTTGATGTCATTATTATTTTCACTTCCCCTCTACTGGCAGCCTGCACTAAAAAGCCTGCACAGGCCTTTTTCCTGTTATATCAGAATGGACGTAGAGCTAAGTGGAGAGATTACTCAATAGGAGAACAGGGAAGGTGTCTCTGTTAGCTGTAGTGTCTCCACCTATCTTACCCCTGTTCCTTTGCATTCTTCTGAATTAGCAGCAATGGCTGTCTTTTGTGATCTAAGTAAAATTATTTTTATTAGGTTTCTCTAAATCTGCATGATAAAAAGCTAATTTTCCTTTTTATTTTAGGGTGGAATTGCTTTTGTTGCCATTAAAGGAGCATTCAAGGTTTACTTCAAGCAACAGCAATATTTACGTCAGGCACACCGCAAAATTCTAAATTATCCAGAGCAAGAAGAAGCATAAAACTGACTTATCGTTGTTCTGCAGTCCTCTCATCCTTATGAGTCTGTTGTGTTGTTCTGATTTCATCATTAATGCACAGTAGTGGAGACTTAGGATAAGCTGCTGCTCATATTTTTAAGAAATATAATAAAGCACTTAGGGCAGGGGAAATCCTCTCAGTAATCACGGAACCTAAGGTTGTGATTTGTTTTCATTGTTTTGTATGTACTTCTTTTATGGCAGTCATCTGAACCATTATCTTAGCATGGTAAACCTGGGTTTTGTTCCTATTTTCTCCAGATAGAAATGTAAAGATCAAACTGTGCAAATATTTAAAAATGCACATGCCATTTAATTCAAATGCCTCTTTTGTACATGTTCATGTTCAATGTTTTCTTAGAATCAGCAATTCAATGAAGGTACTATGAGGATTTTTCTCACTGGCATAATTTGATTACATGCTAAATAGGAGTATATGTTAATATGAGGAAATGTAAATTAGTTATAAAAAATAACAAACCAAAAATGTATGTAAACATTCAAATGATTATCTGAACAAATGAGATTCTGTTGTGTTTTTCTTAACCCATGTGACGTCCTCCAAAATGTGTAGGGTAAAAATTCACAGGGCTTCCAAATCACTTTTTCACTATTAAATTTTATTTATATAATGTTGACATCTCATAGTTCATAATGTAATTTTGACTCATGCAGTCATAATTACTGTGTGTGTGTGTGTGTGTGTGTGTGTGTGTGTGTGTGTGTGAGAGAGAGAGAGAGAGAGAGATGTAAGAGAGAGGGAGAGAGTTATAAGGACCTTTAATCACTGGAGTAAGGTTTTTAAATCCATATTTCTAGAAATTAGAGCTGCCAGTTTCTAGTAGTTTGAGCACAGAACGATTTGCAAAAAAAAATCAATAAAGTTATTTTACTCTTCTCTTTCATTGATTCAGTTATTCAGGTATTTGTTGATCACCTCCTATTTGCCCAGGCATTATACAGAGTGCTATGGGATACAGTTGTGAACACGACAGACTTGGTTCCTGCTTTTATGCAGTTTACTGTCTAGTTTCAACAAATAGAAAACCAGCAGTGAGTAAACCAAGGTGAGGCCTTGAGCTCTTTGTTTTTAAACCAGTCAGTGAGGAGATAATTATGAAAATAAGAAGTCTTGAGTAAATATTGAGGTTTTGGCTTAAGTCAATCTATTACTAAAACCAATACTAATGTTTTTAGATTTTAATTGCTTGTCATATTGATGAGGCTAGCACCTTAATCACTGTTTAACTAGTTTTATGTTCATTTTTAAAAAGCAATTATTTATTTTAAGCCATTTTTAATAGTGGCCCTTTTAATGTTGTTTGGCAATCTGAATGGTCTCACAGTTATTTTCATTAATTAAAATTAAATTTTAAAAAGATAGTTGCAAAAACCCTATTTATTTTCTTGTTCACAGTATCTAATGCATGACAATAATAAATGTTTCCCTTACTGATAAGTGGCCACTTCTCTTTAGGAATGTAGCAAATATAGATTGAGCTATGTTAGATTGCAATAATGTATGTTAACTTTAGTAATTTAAGACTGGTACCTTTCTATAGTATGAATGTCTTAATTCTGTTATAAAGTTTAATGTGAATGGCTGTTGAATATTCAGAGTTGTAATTATTTTGGGAGGAAGGGAATATTTGACTGACAGTGAGCCTTATTAAGAACACTGCTACAGTTCTGAAGGGGAAATATAAAATCTATGATTATATATAAAAATAACTTAGATTATATAGCTGTAATAAAATATATTGGCTTTTCTTTAATTTTCAATATAAAAGACATAGTAGATATTTCCTGCATAATTTTGTTATATGGAACAGCTTTTAGGCAACCTTTAATAAAATTATACAAGCCCACCATTCCCCAGTTACTACTTTGATGCCCAAGATGGGGGAAGTAGCTGCTTGTGTCTGCTGGCATCAAGGCTCATATAGCCAGGGGAACAACCCTAATCCTTTGGGGGCAGCAGTGAGGGGTTTCTAGGGCTGTGGGGAGGGAACTGCAAGCGCATGGAAACCAGATTGTCCTCTAGCCCTGGAATTGAACAGTTTTAAATCTAAAAAGCCTTAGCTCAGAAGGTACCATGTACCAGTCTTCAGAAAGGTGGCCTATACCACCATGAACAACAAAAGAGCATGGGCTGACTAAATTGATGGACCTGGGTGTTCCACTCGTAATTCTGCTTTTAATAACTGGATGTATGACCTGACTGAGTGGCTTTTTCTCAGCTACAGTTTTTGTCATCTCTGAAATGCAAGTAATACTTCTATCTCAGAAGACCATTTCTAGGATTAACTGAGAAATTAAAGGAACAGAGGCACTTTAGGCTCAAGACAGCCCTTATGGAGCAGTAGCTGTTTCTTGTTAAATAGTCTGTTCATGCTCTAGGAAAAGGGAACGAAGAGGTAAGAGAATGGTGTTAGGGGACAGATTAAAGGGAACGTGTAGACTTTTGGGATGGGTTGGGTATATTCTGTGTTTTCCAGTTTATTTTCACATTGCTTTACTGTGTTATTTCTATAAACTTTAATGTTTTAAACCTCTTTTATAAAATTCAGTGTCAACTAGTAAAATTCTCTCCTTTGCAGAAGTTAACTTATCTCCAAAGTGGCTGAAAATATTGTTCATCATTACATGATTATCAAATGACTGTGAAGAATATAAAATTAAACTTAGTGACTTAATTAGTCACTGCCTTGCTAACTGTGCTGTAATTTTTTTAAACGTCTTGTTTTTTAATATAGCAGAGTATCTCAATACTGGCTGGATTAGGTTAAATAAAGAATTTCTATGTTCTCTAGGTGTACTTTGTCTGTTGAACAACTCCCCAAACATAATTTGTTAGTTTTTTTTAAATCCTAGTTATGGAGATACTAGATCAGTAAAAATCTGAAATTTTTAAAAAACTAAAGAGAAATTGTCTTAATAATACAAGCAGGCTGGCCTAAATTCCAACCCATTCTGATTTTTAAAATGTGTGTCCCCTCAGCCACTTGGACTATGACTAGATAAGCATCCACACACAAGATCTGTGGGTGGTCTCATGCTATGGGGTATCTTAAAGTATATTCAAGTAGGTTAGGAACACACACACAAAAAAAGTTGCTTCCTCTGAGATACTAAGAATTTAAGTTTCTGAAGATTAGAATCTTCTAGAATGAGTATATCAAAGGCCCTTCCCGGGGCACCTGGGTGGCTCAGTGGGTTAAAGCCTCTGCCTTCGGCTCAGGTCATGATCTCAGGGTCCTGGGATCGAGCCCTACATCCGGGTTCTCTGCTCAGTGGGGAGCCTGCTTCCCCTCTCTCTGCCTCTCTGTCTACTTGTGATCTCTGTCAAATAAATAAATCTTTAGAAAAAAAAAAAAAAAAGACCCATCCATGGAGATTGTATTTTTTCTAGTTTATTTCATTACCCCCATCTGAGAGACTAGCAGAGGAGAAGTGGCATATAGTCAGACAGTCCTGGATGCATATTCTGATACTTACTTGCAGGACAAGTTACTTTTTCCTCTCAGACCCTTAGTTTCCTCATAGTAAAATGAAGATTATAAGACCTATCTCCCTGGTTATGATGAGAATTAAGTGAGGAAACATTCTACAACAATTTGATATACAGAAAAACTAATTCTAGCAATTTAAATAGACGTTTGTTTACCCATAGCCTGCCTTTGGTCCCCTGAGGTCTCAGGGTTGCCTCTTCTCTGCTACCTGCCACCCCATACACCCATAATAAATGGTAGAGTGATAAAATGTCTTTCTTAACTGCCTTCCTGGAACAAAGATTCTGAGCGATTGGAAGAGAGAAAGGGTTTGCAGCTGAATGGCTGTAAAGCTTTGGACATGAAACACAGATGAGGCTATCATTCTGGTCATCCTTTGCAGATTTAAGCCTCTTACTGATAACCGCCTGCCTAGGTTACTATATGTCAGCAATATGTACTATACTTCACCAGGTGTTTGTTGAGCCACCTGTATGAGCCAGACACTGCCAAGTCCTGGGGTAAAAATGGGGAATAAGCCTGCTTTGAAATATTTATTCTTAAAAGTACACTTTAAGATTAAACTCTGGAATACTTCAAACCCTTAGAAGATGTGCCCTGCTTAAATATGGACTCTCTAAATTAAAATTGGCAAAAGACTATAACAGGAACTAAAAGATTGTTCATGATCTTTTACTATACATTTATCAGCGTATATATCAATTCAGATAATTGTACACCAAAAATAGACATATAAAAGTACATAATTTTTAAGTATAAGTCAATGAATTTTTGGAAAATCATGTCATATCAGTGTCCATTCAGGAGATCAATCAGCTCATTGGACAAGGAAGACATAAATTGTTAGCTGGTAGGAAGTAAATGATTAAAGGCAGAGACTTTAAAGAAAAGCAGGAGCAAAACAGCTATCCTACTAGGCTGAAGGAGTGTAGATATTAAGGGAACTAGGACTTAGAGGTAGGTCTCCCTAAAAGGCTGTGATTCAGACACTTTTGAAAAGGGTGCGCCTATCACAGCAGTTGTGTCAAGGGGTGGTAAAGGAATTTGCCAGAGGGCAGGCTGGAGCTGATGTGTAGAAGCTGAGCTGGTGGGAAGAGAGGCCCAAGGATGCAACTAGATGTGTCCAGGCTGCTGAGTTTCAATGCTTAAAAGGTCATAGTGGAGGCTGAAATCGAAGGAAGGTGTCTTCCTAACACAATAGCCTTGTGGTGTCACTCTTGTGCCTTCTGTTGGAAAAGCCTGGTGTTCCAAAGGAAGTATGTTTACAGGATCCAGTACATTGTTACAAAGTTGGGCAAAGAAGGGTGGATTTATAACTGAGAGAGTAAATTGGCAATGTAACCAGTGCCCCTCTTTGTGACCCTCCCTAATAATCTCTTAACAGCCCACCCCTACCACAAGGAAACCTAACCCTAATATACTTGATTCACAGGAAGGGCTCTAAATGACTTAACTGCATAACATCCAGGATGATAAATGGGCTATTTTCATATATTTTGGTTAGGGTATAAATTGGTATGGAAGGCAATCAGGATCGATTAAGATTACAAGTGCATGTACCCATTGACCTAGCAGTTCCAATTCCAGGAATTTATCGTAAGATATACTTGCACTTAAGTACAGTAAGATATCCATACAGTTATTGTTGGCACAATATAGTTAATCACAAGAGATTGGAATCAAACATCTGTAAGTATGGAATTGGTTAAATTGTGGTACATCCATAATGGAATTCTAATGCAAGCTATTAAAAAAAAGGGGGGGT